>OZ018326.1:62825120-64025120 GCA_963969495.1 Ceratothoa steindachneri
TCTAATGTAAATCGTTAACTAGTTCCCATAAAAATCATTTACTTGTATATCTTGCCTAGTTATGTGGGTCTTATTTCTTTTTCTTATTCTCTTTTGAAGTTAGTGTCTGTAATAGAGAGAAGCTGATCCCCCCTCAGCTCAAGAACCCAACGTCTACCTTGGCTTCTGAGAAGATACACCTGCACGCCCAGACAGCGTCAAGGGAGCAACGAAATTTCACGTGGTTGTGGGTCCTGTGTTGGATTCCCTTTCTCGCCGCCACCCGCCACACCGTCCGATCGGTGCCAGATCTACGGCGCCAAGGACCGTTGCGCAAGGCTGTAAGGCTGCAGAGACTATCTTACTACCCTCTGGTGCACCAAATTTAATAAGATGCTCGAAGTATAAATATTTTGAAAAAAGCTTTTAGAAATTAGTAGAATACAGCCCCATCTTGGTTAGCAGTCAGGTAGTCTCGTACGTCCTGCTTCCCCTCCCAACAGCTCCCAGTTAAGAACACGACGCGTCACTTCTATCAGGCTTTGCTCGTACCAAAATCCAGAATTCCCGCCTGACATACAATCGACACAGACACGCATCTATCACTCTGGTATTGACTTCGTCTCTTCTGGAGTACTCCTGCGCTCATTTTTCAGCGGGTTTAAAGAAGAAGAAATTTTGAAAGTGGAATGTTTCAGCGTCCCACTTACTTGCCGTATCCAAACTTCGAGTCAATTGGCTTTACATAAGTCTCCCCTTCATTTGCTCTCCCCCTCCCTTTCCGGGAAGCAATCACCGGCCATCCTATCTCCGACTCTCGTACCCGTCAAGTCGTTTGTATCCCCCCTCCCGTTTGGTTTCCGGGGTCTCATTTTAGTTATTGTCATTTATTTACTTCTGCTATTAAGATTTTATTTGTATATACTAAAGTTATTTGTATACCATCCGTTTTTCTATTCCCAGAAACTCTAAGAACTGATTATTTAAGCCCACCGCAGTCGATTTTGTTTATTTAACTCTCACACTGATCTGTATCACAATTTTCTAGCGTGCCCTCTATAGGGGCACTCTATGACATCTATATTATATACTGGTGTCGGGTTTTTACGGTCAACTTCAGTATCTGATCTCATTTCTGTTAGACCTTTGACAGATTCTAAAGTGTGTTATTCTTGTATAGTAAAGGTTCTGGTGTTTTAATGTGTAGAAAAGACTTTCATTTCCAATTTTTCCCTTTGTATGCATATTATGTATTGAATGTTGTGTCCATGTGAGACTTTAACTTTTTTCAGGCCTCATAAAAGGTCTGTCGTATTTAAAGGAGTTAATCTTTGTCGTTGTATCGGACCGAGTATGTACATACGTTTGTTCAGTACGTAAATAACTCCGTTCCTTTCTTTTCTCTAAGAGTGTTATATTTTACTATTTATCTTTATCTTTTGATTTGGTTCTTTAACCAGTGAAGATATCTGTTGTCATGTGCAGTGTTTCGAGTATTAGTTAAACAACTCGAGCAAAAATATACTTTTACTTACAACAAAAAATTAAATATTAAATCTACACCGGGTATAATAGGAAGGTCTAAATAAAAATTACTACTACCAATGAATACCACGCGATGGTTGAAGAACAAATTCACTTTACTACGGAATGTCAATTAAAGACCATAATTAAATGAGAATCGTATTAACTTTAAAAGTAAGTGACGTCAGACGAGTAATGACCTTGACACTGGATCTCGTATGGTAGAGGGGGCATTGAAGAGTGAGGTGAAGCAAGTGTGCGTCCAGCTGAGAGGTGGAATCAGACGCCCAGCTGTTCGTATTATTGAGTTCCATCCAAGGGAGGTGAGGCGGCTCGGTGCGTGGAGTGTTGTCACTGACTCGGAAGATCAGCTGTTCTCGAGGTGAGGCATGGATGGCGCTAGGCGATGTATCTTGATCTGACGATTTAGGCGACGGGACCGTTGAGGGATGCCTATTCCAATCCTTGGGTTGCACTTGTGGGGCTTCTCGATTATGAACGTTGACCAAAAGTTTAATCCTTTTAAGAGGGGGATTTAACTTTGCTATTCCTCAATAGTGAGGGGTATCTCTGGTTTTATTTGAAAACTGAGATATGGAGTTTCTTAAACGAGAGAAGTATGAGAGAGATTCTCTATACCAATGGTCTACTCTTTGATGAGACCAACAGGAACAGCCTCGGGATGAACTTCTTCTTCCTAACTCTCGCTCGGTTCCACTTTAAACGTCCGGACTGACGCTGGTCTTCGTCTTCTCTCGATAGCTATCTCGATCTCTTGCTTTTCTTCAAATCGTCTCATATATACTTCACCTATCCCCTGGTGTTAGGGGAGGGGGGATAAGTGCCCATCTTTAACCCTCTCTCCTAGGGGCTTCAGTGTTAAGAGTGGTCTTCCTTAACCCTAATGATCTCTTCTGGTTTTTCGTCGGAAAGAATGAGATTTCGTGTATTTGGCGAAACTAGCCATAAACAATGAGAAGGGACAGTGGGCCTGTTTATAGATTTTTATTCGAACCGCTCTACCACCCTCCTTTTTTTACACTCACGGGCTACGAAATCTGCCAATTCCAAGTTTCCTGGCGAGGCATATCGCGGCTGGTTACGCCAGCTGGATAAAGGGCTCCGGAGAGGGATGGGGGTAAAGTACCGGACCCCATGCCACGCAGCTTTTGACGTTTTGTTACCAAACTGGCATCTGGTTTTATCCTCACGATATTGATTTCCCCACAATCTTATTTATTTTTGTTTTGTGTTTGTCGTTTCGTCGTTGCGTATTGGGCAACACAGGCTCACGGTAAATTCAGGAGTTAATATTCCGAGTATAAATAAGAATTGAAATTGTGTGAAATAATTATCGCTGCGGTTTTTTAAGTAAAGAATCATAGGGCAAACCCAGTGAGGAAGGAGAGGGAAGCCAGGCCCATCCGGTAGCTTCCCTCGAGAGACCTGCTGGCTAGAATTTTAAACCTAGTGCGGGCAAGGCCTGTGCCTCCCCAGACATGACTAATGACGCTAGTGCCAATAGGACCTGTGATGTCCTGGGGGTGGATGGCCAACTGGAGGCCCCCCTGAGATAGACATGGTCCTTGAGGAAACCCAGCCTCAGGTGGTAGGGCCTTCCATGGGATCGATTCAAAGCTTAGCGCCAAGCACGAAACCCGAGTGCGCCCCTATGCAAAGTCCTCCTCAAATGGCTAGGGTTTCCCAGGCAGTACAAGGAGGGGGGAATCTCCTCCGACCGGTGCCCCTGCGACTGCCAGGACCTTCTTAATCTTGAAGAAGGACCTGGTTGAGGCCACTCCATCTTGCCTGGGGGCTCTGGTCGGTGGAGATAAGAAGCAGTTTTATTGCCCGCCTTCCTCTCCTAAAAAGAAAAAAAATAGGAAAAAGACTAAGAAAACTCGGGGCTACTCTCCATCCGCGGGGGCTGCCGAGACGGATGGGTCTGCTGACACTTTGGTAAGCGACCAAGCCAAGTTCGGCACATCCAGCATTTCCGCCGACCCCTGGGTGCGGAGCTTCTGACTAAGACTAAAAGTGCACAAGGCGAATCCTCGATAACATCGGGGCTCATCATTCAGAGATTTCTTACCTGGCGTTTACGAACCCCCTGGCTTCAAACACTGACTCGTTATTCGCTCCACTGATGGCAGCATGTTGGCCAACGGCAACATGATCCATTACAGTAGAGCATTAGCTAGTGTAATTTGTAGAGAAAGGAAGGTGATCCGTTTCTCGAAAAGGAGCCTTCTAGCGAATGCGGAGGATCCCTTCGAGACGGCCAAGATAAGTACTCTTCGGACACTTGATGGCACCCCGTTGAGTGTGACGCCGCACTCTACATACCATAAACTTTGTGAAAGAAGTAGTTTATTTGAGGGAACTCGTTGACTACTCAAATGAGGACATCACCTTAGAGCTTGCAGACCATGGGGCAGTAAAGTTCGAACGTGTGATGAAAAAAACAGGGAGGGACATAGAGACACCGCTATACTCTTCGTTACGTTCGACTGTGACAAGCTCGTTGAGTTGGTGCGTCCCGGTTGGTACCGCTATCGCGTGACGGCATTCATGCCCCTACCGCGGAGGTACTATTACTGTCTACAATTCGGCCATACGAATCACTCATGTACACGTACAAATTCGGTGTCACCCAAAGTATGTATGTGAAAATTGCTCCAAGGTCGCACACGATAAGTCCATATCGTGTGGGGGAGAGTGTGTCAATTGCGGAGAGCCTCACCCCCCTTCTTCGAAGCAATGTGGTGCATATCTCCTTGAGAAAGAAATCCTAGCCGTTCAGGCCCAGGATTGACTCTCATTCCGCGAGGCTGAGGACTTGGTCATGGCGCGCCCAGCCCTGCCTGGGACGTCTTACGCCTCAATGTTTAGAAAGATTTCGTCTGCTCCTGGTCCATCCAGGCCAACGAGCACGGTTGTTTCCACGCGCATTCGGAGCCATTCCTCTGGTTCTACTTGACCCAGGCGCTCCCTTGGTAAAGCTGGCGGCACAAAAGGGTTTACACCCAGCACCGGATAAAACAAGGGCTTCCTCCCCTGCCCCCAGTTTGACCGTTTCCTGCAAGGCGAAACGGCCGCGCGCCTCTTCCGAGTCGTTAGACACACAGATGGCAACACTCCTAAAGTTGGTCTCTAGGCCATCTTCCGGGCTTTCTAAAGCTGCCCTCCTAAAGGAGCACATCAACAAGGGAGCTTCGGCTCCTTCGCCCACGCCTAGTGGTGGGCTGAGTGGCTCGGAGACAGTGGTTCCTCGAAAAGAGGGCGCCCCGCCTCCGAAGCCGCAACGCCCGCCTAAGGTTTCGAGGCAGAGGGAGGAAAAGAGTTACATGGCGAGCCCAACCTCCCCAAGTAAGTCCTCGAAGGCAACATCGCTTTCAACGCATTGTCCTGCTAACAGCACCCGGGGTTCTGCCTCGGAAAATCGTACGGCGTTTCCTGTGAGGGTCTCTTGTTCACAGAGGGCCCCAACGTTTCCTCCGAGCTAGGCCTGGAGGGCATATTTCTTCAATGGAATTGTCGTGGACTCCGGGCCAACTGGGAGGAGCTGCGGAGGCTCGTTTTGTCCCGTTCCCCGTTACCTATTTTTCTGCAGGAGATCATGCTAGGCGCATGTCCTTTGCCCGCCCTCCCGGTATATAAGGGTTTTTCGACCCAGCACTACGAGTTCAGCGCCGGGCTGGGGGATGCGTGGTTTACACCCGGTATGATATATCTGTTCTTCTTTTCACTTTAGATACCTCTTTTCAGGCAGTGGCTGTGTAGCGTCACCTGGATAGGAGGTATACTATTATTTCTGCGTACATTCCACCATCAGCTGACTTCGAAGCAGGGGACTTCGGCCGCGTCGTGGCACGGTTGCCGAGGCGCTTTCTCTTGCTTGGAAATCTGAATGGCAGACATCGTCTGTGGGAAGATTACTCAATAAATCCCAGTGGACAAGTCATTGCTGAACTGATTGAAAGGCTTGAAATAGGTGTCCTGAATGTGGATGAGTTTACGCACCACTTCCCGAGAACCACCTTATTTTCTTGCCTTGATTTATCTTTGTGCTTTTTGGATGCACAGCTGATTTTAATTGGGAGGTGGTCGAAAGCCTCCAAGAGAGTGATCACTTTCCAATTCAAATATCATTTTCGCGGCAACTGCCGCCTGAGAGCCCACCCTTGGTATTACTTGGCGCAGGTGCAGTGGCCTGCATTTCAGTTCGATAGATAAGGACGTTGAGTTCTTTTCCGTAGACCTCATCGCCCTCGGCTGACAACTATTCCCAGAAAGTATGTCTGTTTTGCACGCTAATGTGATTTGGCCCTCAAACAGAAGCGTTATGACTACATGGGCTATGAACGACGCACGAACGATTTAACTGTCAGTGAATTTCGTCGTGCTAGGGCTAGGTTCACCTATATTTCGAAGCACGCCAGCCAGTCTTGTTGGAGGGTATACGTGTCTCCACTTAAAAAGAAGACCCCTCTAGCAAAACTGTCGTAGCGAGTCAAAAGGATTCGGGCATGTTCTCGTAGGACGCCCCTCCCGTTCTAGAGGAGAATGGGACCGCGAGCACGGACCCCGCGTCCGTGGCGAATCCTTCGCAACCACTTTCTCCGCATTCTCTAGCCGGAATGCTGCTCCGTTAGCATTCAAAGCACGTAGTAATGTCGCGGAAGGCCGCCGACTGGACTTTTATTCCAAAGATGGAGAACTCTTTAACGACAGGTTTACTTTGAGTGAGTTGCCTTCCGCTCTTGCTTCGTGCGCGGACATCGCCGATGGTCCGAACGATGTCCTGTACGCCATGCACCGACACCGGTGGGAGCGAGGGATGGACTTTCTCTTAGATTTGTTCAACAGGATATGGGTGTAGGGTTTCCTCCCAGATCCCTGGCGAAACCCTACTGTGCTCCCCAATCGCAAACCAGGGAGAGATCACTCTACTATGTTTGGTTTTCGCCCAATCTATCTACCTTTTGCGTGTGCAAGTTGGTGGAGAAACAGGTAAATGTCAGATTAGCCTTTTTCCTGGCCCCGGAGGCCATCTGTCTTCTGTACAGTGTGGCTTTGACAACTTTCACTGCAGGTCAGATGCTCTGCTACGACTGTAAAATGCCGTCTGCGATTCATTTCTTCGTAGACAACACTACGCCACGATGTTTTTCGATCTGAAGAAGGCCTATGATACCGCATTGCGATACGGTATCATGTAGACTCTCTACACGATGAGGGTGAGCTCAACCTCCCAGTGTTTATATCTAAATTTTTGCGAGATAGTCGATTCCGCGTACGGGTGGGAGGAGCCATATCCGGCCCAATAGAGCAGGAAGATTGTGTCCCGCAAAGAAGTGTCCTTAATGTCACACTCTTTGCAATGAATATCACGGGCATAACCTAACTGCTGCGAGAAGATTTTTCTCACTACGCTCTACGTGGAAGACCTTTCAATCTCTTTTGGCGCGGACCAGATGCCACCTCTGGAGTGCCAACTCCAAAAGCGCAGAACCGCGTCTCTTGCTATGCTTAAGTGCACTGGTTTCGGTTTTCCTTGGCCAAGACTAAGGTGGTGCACTTCTGCCTCCATATACCGCTCCCTTCCGACCAAGACTTGTTTCTTAATGGGTACGCCTAGAAGTGGTTGAATCACACCGTTTCCTTGGTCTTGTATTTGACCGACGCTTGACCTGGGAGGCACATCTTCGCAACCATAGGGACACTTTACTCACGCCATGGATATTCTTCACTTCGTAACGTTCAGCGCTTAGAGCCCTGATAGGGCTACTGCCTTACTTTTCTATCGATCCTCTTTTTGTTCGAAGTTTTACTACGTATTTCCCCTATTGAGTGACTACTAGTCGATTCTGTGGAGGCGCCACTCGCTCTGCGCAGCATACAGTGCATCACTCGCCTGTATGCGCGGGCCCGGTGCCTCCTTCAGTCGCCAACAGCTCCTCCTGCATCCGCAGCTGATTTCGACGGTACCTATACTAACGAGAAACGCCAGTCATACCCTAAGCTGTTTGAGTTTAGGGACAGGAAACTCCTTCGAGACTAAGTATAGCTCTCGGGCCGGTGCCACCCCTGGTTTTTCCCATGACTCCACCCTGGAGAGTACTACTTTGGCTACTTGTAGCCACGCCTCTGCTCCCACAGCTTCTACAGCGCAGGGAGTATTGCGTTCAATCGTTTTGGAGCACACTTCGTGTCAAGCTGGATCTGTGCCAGTGTATACGGTTGGCTCCAATCCAAAAAAGGGGGTCGGCTTCCACGCGGTATCTCTTCTGTTTGAAGTCAGTGGGATTTTGGTAGGCACTGCGTCTGTCTGCACGGCCAAACGGGTGGCAATACTCGACTCGTTACTGGAGTTACGCGAAATGCCTGGTTCGAAGACCGGAATGTGATCTATAGCGACTCATTAAGTGCCCTGAGTGCTCTCAAGGGATTGGAATCTTCGCATCCCCTGGTTCACGATATCCTTGACGCCACGGTTTTGGCGAGCTGGGGTGATGTCGATATTTTCTTCTGCTGGTTTCCTGAACATGTATGAATTGCGGGGAATGAGCGCGCCGATGACGGCGCCAAAGAGTCCGCGAGGACTCTGCGACTGGACCAGCGTTTCGCTCTTCTTAACACCGACTACATGTCAGGAATATGGGTAGTTCTTCGGGCTGCTTGGCAAAAAATATGGGAGACGATCGAAGAGAATTTAAACATGCGTGCCATTGCGCTGCAACTGTTCCCAGGGACCTACCCCCCAATGCCGCGAAAGTTTCAGGTTGCTTTCTGTCATCACCGTATTGGGCACACTCGTGGGTTGCACCGCCATTTTAAGGAGCGCTCGCCAGCGCCCTATTGCTAAGACTGCGTTCTCCCTCAGGCTGTTTGGCATATTTTTGTCGAATGCCCCAGTCTGGGTGATCTTGGCGCACGTTACCTGTCCCGGTACCGGTATGGGCGGGGTCGCAACCGTCTGTCCCTTTTACTCAGGACGAGTACCTGCACAATGCTGGTGGACTTATAGATATTTGGGGGGAGGCTGGCCTTCTCCCTTTTATTAAACCAGTTTCGTTTTGTTTTTTGTTTCTCATAGGTTGTACGTTGCTGCACCGGGGAGACCTCCCTACGACGCAGGAGGTTGCTTCTTCCTCGTGGCCTTTTCCCTTTTTTTCAATTTTTAATTTTGGGGAACTGGTTTTATACCTCACTTACAATCTGGATATACAATTTTGGACTTGTTCTTATTCGAGAATCTCGCAATATTTGTCATACAAAAGTAGCAATCAAAAACATATTTTGTGGCTCACGCAACACCATTGGTACAGCAGAAGTCACTCCCTTCCGTTTCCCATTTCTTCACGGTGTGAGCCACGTATAACACACAGTATAAGTTTCTGAGGTGACCTGGGCTTATCTTGGTCACAAACTTTACAATCGAAGTAATAATTGTAGGCAGTTTTCACTCTTTTAGCAAAATTTTTGCTGGTTGCTTGAGTATATCTTTCAGAGATATAACAAATGTTGTTTGGGCTATTTATACTTCCTTGCTGATTCATGTTTTCAACTTATTTGTATATATCCTGTTATATACTTGTGTACAATCTTATTTCATTTACAATTTAATTGAGAGATTAATATGAAAAAAGATGCAATTAGACGCTATATGTAAATACCGTTTCAACACAACTACTATAATGGCTAAATTTGACAACGTGATAAATCAGGAATGTAACGTGGGCACTAAACAAACACAACACATCCTCTCACTACGGTATCCGAAGCAACCGTCTGACTCAGGAACCTTAAGTATCAGAACAATTCTGATTACAGATTCGGAATCAGCATACTTGATTTAGTATAAATTACAAGCTAATATCAAGTAGCAAAATCATTGTTGACTAGTGTAATAAATTCACCGTCGTGCACGACTGATTTGTGCAAGGTAACCGGTTCGCAAGGAAGCAAACGAAATACGATTCCCTCAGACCCCTGTGGAAGGAAGTGCCCAGTCAAAAGAGCATGAAGCCACCCTAAGAGACAAGGTGATATCCTACCAAGGTAAAGACGGCTTACTTTACTGAGCTTGCTCAGAAAACAGTTCACCTCCGATGCAAATATTGAGTTTGCCGCGTTTCACGTTGGTCACATTTTAAACACTGTCATTAACATCCTATTTTAGGGCCATTTTAGCCATAGGGAGACCACCCAGAAGATCTTCAAATATTCAAATCACCCAGGGGCCCATAAAGAAATCCTTCGCTACGGCATGTCTTGCGACATCTGCCAAAAGACTGCCGCCAAAGCGCGAGTTAAGCTCGCACCGTTGTAGAGAGGACTTCTAATCTCAGAGCTCTTTTTCCGTTTTGCAATTGATCTCTTCGAACCGATACACCCTCAGTCCAGTAAAGGGGGCAGTTACGTGCCTACCTTAGTGGGTTTTATCATTTAGTTCCCGAAACCATGATGTAGAAGAATATAGACACTAGCTTCTGCGCATAGGCACTAATCTCCATCTACTTCCTCTTTGGATTACGCAAGGAAATCCTGTCTAATCCTGGCTGCCAATTCACGTTGCAACTGATGGAGTAGGTCCGCAAGCTCCAAATGATAAAACTCCTTTTAAACGCCCCTTTTCCACCCAGCTGGTAACAAGATGTGTAAGAGACTCAACGGCTTCCTAAAATTCCCCCTCAAGAAACTGTGCCCGTACAACCGCGAGAATGGCATTATTTATTGTATAGGGAAAAATTTCCCATTGCAACTTAGGTGCTGACTCATTTGAGCTTTTGCATGGACGTAATGTTAGAGGGCCCCTCAGCATTCTAAAGCAGTTCTTCTCCAATTCAAAATTGGACCAGGAGATTCAATACTCCTACGCTTATCTTTTAGACCTGAGGCAGACTTAAGGAAAGTGCGCAGAGATCGCCCATTAGAACGCCGAGACAAACTTGGGTAAGTATAAAACCTACTTTGATTGTAATCTCGAGAACGAAAATTTAAATCCGATGACGAAGTCCTTTACAGCACATCACGGAGAGCAACAAACTTTTGAGCCAATGGAAGGGTTCCTTCGCAGTGATCGAGAAGCGCGACCCTGGTTTTGGTACAAATCACCTGCGTGGAACAAGACGCGGAATATCCTGTTCACGTCTTGCCAGATACTTCCGATTCCACATCAACGGAGTTGAGTATAAATCGCAGTATCTGGTCCCCTAGAAGACCTAGTTAAAAGCTCTACTCACGTAATTCACATATGTAATCTCGGATACTCCTGCTTGTGCTACCCATTTCGAGCAAAATATTCGGCTCACCACCCAGTAACCTGTCGGTTCGAAGCCGCACACCCTCCCCATTCAGTTAAGTAAAGCGTTCAATGAGGAGATAGACAAGCTATTGAAGATGGGTAATATAAAGACCTCGGAGTTGGAGTATTGTTCTCCTGTCGTCATGCTGAAGCAGCCTGACAATTGCTACTTAATGTGAATCGACTCCTGGAAGTTAAACACCGTCACCGTGTTCGACGCCGAATCGATTCCCCTCATCAATTAGAATTTGCACAAGTTCGAGAAGGCCAAATTCATTACCGAATTAGATATGTGTAAAGCTTAACACCAGATTCTACTGAGGAAAGAGAAAAAGAGGTACACGGCGTTCCACACCGACAAGGGCTTGATGCCATTCCGGTGAATTCCTTTCGGGTTGGTGACGGCATGTAGCAATTACAACCGAATGATGAGGCGAATATTGGATGGGTTGCGCTACAGCACCTTATACTTCAACAACATTTACGTAGCGACCCAGAAATGGGACCACCATCTCGCTGCCCTTCGTGCCCCCCTGGGCCGACTTTGAGCATACCCCCTTACAATTAGCCCCAAGAAGTGCCACTTCGCTTTTGGTTTCCACATAGGCAAAGATTCCTTGGCTCCCTAAGCTGACAAAATCAAAGCAATTGTCGAAATGCCACTACCTGCAACAAAAAAGCGGTTGATGTCATTCATGGGGTCCACCTCCTTCTCCCGACGTTTTATTATAAACTTCACCTACATCTCCCACTTCTGTGTAATTTCCTCAAGAAAAGGCTCCAGAGTACCTGGTCAGAACATTCCGTTTGATCGCTAGCTTTGGCCAGCTTTAAGGGAAGTTAGCTTCAGCACCAACCCTCGGCTTACCCGATCCCCTTAAAATTTTCGCATACTGACTGATGCGAGTAACGATGGCATATGTTGTGTTCTCGTCTATTATAATGACCATGGCGAAACTTTCCCCATCGCGTTTGCAAGCCGTACCTCCTTCCCCGCGAGAAAAAATATGCGGCAATAGAGCGAGAAGCTCGTGCCATCGTTTGGAGAACCAAAAGTTCCAAATGGTACTCTTAGTAAAGAATTCATTAACAAGACTGTCCTTAAACTCCTCTCTTACCTACGGTACGTTAAAAACAATAATGGTACCCTAATGAGGTGGAGTCTCACTCCAAGAATCCCAATTTAAAATTGTATACATTAAGCATTCAGAAAATTGCCTGGCAGAGAGCTTAAACAGAAATCCTTTTGATTTGTCTCCAGAGTAATTTCCCAGTAATTAATTGTAGGGTTAAATGGTTTACTTTTCTATATATTCGTGAATAATTCTTGTAGTTTTGTGTAATGCTTTATAAGAATATGTTCCATTACATTTCTTAATTATTGTATATATATTTTTGATGAGTTACCTTATTGGTATGTACCTTTTTTGGTATTGTGGGAATTTTCTTTTATTTAATATCTTTGTATTTAAGCCCCTGGTTATCGAGACTATGTTGTCCCCGGATATTAATAACTATTCTGTGTATCTAATTGTATTATAAATGTTATGTTTTTTTTCTTGATGTGTTAGACAATGGGAATACCGAACATTTCCCGAGTCCCCTTTATTTGACTTATTTTTGTGCAGAGTACCCGGTACCATCCATTTTGTAATTGTGAACCTATAGGAAATTTAGCCGTGTAATTACCGTATATTAGTCTGATGTCACTTCTTTCTGAATCTAAATCCTGGAGGAAAGGGATGTCAGAGAAAGAAAGTTCCCTCCCCACCTCATCTAGAACCCCACGTCTACCTGTAGGGCCTGACAAGATACTCCCTCACACAGAGACAGCCCCAAGTTAGCAGCGAGAATTCCACGCACTTGTGCGACCCGTGTTGGGTTTTCTTTCTCGCCGTCGCATCGTCTGTTTGGTGCCAGATATACGGCGCTAAGGACCGTTGTGCAAGACTGTGAGGCATCCCGGACTATCCATCCCCGTCGCGCCAATTCTTAGTAGATCTCCGTGCCCCATTTAGGGGCCTCCAGCTACCCACTTCCGCGGAGGCAGTATAAATACTTCGGGAAAAGCTTTGAGAATTTAGTACCATTTGACGCGTCACCTCTACCAGGCCTTGTTCCCACCCGACAGACGATAGACACGGACACGCATCTATCACTCAGGTATCGTCTTCATCTCGTCTGGAAACCTCCCGCGCTCATTTCTCAGCGAGGTTAAAGAACAAGAAATTCTGCAAGTGGAACTTTGCAGCGTCCCACTTACTCGTCGTATCCATGCCTCCAGTCAATTAGGCTTTACGTGAGTCTCCCCTGGATTTGCACTCCTTACCCCCTCTTCTTCTGAAAGCAATCACCATGCATCCTCTCTCCGACTCTCGTACCGGTCAAGTCATTTGTATTCCCCCACCGTTTGGTACCCCGGATTTTATTTTATTTATTGACATTTATTTACTTATGCTATTAATATTTTTTTTGTATGTGGGAAAGTTATTTTTCTACGATCGGTTTCTTTAATCCCAGAAACTCATAGAATTGATTATTTAGGCCCATCGCACTTGATTTTGTTTATTTAACTTTCATATTGGGATCTGTATCCCAATTTCCTGGCGTGTCCTCTTCGCGGTCACACTAAGAGAGTGTCCTTCAAATTATCTCATTTTTGATAATTTTTTGTTTCATATTTGAATGTATTAGGTTGTCAATATCGATTTGTAGCGACACCTGAATTGCATGGTTTAGTAAGTTCAACGAAAAACCTCACAAATGAGCACCCCTTTTGTCCTATCAAATACTAAAATAATATGCCATGTAGTAGTAATGAACCCAAGTAGAATAAATCGAAATACTTATATATATATATATATATATATATATATATATATATATATATATATATATATATATATATATATTATTGAAGACCATTGTGTATTTTGCCTTAATTAATTTATTTTTGGCAACTTTCTCTTCTTCTAACTATCTTTTTTATTCCATCTTGTAGATGGTGGATCACGTGTCCAGTATTCATCTCTTTTTGAAATGAAAGTGTTTGGTCAAAAACAAACTAAATTGCTTATCTTTCGATCTTATTCAATCATCTTCGGAACATTTTGAAATGTTTTTGCCTCCTTTAGCGATGTAATGAGTGGGGTAAGGAGCTGACAGAGTGAAAGAAAACGATTTTTAAGGTGGATTTATTCCGCCTTGGTTAACGTAACTTTATAGGAAATGGGCGAATGGTAAATGAGTTATGCTACAATCTATTTTATAATCATCTCTGGATAAGAAAAAGTAACAATAATCACTGGTTAAATTGGTTTGTATACTGCATGTATGACATTAAGTGGATAGCTTTTTCTTTATTTGCCCCTTTTTGTCAGTTTGATATAATACTATTCAGTAGCAAAGTATTTCTAACTGCTTTGACTAAGCTGTGTAATACGCTTTACAGCCATAGTGTTTTATGTAGTGAACTACTAGTATTTTGCCTCATATTCTGCTTAAACATATCTTCTAACCTGTTTTTCCTGATGTATTCTTACTTAGTAATTTAATTTATTGCCTGGTTCCTTAAAATGGATTGACATTTGACTCGCTAGCATGGCTACAACTAGCAAGTGAATAATACTCACCAATAAAAAAAATGTAAAACATGTATATTAGGGCGATAGATAAAGAATAGTCTTTATAGTTTGAATTTGCTAGGAAACTATATAACCTTTTTTAAACTTCCCATTTCACTTGGATATTTTAAAAGACTTGGTAGTGATAGAAATTTGGTTGATACGAGTATAATCGATTTTTTGTATCAACACAAGCAACAAATTTTAGTCATGCTTTAATAAACATCTGATTGATTTGCAAGGCTCATTTTATTAACACTCTTCTGCGACACATCTTTAGGTCAGAATACAAGATAAAACCTGTAATAAATAACGTTGTTATAACCAAAGCAGAATGATTAATTAACTGTTTATCATTGAGTTGGAAATTTAGGGAACAGTAAAATTGATACTTTTCAGTCATTTTTTGAACAGAGAATAAGAATAGAATTATGATAAAAGAAAGAATTCTTAATCTCATAAAGTAAATTTCGAAAATTTTTTGGAGAGAACTTACAGATATTTAAAGTTAGTAACCACAGTGAAAGTGAAGCATCACCAAAAGTTTGTTAAACATCTGGATATTTTTCAGGATGATTCAATTTAAAGTAACATGTTCAAAGGAATTTCTGCATCTTTACGACGAACTCAACATTCTTCATAAGGATTGAAAATTTAATGATCTGAATGGAATCAACAATGAATATTAACAAATGTTAAAAAATAGGAATTCTTTTTTTGTATTGTCAAGACGGATGTAAGCAAAAAAAGAACGATACAACACCTGACTGCACCTTATTAAAATGGGTTTTGTCACGATAAAGAAGCCATCAATTATTTTTTAGAATGTTTAAAAATTAAGATTGTTAGAAACTTATATGAGAAAGGCCGATCCTCTGCTTTTTATCCTATTACTTAAAGTCACACAGCGTGCATAACAGTACCATCGCGGAAAATTCGAGCTGAGCTTATTGTTTCGCTGTGAACGAGGGAGAGGAAGAGAGAGTGGTGAGCCCCACAGAGTGTTTGGCCAGATAAGAGCGTTCCTTACTTTCTTTCTGTTTTCACCAAAAGCAAGTCGCCTTGGTAACAAAATTCTTCTCCAAGAGGCGGCAGGACAAAAGTCTCAAATTAGATGATGAATAAATAAGGCTGTCTAGGAGCAGCAGAGAAAAATTAGTACAGGCAATTCCAGAGCTATCTCTCTTTGAGAAGCCAAGTTAAAAGTAGCCTCTACAAGTTTACCTCTTCGTAGTAGAATTCTTGAATTAAAGGCTTAACATATCTCCTTAGTCGGCAGGTTTTTTCCATTCTTGTTTCACCTAAGGTCACCAAAGTTAAATACAATTCAACTTACTCAATGCATTCACCAAATTTAAAATATCGTTAATAACATCTTTATGAATCTGCCTATAACAACAGTTTTCACAATTTCTGAAGTGAAGCAAATAAATTAGGGGAACTAATAACGAAATAATTCCTTTAATAAAAATAATTTAAATGAATAATTTTATATTTTAGGTGTTACTAAATAATTCACATAATTAGATAATATCGTTAATTCAAATAATTTTTGTGAATAGCCACAAAATCCTCTCTCCATATGCAACCTCGTCTTACAAATTCACCTTGATAGTAAATGGAGGCGATTGGTCTCGGAGTTAAATCAAAGTAAAAAAAATATTAGCCACGCAAATTGGTGGCTTCATTTAGTGTCAGAAGTGCCTGTAGTGCCTACAAATTTGGTTACATAATCTTGAATTCAATGATTGACTCTTTACAAGGAGAAAAATTTTATTTTGTTCGTTGCATGGAATGTTCGGTTGATTATATTTACCGCATTGAACTAACTGCGTTTTCTAAGAAATGACATAATCACGGGAGATTGAGAACTTCTTTGGTTCTGCTCAGTTTCAAAAGTTAGGAATTGCCTGTATCCTCACAATTTTATAACAAGAGTGACTGGAAGTTTAGCATCATACAATGCGAAACCCTTTTTGAGACCCATAAACTGTAAGTAATAAGAAGAATTACGCGCTGACGATTTCCTACTTAGCACCCGTAGATCGGCAATAGACAATGGATAAAATAGGTTGTGAAAGGAAATTATATACACACATTCAATTGAACTCATATATGCACATATATATAAGGGTAGGAGATGGATAGATAGGGATAGAAAACCATGGTGAAAGAAAGATCGAAGGGTAGAAAATCCCTGGTGATCGGGAATCACAGGCGATTTTCTGAGATTGTTGTACTTCCCATTGTTTTTGGTCTTATTTTGAAGGTTTTCGCCTACTCTTTTTCTACTTCTGTTTTGTTGTTCTTGGTTTGTGATGCTATTGCATGTTTGTTTGTTTGTTTTCATTTTGTTTCTTGTAGATTATGCTAGTTTCTTGTGGCGTTTAAGCATTTGTAGCTGTTTTTGTATTTATCTCGTTGTTCGTTTTCGTAATTTTATTGTCCTTCTTATTGTATATTCTTTGTGTAGTTTATTGTTTGATGTTATTTTATATGTATAGTCTTCTGCTGTGCAGGATGGTTCTTCGTGTCTTTAGGTCTGTGCATGACTGCTGGTGAAGTTTTTCCTTCTTCTGTGTATGTCCCCCAACGGAATGTCAATGTGTCTTTGTCTTTTTTTGTCCGTCTGGCGTCGTGGGGCTTTCTCCCAGACTTTTCGGGCTCTTCTTTGAAGTTGCAAGTTAATTAGTGTCATTTGTATCATCTTATGTAGGTCCCTCTGCCTCCTTCTTTCTCTCCTCCTAAGACTAATTCGTAGGATGTCGCTTGTCACTTTGTCATCGTCGGTCCTTAGTATGTGTACTTATTGGGGGTGGAGTTACAGTCAGAGATCAGAATAGAAGAAAAATGAACTTTTTTAATATCTAATGCTTCTTTACCTTATTTTGAGATGGATGATTTTGAGTCGTCTTATTACTTTCAGTCATCCGTAATTGTGGTGTTACTGGCACTTGGGATGGTATTTATTAGTTTCTTCACTTTAACTTAGTGTTTACACATGGAGGAAAACATTTATTTTGAAAAGGTTAACGCGAAAAAGTCCTCGGACGACGTTTCTTATTTCTGATTGACTTTGCCTCCTTTTACAAAAAGAACGTAAGAGAAATAATAATCCCAAGAAAATCTTAACAGCCACCCGTAGCTGCTGCAATCACCCAATATTTAATCTTCTTCCCTCTAGATAATGGCGATATGACACCAATAAGCAAATGTTAATACCACGCACAGCCACGTCCCAGCGCTAGCCTGATGCACGAGTAAGTTGGCTACAAGAACCAGCACATTTGCGCAGGCATTGAGGGGTCTTGCTGATTCATTCACCGTTTCTACTCTTGAGGATCTCATCTGGCAACTATTGTTGAGCGAGATCCAGCCAAGATGCAGTAGGTGGTGAAACACTAATTTTAAGTTCGCTTTTTGCCTTGGGAGCAGATAGCAAAAAATATGTTACCCATTACGACTTTTATTTGCCCATGGTAGGTTTAGTAAGGCCCCAACACAGCGAGGCAAAAGTGATGCTTTTCGCTGTGACTTATAAACCAACTAAAATCTAAATAAATGAAAATAATGATAAATCTGTACTTTTATCTAACGAAAAAGACAATTCAAAGGAAGAAAAGGCCATTAAAGTAAATAGCCTCCGTTTATGGAGATTATTTGTATTTTCAATTTACTTTGTGACTCTTATAACATCATTTAGGAAGAAGTAATTATTGGTAGGATCAGTAAACGTCGCAAAGGGAAAGGTTTTTCTTGACGTTCGGAGGGAAAACAAAAACCATTACAAGAATACAACAAAGAAGAAAACGGAGCTTAATTAACTCTATTTATTTTGTAGTACCTTGAGAATAAGTCGAAGATAGCCTAAGTTAAAATAATAAAAATTTCTAGGCATAAAGTTTAGCATCCTAGAAATTTTGAATTATGATAAATGTGGCGTTCTCGAAGGATAAGATAATTAAGGAGAATTTTCCTTTCCTGAAAAATGCGCATGTTTGTCCATTCTTCATTCCTTCTCATGTTTTATTTCTCTCTTTCCTTACATATACTCTTCTGTTATTACCGTTAAATTATTAACTATCCTAAACCTTCTTTCACTTGTTAGTAGACGCTCAAGCGACCAACTTATATAGGTTTTTAAAATATTAAAACGTTTTTCCGACATAAATTATTCGCTATTATTCGAGATGGATGAGAGAGCAAATACTTGTCAAGATAGATAAACATTAGTCAACAAGTGATTCAGCGTTGGCATATCACAATTCTTTTTAACTAAAAATAGCTCAAACGTCGAACACCCTACACGACCCTGTATTAGAAAGTAGGTCGCTTAATATATTTAAATACAGACTGGACAAGATTTCTTCGCGTTTAAATAAACCTTGTAGGTATTATTTTTATTTGCACTACACAACCACACCACCCCCTTGCACTTAAAATAAAAGCCTGTACGGGAGAAGGAAGCGATCTATTCCTAAAACCTTATATTTGGACTTAATATAATCTCCCAAATAGAAGTTACTCCTACACCATTTAACAAGAAAGGGATAGTCACAACTAAATGTATTTAGATTGAGATCGCGACTACTTAACCGAAAATAATATATTAAACAGATTCAACTGAGTATATTAGACCAGGTATAAAATAAATTGTTAATACTAGAGCGTAGATAACTGAATGATACAAAGAATTGCACTTGAATGGAATGCTGATCTAAAATTTCCTTGTCGTCTCATCATAAAAGGGAAAAGTGACGGTTGATTCGTCCTAGAGAAATCCTTTGGATATCAAAATCTCGCATAAATTTGCGACATTCTTGTGAAGGTGGCATAAGACAAGAATTACAAATATAAAATTAAATAAAGGTCAAAATTAAATTAAATACAAATTAATTCCGACTGCCGGAAACGCACATATTACGACATATTCTATAAATATTCTTTTAGATTAGATTTTTTGGTCTAAATTTTGACCCAAGATAATTTCCTTAAAGTAACCTTGCCTCCAAAGCCGAGCGACGAGCGGAATTAGGTTTGTAGAATGATCCTTCGGGTGGCGTGCTGGCGAATTGATCAGAAAACGGGTCTGCAAAGGCAATTTTCGCAGGTGGATGCAGAAGTGGGGAAGTACATCCTACGGGTGGAAAATCCGCAAGTGGACCTAAGCAAGGACTTGTAAAATATTATGCTATTGCCTGGATAAAAGACAAGCAACTTCTAAACGGTTAACGGGAGAGGCAATCGAATTACAAGCGGGTATCCTTATTGAGGGTTTCTCTCTCCATATTGTATACCCTTAACACCATGGACTTACCTAAATAGACACACGAGAATTGAATGTAGATCCAATATAAGATAACATCACAAAGATTAACACAACCGATAGAAACAAAAACACTGAAAGATAGCACAAGGACATCCAGATAAATCAAGCACATAAACGACTATTAAAAACGAAACAAAATTTAGATGAACAAAAACAAGTTCAAATTTATTACGTTATCCGAAGGAAAAAAGTTGCTGTACGAGTCAATGGAGATGTGTGTCTGAAACAAAAACGACCTTAATCACTGCACAGATTCCCAAGCCTGTCAAATTATAAGAACAAGCTATACATGGCCCTCGTCCGCCGCAAGGTGCTTTACCCGTTAATCCTCACGCATACATTGTGCAGTATTCTCTCGAACAAGAGAAGAAACGATCGGCTCACATCAGAGTTAATAAACCGGGAAACAGCATTATAACCCGTAAGTAAAGTCATAGACGAAAGTGCAAAAGAAACTTTAGAACAAAGTCAAACAAAGACTGCCACAGGAAATAATAAACTACATCACTATACCTGATAAGTAAATCCGTGAATTACGATATATGTAACGATTTAACGAAAGCAGATAAAAAACAATGAAATTTTAATCAGATATATAAATAAAGGAAAGGAAACAAAAAACTCGAATAAGAGAACCGAAATGGAAACTTAGCCAGAAACCCAAAATAGACAACTGAAGTAGAAAAGCTCACATAGATAACCGATGCGGCCACAAGTAAAAATAAAATAATGAAAAAACCGAAGAAGAAATAAAGAAACTAAAAAAAAAACAACTGAAGCAAAGGAAAAATAAAATAAGGTAAAAAGTGCGAAAAAAGTAGATAACGAATAAATAGAACAACAAATGATACAAACGCTAATATGAGCAAACAATAACAAAGGCTCGAATGCTAAAAAATACAACTCAATACACAGCGATGAAAGCAAAAAATAAAAATAATAAAGGAGCGTTTACCAGGCAACCTGGCACCAATCATTATCATTTACATCCATTCACCCCCATAATCCACCCGTATTCACATCCATATCATCAAAATTACCGTTCTTTTGCCATGATTATGTTCCCATAGGCACCGTATGGTTATTGAAATGACTCTCGCTTGGCTGCTATTATCGCACCAATATAACGCCAGCCTTCACATCAACCTCCAAGAAAGCACTCCATTCACGCGAACTACAAGAATTGCAGGTCAAATAAGAGCTGATTATTTATGTTTGCTCTGAATCTACTGACGTTAATTAACCAGAAAGGATATGCAAAAAGTGAGATGATTAGGGTTTTGCTAGAAAACAATTTGAAAGAGGTTTTTGTATTAACAAGTTTGTTACTTTGACTGACTCCTAAAAGCTTTTTTAAGAACCAATTTTTACCAAACGTGTCAAACGAGCCCTTAAATCCCTCCTGCCCCACCACGACTAAAAATCACGAAAAATTAAATGACAAGAGGAGAAAGAGGTTTCAATTTGAAGTCAAATCAAGAAAGAGATCTTCGGAAACTTGGTTGCACTCAGGAAAGCACCAAAAAGAAAAATCATTCGGGGATGAATAATTGAGTTAATTTTTATTGGTGTAGTGCAATGATTAAAATTTGCTATCAGTGACGTAATAATAAAAAATAACCTGCTTGAAATATAAAAACCACTTGGAGATTGAGAAAACTTTGTGAAGGTGTTTAAATGCATTGAACCGACGATATTAAAGAATGGCTAATTATTATTTGAGAATGGATGCCATAAAAATCTTGGTCGAAGAAAAGAAGATTCTCAGTTTGTAATGTAATCAGGGTTAAAATATAGACATAAAGATATCTAATTATTTGAGGTGCGGGTGTTCTTCTGGTCTCCATAGTTATGGAATTTAGGCTTTAAGAGCCCCTTTATGGGATAATATGCCATTTCGTCGTCCCAAAATTCCCCTATTCAACAGAAAACTTTGAAGGAATTCTTCTTTGGAATTTTGCCAAATATTATAAATGTACACGCACTCAAACATATATTTATATATACATATTAGTTTAAATGGGTAGCAGTCTTTCCTTAAATACAGATTTTGTTAAAGACCATTGTATATTTCGCCTTGATTAATTTTCTTGGGAGACTTTCTATTTTTCTTATTCTATTCGTATTTCCATCATGTTGATGGTAGATAACTTCTCCAACAATAACATCATAACTATTCGGCCTATTCTATGAAATTTAAAACCTCTCTGTTGTTTTGCATTCTCTTTCGAATGTTATAGTTGCCAAAGTCCTCCCAAGGTTAGCCCTAGAATTATTTTGTTTTGGCAATAAAATCATAACTATTCAGCCGATACTCTGTTAAACTAAAGCTAGGATATAATATGCTAGCTCTGCTAGGCAATCCTAGAATAGGCTATAATATAATAAGCACTAATAGGCTAGACTATAATATGCTAAGCTATGCTAAGATAAAATGTAAAAGGGTAAGATATACTATGCTAATTTAGCATATAGTATGTTGGGCTAGACAATATTAAGCTTTGTTTAACTAGAAAATAATAAGATAGTATAGGATATACTTGTCTATGATGAATAATGCTATGTTAGGTTATACTCTGCAAGGCTAGACAGCGCTATACTATCCTATGCTAGGGTAAGTTAATGTATAATAGGGTAGGAAGGGCGATGCTAGGCTATGATAGCTATTTTTAAGGCTACGATAGTCTAGCTAACCAGGGCTATAATTGGCTAAGCTATGCTAGCTTATTCTAGACTAGAGGAATGGTATGCAATACTAACCTAGGATGTACTAGTCTAGTCTATGATATGATACGCTTGACTATATTATGTCAGGTGTGGTTATGCTAGTATAAGCTCTACCGAGCTAGTCTAGTATGCTAGGCTTAGCGATCGTTTGCAAGGTTATATTGGCTAGGCTATAGTAGTCTATTCTAGCTTAGCTATACTAGGCTAGGCTAGTCTTGGCAAAACTAGGCTATCCTCTGGCATGCAATGCTAAGCCATACCCGGTTAGGCTAGGCTGGGCTATAGTAAGTTAGGCTACACTAGGCGATGATACGCTAGGCAAAGCTCTACTAGACTAGGCTATGTTAGGTGCCTTGGAATTTAGCATATAGTATGTTAGGCTAGACAATATTAAGCTTTGTTTAACTAGAAAAATAATAAGATAGTATAGGCTATACTTGTCTATGATGAATAATGCTATGTTAGGTTATATTCTGCAAGGCTAGACAGCGCTATACTATCCTATGCTAGGGTAAGTTAATGTATAATAGGCTAGGGAGGGCGATGCCAGACTATGATAGGCTATTTTTAGGCTACGACAGTCTAGCTAACCAAGGCTATAATTGGCTAAGCTATGCTAGCTTATTCTAGACTAGGGTTTGGTTTAAACGAGTCTTGTTCGTTGAATATTGGTCAAAATCGGTGATTATTCAAGATCCGAAGTTGTGTCTTAATCGGTTTTTGTCATATTCTTTGGTCATTTAACATCCTTTTCATGCGTACAACGGCAATTCGTCTACGCCAGTCACTAGGCTAGAGGACTTGAAAATCTGGCCAGACTAATAGCTCTTATGTTCTGGTTAATCATTTGAATGTTTTCCTCATTCAATTCTTATTAACCAGTTCCTGCAAGTTCCGTGTCCGTTCTTCTATGACTTTGTTAATGTGAGTTATTCCAGCTTCTCTCTGCAGTTCTTCGTGCGTTTTATTTCTCGCCCGCTTGTACCTGTAATTAGGTACGCATTTATTTTGCACCTCTTTAGTGTCTTGTTTTGTGTCTTCGAAAAACAAGAGAGGACGGAAGTAGGGTACAGCCGTAAAACTTATAAGTGCGTTGCAGATCTTTTTTCTTTTTGCTTTCCCATATATATATATATATATATATATATATATATATATATATATATATATATATATATATATATATATATATATATATATATATATATACATATATATATATATATATATATATATATATACATATATCGACGTGCTTTCTGTACCCGGATGAAGTAATTCTCATTTGAAGTATATTGAACCTCGGATGGTAGGGATAGCGTCTACCCCCCACCCCCACCCCCTGACATCTGAGAGTAGTCAACTGCCAATGGAATGAAATCAAATTGGATTCGATTCGATGAAGAGAGTGATGAAATGTGTGGTAGGTTTCAAAGATGTAAAGTGATTTTAGGCTGCCCTGGGGTTGAGGTTATATATAGCATTTCTCCCTTTCTAATCTCTGTAATTTGTATCATCCGTTGAGATTTGTGATGATCGTCCATGACGGTCAGATTCTTTCTTAGGTTATTATTTTTATTTAACTCCTATGTTTGGTTCCTTCGTCGTGGCTTTCAAGCCTTGCAAGTCATATATATTACTAACCTTTTTTTTTTGGATATTTTTTATTTATAATATAATCGTTACGCATTTTACCCTTTTTATATAAACTTTTAATCTTTTATTGATTATTTGTTCTTTCGCTTATTTTAGTTTTAATTTTGACTTAAGTCTTTGCCTTGTTTTAGTCTTATTTGAGCCCATTGACCTTGGTAGCGCTCTTCCGTCCTCTTCAAATGCTGATGGAAGCGTTCCCCTTGTTCGTCACTCACGGCTCCCAAAAATCGGCAGAATTGACTATTTAGGAAATGCAGCTTCACACTCATGTTGCATCCCAGATTTCGATATGCTAATAGCATAATAGTAACCAGATCTTTGTAGTTATGCTTTTTTTTGTTTCCTAAGAAGTTACGAACAACCACAGAAAATGAGGGCCAGGCTGCATTTTTTTTTTTTATTCATGGTGTTCACGAATCTAGAATCACTCAGAATTCTTCTGATTTGGGGACCACCAAATAGCCCTGCTTTTACTTTTTCGAATGAAAAAATATGAAACACCGATACTATGTACTGAAAACAAGCATTGTCAGGGCTCAATGCCTTGACATACTGCTTCATCAACCCCAGTTTGAGATGAAGTGGAGGGAAAACGATCTTCTCTCGACTTACGATTGGCTCATTAACAATGTTTAGCATTCCTGCTTTCAAAGTTTCCCAAACTGGCCAATCTTTTGGGGACCAGTGTTTGTCACGGGCTTGACTGTCCCGCATACCTATATAGCATGGAATATATCCCTTTGTATATCCCTTCTGCTGGGCAAGGAGAAAGTTGACCATCTTAAGGTCCACACATATGATCCAATTGTGTTCATGGTCCTAAAGTAAATCTATGACCATTCTTATGTCATCGTGAGTTTCTCGCAGATGGACGGAGTGACGGAGAGGAACTGCACCAAAGTCATTACCATTATGCAAATAGACACACTTAAGGCTACGCTTGGAGATATCCAAACACAGTCTCCACTCAGCAGGGCTATAGGCACCAAGTCCCAACTCGGTAAACAGACCAGGAACATCGTGGCAGTTTGTTCTCAGAGAAATAATTAACAAATGTACTCTCCCTCGTTCGTTAATACGATACCCTTACCGACCTGCCCAGCATATGTCTTTCACATAACCTGGAGGCTAAAAGTTCTGCAGCTTTCTTTGAAAGGGCGAAATCACGTATAAAGCCATTCAAATCCTCTTGATTGGAACAGTAAGGAGCTAATGACTGTTCAGCATCTGATTATGATTCTGCAGACTCTGAATCCATTCCGTGGAGGTCCATATCAGGTACATCATTTTCTTCCTGGGAGGAAGCATATTCAGTGGAAATCGGAACTGGTACAGACTCAGAATGAGGTACTGGCCGGATCACCGAGTGAATGTTGGCGTAGTGGATCTTTTGCCGATTTTTCTTGCCAATCCCTCTAGTATTTACCAGAGAGAAATAACAGTCGGATACATGATCTCGCTACACCATTGGGATTCCAAAAGGAAGACCATTTGTCTTTCCTTTCGTCCACTCACCAAGATGTTTCACACAATTATGGCAAACAGCATGTGGGGCCCACTTCTTATCTTGATCGCCACGAGGAACAGCAACATATGCCTTATAAGTGCGGATCACCAAGTTTGATATACTGCGTCTTTGACGAACTAGCATATAACAGCCACATATGTAGCTGAAGGTGTAGGGAATATTAACGCAATTTGATCTTGATGAAGCTATCCCTCTAACATGAGTCCTGAAAGAAGAAACAATAATGTCAATTTTTTGCACAATAACACTTATTACTATCTTACTACTATGTACTGTGAAGTATTTACTTTCTACAAGAACCCTCTCTGTCTGTCCGGAGGGCAGTTTTCGGGGAAACAAGAAAATACAAAATACAAAATAACTATAGCATGAAGGTAAAAATTGATTATATATTTGAAATCAGCATGAAAAAAGAATTGAAATTGGCAGATAAATCTAAGTCACAAAAAAATGTGATTAAAATTGTTCGCTTGTGTTATTTGTCGGTTTCCTGAAAATAGAAATCTTAATCCTGTCTGGTTGTCTAATTATTAGAACATCTAATAATGGAAGGTTATTATTTTCTTGTATTTCTAAAGTAAACTTAATTGACGGAACCAATGAATTAATAAATAAAAGAAAACCATCGAGGTTCAAAATCTCCATTAGAATTCCTAAGACATCGTCTACATACCTGTATCAAATAATTTCAGTGGACCAAAACGGTATAATCAGACATTTTTTCAAAATATTCCATATATATGAATATATTTGACAAGGATTAAAAACGGACAAAATTTAATTTAAAAGGAACTCAAGATTCAAAGACTATTCAGAAAACAATGGAGAGGACTGTTCCATATAAGCAAGGAAAAGAATGAGAATTTAGATATTGGCCTTCAAAATCATATAATTGATTTATTAAAAGAACAAACAGATCAAACCTTTACACATGACTACATAAAAGACAAAAAATATACCAATGTAGGAATTAACGCCAAAATTACAACCGAGAGCTAAGAAATACCATCTCAAATTTTAAACGTAGAGAGCTTGGACTGAATGAATATCTAACAGCCAACAAATTATGGAATAAACAATTCTGTAGCTTGAGTTAAAAAGAAGTACAGAATTGTCTTCGCGTTTTTACACACAAAATGAGCTAGATTAAATTATTAAGAGTCAGTACTCTTATAGTTATAGTATGCAGGGACGAATTGAAAGAATTCGATAAATTATGGCAGAGAATCCAACACGAAATTCTGAATCTTGAATTAAACAACATCTTAGCGAAAATACTTTGTGATTACGTTCTGGAAAGAAACGATTATATTGACACAGGAATTTACCAAGGTAAGAAATTGACTTGCGATGCAGGCATTGCACAGGGATAGTGTCTGGAGTCCCAGACTAAACTCTGTTTTCACATCGGACATTTCCTCACCCACGAATGATGGCTGCGTTAACGTAGAGTTCGCTTTAATTTCACACAAATAATTAATTCCCTGCTTCTACATAAATCTTTTGATGCAAGCAAGGATGACGGCAATTGAAATAAAGAACCAGAATGACTAATATAAGAAAATTGAAGATAAAGACGAATAGAGATAAATTTAAAATAATAACTGTGTCAAAAAAAAATTGCAGACATTTTCGTCGACGGTGAACGATACAAATATAACAAGGAAGGCAAGATTCTAAGCATAACACTCAAACAAATGGTTACAAGAAACACGTAATGGAGAGAAAAAACATAGGAAAATAAGTATTGAGTTTATTTTACTAATTAAGAAACCGCAATCTGACAAACAAGTAAATATATATATCATACAATTGAAATATACACAATATCCAGAATCAACTTGATTAAATTGTAATCTATAAAGAACAAAACAATGTCATTATTCAGGCATACCTGATGTGCAACAAGACGGAAAAAGAAAAATCTACACAATGAAGCAAATATAGACACTAAATAAAATAAATGAGAAAATGGCTAAAAAAATCATAGAAAAAACACAAGAAGAAATAAAACTCAGCAATCTAATAACCCGAAGAGCAGGTTGGAGACAACACTGCTGTTTCAGAGTGCTACAAACAAAGCAAACTAAATGGAAGAAGTTAGGATTTACGTGTAAAACACGAATATTAATAACCAAAAGATACATTGAATAAAAACGAAAAACAAAAAACTAACCGTTTAATAACACATAACCAATTCAAATAATATGAATAGACAAGCAAAAGAGAAAAAGAATTTACCCTAAGAACAGGAAAATATATAAAACTTACAGAAAACACTATAAACACAAATAAATCTACAATCATGAGAAAGCAAAACAAAGGACAAAACAAACTAAAAGCAACTTTGGAGAATACAGCTTACCAGCAACCAGAGAAGAAAATTAATAACAGTTTGAACGCCTTAAAGATAAAACAAAACTGATACAAACAGGGTAACAACGAACAGACTTTTTACTTCATAAATAGTTTGATCTTAACTTTAAAAAGGCTTAGCAAACTCATTAACGTGATTGCTACGCAAATTTACAACTCTGCAAACCTTTAACTTCCTTCCATTTCTCTCATTCTCTTTTACTGCTATCTATTCCTCGGGGAAACATTAACACATGGGTCAGTGGACAGCGTATAATACAATGAAATAGGGCTAAACAACAACAAAAACACTAAAACACCGTGGTTCGGATCTTCCGTTAAATGTAAGTCTATTAACCTTTTCACTGCAACAATCGGATTTATCCACAATTTTTCATTGCCATTCGTTGCGGCAATCAGGTTTCCCCCAACCACTTCCAAAAATGTTTCCTTTACCGCGAAAGGCATATTTTTTCTGTCTCTCTCTTAGACACCTAGGTCAACTGTTGTCTTTGTCTTTATGTACTTCCCACTGATATTATCGACGGTTTTCACTCAATCTAGTAGAATTGGACTCCGACCGAAGAGCCGAACGCCCGCTAGAGGAGGAAAATCCAAGAACGAGTGAGATCAAGAAACGCTAAATTTTAATCGGAACTGAAGAAAGCGACTGACAAGAAAGATATACGTCAACTCTAGTAATGAGAGAGCCCTGATTTTTTCAGTAGACGGATTAGAGACCGTAATGGGGTGGGAGGGCTAACGTTAATTATTCGCCTTTTTTTCTACTGAATCTTTTACTCTTTTTCCGAGTAATATAGCAAGATACCATAGAGCTTAGGACCAGTTTAAAATAGGGCATATTGATCCGCGTAAAAAAAACACGTTTGGGGGCGCGAGAAATGATTCTCCTCAGTGCCACGAGACCATAATTATTTGGAGACACCTAATAGCGTTAGGCCTAATAAGGTAAGGTGGTCGACGAGTCTTTCTATAATATATAGGTTGTTAGAGAAGTATAACCAGTGAAAATTGAATAAAAGAACTCTTCTGACACAATCAGTTTTCAGATTTGACGCAGAGGCGAATTAAAATGAGCGAAAAGAGAGCTAAAAAAGTGTGAGCGCCTGAGACGCTCACTACGGATAAGAAAATGATGTGACCTCGTCCAAATCAGGGGAGTGAGAGCAGACTTGGATATCTCCGCCTACCCTTAAGGACTCTCGGAAAAGGAGCCAACCCGAAAAAAGAATCCTCATTGACATGTTATTTGGAGACCTCAAAGTTGCTCTCATTCGAATCCTGGAAGAAATGGATACATTGCAATATACTACACACAGCGCCATGTAGAAATATTAGTCTTAGAAGACTCAGTTGAGAGAATAAAAGCAATCCGGCTTGCACCCAGAATACTTCCTCAAATTACATCCAATATGAGCCTTACCTGTCGGTAAATAGCCACGTGAGGAAGACTTACACACAAAAGAAGAGTTAAAATTCGAAATCGAAATCAATCACACAGAAATAATTCTACACGATTCTTGAAAATTTGGAAACCACAAGCATGTTTTCGAATTAGTGTTCACCAAGAGACAAATGGTAAATAATATCTACCAGAACAGCTAACTTTTGTTTAGCATGAAAATTCTACCAGAAAATATTGAAATATAAAGGCAAACCAACTTACAGATTTGCTTCAACTGCTTCAACTGATGGAGGATGACAAAACAAGAAATTATACCAAAGAACAACAACAAAGAAACTCTAACTGCGGAAGAGGAGGGCAATTCTGGAAGAAATATGCCCATACGAAGGAGAAGAAAGGCCTAAATTGTGGCGGGCACAACGTACACTGACAATGGATTGCCCAAAGAGAAAAGAGATTATTCTAAGGAAATAAAATGAAGAAAGAAACAAATCACAAAATAAGAAAACGCGACTTACGAACGAGTAGGCAAGGCTACAATTCAACAGATGAAGGAGACAAAAACGCCTCTTAAATCACCATATGTCTCCTCAATGTAACTTCTAAGGTGCATAACACACGAACACGTAATGGACATAGGGAAACTATAATATTTTTCAGATACCCTCAATATTACGCTGGTCGAAAATGGTTTGAATAAAAGGTAGTTCCTTGAGAACCCCTCTCCTTATTAATAATAAAACGCAGTGTGAAAAAGCCCACAAAATCATGAAAAGAAACAAACAACGTAACCCAAACTACAACGACAGGAGAATAAGAATAAGAAGAAAAGTATACAACCTTTGAAGGCACTCCTAGGGGGATTTAGGCAGCACCCCTTAAACTCAAACTGTATGTCAGCGAAGAATGCTCCATACCGAGGAGTAAAGAACATAATCAATACATAAATGAAGGAAGCGTCAATTGAACATACATATTACCAATTACGGGAGCGCCGGACAAGAATATTTTGTTGTTGTAAATTACACCTAAATGACCAAATCAGAAACTTTCTTGGCGACTGCGTCACCATAAACTGGAACAGATACAACGATTTTGTGTGTAGGAAGTATAAGGCTTTTGATGCCGAAACAACCAAGAGGTTAATCAGACAGTCAACGAAGAACAACTGAAGCCATTCTAAGTGACCATTTTTGCCCTAAATTATCAAACGAGGAATGAGCCATTGATTGAGGGCAAGCATGACAGCGTCCGCAAACTAGATCCATCTCCCATTAGGCTAAAAAAACTGAAAAAAAACTGAAAGAAAACACAATGAGAACTCACTGCTATTACAAGCTTCCCAATTAGTATAATCTTAGCAAACAAGACTCCCAAACAAGACCAAGAAAATGGAAAACCAATGAAGAGTCCAGTGTGTGAAACATAAAAAACCCACTAAATGAACTAATAATAAGATAAAGTAAAAAATCACAAATGGAAACAATTAAGTGATAACATGAGAAAACAACTAAAACAAAGACAAACACTCACCACAAGCAAATAACGTAACCGACCACTCGTTAACTTAATGGAAGAGAATAACGAGAGATTACGAATAACACTGAGAGAAAATGGTGGTTCGCAGGCAAACTATTGAAAGGTTGATCAAAACGACTGGTTAGAAGATAAATGAATAAGAGAGAAAAATTAGAAAGTGTAGTTACGATTTAATTTCAATCAATAGGTTCAAAAATGAAATATTACAGTCTTTGTCTTTTACTCCCCTGCTTGCAGGAAGAAAGTCAACTTAGATCGACTTTTATTCACAAACTGATTTCTCTTTTAACCCATCTTTTTTTCTCCTATTCTTTCACGCCAGCTTACCTTTACCAAACCCTCGTTCCCACCAAACCCGATTGACCCTAGTGAGAAGGGCGTTGTGGAGTAGAGAGGGATCGTGCTGGGGTCCATTTCCCTTTCTTCTCTCCATAGGGGAGGGAGAAAACTGGCGGACGCTACTTTTATCATCTTCACATAAAAACTTGATTTTATCAATTAATTTTGTGTTGAGACTTGTATTCGCTTTCATTATCACTCCAAGATGCGTTAAATAACGCAAAAAAGGAAGGGTAGAACAAATTCTGAAATATTTCTTGCTTTCATCTGGTTATGAAATTAACAGGAAACTTGTTAGACTAATATTTGACAAAAGAAATAAGCAAGAGCAAGACCATTTTGTTTATAACAACAATTGCTAATAAACAAACTTTGATGGGTGACAAAAGTATTTAACCAATAATAATTTAATTCATTTAATATTTCGTGACAAATCCTTTGTTTGCAACAACAGTACGAAACTTTACTTATAGGTTGATATTAATTTTTCGCAATCATTTCTTTATAATTTGTTTCACTCTTCTAAAAGACAAAAGAGTGGAACAAACAGGCAAAGTTCTGTGGATGTCTTTGTCGGATTGCAGCCTTCACTAGTCGCTACAAATTCTCAATAGGATTGATGTCGAGGGATTTAATAAATGGGGCGGCTTTTAAAATCTGATCCGTTAATCTCCTTTAACAAAGATGACATGGCATCATGATTATATATTGCAATACCTTACTTAATTTATGAATTTCCAGCGTCATTTGTTATTTTTTTTTGATGAGAAAAGTAATTCGATCTGATTAAACAAAAATTGAGGTAAAGCGGTTTAAAATTTAGGCCTAGAAATTTCTAAAATCGGACTTGCTTTAGCAGATTCTGTGTTGTTGTCAATGATGATGGTTTGTTGCAGAGTCTTCCACGATTCGAGTTAAGACGCACTGTTGAAAATAGAATTATCATTTTGCAAGTTGCAGCGCGGAATGCAGTGGGCGTCCAAGATACCATTGCATTTATTTTGCACCAGAAACTTCTTACCTTTGCGTCATTGTTTTCGTCCGTATTCGCTTTGATCCAGTACATATCGAATTTTCCTATTAACACATAGGTATAAATAGGAAGTAGATCACTGTAACCGGATTTAATTTAATTTTAATCCTGATAACAAAATATCATGAGGAGACCAAAGTTATTCACCAAGAAACGATGAATTGAAAAAGAATAATAGTTTCACTGGATAAGATGAACTCAGAATGATGAGTAAAATACCAATCCCTGATTCTCTTATCTGGCTACAGAAATGCGAGGACCTACAAAAAACATCACTACTACCTTTAATAGCAGGTATACTAAAGTTATAAAGGACTATCTAAAATATCAGCGACTACCAAAATATCAGGAACTCCCAGCAAACTGCCCCAATGAAGACAGCACCATATCTTCACATATATGCGGTTTTAAAAGGAAGCACGAGAGATGTGTTGTTTCATCACCGCATTTTAGATGAGGTGAGGGTGATTGCTTCCGTAAAGTCGGCTCCAAATGCCTTGAGATAAAGAAGTGGAAAAATGATTTTAAAAAAAGTTCTAATAAGACACTAAATTATGTATCACTACTTAATTACAGTGTGTCCCAAATGTCTTTACAAATAGGAAATATCACAATGGCTTCCTATTTCACCTAACATTGTCCCCCTTAACTTCTTTTTTCTGAGGTGAGCTAAAGGAGATGCCTGAGTGATCAGTGCATCATAAATAACTGTGTTCGAAAGTTCATTAATTGAATCTGGTAAAAAGCATCAAACTTTGCATCACAAATGGTAACAAGGACTTTGAAGATGTTGCTTAATAATATTTCAATTAAATCAAATGAAGTGAAATTTTTTATTGAAAATAGGAATTTTGAGTATGCATCCAACTTTCAATTACACCTTTGTAATAACAGAAAGATTTGAATACCTATTTAAATTAAAAATTAATTAACATAATGAAGCTTATTATATATTGGAAAGGGAAATAATGCATTAAAGATTTTCCTCCAATAATGTTACCTGAGATAAGAGAGAGCGATTGGGAAGGAATTAATAATATTCATTATTATTAGCAGCGTTTTATTTCATTTACTAAAATTTCATTTTCATTTAATTATTTATAGCATATATTTTAATATTTGTAAAGAACTAACTAGTCTTTATTTTATTTGCCCCTATTTTTCCACTACTTCCTTACACTTGAGGGGGCAATGAAAAAGTATTCCAGCTCAAGATAATCAATTATTCCTTAAATTGGTGATCAAAACCCCAAAATCATGTAATTATAATTATTAAAATATTCTTAAGGTTCTATTAAAAGCTAAAAAAACATATCGAAGTTCACTGGCGTATAAATGTAGAAGAGGCTCATTAAAGATGTGTTAAAGAGAGTGAGACAGCGTGGAAGCGACAGAGTCCGAGTTTTGAGGATGTACAACCTTGTTAGAATCAGGTTCATATAAAAAACTGAAACTCCAAAGTAGGAACTATTAATATAAGCAATTTCATTTTGATCATTTATTCCTTTTTATTTGTACTTGAATTACGGAGCTATTGCGCTGACGGCTTATATCAGCTTCAATTTATCAATTGATATTTGAAGTGGCTTTATAAACTTTTACCTTATTCTTTCATTTTCTATGTCAATTTTTATTTCCCTTTTCTTATATTGCCTTACAAATTGAAGGTTATTACCCTTTCAGTATTAAAATTCGTGGTCAAGTAAGATGAAGGGACGATGGCAGCTGGTCATAAGAAAAGAAAATTTATGGCATTCGGGATTTCAAGGAATTAAATATCAATCGTTTCCTCTTTTTTTCATCTGATTGGTGACATCTCCAACATGTTTCAATAATAATAATAATAATAATAATAGTAAAATTAATTAACGCGAAACATCCTTTCCATTCAAGACGAGATCCAATAAAATTAAAATAAATCCACATATAGATCAGATAGGCCCAAGTGCCTAGTTCCTATTTCGGGGAGGGGAGATTTATAGGTAGTGTTTGGTTTTGACTCCAACCAGTGATCATAGAACATATTATGGTCCGCGAGAGATGTTGCTGAATATGAATGGATATGTCACTTGTGCTATGAATACGAGAATGTAATAATAGCGGTGTTTTGCTTGGCTATGTGCTTGTTAATGATATCTGGAACTACTTCACGCAGAGGTGAGTATTATCGAATCGGGCAGTGTGCGGGCCGTTCGCTGGATTCAAACCGCTGCCTCGAACTATGGAAGTGAAACGCCCTATCCAAAAGAAACCGAGGGATCTATTTGTCAAGGTCTCTCATTAAAACATATGGACAATTCTCAGCTTCAACATCAGGATCAAGGTACATAAATACTAAGCGTTTCCATTTATAAAATAAATATCATAGTTTCTTTGTCTAGCCCTTTTCAAGATTTCACTCGATCATGATATATGTGGTCATGTGATAATAATATGGAATAATGATAAAAAAAGCATTTATAAATGCATTAATGTTAAATTGTTTCCATGAATTTGTATGCTCTACCAGAAAACTGATGATATTAATTAAACCTCCATGAATGAGAAACCAAAAGTTTGCAGAGGAAAATATTGTTCAATGATAGATTTATACCTAATTTATAGGTAATTTTATGCTAGGATTATGGAAAGTTTTATAATAAGTTTATAGATAATTTTATACTATGTTTATAGATATATTTACGCCAAATTTATATTTAGGTTTATACTAGGTTGGTATATAGCGTTTTATAAAGTTTTATACTATGTTAATAAATAGGTTTATGAATTTTATATATAGGTATATAATATGGATAGGGATAGGTTTATACTCGGTTTATCGATAGGTTTATAATAGGTGTATACATATGACAAATTTTGCAAATCTCTTTATTCAAAAAATCAAAATATTTGGCTCAAATTTACTCTTGGAATTAGGGACAAACTTGCGAGAAATCGCGACTGCATACAAAAGTTATTACTTACTAATCGTTTCAATGTTTCTTTTCGAAACGACTTCTCATGCATGAATAATAGATTCTCTTCACCTTGATTTGATCTAAATAATCAGATATGAAGTTATAGGAGAACGAAAACAGGGTATGATGTATCAAACAACAGAATCCCTTTGTGATACTCAGAGACATGCGAACGAACTTTTGCATATTTTAAATTTGAGAGACTTCTCTGAGGATACTCACATTTTTTTCTCAAAATTAAACTAACGAGGGCATATCCCTTTGAAAAATTTTCTAAAGATATATGAAACAATAAAGTGTTGAAGAAAGAGGAAGTTAAAATATGTATGTTTAGGATGCAGAGCTGAATCCAGATACAGGTATTAGATTCGGGAGAGAAAGCAGCTTCTGCAGGGAGGGCGGGTAGGAAGGGCCCGCAATCTACAATATTTGAGGCGCAGAATGTTTTACATGATACAACCTCCGACACCCCTTTGAGGGGCTAGAATTAGAGGAGGAAGATTGGGGGAGTGGATGGGATAAAGATCGGAATGAAAGCTCCCACGCCAAAACTAAGAGGTCGGGTCTTCTCCCATCCCGACTGAGCGCCGACGAAAATTATGTTAAGCAAGGCTATTCGGCGACTAGGCCACACAATTAGCGGCCTTCCAAGACAAGCAGTTTAGAAGAAGAGTGCTGACAAAGGGAGTAAAAAGGGGGGCAAATGAAGATATCTAGAAGGAGAAATCCTCGATAGTTTCAATCTAGTTCCAGATTATCAAAGCCACCAATCTTGGGAGTGCGAGCCGCTACAGCTCCTTGCGAGGTAATAATCACCCATGGGATATTTTTCACGACTCATATTTCTAACACTGCCCCATCTTGAGACTTGTCTCGCATTCTACACGATGAGAATTTAATTATTCACTCCCTCAGCATTACCATTCATAATGAATATTCTTTTCACTCCTTTAGTCTATCGAAAGGATTATTATATTCATCATCATTAGTAGTACAACACAATCACATTTTCATTATCAAGATGATCAGTCCATTAAAATGATAATTTTCCTTCATAAAATTAACCACTCCATCACATAATTTTTTTCTTAAATAACATTGCAATTCGATGACAATGATTATTTTATTCACAAAAAATACAACTCATAATGAATATTCTCGTGATCACTATTCGACTACATCACAATGATTATTATCCTGTGTATAATTACCAATCACTAGTAATTTTGCTATATCAAGAAAATCTGCTTATGTCCATTTCTTCTCTAAAAAATATGTTTACTTAGTTTCCTGCTATTTCTATAACCGGTTAAAAGGATGAAATTGGAAGAAAAAATGCAAAAGCAAAAGTAAATAAACGATTACGAGCGCTTTCGTCTTTTTCCTTAAGTTCGTTTTCAATTAAAGGAAAAGTCAAATCAGAAATTTGGTTAAATAGTAGAGAGTGGTAGATTGAAAACCTTTCCCCTTACTTGATCAGAGAGTAGAAAATCATGTGAGTTGTTAATTTTCGATTTTATATATGAAGTAATAATTTGATCTAGCGAGAAAAAACTATTGATTATATTGAAATTTGTGAAGGTGCTAATGGATGCCCAATCTAAAATGTCTCCTCAAAATAATAATTGCAACATATAGCGACTGCATCAACTTTTAAATATTTAGAAAACTCTCATCCACACCTACGCATAAACATTTTTATTTGAATCACCACAATAATATTAAACTGTCATTCCTCGTCTGTTTTTAAGCACACTTAACATATTCTCACAGGAATATGTAGCCAAAGAAATTAGGAGAAAATATAACTTGTAATACGCTTTGCACTTAGCTGATAATTGTCATTAGTTCGCCAAACCTCATTTTATCGAATTAATGTTAATAACCCAACATTTTAGCTGAAAATATATTACGGTTAACACATAAAAATGTGTTTAATAAAATACCTCGTCTGGTCAGGCATCAAAAAATAATGTAATATTCAAATATGAGACCTCACATAATCGTATCTTGGTTGAAAATTCCCCTCTCTGCACAAGTATTGTTTATTCCTCACGATGTATCAAATGCAATAAATGTTTTCGATGAAAAACCGATATAAAGTATTACATGCAAGCACGTGTAAAGCAACAGGAACTTAATGTAGCTAAGCATAGTAAGCAATCTGCCTTATTCATGGACATGTATCATTTTAACCATACAATCTAATGGAATACTCCCAAATACGAGGGGTGGTCAATAAGTTTTGCAATTCGCATATAAGGAAACATGATATGAGGAAAAGTGTTATATTATTTGTCAATATAACTACCCTCGACTTCAATGCACTTGCCCCACTTGTCCCTGAGGCTTCGAATTTCCAACCACCAGATATCTCTCGACTGCTGTTCAATCCACGACTGGACGGCGAGCTGGACATCTTCATCGTCACCAAACCGGTGTCCACGAAGTGCAACATTGAGCTGGCGGAATAAAATGTAGTCGCTAGGGTCCAGATCTGGAATGTAGGGGGGATGATTGAGCTCCTCGAATCCACACTCGCGCAGGGCAGCTTGTGCAACTCTGGCCTTGCGGACTTTGACGACATTGAAGTCGATCATGTGGCGTGAGGTTTCTAGGGACCCGACGGGCAGAGACCTTTTTCATGGCAAAATTGTCGTGGATGATGTTGCTAACACTTCCATGTGATATTCCAAGTTCTCGCTCGAATTCTTCGACCTTCACCTGTCGATTTTCGAGAATCATCCTCTTCACACGGGCCACATTGTCCTCGTTGGTCACGTCTGACGGGCATCCTGGATGGGAGTCATCTTCAAGGGACTCACGAGCATGGCGGAACTCCCCTATTCAAGTGAGCAATGGTTTCATAGAAAGAGGCGGTGTCGGTGTACACTGCAACCATGCGTTTATGGATCTCTTTTGCATTTTTGCCTTCCTTGGTCAAAAATTGATCACTGCACGGTGCTCAACCTTCTCCATTGTTGAAAAATTCGTGACTGACGATCTGCGATTACAGCTACTGCTTCTTAAATAGACGAGGCAGGAGCGTGCGGCTGCAGGTCTTGAATTTTCATAACTTGTCCTAACACCCCCATAAACAGCCATCTCCCTTCCTCTATTTTGCCCTACCGATTCGCAAAACTTATTGACCACCCACCGTATATCATTAAATTTAGAGGTTATATTTCTAGGGACATTTTAGCAATTTAAATAGTTCAACATAAGCCATGGTTTGTTCTACATTCCTTAATCATGACTTTTTCTATGGGGAAAGGTGGCCCAATTAGGCCTTCTCTGCTATTTAACCCAATGTTTGACATTCCTTTTGTTATTGCTTGAAAACCTCTTTAAGTATAAAGAGGAAAGACCTCAGAAACGTTTTTTTCACTTCTAATTGAATCGGCGCTTATAGAGGAAATTCAAAGTTTTAATACTTCCGATGGCCAATTTAACACTAATCCCTTGATAATTAAGACATGTTTACTTCATTTACTCAAAAATTTCGCTGATCCCACATATTGTCCCCCTAATCAGATCTCGACTTGTAAATATGGGTGTCGGAAAGTTTTGCATCTCTTTTGTATTTCATTAGTCCTCCAGCAATTGGCGATAAGAGAGGTTTCCGTCGAAACCTGGTTTCGCGAGTAAATTGATCCTATCACTGTAGTTCTTTCCTGCATTTACATGTACGTTACTGTACTTCTTTATAAAAAAAATTATATATATACTTGTAATTTTTCTTATTCCTTAGGTATTTCTATAAACATGCTTGTGTACGTTTGCATGCATGTGTCAAAATACATGTGAAAAGCAAAAGCAATTTCAAGATGTCTTATAACGTTTTAGAAATATCTAAAATGGTAATGTTTTGAACTATATAAAATCTTGGTATCAGTATGCAGTATGTTACAGAAAAAAATACCTTTATATAACACATCATAGTTGTTAATTAATATGATTTTGCTTGTCGAAGGTATCTGATAATAATATCATAATGATGAAAACACTTAACTATACCGTATAGTCCGGCAGATCTGTGAAAGTATTGTGCATTTTATAGTAAAAACATCAAATTGGGTATGATGATTGATTAGACCACTCTTAACAAATATTGCCATGGAGCCCCTTAAATTATTTGATTTTAACTATTATACAAGATTGACGCCTCCAATCGGCCATTTTCATCATTTCAACTCCAATGTTTGATGCATGAATCTGAACTAAGCTAAATAAAATGACTGTAAAGCAACAAATATCAATATAGTATAATGTTGCTAACTTAATATATCATAACACAATATTTTATAACAATACAGACTATTTTTAAGCTCAGTAATCCATAACTTCAACCATAAAATCTTGTTTTTAGGATATCTTTTACTTCCATCTCATGACAATCGTAACCAGTTTATATGTGCAATCTTAATCATGAGAGGAAGATATAATAACATTTATTTTTTTTAATTTATATCATATTTTAACCAGCTATGTGCTGAAGGTGAATATATTTGCTTATCAATGCAAATTATGTTTAAAATATACAGGGTATGTATAACTTTATTCTAGAGCCATTCGAGCTGCAATTACCAAAATCTAACAAATAAAACATCAATTTCCAGTGAAATGTTCCAACATATATTTTGTTTTCACAAATTATAAAAAAATATACCTAAGTTATCATGTGAAATATTCAAATGAGGTCATGTGACAAAAACGTTCCATTTGGAAAATTATCTTTTTTATAGAACCTTTCGTTTAATATAATAAAAAAATTTTTTTAAAGATGATGTTGATTATGTTAATCAGCAGACGGTTATTACAGCAGACTACTCTTAAAATTATTTTTATGAGTTTCTATATGTTTGATCATTGTTTGGAAAATGAAAATCAGTTATATACATCAATCCTCTAAAGAAATATTACCTATGTCAAAATAGTGAAATATTAAAACTCGTTGAATATTCAAATATAGTATTATAACTGATATAATCATTCATCTAATATTTGCATGTGTATTGTTACCACAGATGATAATATGATAGTCAAAACCTATTTAATAGTGTAGTGAGTCACCTTTTCATGATATCAACATGACACATAATACTTTTCATAATCCTGAGGCTCTCCACCCCCCTCAGAAAAACTTGGAACTTTAGGCTGTTTGACAACTGAATATCCTCAGATGTGTGGGTGGAATGTTCATTATCAACCTGTTTTTCTTTATAAATAGGCCCTTCCTGCAGTCATTCGCATGGACTGACTCACATGTTCTGTCATATAAGATGACAATGAATCGTTGCAGGTGGGCGAACTGGTTCTCATCAATGCTTGTTGGTGTGGAAAAAAGATCAGCAAATGTTTAGTAGACTACAAGATAAGCCATTCAAGTATCTTATGCTGACAGATTTGATTTATCATAAGATGGTGAGACAACACCACATGCTGTAAAGGCATGGAAGAAAAGTAGGGCGCTGGACCTCTCAGGGCCTAGTGCATTTGAAATAAGGTGGCATGGTATATGCCTATTTGTGTCCCCTTTTCCAAATGCCAACCAGACTTCTACCACACCAAGATCCTGAACTAATGCAACAGCCAAGAATAGCACATTATCATCAACTGTTCTTATGGTAACACTTGTGTGCCCATCAGCCACAACATTTGCCACATGAACGAAAAGCCTTGTATCCGTTTCCTCGTGAGTACAAGGTGTAACACAGCTTTTATCTTTTGCTGGGTTACCAATGACATTCTCTTCATATGTCAGAAATAACTGCATACCCTTATGGACTTGGATATTTCCTAGATATCTGGCTTTATTTTGGTCGTTCTTCGGGAAATCTAGCCAATTTTTAGGAAGCCCACCACCCTCAGTTACACGTTTTCACTTTCCTTATCCCCTCTGACTCCTGGTTTCTGCTTGAAGACGCTTCCGGAAACAATCTGTAAATAAATAAAATGATACACAGTTTTTAACAGGTTGGAGCATATTGACGACAACAACTTGATCATTGATTTGTACCCATACTGGGGGGTTTTCAATTCTTATACTGCTTCAGAATCGCCATTAGTACAGGGGCTTATAAAGATTATTTAATTCCCCATTTGCCGATTTACATATAAATTTACCGGGAAATATATACAGCAATGCCAGAGGGTATTTTACAAGCATCTAAGAGAGGCAAAATGTAAAAAAAGATGGTTTTCATAAGTTGTAGTGACCGGACTGTCACTATCATCTGAAATTGTGCGTAACTGGCATACTTGGCGGCCATCTTGAAAATGGTAGCCAAAACATGTTTTTCAAGATGGCTCCATATCTGAAATAGTTAATAATGATATAAAGAACAATCATACTAAGTTTCATGCTTTAACCACAAAGTGCACGATTCAGCCTAATTTTGTCACGCATCTGCCGGACTAATAGAGAAGAAAGTTTGATAAGTACGCTGGACCGGATCCAGATCCGGTGTTGCAAAAGTATTTAAGATGATCCTAGAAAGTAGCAGTAACATCCAAGACAGAGATATCTGCGTCGCATGAGGATTCATGATCATAAGAAAACTAATCCCTTAGAAGAGTCCGTCTAAGCCTGCTTAAATTCATGTAAATCCCACAAGAGGCTGCTGAGCAAACTTCAGCAGAAGCCACATCTAAGGGGTTTGGTACGTGTCCGTAGCCCCTGAAAACTGGGTAAGCGAAGACATGTTTTATGGTCCAATAAGTCCCCTTTTCAGTTGTTTACTACCTTGGGCAACGTTAGGATCTAAGGAAGGCAAAAGAATCAGGGTTATCTAGGTTGGATAGTGCCATAGGTTAAGCAATGGGACAAATCTGTACAGATATGGGGCTTCATCTTAATTTCAGAGTTGGTTTGTCTCACCGTTTGAAAAGGGACATGAATTTAGAATTGGACCATGAGTCTTGAAAGATTACATGCTGTTTGCAGCTTGAGACACTTCCAAAAATTACGGGGATTCGATTTTCTAGGAAAATAATGCCCTATTTCATAAGCTAGGTGCACAATACAATGGTTTCCGGACAACAATATGACTGAGCAACTCAACGTACTCATCAACTAGGACTGGTCTAGCATATCATCAGGTGTGTTATCCTTGTGTAGGAGATGCCTCGAAAAATAAATGGTATCACTGCCACAGACTATCGAAACGCTCTGAACATTGTGCATCAGTTTGGTATTGCTATATTTTTCAAAGTTCTTAAACTAGTAGGTTTATATGTATCTTGCTCATGCCACATGTTTTGGGATGTAACATATATATATATATATATATATATATATATATATATATATATATATATATATATATATATATATATATACATATATATATATCTATATATATATATATCTATATATATATATATATATATATATATATATATAATAGCCTCCCATATGCTTGTTTCCAACGTGGATTAACCTACTGGGACTTGAAAATCAGGGAATTTTATGATTCAGAGAAATATAGCCTAGGCAATTGTCCATGGATCACATAATGTTGCTAATCGATATCATCATGAATTTAAACTTTCTTTATGTTTATTCTCTCTCGTTTATCGTCGTGTGTACGCGAATTTAATGGTTACCAGGTCGGGCTGTATGCCAGTCGGTCTGATCGTAACCATTTTACTTTTAAATAAATTTGTTGGTAATAACACCCTAACTATTCGGCCAATTCTAACAAAATTGATGGTTTTCTGTTGTTTAACATTTTCTTTTCAATAATGCAATTGCCAAGGACCTCCCAACGTTAGTCAGGAAATTATTAAAAGAAAACTAACTCTGTGTCGGATTGCCTTCTTATTGAACGCTTTGAAGGTCGTTTGGTTATTTGGCCATAAGCCACTAATTCAGAATAATTGAGAAGACACGACTTAAGTCGTGTTGAACTTGTTATTCTCCTTTCCCACTTTCAGGTTCAGATGTGCTGCATAACAAAGACTATTGTAAGTTCGTAAGTCCTTATTTAAAAATGAATATTTAATAATAAACTTGTTGTTTTAATCTTTAGAATAATATATAATTTTTCTAAAAATATAAAATATTAAGAAGGTAGATATTTTTCTTCAGGGTACTATTTTCTGGATCACCCTTATATATATATATATATATATATATATATATATATATATATAATTAATAATTATATTTTACAAAGGCGATGATTAACTCATATCTCTATTAATATTTCTATGCGTAGTATTTTTGCAATAATAATAAAGACTGTTGCTTATATCAGATAACTGTATAGATTTAACGAAAAATATGACGGCAAATTTATCCCTAACAATGATAATAGCTGTTATGTGGAATCGATATAAAGAGCAGCCGTTTACTGAACCAGAGTAATAACCATAGATTATGGTCGTCGCTTGATTTACCATTTCTCAATATCGTGCGACAATATTCCTTGTAGTCACAAAATGTTTCATAGTTTATCAATATTTGGTAAACCATAAATTGTAGACCTCTTCTTTATATGTGGTTACAGTAATTTTTTTCCGATATCTTTACCATGAAATATCGTTTTCTTGTAGGAAGCAGGATTTTGAATATTATGATATTTACAGATTGTAAGTACTTTCAAAGTGTAAAAATTGGGAGGGATGAAGGAGTAAGAAATACATTTATTTGGTTCATTTTAATATGAAGAAATGAAAATGAGGCAATTTAAAAACAGGGATTTTCATGTTTGTCGAGGTTAAGTGAATGGCGAAAACAAACTTTTAATCTAGAAATTATTGAAGATTTTTATTAAAATAGATGAAATGAATATTGCAAGTATAGAAAAGTCCAAGTAGAACGGCTGAGTGGTAGTAGTAGAATAAATAGAGAGAAGAGAACGTTCTGGCCCGAAAAGCTAGTACTTGGGTATACTCTGAAACTAAATGATTACTGATCTTCTATTCAAGATAAAGACTCGTTTGGTAAACATAATTCACAAGCGTGACAACCCTTGATACAAATTTGTAAAACACAGGAATGAAGCACGTTCGGGGCCGAGTCATTAAATTTAAGAAAATTAGTAATACTTTCTTTTCCTACCAAGTTCTAAATTTCAATAAAAAAAATTAAGAAAAGAAAGGTTCTGGTCGAGTGAATTTAAGTTGTAATAGAGTATTTACTTAGAAATGGTAAAGAGTTTAGTGAAACTTTAATGCACGTATCCCTTGTATATTGCGAATTGAAATTCAGTGGTGTAATCGTTTAAGAAGTGTTGCTTAATGAAAGCGCAGAAGAGAATTGGGAAATAATCCTGGCGAGGGAATAACCAACCCTATATGTAGTTATCGGAAAAAATGTGGGAAAAACTTTTATTGTTTATCCGAATATTTACAAAGTTTCAGAGAGTGCGGTGATTCATACAAAAAGTTCATTGATTGATAAAAAAGTGTTTCGGCAAGTTTCAATAGGGTTGGGGGGGATATTTATCAAATACCAAATGAAATCAGTAACAAATGATGCCATAGACTTTTGTGAATTACTCAATGAGTGAATAAAGGCAAAGTGTTCAAAACAATATTTTATAAAGTATTGATATCTGTGAAAGGATCAATAATAGAAAAATTCAAGGTTGGGGATTGGAAGGAAGTATATATATATATATATATATATATATATATATATATATATATATATATATATATATATATGTAGATTTTGGAAAGGCCATAAATGAGTGATTGAGCTTGGTTAGGAAACAGGCAGACTAACAATTTTGGATCAAAATATTTTGTGTAATAATTTTGAAAAATTAAACTTAGTCAGAAAGATAAAAAACACATTTTCTTCATCTGGTAGCTATTAGCAAGAAAAGATGCGTATAGGTTTAGCTAGTAAGTTGTTATGTGCTATATGGTGGCCAAACATCTTATTAGAATACTTCAATTTATACAATAATCTTTACTTTGGGATTTTATGAATCACTTTCTCTGTGGTATTTTCATTTATTGTCTGTTTACTCTTGCATTTTTGTCAGTTGAAGAGAAATTTCCTTATAATTTTCTATCCTTGAAATTCGGAAGGTAATTTATTTCAAGTATTAAGTTTTATTTGATTTCGTCTCTTTAAAATTAGATAGAATCTGTCGATTTTAGTTCCTTGTTGCCCTTTCGATCATTCTTGAATACTGCATACATTTTCAAGCCTCTTTGTTCAAGCGATATATGTGGTGTAAATGGTGGGCTTAGATTACCTAGGAATGCCCGCTTAAAACGAAAAACGGAACGCCATAGTCGTGGCCTTTATTGCCGGGAGAAGCATGAATGAGATTGTAAGTTTTTCACCACCCAAAGAACTTCGTTTACAAAGTGAAACGATAGAATGACGAAGCAAAAATAAAGATGAAGTGTCTAGGATCATACTTATCAAATTTCGCGCATCTTTGATGATTTGGGGCGTTGTTAGCAGCAAGTGACACGTTATGCCTTCTCAAATCTTCCTCCAAGGCCTCAAAGTGAATACAAATGTTTATATTGAGGTGCTTGAGACTGTACTCAAGCCATGCATAGATAAAGCAGCCGTGAGCAAGCCTTCCTTTTTCTAACGCAAATATGACCCCACACACAAGGCAAATAAGATACAGGCCTGATTGTTTAACAATATCTCTTATCACTACTGCCTGGGCTCGTGACTCCCGAGCTCTCTCAACTGTAACTCCGTAGATTATTTTGCGTGGCGCGTTGTTGAGAATGATGTTATAAAGATTTATCAAAACATCTTTTAATCTCTGAGGACCACAACTTTCGAGGTAATATCATTCATTAAAAAATAATCCCTAAACAAGTTATGCACTCTTTTCAGGTCACGTCCGGAGAAGTTCGAGAAGGCAGATGTTGAGCACTTTGAATGATTTCACAACTATATATATCGTTCTATTTGTGCGTAAATTCGGATGACTATTTATTGCTTCGCATGATACACAACTCATATACCTTCTTATTTAAAATTTGTATCGATTGAATCGAAACAGTCTTTATTTAGAAAAATATATTTCCTGGTCTTTTAAATAACTTAAACATTTTTGTTGCATTTCACTATTACTCTACACTATAGGAAAACCTCATTCATATTAAAAGAACAAAAATATAGGTGACCATTATTCAGTCTGCCTAACCTTCTGGTTACCCTTGTAAATATTATAGGTGGTCAGTCAATCAACTTTATGTGTTAATCAACATCAAATCAATGTACAACGAGGATATTATAATAGTGCTCTTTTCAAATATTCCTCTTAATCACCACTTTTTCAACTAGAACTGTCCTTTGACTGCACTAACTAGTCCTTGCATGCTCTCTGTAACTATATAAATATGTAGCTATATTAAATTTATATATCATTTAATTAGTTTGTTATAGAAATATTATTGAATGTTCTTTCATTTGGCACTTTGACAAGATTTATTTTTCACCCAGATAAAAAAAAATTATCTTATTATCTAAAGACTCATTGTAAAAGAAATTATTTTTGACTGCATTTTTATCGTTTGATTTTTCATTATACTCATTATTGTTTTCTCAATCACTATTTCTTTATTGCCTGCCTTTATAACCCTACCTTTATCCTTTAGACTATCTGTTCTTTGTTAATATTTTTATTACCATGGCGCTGTTCTTAAACTCTGCTGATTTTATTTTGATTTGACAGTTATCTGCTCCTGATAACTTTTTATTTGTCTTTTTTTCGCCTTATCCTTCTTTCCCTTCTCCGTCGGTGATTTTTTGTTTAAAAAGTGGTGCTAAACTTTTAATTCACTCATACAGGTGGCCTCAGTATTTTGACATCATTTATAGGAATGTAAAAAAATAAGCATAGTACATCAGATAAAAGCTGCATTTAAATAAAAATAGGTATAAACATCTTGAGAATCCTTATAACTCCTAGTGAAAGAATCCACCATTAGTATCAACGTTTGCTTCAATTTGAGGTCTGAAGGTTTTAATTGCACGAATCAGATGACCTTTATCAATTTTGGACAGAGTATTTATTATATGGACTTGAGAGTTTTAATGGCGTTTGTCGTGGTATGACATTATATTATATCAATAACATATTATATCTATTGGCAAAGGACCAATAACTTAAAGGCGAACCGACAAAGGTACGGCACGCCACGAGTTTCGACGGGCTGAATAGCGAGAAAGATTGAAACGAGGTCAGGTAAAATATGGACAATGGCAAAGGTCAAGGTTATTTAAAGAGGCATGTACAAAAATATAATTTATTTACATAGAAATAAGGAGAGAATTGATGGGCAAAATTACATCAGATGAATTAATGGGCAAAATTACACCGGTAAACGAGGGTGGGAATTGTAGTTATGAATCAGACTATGAAGTTAAAAATTAAGGTATTACAGGAGGAGACTATTCAAATGGGGGGAATAACGTAAATGGGTTACTGAAGGGGGAGAGGGGTCAGCTTACGGAGGATTGCGGGTGAGACGTCGGGGTAAAGCTTTACGGATGTCTTCTGCACGTAAGGCGAGGCCGCTCGGAGCTTCTGAGCAGGAGGTTAAAGTGATCACGGTTCTCCAAAAGGGGGAGGGGGTAACGTTCGGTTCAGGGCAGAGTATTTTGGCCACCCGAAAACGAGGGGCGAACGAGCAGGGCTTCGACAGAAGGTGATGAGTAAAGTCGGAAAAATGGCTCGGTAGCGTTCGTTAAATGGAATTACCTCACTGGCTGGGGCTAATTCCAATATATAAACAGTTCAGCCGTCACTTTGTTTTGTTGTTAGGACCTGACTTGGAACTAGGGGAATCTTGTTGGGTCTGGGTGAGACTTCTCAACTCTGTGTCTGCCTCATGGAAGACGAGCACTCTATAAGCCTGAGGCTCTCTCCGCGGGGGGTGAGTGGGAAAAAGCTCTACTCTCGAATGGCCTCGAATCTTCTTGCCGAGGAGATTCTAACCCATGTAAAGGTGGACCATGGTAAAGGCGGTTCGAGGGTACCGCTTGTGGTAGGGGGCGTGGTTAGGCTTACCAATTTAAGCCTAACAGAACCTTCTCCAGTGGATTGAACTTCCGTGCTGGACAATAAATTCCACGTGGGATTCCCCCACAGCGTTATACGGGTTAACTGAGATCTGGTGAGTTAGAAGGCCATGTGTCTGAGAGCACATGGTAGTGGAAATTAGCATGCACCTATGGTTGGGTTGTTCTAGCCTCCGGTGTTGGTGCAGAGACTTGTTGGAAGTTGTTAGGTCTTCTGTTGCGTATGCTATCTACCCAAGCCATCACAACCTTCTCTAAACTTTTTTTAGGAAGTGCCATTGACTCTTAACCTTTGCGGAAACTAAGTGAGCATGTAATCTCTCTCATTTCTAACGAACCATCACAGTTGCTGGAAACTTGGTATGCTTTACCTTTCTGAAACTCGATTAGTACTATGCATAACAACCATCTGTCATTCCTTCAATTTACTTTTTTTCCCTGGCCAAAGTATTCTTATAAGAGAAAACCAAAGCATTTTAGCTTCTTGATGTTTCAAAATAGAGAACAAACGCTTTGCAAAGGTCAAACATTCTATTTCATACACAACTCTTCTGATGGTTCATTCTGAAACCTTGAATTCCTGATCAATTTTGGGGTTATTCTTGAAAGATTTCCTTACTTTCTGCATAAACTTTTGAGATCGGATGATCATACAACTCTGCATTTCATTTGAGTTTTGTTGCCAATGATGGATTTTATCAGCAGATTTCACGCCTTTTCTATCTTTGGCAACGAAGGATCAGTAACTTTGAGAAAGCACACAATCTCTGTATCATTATTCCGAGCATTTATGGCAACGATTTTCGCGTGCTTTTTCATTTTTTTCGTAATTTTACTGTCATTTAATATTAATCTGCAAAAGAAATAACAATAATTAGTTATAATAAATTTATAGCTAACTAAAATGATTTTCTTACAATACTGATGCACCCTTTATATAATCTTCTGATATTTATTTCTTTATGTTTTCTGTGAGAAGAAAAGGAATAAGTTCGAAAGTACTTGGAAAAAGTTACTTTTTTCCTGTGTGATATTGCACCGATTATTAAACCTACGTGATATTTATTGAAGTGTTTGCATACTTAAAATTTCAATATTTATGAAACATGTCGTGCTTTCGTTCTGTTATAAATCTAACAGGAAACTCTTAAACATATATTAATTGCCAAAACTTACATAAAAAAGGCTTCTTTGTATATAACAATAATTGCTAATAAACAATATAAGCATGTGACAAAAGTATTCAATAATTTAATTCATTTAATATTTCGTACCATAATCTTTTTCAGCATTGAAAACAAGAATAGGCTAATATTTGCTTTTCGGTATCATTTTGTGATCATTTGTTCCCTGCTTCTAAATAAATGTCGCACAATGAGGCAAGATTCTGTTAGTTTATCGGATTGTAACCTTCAGTATTTATTCGCCACAAATGATTATTTAGATTGATGTCTGGCGATTGACTAGGGCATGGAAAGAAGTTGATTTTTGTGTTCTGATCCACAATTGAGTTAATTTAAACGTGGGCTTAGGATCATTGTCATGCTAAAGTATCCGTTAATGTCAGCAGTTGAATTTTTTCTCATTTGGATGCGGATTTTTTTCCAGATCTTTTGATATGTAGCATCATCCATTTTCTCATCAATGATGTGGTGTGCTCCTGTGCCATTTTCAGGAAAGTAGCCCTAAACGATGACACTACCTTCTTCGTGTTTTAGGCTGGGATAATATGCGTAAGATCTTAGTCAGTTAGTTCCTTTTGCCCTTTAAACTTGACGATCATTATTTTGGCAGGAAAGTTTTATTTTATTTTCATCTGACCATATAACATTGTTCCAAAATTCACTACCGATTTCAGGATGCTTCCTGGCAAACATTAAATGTTTTGCTATATGCTTTTTATTAATAGATGGAACTTTGCAGGGATTGAAAGAATGCAGATTGTTACGATGAGCTCTCTAATGGTATTTATTTTACTCACTTTAGTCTCTCTCAATACAAGATCACTTTGAAGATATTTATATCAACCGCATGACGAAAGTTGTCAGTTACTGGTAGATGAGCTGATTAAATTCTGCATCCTGCCGTCAAGCCAAACTGGAAAATCCGATTAATGTTAGAAGCGAATGTAGTATCTAGAATTCCGGCTCACACAAGCATTTCAAAAACTTCAGAAAAGACGAGAGTTGAGAAATTGGGGAGTAGGTTTCCGGATCGTGGTGGACAGAGGCGCGCTTTGAAATTAGATGATATCAAACTGATGTAAGGAAAGTGTAAAAGCTATCCAAAAGGGAGAAATTATAGCGTGAATTTGAAGATATAGATTTACATTGAAAGAGACAAGCAAAACATGTCCGTTTCTGTGGATAAAGGGGAGAGAGAAATGAGTTGAGCCATGGTCAAGGGGAAATTAAAAGATCTCGATATATAGAGGCTTAATAAATTTCATATCTGATATATTTATATTATCATGTCAGAGAGGGAGGCAGAGAATTCCGAAACTTTAATCAGGCAAAGAAACTGAAGCGTTATAGGCGGAATAAAGACGCGCGTAAAGCTTGAACTGTGTGACTGAATTGTTTTTGGTTTCAGTGAGGCTATGGTAAGTTGTTGCTACCAAATTCTCGAACGAAGGTATCCTAAAGCTCTTTGTATAGATTTTCATTTATTAATTTGCACTATGAATAGTATCATAAACCAATGGGCAAGGTTAGGTTAGACAAGGTGTGATAAAGGGCGCATGGAAATTAAGTCAGCATGAAAGGTTTTTCTTTTTCGAAGAGAAATTGCATTCTACACTTGGAACTTTCAAACGATCGAAACATATAGAAATTCAGTCAATAAACGAATATTTAACTATTATTGCTGCACGATAGAGCTTTATAATTTAAAAAAAATAATAAATTACCAAGAAATCAGGATAACACAGAATATTTTTATTGTAATATATGATATCCCTTAACGCTTTTAGAAATGAGCCTCAAATAATGTAATACAAAGAAAATAATTTGGTTGATTAAATATTTTAATCAGGTTATCCCCCTATTACAAATATATATATATATTAGTATCGCTCCGACTGATTTTTATAAAGCCAACATAAATATATTTTTTTAAGGGTTTAAAAATCAGTTCAAACAACTTTACTATAATAAGTTTTTCATCTCTAATCGGAAAACATCCTCAATCAATTATTATGTATAAGTTAATAGAATGTATTCAGTGTTGATTTCGATGAAGTATTCTTAGCTTAGTAATCTCTTAAATTTCCTTATCATTATGATAAATTTATATAATTAGCACAAAGATATCGATATAATAAATTTGTACTTTCATAGAGCGTTTAAAATCATCCTCAGCAAAAGACTTTTCGTAAAACTTAAAGCTCATGATATAAGATGAAGAGTGATGAATTGACTTGAAGTGAAGAGTTTTATGGTGACCTCAGTTCAAGTTACGCCTCCGTGACTAGTGGAGTTCTTAGTGCTGCAATTTGCGTCAACTAACATTTATAATTTAGGCAAAGGAAAATTACGATTATCTAATATGCAAAACATCTAAATTCGCAGATGATTACAACATAAATGGTATGAGTGTGAAGTAATTTCGAAAGCTATTAATAATCAAAACAATGCACTGACAAGACAAAAAAAAAGGGAAATAGAGTTTTTGGGAATATGAATAACTCGAAATTTTACGTTCACATGTAAATAATTGGTCCTTTTCCCTATATAAAGCATCAGTTAGACCACACTTGGAGTAACTAGTTTAATTTTAGTCCCCATTCTTGCATAGAATATCCTAACTTCGGAGGGAATTCAGCGTAGAGCCACGCCGATGATTATCGAGACAAGAAATGAATCTTATGAAGAGAGATTAAAAACCTTAAAATCCTTATTATAAAAAATCGGCGAATTCGTGGAGAACTGATCGACATTTTATAACATGGTATAACAAATTTTAGTGTCAGGAAAATTCAGATTTCATGTGCATTTTATCATAAAGTTGAGTGTGCTGAATTCAAATTTAAAATAGAAATTTCCCATCACGTAACATTTTATTGTAAATTGCCGATTTAATAATTATGCAAGTGATACCGATATATTAATTGTGTCCACTTTAAATACTTCATGAATATATAATGAATCCGAGGGTTGGTTAGCATTATATAATGTTTTAACCTAACCTTTAGTATTTACTTCTTCTTTTGTAAGACGTCTCAGGTGTGTCACGCTTCAGCTTCCAGCAGAAGTTAGCCAGCATAGCAGGTCTATATTTTCCCTTATACCTGTTTTCCACTGATGCTATATTCTTATGGAACCTCTGCATGTTCATCTTCAGTGAGAGATTGCATCTAAGACCTCGGTAGCACTTGTTTAAGGTCGCCACTATACTCTTTCGCTGCACCTCTTGGTGGTTTTAAAGAAGTACTTTACATACATCTTTGAATGAATGCCTGGCCGCTAGCTCAGCAACATCCATTGTCGCCTCGAAGTCTTCATCCGCTAGAAATTGACGAATCTGAGGTCATACGAATATGCCTTTTTTATTCCTGGCATTACTTATTTTAGGGAAGATCACTTTTAGGTACTGGAATCATTGCTTGGTATGTTGCAGTATTTTGGTAAATTTGTTCATTAGGCCTAGTTTTATATGAAGTGGTGGCAAAATGATTTTTCTCCTTCTTAACTATTGGCTCATGAATTATATTATGGCATCTAGGCGTCATAGTTTCCTAAGGTAACGATTGTTAGCATACATAATGTCATAAACCTGGTGTATCCAGTGTGTAGCCCATTAAGTAGGGCTACTACATTCAAATCCGCATAAACTAGCCACTCATGATCCTTGTAAATTATGAGGTCAGGAATAAAAGCAAGGTTCTCATATGCCTCTCTTAAAATAACTGGGTGAGCAAATGGAACTTTATGAGTGAATAACCTCCGCTGATTCGGTTCATAAGTCAGCTCAAGGGCATTGAATAGATCTCTGATACCATTACAATAATTCGAGTTATTTTTAAAAGTGAAGAATTGCTGTAGATGTGAAGAACGCTTCCTTAATACTGTAATTCGAGCATGTTCATCCAAGTGGTTCCATTGTTGCAGACATGAGGCCAAGAGTTCACTATGTTGCTTAGTAAATGTTAGATCACGAACTAGAGCATTGAGTTACGGTTGGGTGTTGATGTGTGGTTTCTTGTCCGGTTCAAGCTTTGCCAATGTGGCAAACTTAAGATTATGATTTATCTGAGTTTCTCATGTACTCGCGTCCTAGTTCAGAGGGCGGCTGTGGTAAAGGAATACCACTTGAATGTCGAACCGGGCGAATAGCAGACTAAAGATCTAGATACATAATAGATTTCTTACCTTTTCTGGTACAACCTTCAGTGAAATAAAATAAACTGAGTCTAAAAATGGATATTACTGGCTGTGATCACTTGTAGAAATAGGTAAGTACAACATAGTATGTATTTTGATCTTTTTAAACACCAGAAAAAAAAACACAGTGAATGGTCCTTTGTCTCCCTGCAGACCATTGGTACACCAAACATAAGGCCAGGCCCTTTGCCTTTTACCCAGGGAGAAAGGGAACTTGTACACCTGACGCAACATATGTGAGGCGCCCAGGGTTTGTCCTGGTCACCGTCTTTACATGCAAATTGCAGCTCATAAAGTTTCTTCACATATTTAGTCTACTGACTCTTGTATTCTCTCAATATAACTGATCTACATACATATGTATATAATAGAAACTGTCTGGAGAAATTTTGCCATTTTACCTCTGTCTCCTATAAAGGAAAAAAATTGTAGTATGTGAAAAATAATATAAATAGTAACAGCAACAAATAGTAAATAAAAAAGGGAAAATACGAAGCCTTTTTAGTAAGTTACAAAATTATCAAGCGTTAAGTAAGAGTAATCACAGATTTGAAACAATAAAACTAAAAATATATTGAATACTTTCATAAATTTCATAGGTTAGTTTGAAAAATCCTTAAAAAAAGCCCATTATTTTGCATTCAATCTCTACGCATCCATCAGTGTACTTAACGTGAGTAAGATTGTAATTTACGAGAAACTGGAGGGTCGCGGTAAGAGACGGATATTATATTCGTGATTTACGCAAAAAATACCCATAAAAAAGGTTATACCCATTTCCAGTTTTTTCCATTGTTGTACAGTGTAATTATTGATGGGTACACAGATGTGGAGTGTGACTTATATTTGTTGTATGACAATCGTGGCAACGCTTGAAATAATGACTTTAAATTGATGAATCAGCGATTCGATAGAAATTGTGCAAAACTTTTTATATTGAAAATTACAATGATATGGAACCGTTTACCTCCTGAACTGGTTACTAGTTCCTTTCCAAATATGTTTACAAATGAACATAAAACGTATCATTGCAGCAAAAACATTTAGATTAGATGAGTTTTATCAGAAATCATCCAACTTATTGGGCTAGTCATGGAGTGGACAACCTCATCTTTGCTACCCTATTATTATGTAAGACAACAAAAAAAAAATAAAAGTTAGTAATAATCCGTAAAGACGATTAAAAAACTTAGAAAAATAAAACAAGATGACCGATATAAAGCAAGGTCTGCTGACCCAAAGTCGCGTGCTGTCACTTATCCTGATTTATGCCTTACGACCTTCAAAACTTTTAAAATTCCCAGACAATCCTTGGAATGGCATTGACAATTATATCTTTTGAAAGAAAATTTAAAAATAGATAAGGGTTTCAAATTTCGTTAGAATCGGCCAAATGGTTAGGAAATTATTGCCAAATAATTCACCGGATAACCTTTGGAGTACTTTGCTAATCATATCCTTCGAAATGGCACGTCAAAGAACAGAAGTGTTTTAAATTTCGTTAGAATCGGCTAAATAGTTATGATGTTATTGCCAAAGCAATATAATTTCCCGGATAACCAAGAAATAACGTTGGCAATTTTACCATTCGATAGAGAATGTAAAACAACATGGGGTTTCAAATTTCGTTAGAATCGTCCAAATAGTTACAATAAGCTTTCCCGCCCCAGCCCCCTAAAAATAGCAATTGACCTAGTCAGATTTAGTCTCCCGCAAATCAAATCCATCAGCCGAACTCGAAGAAGGAGGGAGGATAAAAAAAATTCAATAGGAGGAGTAATATGGCAAACTTGAGTTCTGGAATTTAATCAATTTCAAATTCTTTTGAATATTACTGTGATAGAACGGGTTGAGCAGCGTTAGTTTCAACTCCTATCACATATTATTTTAAAACCACGATGCTCCCATGTGCATCTTCGCGTCGAAGCTTGGCGCGTTATCACAGCCACCGGATGTCAATGTTTAAACAAGGAGGTTATCGTCCCCCCGTTCGCCCCCATACGCCGACCTCACCAGACTGAGTTAGGCTTATGGGCAGATAAGGCATTGTTCCCAGCCTCGGCTGTGCATTCCTTCGAAGTTCCCACTCCATTGTCCCCCACGCCAAGGGAGTGTCTCGACTATTTAGATGAAAACTTTACCCCTAAGATCAGATTGGAGATCCAGATTTTCGTCGCGAAACATCACCACGACCCTCTCTCCCTTTGTGCGCCAAGAGACCTCGACCTCGAGATTCACCATCACTTGTCCAGAAGAAGGACAATATCCCTTGAGTGAAAAAGGTTCGAGCCTTTCGTGACGCCAAGTCCTTAAGGCTTACCCCTTGTTGTTTAGAAGAGAACAACATTAGAACAGCCATTGTTCTTGAGCCCGTAAACAAGAGACGGTTCTCACCCCTTCACTCGTTGTTCAGGAAGAGAACAACATTAGAACAGCCATTGTTCTTGAGCCCGTAAACAAGAGACGGTTCTCACTCCTTCCCTCGTTGTTAAGGAAGAGAACAACGTTAGAACAGCCATTGTTCTTTTGAGCCCTTCGCCAAGAAACGGTTCTCACCACCCCCCTGTTGTTCAGAGGAGCACAACGTAGAACAGCCATTGTCCTTTTGAGGCCTTCGCCAAGAAACGGTTCTCACCCCTTCCCTTGTTGTTTAGAAAAAGAACAACGTTAGAACAGCCATTGTTCTTTTGAGCCCTTCGCCAAGAAACGGTTCTCACCACCCCCTTGTTGTTCAGAGGAGAACAACGTAGAACAGCCATTGTCCTTTTGAGGCCTTCGCCAAGAAACGGTTCTCACCCTTTTTTCCTTGTTTTTCAGTGGAGAACCACATTAGAACAGCCATTGTTCTTGAGCCCGTAGACAAAAGACTGTTCTACTCCCTCCCCTGGTTTGTTCAAAAGAGAACAACGTAGAACAGCCATTGTTCTTCAAGCCGTTCGTCGAGAAACGGTTCTCATTCTCAAGACGCCACGTCAGGATCCTTTTATTCCCACCCCCCCTCCGGCTGGAACTCGCCAGCGGACCGAAAACTCCTTTACGTCGCCTTCCACTGCACCACTTGTATAAAGCTACGTAATACAAAAATCACCTTTGAGTACTTAACCCTTTTGTCAATTCTATCCTGTTCTTTAAATGGTTTAGCTAACCATCCCATCTCTTTAACTCTATATTTGTTTTACCTTTTTAAATCCCTTAATCCTCGGATTAGCCCGAGCCCCCAGGACCCTTTCGATTCTCTGTTTATCTCAATATTTTCCGTCTTGTGTTTGTTAATAGTTATTATTAATAAAACTCTATTTTATTAATGATAGCAATATTATTATTCTTGAGCTCAGTTCCACTTCTTAAGCATATCGAAGATACATAATATCGGCCCACCAGACATTGACGCACTCTAAAGATAATTAAAGAAGTTCCCTCAACGAATAGTGATATATGGTATATCGTCGGGAGTCCATTCTACGACATATATATATATATATATATATATATATATATATTATTTAAGTTTGGTATCAGGTGTGTAAGTTTTGACGCTATATCTTTGCAAACACTGGTCTCAGTCGAGTAAAGCATAGTGTTATTCGTTACAATAATAGAGTATAGTAGTTTTCTTTTGTTTTAACGATTGCTATCCCCTTTTTGTGAAACTTAAGAAGCTGGATTCGCTCAAGGAACTGTTATAATAATTTGTTTGTGTTTTTTTGGTGATTTTAGTCAGTGCTTAGTTAGATTGAGAAACCAAGTACGAATAGGTCAGTGCCCATATTTAGGTAGGCTAATTTCTCTAGAGGCATAATTCTTGTTGCAAGGAATTTTAGGTGGTTGACTAGTGCGCCCCCAAGTGCAAAGATGACTCAGTTCGAAATCTTTAAAGCGCAAGGAGAATCCTTGGGACTCTCCGGAAAAGAACTAATTGAGTACATTCAAGAGGAGCAAAGAAAAGAGCGTGAAGAAAAAAAAAAGGAAAGAGGAAGAGAAAGCCAACGAGAAGAGAAAAAACGAGAAAGAGAAATCCAACGAGAAGAACGAGAAGAAAAAGAAAGAGAAAGGGAATTTCAACGAGAAGGAAGAGAGGAACGGAAATGATAAGCTGAGCTTCACCATCAGATTGAATTAGCTCGTGTTGAAGCAGAGATACAGTCCGCCAGTTCCCGTTCCGAAACCCCCCCCCCATCTCTCACTAAAGCTCCCCAATTTCAAGGATGGAGAGGATTTCGGAGCATTTGTAGGCCACTTCGAAAAGATCCTCGAAATTAGTAACATGGATCTGGAGGCTGAAGGTGTAGCCAGATTACTTCCCTTGTTAAATTGCAAATTGCGCGAAATTTTTATATCTTTACCATCTGAGTGTACAATTAACTACAGCACCTTAAAAGCTGAGTTATTGGCCGCTCATAATATGACTCCCGATTTCTACCGCCAAGAATTTCGAGGAAGTCGTATTAAACACGGACAGACGTTCCGTCAAATCGGATACATTCTTCAGAGGAATTTTAAATTTGGGTTAGAATCCTCAAAGGTTGATCCGAACTACGAGTCCTTAACAGACTTCGTGTTGCGAGATCAATTTTTGGCGTCTCTCCCGACAGAGATCCCCGCGTTTGTCAAAGATCGTCGGTGCCAGACCTTTAAAGAATGTACCGAAGAAGCGGATGTCTTTGCCGCAAGCCATAATTTATACCCAAAGGAGAAGCGAACTTCTCACTAATCCCCCTACAAGAAAAGAAGGAAGGATTCGCACCCCTTCACAGGAAAATCGACGAAGTTTCCGAGCCCCGTAAAACCCCAAAATTTCTTTCCCCAAACCAACAACAGAACTCCAAACCTCCCGTTAAGATTTCTCCTCCATCTCTCTTCCCGAAGCGACCAATTATATGCTTCACCTGTTGTGTGGAAAACCACATGAGCTGGAATTGCCCCCAAAATTCTAGGCTTAAAAGCGGACCAACCAACCAAGTTCACCAGATTAATAAAACCCCGGCTCCCCCGGTCGTGCAGACCCAAGCAGAAACTTCTCCCCCTCTGTTAGGCCACCAGGTAAATTTTGTTTTTGATAAAAGTTAATTGGGAACTTTGAAATTTGAGGAGGGCAGCGTGAACGGCTGTTGAGTATCGACTCTTGTCAGGGACACAGGATGTACGTGTTTCATCGTGTTCGACGAACTCCTCCCCCTAGTGGACCCTAACCACAAAAAATTTGTGGTGGTACATGACTACCTTGGGCGGGCGAACCAACTCTCCGTCGTTAGATGTTACCTACAGTGTCAATATTATGATGGCTGGGCTGAAGTCATTTCAGCACCCATACAATTTTGTTCCGTGCTTATAGGACAGAGCCCCCAAGTAAGTTTCGACCCTGTGTCTCAGGCCGCCCTTCCTCGAGCCCGAGATAAGAAAGAAGCCCAGGAGCCCATCCCAATCAGAACCCCGATACCGTCTGAATTCTCGGAGATCCTTAACCAGGACTTTAGGACGGCGCAAAAATAATGTGAAGCACTAACACCCTTAGCCGATAAAGCCCAAGACAAGGACACGGAGACTGTCCGTGGACCCCAAGAAAAAAAGAACCCCCAACGCGCCCATGGAGATACCTTCGTAGAACTGGACGAAGCATCGGCGCTCTAAGAAGATTACCCCGCGGAGTCCCTTAATGTAATACAGATAATGTGCACCCAACCTGATGCGGATTCCCCTTCTCCTTCCCTACCAAGTGAGTCTTTGGAACCCTTTGACCTGGATATTGATGCGCAGCTGACACCACATCAAAAGAGTCAGCTACAAGAACTAATTAAATGGATTCACCATTTAACCACCCTATTAGCTCTTTTCGAGGGACTGCGCGGAAATGGCTTTACCATTAGCCCCAGCAAATGCCATTTTTCCCACGAAACCATAAAATATTTGGGTTTCAAAATAGGACAAAGCCAGTTGGGTCCCCAAGTAAACAAGATTAAGGCAATCGCCGACATACCCCTCCCGATTACAAAAAAGCAATTAAGATCGTTTCTAGGATCAGCTTCTCCCTATCAGCGATTTGTTCCGAATTTTGCTGCAATTTCGGCCCCCCTCAGGCCCCTTCAAAAAAAGAATTCCCCCGATCATTCACGTTGGAATGATGTCGCTGTTTATCATTTTAATCAGCTCAAGAGTAAGTTCATTTCTGCCCCCATTTTAAAGTTGCCTAACCCGGAAAAATCCTTTGGGATTAAGACCGAAGTAAGCAACGAAAGCATTGGAGGTGTACTCATTCAATACGAGGATGACGGCACGAGTCATCTAGTTGCATATGCTAGTCGTCAATTATTACTACGCAAAAAGAGATATGCCACTATAGAAAAGGAAGCTCTAACAATTATCTAGGTTATAGACAAATTCAAGATGTACTTGATAGGTAAAGAATTTCAGATAGGAACCGACCACCGTCCGTTAGCCTATATTAGGAATGTGCAACTCTCCAACCGCCACATCATGCGCTGGAGTTTACTCTTGCAAGAGTATCAATTTAAAATGAATTATATAAAAGGTTCCGATAACCAGGTCGCTGACACCCTCAGTAGGAATACGTTACCGAATAGCGTAGAATAAGTGTATTCATAGGATTAGTATCTCCATGTAGGTATATACCGTCTTGTACGACTTGAGTTGAGATTCTCTTGTAATATAATTAGTTAATATATATGTCTGAATTTTGTAACGCTCAATGTCTAATTTTTTTTTGTATGTATATATATTTGTACCCATTAATTTACGTAAAAGTTATTTTTTCCCATATGTACTATATTTATATCATTTCATTGTTCCATGCCCTTTTTTTTTATTAAATTGTATTAAATGTTATTTTCCCCTGTAATCTAAAGATCAAAATAATCATATGTATTAAGGTAATACGAGTTATGTGCAGGAAGGTACGGTTAGTACAAGAAAACGAGTTCCCCACAACGGAGCTCTATCGTTGTCCCTTCTCTCTTTTTTCGAAGTGACAACTTCCCCCGGAATGGAGGGGTGTGATAGAACGGGTTGAGTAGCGTTAGTTTCAACTCCTATCATATATTATTTTAAAACCACGATGCTCCCATGTGCATCTTCGCGTCGAAGCTTGACGCCTTATCACAGCCACCGGATGTCAATGTTTAAACAAGGAGGTTATCGTCCCCCCGTTCGCCCCCATACGCCGACCTCGCCAGACTGAGTTAGGCTTATGGGCAGATAAGGCATTTTTCCCAGCCTCGGCTGTTCATTCCCTCGAAGTTCCCACTCCATTGTCCCCCACGCCAAGGGAGTGTCGTGACTATTTAGATGGAGACTTTACTACTAAGATCAGATTGGAGATCCAGATTTTCGTCGCGAAACATCACTACGACCCTTTCTCCCTTTGTGCGCCAAGAGGCCTTGACCTCGAGATTCACTATCACTTGTCCAGAAGGAAGACAATATCCCTTGAGTGCCCAAGCTTCGAGCCTTTCGTGACGCCACGTCCTTAAGGCTTCCCCCTTGTTGTTCAGAGGAGAACAACATTAGAACAGCCAGTGTTCTTGAGCCCGTAAACAAGACACGGTTCTCACCCCTTCCCTCGTTGTTCAGGAAGAGAACAACGTTAGAACAGCCATTGTTCTTTTGAGGCCTTCGCCTAAGAAACGGTTCTCACCCTTCCCCCGTTGTTCAGAGGAGAACAACTTCAGAACAGCCATTGTTCTTGAGTCCGTAGACAAGAGACGGTTCTCACCCTTTACCTCGGTGTTCAGGAAGAGAACAACGTTAGAACAGCCATTGTTCTTTTGAGCCCTTCCCAAAGAAACGGTTCTCACGCTTCCCCCTTGTTGTTAAGTGGAGAACAACATTAGAACAGCCATTGTTCTTTTGAGCCCTTCACCAAGAAACAGTTCTCCCCCCCCCCTGTTGTTCAGAGGAGAACAACGTAGAGCAGCCATTGTTCTTTTGAGCGTTTCGCCAAGAAACGGTTCTCACCCTTCCCCCTTGTTTTCTATTGGAGAACAACATTAGAATAGCCATTGTTCTTGAGCCCGTAGACAAGAGACGGTTCTCACCCCCCTCCCCGGTTTGTTCAAATGAGAACAACGTAGAACAGCCATTGTTCTTTAAGCCGTTCGTCGAGAAACGGTTCTTATTCTCAAGACGCGACGTCCGGATCCTTTTATTCCCCCCCTTCCTTTGGCTGGAACTCGCCAGTGGACCGAAAATTCCTTCACGTCGCGTTCCACCGCACCACTCGTATAAAGTTACGTAAGCCAAACGTCCCCTTTGAGTACTTAACCCTTTTGTCAATTCTATCCTGTTCTTTAAATGGTTTAGCGAACCATCCCATCTCTTTAACTCTATATTTATTTTACCTTTTTAAATCCTTTAATCCTCGGATTAGCCCGAGCCCCCACGACCCTTTCGATTCTCTGTTTATCTCAATATTTTCTGTCTTGTGTTTGTTGATAATTATTATTAATAAAACTCTATTTTATTAATGATAGCAATATCATTATCCTTGAGCTCAGTTCCACTTCTTAAGCATTTTGAAGATACATAATATCGGCCCACCAGACATTAACGCACTCTAAAGATAATTAAAGAAGTTCCCTCAACGAATAGTGATATATGGTATATCGTCGGGAGTCCATTCTACGACAATTACGATCCTCTTAGTTTATGGATTGGTGAGAGGCGAAATATTGCAATTATCTACCTAGAGATAAGAGATAAGAAATCGATTAGGAAGCTAATAATAATAAATTTTTATTATTAATAGCTGAATTTTCTTTCACTTACTAAAGTTTTAGGTTTGATTATTTTATATTTATTTACTTATTTATAGACAAGATGCAAAAGCTGACAACAATGATTGTTAGAAATATAAATATCACCGCTCTTCATTTATTAGCGTGAGATTTGCTTTTTAATCTGATCTAACTCCTTTTAACTTTAGTATATTGAACAATCCTGTCATAACGAATGAAAATTAAACAGACGATTGTATAGTTTAGCTAAATTTTATACAAAAAGCATCAGGCCAAGGTTCTATCATTTTCATCATTTAAATAAAAAATGAGTTCGACAATCATGAATTAACTTCTAATGTTTTAGTTGTGCTTAGTCTGGTGCAAGTGCAGGCGCGGGCTACTCTACATCTAACTTTGTCGGACGTTCGGTCGGTCGGTCCTCATTTTGCATTATTTTTGTTTTGTAATAAAACTGTAACTATTCGGCTGATTTTAACGAAATTTGAAAACACCATGTTTTTTTACACTCTCCCTTGAATGATATAATTAGCAAGGTCCTCCGAAGGTTAGCCGGGCAATTAGATTGTTTTAGCAATAACATCATAATTATTTGGCCTATACTAAGAAAATTCGAAAGTCTTATGTTCCTTTGCATTCTCTTCCGATGGATATAATTGCTAAAGTCTTCCCTGAGGTTAGCCCGGGAGTTATATTGTTTTGGCAATATCATCAGAACTATTCCTCTGATTTTAACAGTATTTTAAACCCTTAGCTTATTTACATTCTCTTTCGATTGACAGAATCGCAAGTTCTTTTCAAGGATTCTTCTGGGACATATTAAACTTTAGAAGATCGTTAGGTCTTAAATCAGAATAAGTTGGGGCACGCGACTTTTTGGTCAGCAGACCTTGTTTAGTCCCAGGCAACTATACATCTTAATATGTTGTTCAGTCGGTCCCCGGTTTGTTTTGTTTTTCTTTCGCTAATAAAATTGTAACTATCAAGCCGATTCTACACAAATTTCAAACCCTTAAGTTGTTTTACATTCCCATACGAATTATATAATTACCAAGGTTCTTCCAAGGTTATCCCGGAAATTTTTTTGTTTTAGCTATAACATCATAACTAATTGGGCGATTCTTACGATGTATGAAAAGCCCTTTTTTGTTCTAAATTTCTTTTTGAATGATATAATTGAAATTATGCTCCTAAAGTTATCTGGGGAATTATTTGGTAAAACGGTCATAATTTTCGGCGGATTCTAACAAAATTTGAAACTCCTATGTTGATTTACATTCTCTTTCGAATGTTATAATTATCAAGGTCCTCCCAAAATTATTCCGTAATTTTTGAAATTTTTGATGGTGCTTAGGTCATAAATGAGAATAAGGCAGATCACGCGACTTTTGCTCAGCAGACCTTGTTTTTTTAAATGGAAGCTCTTCTTTAACTTTCACTGGCATATGAAATGCTATGTTCTTTTATATAAAATATCACCAGTGGGAATGCGTGTTTTCTTGTCGCTTATATCTTTTTATTTCCCCGACGCACTAAAAAATTCCTGTTGGCATATTGCAAAGGGTGTCAACATTTACAGGGCTGACAAATGATAACCTTGGTTATGGCTTATGAACTGTTGGTAACATGTAGGATGAGCAAAAACATATCCAAATCTTTCATATATATATCACAAGGGAAGCTTATCACTCTATCTTGTCGCAGAGTGACATTTGTAATTAAAGGTTTGGAGCAATAACACGATATAATATTTTTAATTATACAAAAAATATTATTAATAACTAATCATAGAATATACATTTGAGACATTAAATAGAGGTCTCTTATGAATATATTAAATTAAAGGAAACTGAAAATATGTAGATACAACACAATGCTAAAGTATGCATTTTGGTGCGGCTCTATTAATGTGGGTGGCGAGAAACCTTTTTGAAATGCTTCAAATCATCTAACTTTAATAGGTTTACGTTTGATAATTATACAGTACAACCAGGATTCACTTTGCATAAAGTGATTCGTTACCTGCGGGTAAAATTCTGGATAACCCAAATCTGAATTATGAGTTTATATTCGATTGGAAATATAATGATCACACTGCTGTCGGTCACGATATATTTCCATTTGTATCTTCTACATTAAATAATCGCGTGGAGAAGGTGATTGGATTATTCAAAGTTGTTGAAGGAGTTGTGCTTATACTCGTATCTCGGATATGAGGTACATAGTCTCACCATATTTTTAAATTTCAGAGTTCTTCGTAATCTACTTGAGTTTCTGTGGTAGATTTAAACTTTAATGATAATGCCCTTGTATTAAATTAGTTTACACTTATTAAAAGTTTTCCCACGTTACCATCAGAGCCGATTAAATGAATATATACAAAAGTTTCAAGGTATATCACAATTACCATATTTGCAGAGGTACCCATTGATGACAATTAGGTGCATTCTATTTATTTGGATCAGAATACCAGGCAGAATGGAATTGCTACTTTAGTACATTAAAGAACATAATAATCTTGAACGTAATTTCTCTTGAGTTCAAGATTTCCCTTGATTTAGATTAAAATTGACATACTTATTTCCAAAATAATGTCAACATTCTTCTATCAAGTCAAGTTTTCATTTTCTAGCTTATTTTCCGAATACTAGTGCGTCCCTGATTATTTTTATTATTTTATTTTAGATTTATTTCTAATCATAAATATTGGAAGGACCATGCAATGACCTTGTCACTTCCCCCGACAGGGGGAGCTTGCGCTTCGCTACTAAGATTAAAATTTAAAATCAATGAAAAAGCAGCCATGGTTAAATTTTTATAAATTTTCTAAACTTTACCAATTATAATAATTTTAAAAAGGAACTCTAAGCTAAATTTCCCACCTTTAAAAATATCACGTTGCTAAAATATAGTTATAGAAGAAGATATATAAAAATAAATTTTCTGAACTTTTGTAATTCATTAGATTTAAAAAACAAACACAAAATTTCGATACTTATATTTATTTTGGAACTTCACCATTTTGTTTTTTGATATTATAAAAGAATTATTAAAAATATCTTTGATAAAAAAAACATGCCATAACCAAACAAAGATGTGAAATCTTTATTCAAATACTCAAAAAAACAACCTTCTAAAATTATAGAGTTAGTGAAGATGATGATGATGATGATAACACCTAAATTAGCTATTTTATTTATTCCTCTTAATCACACTTTTAAGGCAACTGATAGAAGAGGCACTATTACCAAACGGCGAAAGTGCGGTGATAGGTTGTCTGCCGTTCTAGATAAGCAACTATTAAGGTATTCTGTAAACAATAAATAAATACATGAAAACTCAAGTCTGATTTGGGTGATGGTTCCCATATTCGGTAGCTCATTAAAGATAAACATATCAAGGGAAAAATGTCAGAACTTGAAAGAAATGCTTGTTTATAAGTCAAAGATCATGCCTAGATCTGTTTTGGAAATACACGGGCAAAAGATTACATCTAAATTGTCCAGGAACGGTTGCAAAGCTTAAAAATGCTCGGTTGAAATATGGACATCAAATTTAATTTTTTGTATATCTATCTCCTTATCCTGCCGGAAAAAAGCAAAAAAATATTTAGCCAGAGTTCTTTTATAAATAAATAAAAAATGACAGAGGATTCACCAATATTTTGTACTTTTTTATCCTTTGTGGGGACTTACATTTCAATGTAGGCTAGAAACTACAGGTCACTAAAGTGTATGGCAGCCAACGTGAATTTGCTTCAAATCTGAATTGAACCTTTGACTTACCACGACTGGCGTGACCAAACTTCGCTGTAATCGAAGTCGCTGTTTCCACTCTGATTGACTTAAGGTTTTTCAAAGGTAAATATTGTTATTTAGAAAATATTTATTTATAATAAGTCTTGAAATCAGAACTAAGGGCATTTTATGTTATGTAATTATCTGATACAGACAGTAATTCAATCCTCAGAAGCAAGGCCAAGATATTTATTTCATTGGTATTTTCACGCTGATACCATTTATTTCTTGTGTAATGAGTCTGTAATTATAAAAAATATGAAAATATTAAACTAATAATAGGTAACCTCCCTCTAAATGTCTTCCAAACAATTTCAGGCCAGTTCATAAAAATCATGTGATCGTTGTCCAGAAAGGTCATCAGCGACTTGACCGTGTAGCAGGTAGCGTTATTATGCATGAACGCGCAGGGTTAGTTCCTGTGATTATCAAATGTGGTAAAGAATGCTGTAGTAGTAGTTCATCGTACTTTGGCGGTGTTTCCGAAGAGTACATTTAGTGCAGTGCTTTCCACAAAACATCGCGCCTCGACCATGTCATTCCTCCGCCAATCTTCACATAGTTTTTTTTGGCAATTTACATAGCATTTTTCGAGTGATTTGTGAGGAGAACCTTCTTGCCCTCGGATTATAAAAGATACAGAAAAAAATAATAATTGATTAACCAGGCAGGTTGTCTAAACAGTAGGATGAAGAACACAGTTTATTTCCAAGATTGGAAAGGACTGAGGAGAGAGGAGAAGAAGAGAAAGAAATTCAAATTAAGAGAGAGGAAGAATATTTGAGGACCAGTTAGATTATTTAGAAAACTGAGCCATCACTAAAGAATAGCTAATAGAAAATATAACCGAAATTCGAATAGAAAAGAGTTTATCACGCTAACTTTAACTAACTATTCTTCATAAAATATCACATTCACAAACGGGACATACAGGATATACGTAAGACAGGAACCACGATAAACAACAAAGCTCTAGAATAGATACCAGCTACACATCGTGAGATGTATTACACGTTCGGGTGTAGGTGCCAAGACTAAGTCCTGTTTTCTGTCTCCTACTATAATTCATCGTTGTCATCTCCTTAAACCTACTTCTTCCTCTCCCTCCTACTCCTACCTACATTGCTTACAGTAACTGGCGCTTACTTAGGCTCTGGACAATGTGGCTAACTGAGACTAAAAAAAAGGAAAGTTCCTCCAGTGACCTGCAACGTTTTGTGATAAAATGATAAATAATTATTTCATTGATTGTTTCCCATGATTTAAATCAATTACAAGTACATTTGAATCGATAAATGAGGCTTTTGCCAATAGATGGCGCAACTCAGTGCCAAATCAAATGGCGGATTCGAAATCTCCAGGGTGAATAACCCTATGTCCCATGGTCATATGGATAATTTCATAGCTCTAAATGGGCACAATTGAACTTTAGTCCTTTTAAAAAATAAATGAGGCTTCTGGCACTGGATGCTGCCACCCAGCACCAAATCCGATGGAATATTTGAAATCTCCATGTTGAATAACCCTATGTCCCATGGTTATATGGGTTGGGTCATTTCATGGATCTAAATTGGTACAATTAAACTTTAATCCTTTTAAAAATTGAAATATATTCCTCTTGAAATAAGAGAGAAAGTCCCTACAATCACCCAGGTGTCAAAGCTTGAAGTACGGGACATTTTCCGGACCAAGGGCGGTGTCTGCGCACGAAGCAAGAGCGGACGCAACTCACTCACAGTAAACCCATTGTTGAAGGGTTCTCCGCCTCTGGATGTAAAGCTCAACCAGTGTTCTTCCGCGACACCACGACGTGCATTGAATGCTGACGGAGCAGCATCCCGGCAAAAAAATGTGGAGAAAGCGGTCGCGAAGGATTCCGCCACGGACACGGGGTCCAAGATTGCGGTCCCATGCTCCTGGAGAACGGAAGGGGCGTTCTGCGAGAACTTGCCCTGAATCCTTTTAAATCGCTTTCACACCTCTACTAAAGGATTCTTCCCGTTAAGTGAAAACACGTATGCCTGCCAAGAAGAGCGGCGGGCGTGCTATGAAATATATCGGAACCTGGCCCTAGCTCGACCCAATTCAGCGACAGTGAAATCGTTCGGGGGACGCTTATAGTGCATGTAGGCATAACGCTTCTCTTTTTGGGCCGTTTCACACTCGGTCGACCACCCTGGGAGTAGGCGGCGTGCAAAACGGCCAGCCGTTCTAAGAATAGTAGTCAGACCCGCAGCGCTAAGGTTTCAGAGAAAAATTCAACGGCCTCATCTACCGACCTAAACTCTTCGACTGAGATAGAGAATTCAGTGATTTCCTGAAATGCAAGCCACCGCGCCCGTGCCAAGCACCACCGAGGTGGGCTCTCAGGCGGCAGTTGCCCTGAAAATGATATTTAAATGGAAAAGTGATCACTACCATGGAGGTCATCAACCACACCCAAATCAAAATCAGGCCGGGCAACCGAAGAGCACACAGATAGGTGAAGGCAAGAAAATGAAGCGGTTCTCGGACAGTGATGCGTAAACTCATCCACGTTTAGGACACCCATCTTAAGTTCTTTGATCATATCGAGAAGGACTTGTCCCCAGGAATTTATTGAGTAATCTCACCAGAGAGGATGCCTGCCGTTCAGATCTCCAAGCAAAAGAAATGACCCAGGCAACCGTGCCACGACGCGGCGAAAGTTCTCCGCGTTGAATTCAGCTGACGGTGTAATGTACACAGAAATTATAGTATACCTACTATCCAGGTGCAGCTGCACAGCCACTGCTTGAATGGAAGGATCTAAAGTTGAATGGTCTCCTGCAGAAAAATAGCTAACGGATAACGGGATGAGACGAGCCTCCTCAGCTCCTCCAAGTTGGCCCGGAGTTCACTGCAATTACATTGAAGGAATATGCCCTCCAGGCCTAGTTCGGAGATGACGCGAGGGCACTCCTCGAACAGAATATTCTCACGGGAATGGCCGTACGCTTCCGGGAAGCAGAACCACCGGCACTGTTAGCCGGACAAAGCGCTGAAGACGCGGTCATCTTCAAGGACTTATTGTGGGAGGTTGGGCTCGCCATGCGAATCTTTTCCTCCCTCCGCCTCGAAACCTCAGGCGGGCTTTGCGACTTCGGAGGCAGCGGGCCCTCTTTTCGAGGAACCACTGTATCTGAGCCACTCGGTGCACCACTAGGCGTGGCCGAAGGGGCCGAAGCTTCTTTGTTGATGTTCTCCTTTAGGGGGACAGTTTAAGGATTCTCGGAAAATAGACTGGCAACCAACTTCAGGGTTGTTGCCTCCTGTGAGTCTAACAACTCGGTGGAGGCGCGTAACCGTTTCGCTTTACGGGAAACGGTCACGCTGGGGGAAGATGAGGGAGCCCGTGTTTTAGCCGGGGCTGGGTATGAACCCTTTTTGCCGCCAGCTTTAACAGGAGAGTGCCTTGGTTGAGTAGAGCCCACAGAAGGGCTCTGAATGGGCGGGCAAAAAACATACTCGTTGTCCTGGAAGAGCCAGAAGTAGAGGGTGCCTTTTTAACTATTAAGGCATTTGACGTCCCAGGCAGAGCCGGGCGCGTCAGGACCAAGTATTCAGCCTCGCGGAATGAGAGTCGATCCTGGGCCTGAACGGCCAGAATTTCTTTCTCAAGGAGATATGCACCAAATTGCTTCGAAGAAGCGGTGTGCGTCTCTCCCCAATTTCCATACTTTCCCACAAACGATTTAGACTTATCGTGTGCCGCCTTAGAGCAATTTACCCAGAATTCGGGTGATCCCGACTTTCACGTCTACAAGAACGATTCGTATGGCCAAAGCGGTAACAGTGATAGCACCGCCAATGCAAGGGCACGAATGCCTCTACGCGCTAGCGGTAAAAAGCGGCACGGACCGACTCAGGAAGCTTGTCACAGTCGAAAGTGACGAAGAGTGTAGAGGTGGGTCTCGAGACCCCTCCCTGTTTTCTCATCAAACGTTAGACCTTGACCTCCCCATGGTCGGCAAGCTCAAGGTGTGATAGAACGAGTTAATTTCAACTCCTATCCCATATTATTAAAAACCACGATGCTGCCCACGTGCATCTTCGATTCGAGGCTTGGAATCTTATCTCAGCTACCGGATGCCAATGTTTAAACAAGGAGGTTATCGTCCCCCCGTTCACCCCCATACGCCGACCTCGCCAGATCGAGTTAGGCTTATGAACAGATAAGGCATTGTTCGCCGGCCCGGCTGTGCGTTCCCTCCAAGCTTTCACTCCATTTTCCCCCACGCCAAGGAGATGTCCTGGCTATTTATATGGAAACTTTACCACTAAGATCAGATTGGAGATCCAGATTTTCGTCGCGAAACATCACCACGACCCTCTCTCCCTTTGTGCGCCAAGGGACCTCGACCTCGAGATTCACCATCACTTGTCCAGAAGGAGGACAATATTCCTTGAGTGCCAAAGGTTCGAGCCTTTCCGACGTCAAGTCCCCAAGGCTTCCCCCCCCCCTGTTGTTCAAAGGAGAACAGCATTAGAACAGCCATTGTTCGTTTTGAGCCCTTCGCCAAGAAACGGTTCTCATCCCCCCCTGTTGTTCAAGAACAGCATTAGAACAGCCATTGTTCGTTTTGAGCCCTTCGCCAAGAAACGGTTCTCATCCTCCCCTGTTGTTCAAGGGAGAACAGCATTAGAACAGCTATTGTTCGTTTTGAGCCCTTCGCCAAGAAACGGTTCTCACCCCCCCTGTTGTTCAAGGAGAACAACATTAGAACAGCCATTGTTCTTGAGCCCGTAGACAAGAGACGGTTCTCATCCCCCCCCTTTGTTCAGAAGAGAACAACCTAGAACAGCCATTGTTCGTTTTGAGCCCTTCGCCAAGAAACGGTTCTCACCCCCCCCCCTGTTGTTCAAGGAGAACAACATTAGAACAGCCATTGTTCTTGAGCCCGTAGACAAGAGACGGTTCTCATTCCCCCCTTTGTTCAGAAGAGAACAAAGTAGAACAGTCATTGTTCTTCAAGCCGTTCGTCGAGTAACGGTTCTCCTTTCCAAGACGCCTCGTCGGGATCCTTTCATCCCCCCCCCTTCGGGTGGAACTCGCCAGCGGACCGAATATTCCTTCAAGTACCTTCCACTGCACCCTAATGAAAAGTTACGTAAGCCAAACGTCACCTTTGGAGTATTGATCCCTTTTGTCAATTCTATCCTGTGCTTTAAATTGTTTATCGAACCATCCCATCTCTTTAACTCTATATTTGTTTTACCTTTTTTTTTAATCCTTTAAATCCTCGGATTAGCCCGAGTCTCCACGACCCTTTCCATTCTGTTTATGTCAATATTTTCCGTTTTTGTGTATTGTTTATAGTTATTATTAATAAAACTCTATTTTATTAATGATAGCAATATTATTATCCTTGAGCTCAGTTCCACTTCTTAAGCATATCGAAGATACATAATATCGGCCGCCAGACAGTAACGCACTTTAAAGATAATTAAGGAAGTTCCCTCAACGAATAGTGTAATATATGGTATCGTCGGGAGTCATTCTACGACATATATATATATATATACTATTTAATTTGGTATCAGGTGTGTAAGGTTTAACGCTATATCTTTGCAAACACTGGTCTCAGTCGAGTAAAACATAGTGTTATTCGTTATAATAATAGAATATAGTAGTTACCTTTTGTTTTAACGATTGCTATCCCCTTTTTTTTTGAAACTTAAGAAGCTGGAGTAGCTCAAGGAACGGTTATAATAATTTGTTTTTTTTGTGTGATTTTAGTCAGTGGTTATTTAGATTGAGAAACCAAGTACGAATAGGTCAGTGCCCATATTTAGGTAGGCTAATTCTATAGAGGCATAATTCTTGTTGCGAGGAATTTTAGTTGGTTGACTAGTGCGCCCCCAAGTGCAAAGATGACTCAGTTTGAAATCTTTAAAGCGCAAGGAGAATCCTTGGGACTCTCCGGAAAAGAACTATTTGAGTACATTCAAGAGGAGCAAAGAAAAGAAATACAACGAGAAGAAAGAGAAAGAGAGGAACGGATAAGACAAGCTGAGCTTCAGATTGAATTAGCTCGGATTAAAGCAGAATTTGAAAGAAAAAAGGTAGAAAGAGAAAGGGAAAGAGTAATCCGACAAGAGGAACGGGAAAGAGTAATCCAACGAGAAGAACGAGAAGGAAAAATACAACGAGAAGAACGAGAAAAAGAAATCCAACGAGAAGAAAGAAGGAAGGATTCGCGCTCCTTCCCAAGAAAGCTGACAAAGTTTCCGAGCCCCGTAAAACCCCCAAACTTCTTTCCCCAAAACCAACAACGGGACTCCAAACCTCCCGTTAAGACTTCTCCCCCATCTCTCTTCCCAAAGCGACCAACCATATGCTTCACCTGTGGTGTAGAAAACCACATGAGCTGGAATTGCCCCCAAAATTCTAGGCTTAAAAGCGGACCAGCCCACCAAGTTCACCAGATTAATGCGACCCCGGCTTCCCCGGTGGTGCAGACCCAAGCAGAAACTTCTTTCCCTCCGTCAGGCCACCAGGTAAATTTTGTTTTTGGTAAAAGTTCATCGGGAACTTTGAAATATGAGGAGGGCAGCGTGGACAGCTGTCGAGTATCGACTCTCGTCAGGGACACAGGATGTACGTGCTTCATCGTGTCCGACGAACTCCTCCCAGTGGTCTCTAACCACGAAAAATTTGCGGTGGTACATGACCAACTTGGGCGGGTGAACAGATTCCCCGTCGCTAGATGTTACCTGCAGTGTCAATATTATAATGGCTGGGCTGAAGTCATTGTAGCACCCATAAAATTCTGTTCCGTACTTATAGGACAGAGCCCCCAAGTAAGTTTCGACCCTGTGTTTCAGGCCGCCCTTCCTCAAGGCCGAGATAAGAAAGAAGCCCAGGAGCCCGTCCCCATCAGAACCCCGATACCGTCCGATTTCTCGGAGACCCCTAACCAGGACTTTAGGACGGCAAAAGAGGAGTGTGAATCACTAACACCCTTAGGTGATAAGGCCCAAGACAAGGACACGGAGACTGTCCCTGGATCCCAAGGAAAAAAGAACCCCCAACGCGCCCATGGAGATACCTTCGTAGAACTGGACGAAGCATCGGCGCTTGAAGAGGATTGCCCCGCGGAGTCCCTTAATGTAATCCAGACAGTGTGCATCCAACCTGATGAAGATTACCCTCCTCCTTCCCTACCAGGCGAGTCTTTGGAACCCTCTGACCTGGATAGTGATGCGCAGCTGACACCACGTCAGAAGAGTCAGCTACAAGAACTAATTAAATGGAATCACAAACTACCCACCCTATTAGCTCTTTTCGAGCGACTGCGCGAAAATGGCCTCAACATTGGCCCCCGCAAATGCCATTTTGCTCACGAACCCATTAAATATTCGGGTTTCAAAATAGGACCAAGCCAGTTAGGTCCCCACGAGAACAAGATTAAGGCAATCGCCCACATGCCCCTCCCGATTACAAAGAAGCCATTAAGATCGTTCCTAGGATCAGCTTCTCCCTATCAGCGATTTGTTCCGAATTTCGCTGCAATTTTGGCCCCCCTATGCTCCCTTCAGGAAAAGAATTTCCCCGGTCGTTTACGTTGGAATGATGTCGCTGTTTCCCATTTTAATCAGCTCAAAAGTAAGTTCATTTCTGCCCCCATTTTTAAGTTGCCCAACCCGGAAAAATCCTTTGGGGTTAAGACCGACGTGATCAACGAGGGCATTGGAGGTGTACTCCTTCAATACGTGGATGACAGAACGAGTCATCCAGTTGCATATGCTAGTCGTCAATTATTACCACGCGGAAAGAGATATGCCACTAGAGAAAAGATAGCTCTATCAATTATCTGGGTCATAGACAAATTCAAGCTGTACTTGATATGTAAAGAATTTCAAATAGGAACCGACCACCGTCCGTTAGCCTATATTAGGAATTTGAGACACTCAAACGGCCGCATCATGCGCTGGAGTTTACTCTTGCAAGAGTATCAGTTTAAAATAAATTAGATAAAAGGTTCCGATAACCAGGTCGCTTACGCACTCAGTAGGAATGCGTTACCGAATAGCGTAGAATAATTGTATTCATAGGATCAGTATCTCCATGTAGGTATATACCGTCTTGTACGACTTAATTTAAGATTCTTTGGTAATATAATTAATTAATGTATATGTCTGAATTTTGTAACGCTCAATGTCTAATTTTTTGTATGTCTATATATTTGCTCTTATTAATTTACGTATAAATTATTTTGTCCCGTATGTACTAAGTTTATATCATTTCATTGTTCCATGCCCTTTTTTTTTCTTTGATTAAGTTGTATTAAAGGTTATTTTCCCCTGTAATATAAAGATCAAAATAATCATATGTATTGAGGTTTATACTAGTTAAGTGCAGGAAGGTACGGTTGGTACAAGAAAACGAGTTCCCTACAACGAAGCTCTATCGTTGTCCCTTCTCTCTTTTTTTTCGAAGTGACAACTTCCCCTGGAATGGAGGGGTGTGATAGAACGAGTTAATTTCAACTCCTATCCCATATTATTGAAAACCACGATGCTGCCCACGTGCATCTTCGATTCGAGGCTTGGAATCTTATCTCAGCTACCGGATGCCAATGTTTAAACAAGGAGGTTATCGTCCCCCCGTTCACCCCCATACGCCGACCTCGCCAGATCGAGTTAGGCTTATGAACAGATAAGGCATTTTTCGCCGGCCCGGCTGTGCGTTCCCTCCAAGCTTTCACTCCATTTTCCCCCACGCCAAGGAGATGTCCTGGCTATTTATATGGAAACTTTACCACTAAGATCAGATTGGAGATCCAGATTTTCGTCGCGAAACATCACCACGACCCTCTCTCCCTTTGTGCGCCAAGGGACCTCGACCTTGAGATTCACCATCACTTGTCCAGAAGGAGGACAATATTCCTTGAGTGCCAAAGGTTCGAGCCTTTCCGACGTCAAGTCCCCAAGGCTTCCCCCCCCTGTTGTTCAAAGGAGAACAGCATTAGAACAGCCATTGTTCGTTTTGAGCCCTTCGCCAAGAAACGGTTCTCATCCCCCTGTTGTTCAAGGAGAACAGCATTAGAACAGCCATTGTTCGTTTTGAGCCCTTCGCCAAGAAACGGTTCTCATCCCCTCCCCTGTTGTTCAAGGGAGAACAGCATTAGAACAGCCATTGTTCGTTTTGAGCCCTTCGCCAAGAAACGGTTCTCACCCCCCCCCCTGTTGTTTAAGGAGAACAACATTTAAATAGCCATTGTTCTTGAGCCCGTAGACAAGAGACGGTTCTCATCCCCCCCCTTTGTTCAGAAGAGAACAACCTAGAACAACCATTGTTCGTTTTGAGCCCTTCGCCAAGAAACGGTTCTCACCCCACCCCCCCCTGTTGTTCAAGGAGAACAACATTAGAACAGCCATTGTTCTTGAGCCCGTAGACAAGAGACGGTTCTCATCCCCCCCCTTTGTTCAGAAGAGAACAAAGTAGAACAGCCATTGTTCTTCAAGCCGTTCGTCGAGTAACGGTTCTCCTTTCCAAGACGCCTCGTCGGGATCCTTTTATCCCCCCCTTCGGCTGGAACTCGCCAGCGGACCGAATATTCCTTCAAGTACCTTCCACTGCACCCTAATGAAAAGTTACGTAAGCCAAACGTCACCTTTGGAGTATTAATCCCTTTTGTCAATTCTATCCTGTGCTTTAAATTGTTTATCGAACCATCCCATCTCTTTAACTCTATATTTGTTTTACCTTTTTTTTAATCCTTTAAATCCTCGGATTAGCCCGAGTCTCCACGACCCTTCCCATTCTGTTTATGTCAATATTTTCCGTTTTTGAGTATTGTTTATAGTTATTATTAATAAAACTCTATTTTATTAATGATAGCAATATTATTATCCTTGAGCTCAGTTCCACTTCTTAAGCATATCGAAGATACATAATATCGGCCGCCAGACAGTAACGCACTCTAAAGATAATTAAGGAAGTTCCCTTAACGAATAGTGTAATATATGGTATCGTCGGGAGTCATTCTACGACACAAGGGTTATGTCTTCTATAGAGTAGTCAACGAGTTCCCTTGCATAAACTACTCCTTTCACAAAGTTCATGGTAAAGTGCGGCGTCACACTCAGCGGGGTGCCATGAAGTGTCCGAAGAGCACTTATCTTGGCCGCCTCGGCGGGATTCGCCGCATTCGCTAGAAGGCCCCCGTCCGAGAAACGGGTCAGCTTCTGCTCTCCACCAATTGCACTAGCTAATGCTCACCCCTGATGGATCATGTTAACCTTGGCCAACATTATGCCATCAGTGGAGCAAATAAAGAGGAAGCGTTTGAAGCCAGTGGGCTCGTAAACGCCAGGTAAGTAATCTCTGAATGAGGGGTCGCGATGTTATCAAGGCTCCCCCTCTGCACTTTTGGTCTTAGTCATAGTCACGGGCTCCTCACACGTGGGGGTATAGGGGCCGGATGTGCCGATCTTGGCTTGCAGGGGCACTGGTTGGAGGAGATCCCTTCCCTCCTTCTACTGTCTCGGAGACCCCAGCCGTTTGAGGAGGACCTTGCATAAGAACGGATTCAGGTTCGGTGCTTGGTGCTTAGCCTGGATTCCCCCCATTTAAGGCCCTACTGTCTGAGGCTGAGTTGCCTCAAGGACCATGTCTATCATTGGATGGGCCTCCAGTTGGCCATTCGCTCCCAGTATATCACAGGTCCCGTTGGTAGCGTCACCAGTCCTATGTGGGGAGGCACAAGCCTTGACCCTGGCAAGGTTCAATATTCTTGCCAGCAGGTCTTTTGAGGCAAGCGACCGAAGGGGCCTGGCTTCCCTCTGCCCCCTAAGGGGGTTTGCCCTGCCGAGCAGCTTTAATGGGGAGCGGTCGGCAATAGGCTTGCTGTTGGCTTTCTTGGCAGTCCCCTTGGAAAGAATAGAGGGGACTGCCGCTGTTAAAAGAGAGGTGCCCGAAAGCACCTCCAGAGAAGGGGGTGAACGGGAGTCCCCTACACCCGTATGCGTAGGAGAGGAGTAAGCCTCGTCTCCGGTTAAAAAATATGGAGGGTTCCCTGCGCAAGCACAGGGGTAGTGAACTCTATTTTTTCTATGGAGCTGCCCGAGGGCGGCTCTCTCGATGGAACAGGGAAAGTTAAGGGTTGTTTTTTTTAAGTTTTCATCTATGGCATGGCGACCCTATTTTTTTCACGGGATGTAATAACACATCACCCCTCGCATTAGCACGCTCTGCAGGGGGTGCTTACAGGCCTGGTAGATCCAGCTGCCGCCATTTAAGGCCACCCCTCCCGCCTGGTGACCTGGTAGCCCTTCAGCATGGCGGCTCCACCTTGGGCACGGCGTTAAATCAAGGATAGATAGCGACATGAGAAGGAAAAGGGATGTGAGGAAGGTAAGGTTGGGGATGAAGCAGGTTGTTAAAAAAAACACATCCCGAACCGGAGCTCAGGGGTTAAGGAACGTTGTCTCCTCCCCCCTCAGCTGTGAAGAAGGTCAGCATCTACCCTGTCAAATTAGTGGCTGACCAGAGAAAGTTGTGAGAGAGGTTGCATGAAAAGCAAGTAACAAGTGTTTTGAATAATGGAGAAGAGGCTAAGCTGGGGTCAGACAGGGTCCCAGCGGAGGGAGAAAGGAATCAAACTTAAATAACTATGTATATGTAATTAAAAGAATTTTGGAGGATTGATACATTTATTTAGACGAAGGAACATTGGCATGGTATCTAATAGGTACGAGCATGTTTTGTTAAGAATATGTTTTCAGTTTTAGATATACATCTTTTTCCCTGAATTAATTTCTGTCACAATATGGATGAAGGAAGTTTGCCATTATATTTTATAGACATTCTGGCTACGTCGAGTGACGTAGTTGAACAGTTTTTTCAAGGTTCTGGGACACCTGTGTGGATATATCTGTGTGCGTAGACTGAATTATGGATAACCTTGAGTGTTAAAGCGTTTTCTCTCCTTATTTTACGAGGTAAGACCTATAAAAGTGCTCATCGAAACTTGAGGAGCGTAATCAGTTGTTAAGAAACAATTTGAGTAATGTAAAAATGTCTTGAGCGATAAGAATATTTTGATCGATGGGTAATTTAAGGGAGTAGATGGAGCTTAATTTTTCTATGGCTGCCTTTAGAGCTTTTGTAATTTTATTTAATTGGATAAAGACTAGTAGTAGCAGCAAATGTTAGAGGTTTTTGCAAAGAGTTGCAAAAAAAGTGCTTAAGCTTTGCAAATCCAAATATCAGCCTTCATTTTAGAGCGGTAGTTGAGAAGGATGTGCCTAAGAAAAGATGGAAAACTTGATCTAAACTAAACCCAGCAAGCATAGACCTTTGTCAGTCAGTACCTTTAATCTAAAGATCGTATTACCCCTAGGATAATAGAGAGAAGCAAAGATACGATGAATGCTTAAGACTTTTTAAAAATGGAAAAATTGAAGAACAAATGTTAAACTTATTGCCGGAAATGATAGCAATATATCCTGAAATGATTCTTGGGGAGGTCGACCTGAGAGAACAAGGACTTCTACCTTTTTAGAGTATCTAATAACGATAGGTAAGAAGTAGTTAATGGTGCGAAATTGAGCCTAAGGACCTCAAAGGTCTGTATATGATAGAAAGTCGAGCATCCGGCATTGTGTATTGCTTGCAAAGAAGGCTTTTATATTTTTTCGGTTGTATTTACTGACAAAGTGTGCATGTACACAGAAGATGCATGATAACTTTACGCATAGAAGGTTTAACAAAGCGTAGACTAACAAGAGAGTGTTGACTCAACCTTCATTCATCCGTCCCACGGTCACTAAGTCTATCGAGAGAAGAATGGTTTAATTAGTGTTTGGGAAAAAGAAAAAAAGAAGAAACTGTAAGCTCTCGAACGATGATTTATTTTTAGTGTTTTCTGTTTACAGTCTCTTTGATAACTGTGTAAAGAAAGATTACTAAAGCGATCAAAACTGATTGTAAGAGATTTCTTTGGTCAAGGGAATTTTATTCAGATGAGTGCGGGGATTTTCTAGTTAGGGACTCTAAACACCACTTTCTTATTTTTTTCATATCTGTAATGTGGCTGAACCCTTAAAACACTTTCTAGTTTACTATCTTTAGAGGCTACCTCCGGCGGTGGAGAGAAGGAGGTTCATTTCCCAACCTCCTCTCCCCAAAATAAGAAGCAAGAAGAGGACTAAATGTTCATCTCACTCCGCGGTGGCTCCGGGGACGGACGGGTTCCTCTGCCGCTTAGTCAAGTGATCAGGCAAACATTGGTATGATAGGCCCCGTTTATACCTCAGCTAGAGGGGGCGGGGGGTCCTAGACAAATATCAAAGTCGCAATTGCGCTAAACGGAGCATCGATTATATCTGGGCCCCTCATTAAGAGATTCACTAGCGTTTTCGAGTCCACTGGATTCAAATACTTATTCGCACCACTGATTGCATTGTTCATCTCACTCCGTGGTGGCTCCGGGGACGGACGGGTTCCTTTGCCGCTTAGTCAAGTGATCAGGCCAACATCGGCATGATAGGCCCCGCTTCTACCTACCTCAGCTGGAGAGGGGGTTGTCCTAGACAAATATCAAAGTCACAATTGCGCTAAACGGAGCATCGATTATATCGGGTCCCCTCATTTAGAGACTCACTAGCGTTTTCGAGTCCACTGGATTCAAATGCTTATTCGCTCTACTGATTGCATTGGATTTGCCATGGCCAACATGATCCCTTAGAAAAGAGCATGAGCTAGCCCGGACTGGTTGCTTCTGACAAGTGCAGCAGATCGCTCACAAGGCTATGATTAGTCTTTCGGCCCCTTAATGTCAGGAGGTTAGTGCGACGCCGCACACCACCATGAACTACGTGAAAAGAAGGGGCCTAGGCGAGGGAACTAGTGAAATAATTTATTGATTACATTACCTTAGAGGTCTCGAAGCTTAGAGTGATCAAATTTGAACATGGAAAAGCCTCGAGACTAACCTTACTCACGTTCAAATGTGACAGGCTCCCTGATTCGGCACGTGACGGTTGATATCGCTACTGCGTGAAGGCATTTTTGGCACTGCTGTGGAGGTGCTACTACTTCCTCTGCTTCGGCTTTACAACGTGCAAAGTCGAATTTACTCCAAATCTCTGTACGTTTTCCCCATGCCGCACACGATGAGTCACTATCGTATAAGGCCGAGTGTGTATATTTCAGAGAGCTGCATTCCGCTTCTTCCAAGGAATGTTGTGAGTATCTCCTGAAAAACGAAAACACGGCCGTTTAGGCTACAGATAATCACTGGTAAACAGTCCGTCAGTACCGACGGAAGGTCCGTCAGTCCGTCACTGAAGGTGACAACTGACAGAAGAAGCGCCGATGGAAGGGATATCGGCCGCTACCCGAACCGTCACTAACCCGAAAAGCAAAGAAGACCTTTGGCAAATAATTTTTAGCGGCACACGTTGGCGTATTGGTGCATTTTGTTGCATCTAAAGTGGAGTTGAATTTTGTTCATGGGTAGCTGGTTTGTTTTTGTATACCTTATTTTTATCTAATTCTGTTTGCACTGGCTTAAACAATATATTTTGTGCAATAACTTATTAATGGAGGGCGCACATCGTTATTTTGCCTACGGTGCCAAAATGGCTAGGCCGGATATATATATATATATATATATATATATATATATATATAGAGAGAGAGAGAGAGAGAGAGAGAGAAAGAGAGAGAGAGAGAGAGAGAGAGAGAGAGAGAGAGAGAGAGAGAGAGAGAAATTGTGTGCTGTTACCCTTTAAAACAGTTTTTCACTGAAGGTCATAAAATAGTGGTGACGGACTGTAATTTATCGATACCGTATCTTGGATAAAAGAATGATGAAGAAGTAACGGACTGACGACTAACGGACTGGGCCGGCCGGAAATAATGACGGACTGACAGACCCGCGGCTGGGGAATGATGAATGACGAACCGGCCAAATTTACTGACGCGCCCACCACTGCAGTTCATCTATCATTTTGCAAGGCCAATAACTTTTTCCTGGCATATCTAGCGCTACCTGGGTCGTCTTATCCGAACGAGTACTTAAAATATTTCAGTAAATAGGACATAACTCCGACTCAGACCTAACTAATCTCCCAAACCCCATCTCCTTTCACTATAATTAATAGTAAGTGAGTTTATATTATTTCATTGATTTTGTAATCTATCTCTTCCTTCCTTCCTAATCTAGTTTTGATCCTTGTTTGTTCTTATAAAATTACGAAATCCATTGTTTTCATCTTTCTTATTTACCATAGGTTATTGATTACACAGGCTTGCGTTTGAAAAAAAGTTTTATGTTCCTCAGGATTTCTTTTTGGTTTCTTAATGAACCAAACCTCTTGAGCTCAAAAATGAATGTATTTTTGTTCAATCAGGTCAGATTTTCTCAGTACACCATACACTATTTTCATTGAGATTACATCATTTTTCCTGAATTGATTTTTCTTTTTAAACCTTTCTCTATCTAATAATTCATTATTTTTGTTATATCTTAGAAACAACAAATAAACTTATGTAAACTATAGTCCTTTTAATAAAACAAAAAATTAAAGAATGCAACATAATAAAGTAAATAATTCTAATTTCCAAGAAAAGACGCCCTTGACGATTTTAGATTGTTCCTCTCATCTGGTGCATCACGCTTCGAACACCAACAGTAGTCAGCAAGCATGTTTACGTCTCATTTACTTTGGTACCTGGATTCCATTGTTTTTATGTCCTGATGGAATCTTCCCCCCTGTTCCTTACCGTAATCCCCGCAGTTGTCGGGGGAATAATCCAGATGGTACTGTAAAAAGTGTAGCTTTATAGACATTCAAGCTCCCAAATGTTTGAGACTTGTTAACAGCTGATTGATCAGGGCAACATATTCTGGGCTTATTTTATTGCCTAGAAAATTGCTTACTCAAGCTTTGAAAGCTTTCCGGGCATCCTTTTCTATGTCCGTCATTGATACCTCAAACTACTGATCTCTCATCAAGTTCCTGATCTGAGTTCCATCAAAAATTCCCGCATGGAGCTTAGCGTCACTAATTTGTGGAAATTTTTAAAAAAGAAATTTAAAAGCTTGGACTTCTTTATTAAGGGTTTTGACATAATTTTTCATTATGCCAAGCTTTATATGCAGTGGAGGAAGCAGTATTTTGTAAGGAGGCACTAAAGGTTCAGCTATCACATTTTTTAATCCAATTTTAAATTCTTCTCGTGGAGGCTAAACCTTCTTCTTATAGTGCATACTATCTGCACGACTGTCTGATAAACATAGTAAACAGGGATGATTCGTGTAGCCTGTTTGCATTCCAAATATAAGAGACACTATCTGAAAAGAAATTAAGCAGGGTATGTAAATTCAAAGTGTAATATTTCTAAAAATAAAATCAAAGTAATATTTCTTAAAACAATAAGAATATGAATATGTACTGAAAAATCCTTTATGCCGATTCATTAAATCATTGCATTGAAACTAACTGGATATATGTTCATCTTATTTTAGGTTTATTGAGATATTTTCCATACCTTCTTAATTAGGTTGAGTTCCCCATTAACCCAAAAGGATGCATTAACCTATAGGGACACACTTCATAAAAAAAAATATAACTTAAAAATGACTCATGATTTCAAAATTTGCATTCTTGTAAAATGTAGGTTGACCAAAAGGTGTATACAATTATTAACAATTCAAAATAAAAATGTCTATATCAAAGAGCTTAGAAATGCCAAGTGTAAAATGATCCTACCTTTAGGTCACCACATATCCTTCAATTGTGGGTAGAGTATTTTATTGCATTCAGCAATTTTTTCATATTTTCATAGCTTTCAATAAGTTGGATTGAATGGCCTATAGGAACGGAAGCTATCTTGTTAACAATATTCAGTAACACAGCTTTTAAAGTTCTACTGGAGGAATCTATGAAAAGTCTCCATTCTAATAAGTTGTAGGGAATTCCAAGGGCCTCAACAAGTCCTTTAATATTGGCGCAGTATAATAAAGAGCTGGAAGCATGCTGTAAAGAAATAGCTACGAAAATCTTGTTCTCTATTTTTGTACCAAGTCACTGTTGTTTCTTTAGCGAGAAGATTACTTTCACGAAGTCGAGGGCGAAGTAGTTGGGCAATCTCATTTGCAAGCCTCTGATCCCTGATCAGGTTATTTAACTAAACTTGAGTGAATGGTCTTGCGATCATATCATGTGTAGAAATCTGATAGGACTTAAATTTGTTATAATCTTGATCAACTTCCATATTAATCTCTTCATGGACCTCTATATGTTCAGGGGGAGAAGGTATAGGAATTTAAGGACCATGAGGCAGTAGTTTGATGGCATAAGGAATATCTGAATATGCCCCACTATGTTTATCCTTCTTATTTATACCTGTGGAAAATATAGTTGCATATTACATAAGGATATTGATTTGGAGTTGCAGATAGTACATAAATATTTAGTAAAATATATGTTCATGCTGAAGTGAACTATGTTAATTTTTAATTTTATACTAAGTCTATGCATAATAATGACATTTTAAGGAGCCAGTATAATAGAGAAAGCTTAAATACTTGATACAATGCTCACCTTTAAGATTTGTCATGCAAAAGTAGCAGTCCGTAGTATGGTCCTTACCCTCTCTCCACACCATGGAAACACCAAAAGAGAGAGACTTCTGTTCGCCCTGACTCCAGCGTCTTAAACTTATGAAGCATCCCTTGCAGCAGATATGTGGTGCAAAACTTTATCTTGATCTCCTAGCCTTACTCCAAATTATGCATGATACAAAGATTTAATTACAGGAGAGATTGTACATTGCTGCTCGGAAAAAGTCACTTTGCCGCAAACATTGCAAAATCTGTCGGAGCTATTCTTACATTTTATGTTCATTTTTAACTCAACCACTATTATTAATATTATTTTTATTATTATAATGCTAAGCAATTTCTAACCTTTAAAAATATAAACTTATTAACATAATTACTTGAAATGTACAAAAAATTTACTGCTAATACAGTAGTGCAAAAACTATTGAAATTTTGATGTAATATAGAACATATATAAACTATAAAATTATTATCACCCCCTCTATCGAAAAAACTAGGCCTGATAGAGAAAAATGGATGCCAGATTTAGATTTAGGAGGTCAATTTTATTAAGAAACACTACAGAAAACCGAAGGTACACTTTTAAGGCAGACCTGTGTTATATATATATATATATATATATATATATATATATATATATATATATATATATATATATATATATATATATATATAATGTTTAACAGAAATCCCAATGCGAGGAAAATAGCTGGTATCATTCTTTTTATTTTCCGGCGACGTTTCGACCACAATACGGTCATCTTCTTAGGCCAAAAAAACAAAATATTTTTCACTGTTAAGTGAGCACACTGCTAAATGTACATCTAGAAGTTTACTAGCTAGTATTAGCTTTGATTTTCAAATTTAGAGTTAAAGGGAATATTTAGAAATGGGGCTTAAATTTACAATAGAGACTAGGGAAGGATTTTAAATATTTAAATTAGTTAGCGAGTGTATAATTGCTAAAATCTATTAAGGTAGGGGAGATTTGATTTATGAATCTAATGATTATATAAAACTGTTTTAAAATGAATTTTAAACGAATAATTGAAGGAAAAATTGGCGAAACCTATTATACAAAATCACAAACCTTGCCAACGAGCGTGTTACGTGCTCCGGCCGACCCAAAAGTACCAAAACTGCGCCCCGCAGCCCACATCCAAACGAATTCAGGTAACAAGGAGGGGAACCGACGAGAGATTATTATTTAAATTCGGGGAGAGCTGTTTTAAATAAAGTGTTTCTAAGATTCGAAGGGTAATAGGGCATCTGTGCGAATTCAGAATTTCAAAGTTTTCTAAGGATATATCACTTTTACACTTTGGTTTCAAGTATCTTACCGGTTCTATTACTTATACCCATATGGGAAGAGAATCTTGCCTTCAGAGACAAAGAGCCGAAGTTATGAAAGTCTAGCTAAACATATAATTTAAGAGTACACATAATTTAAAACACTACACAGCAAGTCTTATATACATTGAATTAAACACAGTGTTAAATACTTAGTCAAAGGCGGGTAATGAACGAAAGAACTACCGCTCTCATTACCTAAACCAGGTGACACAGCTTTACGTCCCAGGATATATCATTCCTTAACACTAGTTTGAGTTCAGAAAATTCATCAAAGGTCGGTGAGCCAAAGGCTTCTAAGAAGGGAATACGGAAGACAGGAGAGAAGAAGGATTTCGGTTGGAGATTCTAAGCCAAGTGATTTTTCCCGGAAGGTACTTAATAAAAAGCTTCAGCATTCATCCTTCGCTCCTTACTCTTCTTAACTAAACCCAATGGCATGTCAACTTCCTCTAACCGTCACGAGGTGTGTGTCTTTGTGGGAGGGGAGGTTCAAACTTTGAGAATGTGTCTACAAGCGTACATACCCTCGACCGTGTGCCTAATTACATTCGGTTTCCTTTTGCCCACCGCTTGGGGGGAGCGTACCACCTGCAGTCCCCTACAAAACATGAACTTCTCTCCTTTCTCAAGATTTACGGCAAAGTGCTACTCGTAAACCGTTATATCCCCCTGCATATAGCCTTTACAACACCTCCCCCCTCTCCAGATATGAGTAAACTGCTACATTAACTACTTTGTTTCTCCATTCTAAAAAGAAATAGACTCTATAATAACCCCATTAAAGTTACTATTTTTACATACAAAAAATGAAAGAACTTGGAAATACTCGGAATGCAAATTCGTTTCAGCATGAGAAAATATAAAAGATTTATCTTTGAAATTTTCTAAAAAGATCAAATAACGACCTCCATTCCAAAAATTTGAACGAACACTAAAATATACATATATCTTTCAAGAATATAAAAACTCAAATAACCCTTCTTTAAAAAAAATGAACAAACAAAAATAAATTCTTTACATCCAAGGCAAAAACCTAAATCTAATGCCGTAAACAGGGAAAGACAAAAATAAAAACGTTCTAACTTTAACGGGTGTGAGTCTAGGTATCTGGCATTACATTCTCTTTCTCATGTGTACTACAGTGAAATTATAAGGTTACACCACCAGTGACCATCGCAGTATTCGGCTGCTTTTCGTTTCAAAACTACTCCAATAAGTCAACGGAAATGGTCACTTAACATTCTCAACATATGAGCACCGTCCATCAGATATATTTAAATTTATCCAGGTCCAACCTTAGTTTCAAACCTTCCTTCTGGCTTTTAAAAATTATTTTGTCGGTCATTGACTAGATTCCTTGAGGCAAAAGCGGTGATTTTTAGAAGTTCTTGCTCTATCTTCTGCAGCAGAACCGTTTCCAAAACCGAATGCGAAGCATCTAATAAAACCAGAACACAAAGCCCAAAGCAGAGCCCTGCAAACTATTAACTTGCTCGAATGATCAACTTGTTAATTACCTCGCTGAACTGAATCATATTCAAATTCTCTCGCGCGAACCGATTCAATTTTCGATCACAACTTTAAGGGCGAACAATGATAGTCTACTAGTAAACTGCCATTTTCTTTGCTAATCCTCTTGTCTTTTAATATTGCGAGTGAGATATTCTTGCGATGAGTGAAAATCAGCTAAACTTTTGTGAACCAAAGATCAGAGCTTCTAGATTCCCTGATGGAAAACAAAAGATAACGTGAACAACTATCTACGAGCCCTGGATTCCCATAGGTGCTTTTACGTGTTATGTCTAAAATGATATGGATAATAGAGAAGAAATAATCATTTCCTATATTAGTGCGCGCCATTTTGTCTACTACATATACAATGTAGTTCAAAAGTCTTGGGACACCTCCATCATAAGTGGTTTTTCATTCATAAATCAGAAGGAATTAAAGGTTGGCCAACAAAATTTTGATCTGCTATTGGCACTATATTGATACATTTACACATAAATTTTCAGATTAATTTATTTAAATCAAATGAACAATAAACCAAAGATTACAACCAGGAAAGTACGAAAGTCTTGGCACATATTAGAAAAATATTGAATCGGAAATGAATGAAAATTAGCAGGTAAAAGCTGGTATCTGGCAACTATATATGCCGATGAAGTGATAATAAATATCGAAGTTTTCAGTAACGTAAGTCTAAACTATCGATGAGAAAAATTGCTTAACAACTCAAGGCACCAAAATTCACAGTCTACAATGTAATTTCCAAGTTCAGGCGCACCGGATTTACCTCTAACACCGTGTGCCCTGGTCACCCTATACAGATTCCGTTGAGAACGAGACGAAAGTTTTTAGAAAAGTTGATAGAAATCAAAGCATGACTAGTGGAGAGATCCCCGCTCAACTGTAAAGTAGTGGTGTACAGGTGAGAAAGATTAGAATTAGTCGAATGTTAAGTTTTCCTGAGCATAAGGCATACCGACTCTTAAGACCCTATATTCAAAGGCTAAACATCTAATAGCTCGACTACACTTTCTCAAAGAGAATAATGGCACGCCTTTTAGTCCCTGGAAGAGTATCTCTGAATTGGATTGATTGGAAACTAATGATATTAAAGTTAATAAGTGACTATCCAAGTCACCACATTTAAATAAATTGAAAAACTTTGGAAAAAGCTAAAGGTGAGGGTCTACAAGCATCAACTAAGAAATTTTGATGCATTCGACTATTTCTGTCGGGAAGAATGGAAAAATAATCCCAACAGAATAATGTAAAAGTTTAATGAAAGGGTAAACTAGAAGATTGCAGCAAGTAATTTGACTAAAAGGGCATGCAACTAAATACTAAAATGTTCATCCGAAGATATTCGTATATGCATGTTTATTATATTGATTATAATTACTTGTTTATAGTTCATTTTTTTTTCAATGAATTAACTGGAAAATTTATGTGTCGATTTATCAATACATTGCCAACTGAATAACCAAATTATATTATTACCCCACCTTTAATACTTTCCAATTTATTAATGAAAAAAAAAGGATGGACGTGTTGCAAAACTTTCGAACTATACTGTATGTATTAAATTAGACAACCAAATTCGTAAGCGAGCTTAGCTGTGCTGATCCATGATTACCTAGAGGCAGCTAATTCAGGAGTAACTGGTGTTTTTATGCCCACTGGCTTCAAAGCCTTATGGTCATTAGCTCCACAGATGCTAGCATGATTGACAATGGCAACCCGATCCATCGGAGGAAAGCATTAGATAGCTTGAATGGTAAAGAGCAAAAGGTGAGCTATATCTCGGACGGGGGTATTCTAGCAAAATCATCGGACACCTACGAGGCAGCCATAAATAGTGCGCATCGGAAACTCAATGGCTCAACGCTAAGTGTGACTCCAACCGACTCTACTCTGAACATAGTTATAGAAGTGAATTGTACGAGGGCGCGCGTGGACTCCTCATTAGAAAACATCACTTTAGTCCCGGTCGAACACTAAGTAGTAAAGCTTGAAAGTGTGATGAGAAAAAATCGATGGGGGACGTCGATACACACTCCCACACGCTTCATCCCGTTCTACCCTGAAAGCCCAAGTGAGTCGGTGAGTGGTCTTTTGGTATTTCTACCTCATAAAGTCATTCGTACCACTGCCACAAAGGTGGTAATACTGCTACTGCTTTGCCATATTAAATGCTTATTTAGAAGTGCAATGTCAGGTTTACCCGAACTCTGTGTAAGTTTATCCAAGGCCATACATGATAAATCCCTATCGTGATTCAATTGTAGAGAACTGCACCATAATTTTTCAAAGCAGTGTGAAACGTATCTCCTGTGTATAGTCCTGGCGTAGCCAGCATTGACTTGGACCTATTATACAGCAGTTTTTAAAAAATATTCTTTGCTCCTGGCCCCTATAGGCCCATGAGCATGGTCATTTCCGGGCACATTCAGAACCCTTTTGTTTGTTTAACCCCACCCACTCTCGCGCTCTCTTTTGGTAGACCCTTGTAACCTCAACCGATAAGTCCTTGAAAGTGACAGCGCCTTCAACGCCTTGTTCGGCCAACAGCGCCTTCAGCACCTTGTTCGGGCAACACCATCAGGAGGTCTGCCTTAGGAAATGTATGGACATTCTCTTGAGGGTCTCTGTATCTAAGAGTATCTCACATCTCCTCTAAGCTAGGAATGGAGGGTATATTTGCGAAGTAGAAGAAGCTGAGAGGGCTAGTCTTCACATCTTCCCATTTAGCAGGAGACTATTCTGGCGCGGCTTTCTACCCACTTTCCCGGGAAATAAGGGTGTGAGACCTCACCACCGAGTGATAGGAACCGGGCATTAGGATGCACAATTTAGGCAAAACATGATGTTTGCGTGCTTCTATTGGCTCTAATTACTTCGTATCAGAAAGTAGTATAGCAGCAATGGAGGGATAGCACGTATACTGTAGTTTCTGCGTACATTCCACCATCAGCCAACTTCGACACTGGGAAACTCTGCCACGTCTTGGCATGCTTTCCCAGGTCATTTATATAAGGCGACGATTTAAACGGTAGATAACGGGTCTTGGGAGACAACTCGATCAACCCCAGGGGTCACGTCCCTCCGACTAGGTCGAGTAGCTGTAGATAGGTGTCCTAAATGTGGATAAGTTTCCCATCATTGGACGGAACCACTTTATTTTCCTGCTTTAAACTATTCTTGTGCAGTCCAGATCCACAGCATCATTTTTTAATGCACAGAGTCGATAACGTCCATAGTGATTATCACTTTTCAATTTAAATATAATTTTTGGGGTCGTTTGTGGCCTGAAGATCTACCCGCTAGTGCTTGAAGCGTGCTTGATTGTTCCAATTTCAGGAAATGACTGATTTCTCTGTCCCAGCAGATGATTTTAGCTTGGGGGTTGAGGTCATCGCTCTGGCCCTAACTACTAGAATGTCTAGTCGTTTTGCATGCCATACGCTTCTTAGATGTTCTACCTACTTGGGCTATAAGCGCACACTCACGAGACTCACCGCCATTTGATGCATCGCTCCCGTTCATCTTACGCCGACGACTGCGTTTTCCTCCTTATTGTTCGGAAAATTCTTGTTGAATATTCCATCCAGTCTATGCAAACTTCGCGCACGTTACCTCTCTCGCTACCAGGAGAGCGGGATCGCTGCTAATTCTTCCTTATACACAGCACGAGTTTGTGCACACATCGTGGGAAATTTATGTAGTAGGCCGCCATCTTCCATTTTATTTGACTCTTTTTGATGTGGTTGCATGATCAACGCGAGGCAGGCCCCCTCCGACGGCGTACCTTGGTTCTTCCTTCTCGCTTTTGCTTTGTTTTCTTGTTTTTTTCATTTTGTGTTTTTTTTACTTTTGTTTATTATGATATAGCTTAGTATTAGGCTGGAGATTGAATACGTCGCCTTATACTCAAATAGGTGCTAGAAAAAAATTCGGACAAAATAAAAGAAAGTGGCGCTAGCTCATCCAAAGGTATTATAGGACGAATTTAGCTAAGTAAAGATTGCACAAAACTCTTGATGAAGTTACAAATTTTCTTCTTTTATTTGAGTTAGACGCTGCAATCCGATATTTGGACTAATTCGAAAACTGAAATTCTTTTTAACTTCTGAATAGGGATATTTATTAAATAAATTTATTTCCCTCTTCTAACCTTTGTCGGGTCTAAATAGGAGCGTAAAACACGGTACGAGAATTAAAATTGTTGCCCGAAATGACTCGAGAGAAAGTAGCAGTTTGTCTTCGCGCACTCGGGTCACTCTCACTACTACGGCAGTGACGACACTAGATATGTTTCTCGGAGGAAATTTAATTTTACGAAAATATAGACACTATATCTAATTTGAAATGCTCAGAACTTGTTGACGAGGTGTATACATTAAAGTGAACGTATGTATTCCCGTGACAATACATACGTATGTATACCTTGTATGTACATATGTATACCTTGAGAGAAATTCAATCCAAATTCGGAGTTCACCTTACAAATCCGGAGATTTACCTTCTATGAATTTAAGGATTTGTTATGATATTTAGTTTTGCGATGTTACATATTCACGAAGAAGTGAAGTATTAAGTTAGTTAAGTCGAAATAGCGATTTACATTTTAGATTTAAGGGTGTAAGAAGAAAGAAAATAATGAAAATAAAACCCATTCTAATTCATCCTCCTGTTCTTGAAACTTCAGTTAACATTCAAGGACCTTATATTTTCTTTTCGATGCTCAAGAAGCAAGAACAGGAAGTGAATTTTAATGGCATTCCACTGTTGTATGAGCAATTGCTCATAGAATCACTTGCTCCAACATCATCAGTAAATATTTTTTTAGGGAGAAAATAATAAAAATATTTAATTTAAAGTTAATTTTTCTACAAAATAAGGAGAATCTTTAATATTGTAGAGTCCTTGTGCGAACCAATAAATGTGAACTAAAATTTAATTCAATGAAATAATGTAATTTTATCAAAATAGAAATAGGACGATGTATGAAATTTATTTGAATATGTAGCGATATCCTATATGATAAAAAAGGAGAAATAATTTTTTAAGAGCTAATCTGGCGACTGCCTACTTGGGCATTAGTCGCCGTATTAAAAACATGCGTAGTACTAGACCACTTTAAAATCAAATTCAAAAACACACACCTAAAGAAAATGCAAACGCAACAACAAAAAAATTTTAAAAAAGGAGAAGACAACGAGCAGAGGGCAAGCTCCTGTGTAGGGGGAAGGTCCCCCCGGCGCAGAAACGTGCAATCTATAAGAGAAAAAACACAAAAAACAAAACAAAAAAACTGGTTAAATAAATGGGAGAAGGTCGGCCATCCCCCAAAAGTCTAGAAGTTTACCATAAAGGAGCACAAACTCGTCCCGAGTACAAGAGACAGGTAGTAGCTCCCTGCCTCATGCCCATCGCAGTACCAGGAGAGGGTACGTGCGCTTTGATCACCCAGACTGGGACATTCGACAGGAATGTGCTGAGCAGTCTAGGGGACGACGCAGTCGACACAATAGGGCGCAGGCGAGCGCTCCCCAAAATGAGGATGCATCACATAAGTGAGCCCAATTCGGAGACAAAACAAAGCGACCAGAAGCCTTCGCGGCATTCAGGGATAGGTCCATGGGAACGGTCGCGGAGAAATGGAACGCAACATTAAGTTTCCCTGGAAGGTTTCCCATCTTCTTTGCCAAGCAGTATAAAGAGCTGCCCGTATTCCTGCCATGTAGTCGGTGTAAGGAAGAGCAAAAGGCAGGACCTGTAGCCCCATCCTTGCGGAAGCTTTCGGCCCCTCATAGGCAGGCTCATTTCCCGCAATTTCTACATGTCCAGGAACCCAGCAGAAGATAGTCTCAACCACCGCATAGCTCACCAAAACCGTGGCGTGACGGATATCGCGAACCAGGAGATGCGGAGATTGGAATGCCGTAAGAGCACTCAGGGCGCTCTGTGAGTCACTATAGATCACAATCAAGTCTAGGAACCGAGCAGGTCGCAAAATCTCCAGTACCGAGTGGTGTATTGCCACCAGCTCAGCTGTGAAGACAGACACAGAGACTAGCAGAGCCCCGCTGACTTCAAACATAGGGGATATGGAGTGGAAGCCGAGCCCCTCTTGGGACTTGGGGCAATCCATATACACTGGCAGGGTTCCAGCGTGACAGAACGTGTGCTCCAAAAAGGTCGAACGCAATACTTCCGGCGCTGTAGAAACTTTAGGAGCAGAAGCGTGACGACAAATCGCCAAATGTAGTACCCTTAAGGGTGGCGTGCTGGGCAGAACGAGGGGCGCCACCTGCCCGAGAGCTATACCTAGCTTTCGAAGGAGTTTCATGGCCCTAAATTCAAAGAGCTTAGGGTATGACTGGCGTCTTTCGGCAGCATACGCACCGTTGAAATCAGCTGCGAATGCAGTGAGAGCTGTTGGCGACTGAGTGAGGCATCAGGCTAGCGCGTACAGGGGAATGATACGCTGTACAGGGCGTAGAGCAAGTGGCATCTCCCAAGCATCGAATAGTAGGCTCTCAGTGGGGGTATTGCGAAAGGTACCGGTCGCAAGGCGAAGGACGGTGTAGTGGATCGAGTCCACCTTCTGAAATAAACGCATGGCTGCGGATGCATAAAACTTGCAACCGTAGTCGAGCTTCGAACAAACAAAGGATTGATCAAAAAGTATGTCAGTAGCCCAGTCAGCGCCTCGAGCACTGAACGTCACGGAACGGAGAATATCCATGGCGAGGGTACTAGAGACCCTAAGGCTGCGAATATGAGCCTCCCAGGTGAGGCGTCGGTCAAATACAAGACGAAAGAAACGGTGGGATTTAACCACTTCCAGGCGTACCCCATTAAGAAACAAGTCTGGTTTTGGGTGAAGCCGTGGCTGGTGGCAGAAGTGCACCACCTTAGTTATGGCCAATTAAAACCGAAACCTGTGCGCTTCGCCATAGGAAGAGACGTGGTTCAATGCCTATTGAAGTCGACGCTCCAAAGTTGGCATCTAAGCCGTGCCAAAAGAGATGCCGTTGATGCTCAAGGCAAAGAGTGTGAAATTAAGGTCAGTAAACTCGTTCGGGCGCTGCTTATAGCGCATGTAGGCATAACGCTTCTGTTTGAGGGCTGTCTCACACTCCGCGGACCACCATGGGAAAGGTCGGCGTGCAAAACAGCGAGACGTTCTGGGAATAGTAGTCAGCCCTCGGCGATGAGGTTGACGGAGAAGAACTCAACAGCCTTATCTACCGACCTAAACTTTTCGAATGAGATATAGAATTCAGTCATTTGTGAAATGCAGGCCACCGTGCCTGCGCCAAGCACCCCCGAGGTGGGGTCTCATGTGGAAGTTGCCCTAAAATGGATATTTGAATGGTAAAGTGATCACTACCATGAAGGGCATTGACTACCCCTAAATCAAAATCAGCCTGTGCATCCGAAGAGTCCAAACATAGATCAAGGCATAAAAATGAAGCGGTTCTCGGGCAGTGATGCGTAAACTCATCAACATTTAGGGCACCTATCTCAAGTTCTTCGATTAGATCGGTAAGGTCTTGTCCCATGGGATTTATTAAGTAATCTCACCAGATAGGATGCATACCGTTCAGATCTCCAAGAAAGAGAAAGGGCCTCGGAAACCGTGCCACGACGCGGTGGAAGTCCACGGCGTCGAAGTCAGCTGACGGTGCAATGTACACAGAAATGATAGTATACATCCTATTAAGGTGAAGATGCATAGCCACTGCCTGAAAGGAGGTATCTAAAGTGAAAGGAAGAACGGAGATATCATGCCGGATGTAAACCGCGCAGCCCCAAGCCCGGCAATCTCGTGCTTTTGGGTCGCAAGCCCCTTATACCCTGGAAGGGTGGGCAGGGGGCAAGGGAAGAGCAGGGTCTCCTGCAGAAAAATAGGTAACGGAGAACGGGAAGAGACGAGCCTCCGCAGCTCCTCCCAGTAGGCCTAGAGTCCACTACAATTCTATTGAAGGAATATGCCTACAGGCCTAGCGCGGAGGAGACGTGGGGGCCCTCTTCGAACAGAATACCCTCACGGGAATGGCCGTACGCTTCCTGGAGACAGAACCCAGGGCGCTGTTGGCCGGACAAAACGCTGAATGCGCTGTCAGCTTCGGGAACTTATTTCGGTAGGTTGGGCTCGCCATGCGAGTCTTTTCCTCCCTCTGCCTCGAAACCTTAGGGTGGCATTGCGGCTTCGTAGGCGGGAGGCCCTCTTTTAGAGGAACCACCGTTTCCGAGCAACTCAGCTAACCACTAGGCGTAGGCAAAGTAGCCGAAGCTCCTTTGTTGCTGTCCTCATATACGGGGCCAGCTTAAGGAACACCGGAAGATGGCCTGGCGACCAACTTCAGGGGTGTTGCCTCCTGTTAGTCGAACGACTCCGAAATTCTAAACCAATTCTCCTGGAGAACGGGAGGGGGGTCCTGCGAGAACTTGCCCAGACTCCTTTTGACTAGTTTCCACACCTCTGCTAGAGGGAACTCCAGTTAAGGGAAGGCACGTATACCTGCGAAGAAGAACAGCGGGTGTGCTTCTAAGTATACCTAAACCTAGCCCTAGCCTGACAAAATTCAGCGACAGTGAAATGGTTCGGGTTGCGCTTATAGCGCATGTAGGTGTAACGCTTCTGTTTGAGGGCCGTCTCACACTCGGCCGACCACCACGTGAGTGGTCGGCGTGCAAGACGGCCAGACATTCTGGGAATTGTTGTTAGGCCCGCGGGAATGAGGTTACCGGAGAAGAACTCAACGGCCTCATCTACTGACCTAAACTCCTCGACTGAGATATGAATTCAGCCATTTCCTGAAATGCAGGCCACCGCGCCCGCGCCAAGCACCACCGAGGTGGGCTCTCAGGCGGCAGTTGCCCTAAAAATAATTTTTGAATTGGAAAGTGATCACTACCATGGAGGTCATCGACCGCCCCCAAATCAAAATCAGGCTGTCCTTCCGAAGAGCACAAAGATAGATCAAGGCAAGAAAATGAAGCGGTTCTCGGGCAGTGTTGCGTAAACTCATCCATATTTAGGACACCCATCTCAAGCTCTTCGAACAGATCGGCAAGGACTTTTCCCCTGGGATTTATTGAGTAAACCTCCCAGTGACAATGGTTACAAAGGTGAGAGCTATGAAAAATATTAAACTGGCAAGTGTGGTTGTTTCCTTTTCCCCTTTTGGTCACCATTTCATTTTTAGTGACGTAGCTGTTTATACCTATTTTGAAACCTGGTATTTACCATTCATGAGATAATTAGTGTCTGCAAAAGTATTGTAGTTATTTAGGAGTTCTGATCAAAATCAATATAAATACAAGGCGGAGACTCTTAACGGCAAACAAAGAAGAACACGTTTGTACTAAAATAAAAGTTTTGTAACAGAGAATATTAAAAAATAATAAATAATATTATTATCCTTCGATAGCATTAAATATCGCAAACGAAATTCGTTTTTTGCTATGAAGAAAATGAAGGGAAGCCAACATGAAGTAATGAACAGCTTAAGAGATGAAATTCCCCTAATTAAGGAAGAACAAGAAAATTAATAAAAACTATAAGAAAGGTGGGGGGGGGAAATGGATGAGATATTATGCTTCGGTGCGTAATAAGTTCATTAACCTACAAACCACAGTAATCTTCAGCTTAGAGGAGAGAAACAGAGGCTGAATTTAAAGTAACGTCGTACCGGAGAGGGAGAAATAGTTTTAGCGTTCTAAATACAAACATGAACGAGGCAGCTTAGCTATGCCTAGCATCGTGAGAATACTTTTCCGAAATTCTTGTGTGAACTTCAAATACAATGAAAGCAAAATTGCCCTCACAATCTTTAGTTTCATGAAAGTTTTCTAGGATATTTACATATTTGATATACTTGTATTTGGACATTTTGTAGCCAAAATTCAATTTAATCATATTGCATCGTCGATGTTTTGAGATGCTGGATTTTCCTATAACTAAAATTTTATATCTCACTAAAGAATGTGAAATATTAGCCTCAGAAAAAAACACCATTCTGTGAAAATGAAATAAATGATATGGGACAGTTACTCTTCAGAAAAGAGCATAAATGTAAAAAGGCGATATCAGCACAGAAAAATTACTAAATAAAAATTAGGAGGCAAGGATGACTCTTTATAAAGATCTAGGCTTAACGAAAAAATGCATAAGGAAGATAAGCGACACATGACTAGTAAGCTAAGGCAAAGTGCATCATTTCCAATTTTCTTGTACAATAGCAAAGAAAAACAAAAAAAACTGGGAATTATTATCTTTTTCTTTGAAAGATCTTGAAGCATCGAGATGGAAACTAGTCTACAATTTCATTTCAGATATATTCTCCTCTCTCTTAACTCCAGGCATCATAACTTATAATCCCTATCAATTAAGCTTCATAAAATTTAACTTTAAGCAATATTTATCTTGTAGGTTATTTAAAATGTATCAGGTTTAAATAGAAATAAAGAAATATAGGCATAAAAAATAAGCAATTTGGTTAGGACAGCTATGAATTTTCGTTTTGGAAATTCAATCCAGTTTGACAGAGGTTTTTACGATTCTGGTCCAAATTTGATCACAAGAATGGTCTGTTGAGGACAAGTCAAGAAACAGAAATGAGTTAAAATCTCCATAATTCATCTTATGGCATTTTCTATATTTGATTACAGTGAGAGATGGCTTTTTTATTTGTGCGCTTAACGATTCTTTGTATGTGAATAGTGATAGTAGAATTTAATTTTCGATAAAAAGTCAATAATGGTGAAATAAAAAACTATAAAAAACTAAAAACAACATAAATGTCACCGAAGTTCTGCCGTAATTTAAAGAGATATAAAACATTTTCTAACTTATAAAAACGTGCTTTTAGTAAAAGATCTGCAGAAAAACGAATTAATTCAAATTAAGAATGTTAGCGGTTAACTTTATAAATGACTTAATTAACAGGGTACTAGGTGGAAAATGCCTCGAGGGATCTTCTGGTAGAGGAACAAATTTCTATCAACCACCTAAATTTCCTGTCTAAGATAAGTAGTTTATAAGTATATAAGGGACTGGGCGAAAAAAAATCACTGTAAAATTTGAAAAAAATCCTGGAAGCTGCTATTTTGTAATGGCTATTATTTAAACTAATTTTGTACCCGGTGTTATAATATGAATTTTGGCATATTTTCCTGAACATTCCAGATAGATTTCTAACCTGTGAAGTGAAAGAGGTGTCCTAGAAAGTTAAAGATATTCTAGTGGTATCTTGAATTTTCTAGGACTTTCCATTAATATAAAAGTAATTCCTAAAGGCATTACCCCTTTGAAGGCTATCGTGTTATATATATCCAGAAGAAATATGAGAAATTCTATTGAATCCAGTATCACGCAGTAAAATAAAGAAATAGTAATCCGTTGTTCATTGGCCTATACACCCATTCTAACTCATGTTTTTTGTGACTGATGAATCAACTTATGCTTTATTGATGATATCATAGCCATTTTTCTTTAGTATGCTTAAACTATGCTTAAAAATGTATTTAGAGGTTCAAGCTTACAAGTTTATTCTAACTGCTTAATTTGATCCAAAGGCTAGTTTGGTAGCTTGAATAGTGATTTTTTTATTATAAAAATAAAATATAAATATTGCTTTAATATTTTATATAGTTTTAATATTTTTCGAGAACTTCATACTTTATTTGTGGGTTAAATTAATTTATTTTTTTCTAATAACCGTTATATGATGATATCTTTCGGATTACTTGCTAAGATTTTTAATTACGCTTAATGATTGGTATGAAATTCTCCCTATTTGGTCGTTCGACCTAAAATATCAGCATCAATATTATTATTATAGCCAAAGACCCAAAGTGCCTTGATACTTGCTGCATGGTTCTTATTATTCTTAACTTCTGAATCTGATTCCTTAGAGAGAGAAGCATAATCACCAGTAAATAGTCGACCGCAGTTGTACTTTCGTAGGCCAGCAATGCGTCCTTCATCCATAGCTTTCTCCTGTGCACCGCTATTGAACTCTTAGGACGATCCGATACCAAGACTCCAAAATTCGCTACATATATTAATGCAGTGTATGACAGTATTGGGGAATTTGGCGGTTAAAGTTAATGGATTTTGATCGGGATATTCATGATAGGATGATAAATGAGTTACCAAATTGGGGATACATGATTTAATTTACAATCAGTCATACCATTAAGTCGGTGTAATGGAAAAAGGGATTTCTTTTGATGAGATCCGATATGTGAGAATTTAAGAAACAGTCGGATGAGTCGTTTGCGGTGACACTTCTGTTTTCTTGCTTTCATTTCCACGAGATATTACATTCTCTTGCCAGTATTTTTGTGCCTGTCATTTATCATTATGGTACCGTGAAAAACTATGTACAGTACAAACTGAGTGTCGTAGAATTCCCCCCCTTTTTGTTCTATTCTAAGAGTGCTAAGAGTGTCTAATATATTGATATCTTAATTTCTTAAAGAACAGAGCGGTTCCGAAACACGTAAGGATATAAAAGAAACAACACTAATTCCCAAAATAAACTTATATTTTAACTTTAACCATTGAATACACACCATCTAAACATTTACTACAGCAATATTCTGAATATTATCATAAACAAGAATTAATTAAATTAGTTTACCTAGAAAAATTATTTAATTTCTCTACACAGAACAATAATATAAGAATTAGGCGTACGGACTCATCTGGAATTTAAAGGGCGTCAGAAATATTATTGACTCACGATGCGTGCCGTCTTGCCAGATGTAGCTAGGCAAAATCAAACGGTTGTTTTGGCGAGGGTGGCAGCTGGGGATCCACACGTTCTTCCGGGGGGAGGGTGGGGGTTCTTCAAGGACGAAAACAAATACGGTGCTTTATGCAACAACTAGGCAGTCGTGGTCTCTCTGGCGAAAGTGAGTCGAACTTGGTTCTTAAATCAAGTTAACTTGGAGTGCGGTGTGACCACTGAGTAACGAGCTCGAAGAGAAGCTTTTCTCCTTCGTTACTTATTTCCTTATGGACGAGGACTGAACTCGGGGAGGGTCTTCTTCAAAGGCGAGAATCGATGAGACGGAGTTTCTCTGACGAGAATAAGTTACTTAAAGTTCGGTTTGGTAACCAAGGAACTAGCTCGAGGATGAGCTTCTTCTTAGTTCCAGTCTTCTTCAAGGTCGAGTATAACGGAGGGGGATTTATCTGACGAGAATAATTTGAACTTGGTTCCTTACCAAGTTAACTTAAGAGTTCGGTGTGGCCACCGACTAACGGGCTTGAGGGGGAGCCTTTTCCTTCTTCTTTTCTTAATTCCTCAAGGACGAGGAATACCCCTGGTGTTTAAGGTGCACCAGGATATGAGGAGTCTCTCTGGCGAGAGTAAGTTGAACTTAACAAAGTTAACTTATCGTTTGGTTTGATAACTTGGGACTAGCTCGAGGATGAGCTTCTTCTTAGCCCCTTAAGGTAGGTACACCTGCCTCTCTTGCAGGGTACTTCTTGGTCTGGCGAGCCAAGTACACTACCTCTCGAGTCTCAGTAGTTCGGTTTGATCCGAAGACTTCGTCACCTAGAGATTGACGTATACTACCACGTTTTTCCCTCAGAGTTCCTCATTTATACCTCGTCACCCCACTAGGGAAGTGGTAAGGGGGGGGGAGCTTGAGGACGGCCCCAGGAGAGCTCTTTTTCCAAACGGTCTTTCCCACGAAGTCAAACATCGGCTCCTCGGTAGCCTTCGAGATTGGGAGAAACACGTCTCCAATTTCTTATTTGATGTGAAACTGGATCTCACTCTATTGGGGGAGATCTTACATTTTGACCTTTACGTCTTTCATGGCACCGAGTTTAGTGAAGCTGTGGTCACGCTCTTGGCCCACCGATGCCTGGGGCAGATGCCTTTGCAGTAACCGCCTTGTGACTGCACCAAGAGTGAACGGGGGGGGAGGGGGAGGGAAAGTAACGATTCCCCTACACTGAGCGCAAATTATTTTTCTCAATTTATTTGTTGGGTTTACCGGGAAACATTTAACAATTTCTCAATGAAAATCTCTATTATATAAATAGGTATAGGTCACATTAGAATTTAAGATAGATCGCGAATATGTAGGTAGTGCGCATACTATAATAACAACAAGAGTTCTACCTTACGATGTTTTTGGCAAAGGTCAAAGTCGGGGTCTTGATTGAACTATATATAAGGAAAATTCCTAAGTTAAAAGAATTCTAAGAGAAGTTCATTGGCAAGAATAAAACAGATTGGGACCGCTTTGACGTTGTAGATAAGGGTTTCCTGGAAAATCCTAACTCCGGGCACTACGTGATGTTATTAAAGGCTCTGGTGAAGAAACCTGCAAAATTAACTGCAACTTTCCTTGAACAAAAAGATTATTAACGCCATATAATGAAAACATGATAGAAGAATATGTTTGCGTGTTAATACGTGAAATTTATTTAAAATACAATCGCAAATCTATAAAACTACTTATCTCTAATTAAATTTAAAACTTTAGTATAAATTATTTTACATTTTGTTATTTTTTTTCACCTTTTTGAATGGTAATGTGCAAAGTCAACTGTTTTCATACTAGAAATAGATAAATTTCAAACTATAATTATCCTGTTCACCAAAGGAGTGTTCTAGGAATGAAAACAATTTTATATATTCTTTTGACCTAACAATTTTTGGCTAAAAACTAAGGAGACCGTTTCCACGGGAAAAAAACAAATTGTAAGAATAATGAAATCTCATTAATTAAATAAAAGGGTAATGAAAGCAATTTTTACTACTATTGTGATGGATCTTTGTTTTGTCTATAGGAATTTATGCATTTAGCATTTGTTTTTTAATAATCCAATATTTTAGGGGCTGTTATTAGTATATTTACCTTTTCTGCTCAAGAACACGAATTTTGTTACATTTTCACTACCGAGCCAAAATAAAGGTCGTTTGAGTTTTGAAACATTGTATGTTTTTTGTCAATAATTTATTTCAGAATCCTTTAGTTTAGATTAAACCTATATGGCAACATTCAATAAAGTCTCTGACGTAGCAACCACCTGGTATAGATCTTCTAACTGTCCTAATTTCTGCACGAGCTGCAAGAATAAAAACGCGTGGAAAAGACATTACACCATTTGATAAAGGACGTATCGTCGCTTTCCATGAATGTGGCAAATCAACACGTGATATCTCTACAGCAACAGGTATAGGCATGAGTAATATACAGAGAACAATTGCACGCTGGAAACAAGATGGCGAAGCCAGTTCATATTGTAGCAAATGTGGCAGGCATCCAATTATTGAGGAAAGAGACAGGGGCTTTTCTGAAACTCTGAATAGATTTTGTCGGTAAAATTCTATACGGATACTCAAACATCATTATTTCAACACTAATTTTCATGTAATTTTCATGAATAAATCTTAAAAAGTTATGATAGGGAAGCAGTGGCTGCATGGTTTAGTTTCTGACAAGTTATGATGGTAAAAACTTTTTAACTAGCAACTGTATGATTTATGTCTCGACAAGTCCTGGTCTTCAGGCCCTTGCGAGCAGTTAAGGCACAATCGTGTGAATAATGTTTATGAGGTATATGTCCTCCAATAAGACCTTTTGGCTTTTGTCATCCGTGGAATTATGTTATTTTATTAGCATATTTACTTCTTTTTTTTCTTTTTTTTATAGAGCCCATCTGGCAACTGCCCACTTGGGCATAAGTCGCCGAAAAACACGACAGCCTAGAACTAGGCTAATTTAAAATAAAAATATGAAAACATAACAATGATAAATATTGGAAAAACTTAAACAATCAGGAAGCAATCTCCGGCAGCGGGGGGAGGTCCCCCTCACCCGGGTGCAGGAGAGTGCAACCTACAAACAAAACAATAACAAACAAAAAACAAAAAAGAACCTTAAATAAAGGGGAGAAGCTTGGCCTCCCCCCAAAAGTCAACAATTCCACAAGTCAATGTGCACGAATCCCTCCCGAGTACAAGGACAGGCGGTAGCGACCCCACCCATCCCGGTACCGGGGCAGGTATCGTGAGCGAAGATCACCCAGACTGGGACATTCGACAAGAATGTGCCTCATAGTCTGGAGGACGACGCAGTCGTTGCAATGGGGCGCAGGCGAGCGCTCCATCAAATGGCGATGCGTCACACGAGTGTGTCCGATTCGGAGACGACAGAAAGCAACCTAAAGCCACCACGGCATTGGGGGATAGGACTATAGGAACAGTCGCGGCGTAAGGGCACGCAACTTTAAGCTCCCTTCGACAGTCTCCCATCTTCTTTGCCAAGCAGTCCGAAGAGCTGCCCGTATTCCTGCCATGTAGTCGGTGTAAGGAAGAGCGAAACGCTTGTCCGGTCACAGAGTCCTCACGAACTCTTTGGCGCCCTCATCGGCGCACTCATTCCCCGCAATTCCTACATGTTCAGGAACCCAGCAGAAGATAATCTCGACATCTGCCCGGCTAGCCAAAACCGTGGCGTCACGGATATCACGAACCAGGGGATGCGGAGATTGCAATGCCCCGAGAGCACTCAGGGCGCTTTGTGAGTCGCTATAGATCACAATCCAGTCTCCGAACCGGGCACGTCGCGTAATCTCCCGTACCGAGTGGTGTATTGCCACCAGCTCGGCCGTGAAGACAGATGCAGCGCCTGGCAGAGCCCCGCTGACTTCAAACAGAGGGGATACGACGTGGAAGCCGACCCCCTCTTGAAACTTGGAGCCATCCGTATACACTGGGACGGTTCCAAAAGTTTAAACGCAATACTCCCGGTGCCGTACAAGCTTTGGAAGCAGAGGCGTGGCGACAAATAGCCAAATTTGGTACCCTCCAGGGTGGCGTCCTGGGCAGAACCAGGGGCGCAACCTGCCCGAGAGCTATATCTAGCTCTCGAAGGAGTTTCCTGGCCCTAAACCCAAACGGCTTAGGGTATAACTGGCGTCTCCCGGCGGCATAGGCACCGACGAGATCAGCTGTGGATGCAGTGAAAGCTGTTGGCGACTGAGGGAGGCGCCGTGCACGTGCGTACAGGCGAGTGATGCACTGCACGCGGCGCAGAGCGAGTGGCATCTCCCTAGAATCCTTTAACAGGCTCTCAATGGGGAAAGTGCGGAAGGCACCGGTCGCAAAGCGGAGGCCGGTGTGGTAGAGCGAATCCACCTCCCACAATAAACGCTCGGCTGCAGATGCATAAAACTCGCATCCGTAGTCCAGCTTCGAACGAACAAAAGATCGATAAAAAAGTAGGGCAGTAGTTCTATTAGCGCCCCAAGCGCTGAACGTCACGGAACGGAGATTATCCATGGCGCGGGTACAAGAGACCCTAAGGCTGCGAATATAAGCCTGCCAGGTGAGGCGTCGGTCGAATATAAGACTAAGGAAACAATGCGACTCAGCCACATCCAGGCGCACCCCATTAAGAGACAAATCTGGGTAAGGGTGGAGCCGTGGATGGCGGCAGAAATGCACCACCTTAGTTATGGCCAAAGAAAACTGAAACCTGTGCGCTTTGGCATAGCGTGAGACGTGGTTCAATGCCTTTTGGAGTCGACGCTCCAGAGTTAGCATCTGGGCCGCGCCAAAAGAGATCGAAAGGTCGTCCACGTAGAGCGTAGCGAGAACATCTTCCGGCAGCAGCGAGGTGATGCCGTTGATGCTCAGGGCAAAGAGTGTGACAATGAGAACACTTCCCTGCAGGACACCCTCTTCCTGCTCCTTTGGGCCGGAGAGAGCTCCCCCCACCTGTACTTGGAATCAACAATCTCGCAAAAATTCAGATATAAAGACTGGGAGGCGTCCCCTTGCCCACATCGTGTGGAAAGTCTCCATGAAACCGTATCGCCATGCGGTATCATAGGCAGCCCGTCCAAGATTCTTCGTATCATTCTGTTATAATTGCTGCATGCAATAACTAGCTCAAAGGGAAGTCGTTGGCACTGCATGAGGCCCCCGAAATGTGGGAAAGGCGGTATACTTGCGGGCGTTTGGCACAATGCAAACTACTTGGGCGACGTTGAGGGTGCCAGTGGAATTTTCTTTTTCCAACGGGGATTCTTCGTCTGGGGCTACCCAGTTGTGGGTACCGGCGTGCCGGTGGTACCTATTTAATATATTCACGTGGAAAACCTTTGCTCCGGCCGGAGTACGGATTACGTAATCCACGGGCCCTCTAGCGTCGAGGACGAGGTAGGGTCCCTTCCAAAGGCTAAGGAGTTTGTTGCTTTTCCGTGGGAAGTAGTAACAGCACCTCCTCGCCAGGCGTGAATTTTCGTTCTCGTGACTTAAGGTCAAAGTATGCCTTATAACTCTTAACATTCACGTCCTAGTTTTTATAGGCCAGGAGATAAGAGTAGGAGGTCTGTATTTCCTCGTACAATTGGGGATTAGTAAAGAGTTCGTTCAGGATGCTGAGGGAACCGCGCACGTTCCGTCCATACAAGAGCTTGAAAGGGTCGAATCCAAGGGTTTTATGAGGGATCGCTCTGCACGCGAAAAGGGCAACCAGCAAGTATTGGTGCCATTCTCGGGGCTGGTCAATGTAGAGCCTTTTGAGGACTGATTTGAGGGTCCCGTTTAATTTCTCGCATATACCGTTCCCAGCCAGATGGTAAGGGGTGGTAAAAATAGGTTTTTACCATCAGAAGTTTGCCTACATAATCCATGAGTTGGGAAGTAAACTGCCTCCCTCGATCTGACAGTACCTCCTTGGGAATTCCAACGAGTGAGAATATGGAGATAAGTGCTTCAGCGCACGTGATACTATCATTCTTCTTGAGGGGAACTGCTTCTGGAAAACGGGTAGCGAAGTCTACCAAGGTGAGGACAGAGCAATGTCCTTCGCTTGAAGGGGGGTGAATAAGGTTAATCAGGTCGATAGCCACTCGGAAGAAGGGCTTGGTGATGATGGGGCCTCTCTGAAGGGGGGCTGGCTTAACCCGCCCTTTAGTAAACGTCTTTTGGCAGATATCACATGACCGACAATATTAGGCGATAACTCTGGCGGCATCTGGCCAAAGAAAATACTTGAAGACTCGTTGCGCGGTCTTATTATGGCTAAAATGGCCGGTGAATAATTTGTTATGGGAGAGCTTTAAAACTTGCGGGACGTATTCACGGGGAACACACAAGACATGTGTTTCTTGGTCGGTGAATTCCGAGCAGGCACGATGCAATAAATCCTTCTTCACAAGATACGACACTCGTTTATTACCTTGGGTGGACTCATGCTCTAGGGTTTAAGTTTTGTCCTAAAGGGGAAGGAGAGTTGCGCACTCCTTCTGGGAGCGGGCAAACTTGTCACACCGGAAGGCTTGGAACTCCAGGTCGATATGGATTTCCAGGAAAATGGGGGCATGGGATTCCAAGGCTGCCTGTGTACGGGTAATCACGGGCTGGGCCACGGGATGGTCGTGGATTACGGGTCTCTGACCCATCAAAACGGAGCAGAACTGTATTGGGGCTGCTACCACTTCGACCCAACAGGACATATAGTCGCATTCGATGTGACAACGAGTTACTGGGAAACGACTGGCCCGGCCGAGTTAGTCGTGGACCACCGAAAACTTCTTATGGTCGGGGCCAACAGGGGAAAGTACGTCCTTAGACACTACGATACAGGTGCACCCGGTGTTGAGAAGACGAGGGTAGATACTCGGCACCCGTTCACTGTTCCGTTCTCGAATTTCAATCCACCAGGGTTGTTCTCATTAAAGAGGAAATTCAACTGATGGTCCAGAACTTTGGCGGGCGAGGGAGGTTCGGGGTTCTCCTGAGGCGACTGAGAAGGAGCATGAGCGGCCCAGATTTGGTGCACTTTGTGGGACTGGGAGTTGGCGACTCGGGAGTTTTGAGGACAGTTCGTGCGGTAATGGCCGGGAACTCCGCAGTTGTAGAGGATGATCAGGTTCCGTGGCTTCCAGGGACTAGGAACCTTGGTGAATCTTGGAGCCAATTTAGGACGGGCCTCGGGACAAGAAAATTTAGTTTTGGGGGGCGATTGGGGAGCCTTTTCAACATTCTTATGTATAAGTTGTGACTACCCACATAAACATTGGCCTCTTCCAAGCACTCCTTGAAAGTGGCACAACGTTTATCGTTAATGAAGGCGCGAATTTCGGCAGCCATGGCAGCTAAAAGCTGATCCTTAAGGAAGAAGTCCAGAATGGACTCGTAGACCTGGGGAATCTTGCAGGCATCCAGCCAACACTGGAGGTTTCTTTGGAGGATATGCCCGTGTTGTCGAAATGTTTGGCCAGAGGGGATCCTTTCCTGGCAGATTCGAGAGCGGTAGAATTCGCTATTCATATGAACAGCGGCTAAATATCGGAATTTAACGTGAAATAGTCCAAAGTTGCTTCCGGGGGAATGGATACGAAGATATCCCTTAACTTGGCATTTAGGAGGGGAATTAAGCGAGTGACGCTATCATTTTCGAGATCCCATCTATTGATCTGAAAGATTCTCTCAAAAGGGGCCAAAAATGACCCAACGTCGCCTCCATCATTAAAAGCGGGAAGGTGGTCTGAAGGAGTTTGGGGAATTTCAGCCAGGAAACCGATTAACTGAGAATCCATTTAATTTCGGCTCATTTCCAGCTCATGCTGCCTAATTTGTTCACGTTATTTCATCTCTATCTTCAGTTTGTTCTCCATTTTGTTCTTCTCCATCTCCATCTTCAGTTTGTTCTTCTTCATCTCCATCTTGTTATTCTCCATCTCAAATTCCCTTCGCTCTGCCCGTTCGTTCCTCTCTTCTTGCTGTACGTGATTTAGTAGGTTTTTGCCCGCAAGACCTAATATTTTACCCTGACTCTTGAATTTTTCGAAGGATGACATTTTTGTCGCAGTTAACTGAGAGAACACTAATACGCGAACGAGCTAGGACACTGCCCACGTGAAACGGATACTTGAATATTCGTGAAGGCCTTGATCACAAAAATAAATTGATACAGCTACCTATCTCTGCTGTTTCTAGTGGAAAAAAAATTACAAGGGTCCTACCGAAATTAGGACAGCAAAGACCTTAACTCTTTTGGATTAATAACCAGGAGAGTCTCCAAAATTGGAACACCATAAAAAATTAATTACCTGAGGTCCAACACAAAATCTAAAATAGATTACGTTCCACTGCTCTTCAAATAACTTGAACTTGCCTTCTGCCAGTAAATACAAAAGTTAGAATAAAAGGGATGTACGTGAATAACAAGGGAACTTTTAATATCGAAATTAAAATGACACGGGACTGTAAAAACCCCAACACACTTGACACCAGATTGATATAATATGTATATTAATATATATATATATATATATATATATATATATATATATATATATATATATATATATATATATATATATTTGTGTCGTGGTATGACACTATATTACATCACTACCATATTATATCTATGGGAAAGGGACCGATAACTTACAGGCGAATCGACGAAGGGACGAAACACGACTAATTTAGTGGGTTGTGTGCAACTAGGTCAGGTAAATTATGGACAATGGCAAAGCTCAAGGTTATTTAAAGAGGCATCTGCAAAAATAGACTTTTATTTAAACAAAAATAATGAGAGAATTGCTGTGTAAAATTACCTCAGAGAATTAACGGCCAAAATAACATCAGTATCGTAGGGAGGAATTGTAGTTATAATTGAGACTATGAAGTTAGAACTTAAGGTATTACAGGAGGAGACTATTTAAATCGGGGAGGGGGGGTAATTAACTCAATTGGGTTACTGAAGGGAGGAGAGGGGTTGGCTTACGGATGTCATCTGCACGTGAGTTGAGGCCGCTCGGAACTTCTAAGCGGGAACTTGAAGTGATGACGGTTCTCCCAAAACAGGGAGGGGGGGGGGTAACTTCCGGTCCAGGGGAGAGTATTTCGGCCACCCGAAATAAGGGTCGAACGAAAGAGGGCTTCGACAGGAGTTGATGAGAGAAGAACGGAAAATCACTCGGTGGCGATCGTTACGTGGAATTACCTCACTGGCTGGGGCTAATTGCAAAAACACAAAATAGTTCAGCTGTCACTTTGCTTTGTTGTTAGCACTTGACTTGGAACTATGGGGAATCTTTTGGGGTCAGGGCGAGACTTCTCAACTCTGTGTCTCTTCCTCATAGTCGAGCGCTATTCATGACTGCGGCTCTCCGCTGTGTTGGGGGGCGGTAAGCGGGAAACAGCTCTACTCTCGAATGGCCTCCAATCTTCTTGCGGAGGATATTCTGCCCGTGTAAAAGTGAATCGTGGTAGACACGGTTTGAGGCTACCGCTTGTGAAAGGGCGTGGTTAGGCTTAGCAATTTAGGCCTAACATGGCCCTCTGCAGCGCAAGGAAGTTCCGTTCTGCTCAAGAGACTCCACGCGGGGTTCCCTCATAATATCATATCATAGCCAAGCATACTATACTATAACCTACCCTCGTTTAGCCTAGTATAGCCAAAGCTAGTCTAGACTAAAATTGAAATGCCTAGCTGTTAAAGGCCTAACCCATCCTAGGATAATCTAGCATAGTATAGCCTAGCCTAGGTTAGTAGACCCTTTTCTAGACTAGCATATTATAGTATAGCCTATCCTAATATAGCCTTGTCTAGCGTAGTATTGCCTAGCTTGATGTAGCCTAGCCTAAGTAGGCATGGAGTAGCATTGCATCCTAGAGCCTAGCCTAGCATCACAAAGAGTAGCTTAGCCTAGTATCAACAAGAAAATTAGGCTACTATATCCTAGCCAATATATCCTTGCATGAGATAGCATAGCCTAGCCTAGCTTAGCATACTCTTAGCTACATTGGTTTAGTCTATACTAGCATAACCACACCTATGATAATATTGCCAAGCGTATCATATTATAGCTAATATTAGTATATCCTAGACAGTACTAGCCTACCATACCCTAGAATAGAATGACCTTGCATAGCTTAGCATATTATAACCTTAGTAAGGTAGCCTATCGTAGCCTAACAGAGTATTATCTAGAATAACCTAACATAGCCTAGCAAAACCATCCCTAGACTATTATTTTTTAGCCTACCTTAGAATACAATAGGCTGGCCCTGTCTAGCCTAGTATAGCTTAGCATCGTTCATCTTAGCCTAGTATAGCTTAGCATATATTATCTTAGCCTAGCCTTAACTATCCTAGACAAGTATAGCCTATACTATCCTATTATATCCTATAATATCTACGAGGGGCGGTCAATAAGTTTTGCGAATCGGTAGGGCAAACAGAGGAAGGGGAGGGCTGTTGTGTGACGGTGTTAGGACATTTTACGACAAGTCAGGACCTGCAGCCGCACGCTCCTGCCTCGTTTATTTAAAAAGCAGTAGCTCATCGCAGATCGTCAATCACAAATTTTTCAACAATAGAGAAGGTTGAGCACCGCGCAGTGATAAATTTTTGAGCAAGGAAGGCAAGAATGCAAAAAAGATCCATGAAGGCATGGTTGCAGTGCACACCGACACCGCCTCTACCTATGCAACCATTGCTAGCTGGAATAGGGAGTTCCGCCATGGTCGTGAGTCCCTTGCAGATGACCTTCGTCCAGGACGCCCGTTAGACATGCCTAACGAGGACAATGTGGCCCGTGTGGAGAGGATGATCCTCGAAAATCGACGGGTGAAGGTCGAAGAAATCGACCGAAAACTTGGAATATGACAGGGAAGTGTTATCAACATAATCCACGACAATTTGGTATTTACCAAGGTCTCTGCCCGTTGGGTCACTAGAAACCTCACCTCGCATGATCGACTTCAACGTGGGCAAAGTCCACAAGGCTAGAGCTGTACAAGCTGCCCTGGGCGAGTGCGGATTCGAGGAGCTCAATCGTATTCCCTACAGTGCCGATCTGGCCCCTAGCGACTAGTTTTTATTCCGCCACCTCAAGGCTGCACTGAGTGGACGCCGGTTTGGGGACGATGAAGATGACTAGCTTGCCGTCCAGGAGTGGATTGAACAGCAGTCGGGAGATTTCTGGTTGTTGGGAATTCGAAGCCTCAGAAACAAGTGGCGCAAGTGCATTGAAGTCGAGGGTAGTTATATTGAAAAATAATAAAACTCTTTTCCTCATATCTCGTTTCCTTATATCCGAATTGCAAAACTTATTGACTGCCCCTCGTATTATATCTATTACCATCCTATTATATCGTACCCAAAATATTGTGTATCCTAACCTACTATATGCTATACAACATAGAATTTTATAGCTTAAATAAGCATATTATAGCGTTCTCTTGTACATTATATCTTAGCATAGTATAGCCTATTCTAGGCTTGCCTAGCAGAGTATAGCAGAGTATCGGCCAAATAGTTTATACAGGGTATGGAAGGCTATACTAGGCTAGGCAACGCTATAGTATTCTAGGTTAGGCTATGATATACTAAGCTATGCTACACTAGACTAGTCTTATTACACCAGGTTTGAATAAGTGAGGTTTTGCTAGGCTAGACTATGTTATGCATGCTATGCAAGCTTAGGCTAAGATATAATACTATAGACTAGGCTAGGCAATAACATGACATACTATAATATACTAACTAGGCTAGGGTAGTATAGGGAAAGTTAGACAATGATATACTATAATAGGCTATGCTAGGCTGCGATAGATTAAGCTAACTAGGCTTGGATGGGATAGCATATACAAGAACGGCTTCAGTGAACTAGGTTAAGCTAGGCTCTACGAAGATAAGCTATTTTAGACTAGGACAAACTAAGCTATACTTGACTAGAGTAAGTTTAAATATATAATTGTTGGCTGCTCTAAGCTCAGCTAGGTTATATTCTGCTAGGCAGGCAAGGCTATACTTTCATAAACTAGGTTAGGCTAGGATACACTGTGATTAGCTCAGGTATACTATACTAGGCTAGACTGAATTATACTACAGTAGGGTTAGTTAGGCTAGGTTTGGCTATATATGCAAGTCTATACTAGGCTACGCTAGGGTATACTATGCTATTATGTGCCAATTTATGTTATGATATACTAGGCTGGGCTATACAGGGGTATGCTATGCTATGAAAGGCTATGCTGGACTATACTACGCTAGACTAGGCTAGAGTATTGTTTACCTTCCTAAGCTAGCATAGGCTAGGCTAGGCTAGGCTAGGCTAGGCTAGGATAGACTATGGTTGGGTTTGGTATGCCAAGATGTACCATGCTAGAATAAGATAGTATATACTATGTAACCCTAGGCTATATCATGCTAGACTAGTTTATACTAGGCTAGCCTATGTTATACTCTGCTAAGCTAGATTAAGGTAAGGTAGACTATGGTAGATAGTCTATAGTATGATACGCATTGCAAGACTAGGCTAGCCTAGAAACTACGAGTATAGGATAGGCTATACTATGTTAAACTATTTTGAACTATACTGGGTTAGGATATACTATACTATACTATTGCATGCTACGTTATGTTAAGCTATACTCTGGTAAGCTTTACTATCATATATATGCTAGGCTATACTAGGCTATGTTTAACTAGGCCTTACTATGGTTTATAGGCTAAGATAGGCCATACCATACATTCTCTTCTAGGCTAGGCTAGAATAGTCTAGTCTAAGTCATACTATGGCAGGCTTAGCTATACTATGTAATGATAGACTATACTTTGCTAGCTACGCTAGATTATGGTATGGTATGGTAAGTTCTACTATTATAGGGAATCATAGACTAGACTTGGTTATTCTAAGCTTTGCTAGACTAGAGTATCTGATGCTAGGTTAGGCTTTCCTATAGTAGGCTATGCTATGACATAATATACTCTGGTATACTAGGCTATACTATATTATGATATGATATACTATGATAGGCTAGGCAGACTTTAATATGTTAGGTAATCTAGGATACTCTATAATATGCTAGACCTTATTATGCTAGGTGAGGTAATACTATGGCAGACTATCCTATGGTAAGCTAGATTTTGGCAGGCTACTATTCGAGAGTATACTAGAATATGCTATAAAATGTAATACTATTCTGGACAATACTAGGTTATACTATGATATGTCCTTGCTAGGAGATGCTACACTACATATACTATACTATATTATGTTTTGCAAACCTATGCTATACTATATTATGTACGGTATGCTATAATATACTATGCTATAATATGATAGGCATCACTATGCAATAATATGCTATGTTATACTATGCTATATTATGTATAATGTACTATTTATTCTAGAATATGCAATTAGGGTGTGACCATTTTTTCCCCTTTCCAATTCCATAAATGAGGTTTGACAAAAAGTAAGGCCTGCCATTATATTAAAAAAAAATATATATCATCATCATCACCACTACCTCTATAATTTAAGAAGGGGATTTTTTGGAGTATTTAAATAAAAAATTCATCTTAGTTTGTTAGGAATTATGTAAGTATCGTTTAAATTTTATCAAAGTAATTTCCATGAATTTCTTTAGAGTTTGAAAATACAGAATGGTTAAGTTCAGAAAAAAATATGATTAGCCAATGCTTTAGTATGTTATAAAAGGAAATGAATTACAATTGGTGAAGCTCAGAAAATTTATTAAAATTTAAGCAAGGATGCTTTTTTTATTTTATATTCTATAACTATAATTTAAGCAACGGGATTTTTTGAAAAGGGGGAAATTTAATATAGAGTTCCTTTTTAAAAATGTTATAATTGGTGAAGTTCAGAAAATTTAGAAAAATTTAACCATGGCTGCTTTTTTATTTTAAATTTTAATCTTTGTAGCGAAGTGCAAGCTCCCCCCAGAGGGAAAAAGTGGCGAAGTCATTGCCTGGTTTTAAAATAATTTAGTTCTGCTTCTTAATAAGCCATTAACAACTTGTGACTTTTTAGTCGCGGGCGACTCTACATATCACTTTGTCGGTCGGTCCCCGTTTTGGTTTTATTTTAATAATATTGCAACAATTCAGCCGATTGTTGGCCAATTGCCGAAGTCCTACAAAGATTAACCCGGGCATTATATTGTTTTGGCAATAACATCATAACTATTCAGCATATTCTAACGAATAGTTATAATAGTTTTTACATTCTCTTTCGTATGATATAATTTCCAAAGTACTTCCAAGTTTAAACAGAGAATTATTTTCTTATGCAATAACATCATAACTATTCTGAGCATTCAAACGAAATTTGAAACCCTTATGTGGTTTTACATTATATTTGAATGATATAATTGCCAAAGTTCTCCCAAAGTTAGCCAATGAAATTTCGGGGGCAATAACAATAATAACTATTCGGCCGATTCTAACGAAATTTGAAACCTTTATTTTGTTTTACATTCTCTTTAGAATGATATAATTGCTAAAGTCCTCTTAAGTTTAGCCTGGGAATTAGTTTTTTTGGCAATAACATCAAAACATTTCGGCTGATTCTAACGAAATTTGAAACCCTTATATTGTTTTACATTCCCTTTCAAATAATCTAATTGCCCAAGTCTTCCTAAGGTTAGCCAAGGAATTCGTTTTCGTTTTGGGGAGGGGAGGGCGGCAATAATATTATAACTATTCGGCCGATTCTAACGAAATTTGAAACCCTTACGGTGTTTAAATTCTCTTTCGAATGATATAATTGACTAGATTCTACCAAGGTTACTCCGACAATTATTGAAAGTCGTACCTAAATTGTAGCAGAATGAGGTGAAATTGCGACCACGTGCCCTTCTGTACCCATGTTGATCCTGTGATCACCGCAGGGAGCTGTGAAAGCATCGCTGAACCCGGTCAAGGAGGCGACCGACGCCGGTATCACACGCCCTAACTTTATTTGCCTAGGGACCGCGTTTAAACAAGCAGTTTCCTTTGTTGTCAGTAATTTGTGCGCCAAGCTTCCTCCGTCCCGTGTCAGCGGCCCATTAAAACGCTTTCTTTCGAACAACGTACGCCCCATTTCACGAACAAAATGTCCTCATTCAAGAGATTTAAACTCCAAGTAGAATCCCTGGGTTTAAGTGCCAAAGACCTTGTCAATTATATACAGGAAGAGGATAAAAATGAAAGATTTTATAAAAAGAGAACGAGAAGAACTTGATAGAGCTGAGCGTGAGCAAAATGATATTAGAGAATTAGCTGAACAAAAAGAGATTAGAGAATTAGCTGTACATAAAGAAATTAGAGAGATCGAAAAACGCGAGAGAATTTGCCAATATGAACTGTACTCGAATCGTGATCAGCTCGAAACCCTGTAGGAACCAGTGTAGAAACGCTCAATCCGCCTTCGTTAAACTCCCCACGTTCAAAGGAGTAGAAGCCTTCGCATCTTTTCTCACTCACTTCGAGGAAATTTTTTCAGTTAATCATTTGGACAGATACGGATACCAAATTTTGCCACGCCTGCATCCAAGTAAATAGGACCTTCCGTCATTTTGGATATAGTCTTTCCTGTACTTTTACTTTTGGTTAGACGCATCGAAAGTCTCCCACGATTATGAGTCCCTGGTAGAGTTTGTTCTACGAGATCAGTTGCTGGCGTTGCTAAGACTAGAGATCCGCTCCTTTGTGAAGGATCGTCGGTGCAACTCCTTCAAAAAGTGCATAGAAGAAGCAGATATCTATGCGGTGAGTCACAACTTACAACCGAAGGAAAATAAAAAGCCACCCCTTCCATTCCCCAAGAATGAATTTAATAACTCGCGGTTCTCTCCTAAAAACTACCCAGAATTCTTGGTTTTACGGGCCCCATAAAGCCCAGAATTTTCCCTCCATTAGAACCCCATGACGTCAAGCCCATAATATCCAGTCTCCCGGCGTCAACTTTTCTCGTAGGCCAATCATATGTTTTGCGTGCGATGTCGAAGCCAACATGCGCCTAAATTGCCCCCAAATTCTCAACTCCATATAATTATATTCACCAAGTCCACAAGGTGAATGGTGCTCCCACGCCCTCTCCATCACTACCATAAACCCCAGATCCAATCTCGTCTCCCAGTGCCCCAGGGCACCATGTAAATTTCCTCTTCGACAAGAATTATCCAAGAAGTCTTAAATTTGAAAACGGAAGTGTTAATGGTTGCCGAGTCTCCACCCTCGTCCGCGATACCCCGTGTACTTGTATCATGGTATCGGATGAACTCCATTCCCCGTTGGCTCCCGACCACAATAAGTTTGCGGTAGTCGGTGACTACTTGGGACGCCCAAACCGCCTCCCCATTGTAAACTGTTACCTGGACTGTCAGTAGTTTTCAGGATGGGCTGAAGTCGTGTCAGTCCCTATCCAATTCTGTTCCGTTTAGGGAAGGACAGTGCCCCCAAGTCTCGTCTAACTCAGTGGCTTGACCCATTAACACGAGAGCCAAGACAGAGAAGGAATCCCAGACGCCGGCTGCCCTTGAAACTTGGTTAGATTCGGGTTTCAGTGGCGTTATGAGCGAAGAATTCGCTCAAAGACAGAAGGAGCGCCCAAATCATCTTTACTTGTGGGAAAAATCTCGGAGCCTCGAGCAGGATTCCGTCTGCGGTAAGAAAAAAGCTTGTTAAATCGTGAAAGAAGGCTTGCTATATCGATTTTGCTCGGATGGCGCCAACCCCGAGACTCACGCACTCTGTGTTCCCTAGTCGCATGTCTCCTAGTTCTAAAAATAGCCCACGATACCGTGTTTTCTGGCCACTTCAGCCACGTTAAAATTAGTCAAAGGATTTTATGGTATTCCTACTGGCCTGGTGCTGCAGTTTACACTTCGAAATACTGCCAATCCTGTGACATCAGCCAGAAAACCAAGGCGAAAGGGCGTGTTAAGCCGGTCCACCTTCAAAAGAGACGAATCATATTGAAACCCGTTTATTCAAGAACTTACTCCCTTCCAATTCATCTAAGAATGCCTTTAATGCCGAGGTTAACAATCTGGTCAATCCACATATTCTTGAACCCTCTACGGAAATTATTGTTCCCCAATAGTTCTGGTATGGAAACAGGATAACTCTTACCGCATGTATGTAGATTTTCCCAAGTTAAATTCCGTGACCGTTTTCGATGCTGAACCGATTCATTTAATTGACCAAAACCTTCACTTGTTCGAAAAAGTAAAATTTATTAGCGAGCTCTACACTAGCTAAATTTTATTTGTAATTGCTCTATATCTATTTGTCCACCTTGTAATTATTATAAACGCCAGCTAGAGATTAGCTTATATTCAAATATTTCTGTTTATGTACTTATTTTTCTCAATGTGTACGTCTATGACGCACATCGCCCTTGTACATATATATAAAATTAGAATTTAGAAGCCTATTCCGGCTTCAGAATATGTGTATATGTAACACCTCAATCCTCCTGCCATTTATGTAAAATGTATTATTGAATATCCATTTCATTATTTTTCTTTTTTTTTATTTGCTTTGTATGGTCTTATGGTCGGCAATAATTAATTTCCTTTTCTTTTATAAGGAACACGCAGTCGGGTAGAATTAGCTGGTACATCTGATCGACGTCAGGTCAAGCTGAACTCGCGTGAAAGACTCCGATTCCCCAAGTGATTCGTCTTGGGAAATGTCACCTTTCTTCCCCAACTTTGAAAGTGCCATCTTTTTGGATGGAGGGATGTAGCAAAATGAGGTCAAATGGCGACCCCATGCAATTCTTTACTCACGTGGATCCTGAGAACGCCACATGGAGCTGTGAAAACATGGCTGAACGAGAGTAAGGAAGCAGTCGACACCGTTATCACGCGCCCCAACTGTATTTGCCTAGGGACAGATGTCATCTCCCCCCCCCCCCCCCGTCCAACACGGCCACCTCTCCGCGAGCATTTGCGCTTTCCGCTCGAAGATTGGAATCCGTTGGAAATTCCAACGAGCGTTATAAAAATTTCCCCTTCCCCCGAAGGAGTCAATGAATTTTCCCGAAGATCGCGTGCGCGTTTGGAGCCTTCTCACCTAGGCGCTTATATAAAGCTTCGGATGATTTTAGAGGGAAGCAATGTTAGAATTTCACCTACTCCGATGAACGAGCTAAAAGACGCCCTTTCGATTCAAGTTGAAGTCCAAATCGATCCGTGAATTAAGCCAAGTCAATCAGCAAGTTTCAACATCAGTGAACTCGGCCCAGTCGATCGACAAGGACTGACAAGGATTCGCAACTCCAAAGGAAAAAAGTGCTCCCTCGTGTCAAGCTAGAGATAAACCGACTTCTTCCGTCACATTCCCTGTACCCTAACTGGCCCTCTTTTCGGCAATGAGCACATAAGGTAATCGTAACCGTTGCCGCCCTGCAGTTTCAACTTAAATCTGACACATTTAATCGCCCCATTATTTGTGTGAACCTCCAAGTTTAAAATCCCCCTTTAAATCACTAAACTGAATCCGACTTCTTTAATCCCTTAATTAACCTTCTTGATCGCGTGTGGATCTTTAATCCCATCTGGGCGACCATTCCATTTAAACCCAATTTCTATGTACTTATGTATATCCTTTTGTTATTAGTAAAGTTTTATTTTCGTCATTGCCTTTCTTTTGCAACCCCAGCATGTACCAGCTACCTGTTAATCTTTGGCCAACTTTCACTCCGAAATATTTGTATAAAAGGACCCCGCAAAGTTAATAATAAACCACTGGACTCATAACCATTCTCCTTACACTAAAGGTCTTCAACCAACTTCGGCCCAAGCTCTAAAGTACCTATGTATATATATATATATATATAGAGAGAGAGAGAGAGTCTGGCCATTCCAGGAAAGGTATAAATCAGAATAACTAAGGCCCTGCGACCCTTGTGGTCATCGGCCCTAGTTCTCCCTTCTTTCTTCCTTCTGCAGTGAAAATAATCTGAATAATTATTTTTCTTATATATTATTAAGTTGTCACCGAATCCCAAGTCCATGCCACTGCAAATTTATCTACTGCACACATCAATTTCTTTTACTGATTTTATTATCTTTTGATTTGCAATTCTTTCTCTCTTGTTCACGTTAGGCAAACATCTAATCAAAATCCTTATTTCAGCAAGATCCATTTTCTTTCTACAAATTTCTTCATCAGACAATTTTCGCTCCATATTACTAAAACATTTACTAGCTTTCTGAAATTATGAGACTTGAATCGGCTCTTAAATCAGTTTTGTCCAAAGATGATGGTCTACCTGATCCCTATGGATGAGTTTACCAGCTACTTTGCCAGCTTTTTATTCTTTAGATATTTGTTTGTTGAGGATCAGGTTTCCTTCTAACTGCTCGCCATACTAGTCAAGTTAATGGAGATACATTTGGAGTTGCTCGGCACGATTGGCTTTGGTACAACGCGGATTTTCAATAATCAGCGAAAATATTTCATTTCGTGGGGGTTCTCGATTCAATTAATAGATACAAAGTTATAAGACTTGTAACAACATGATGGTAGAAGTTTTAGCGTACTTCCGAATCACTTAACTCGCTGATTCGCAAAAATTGAACATCACCCCTCCTCTCTTCGTAATCATCTCTCAAATGGGCGTCAAACTCTGCTGCCCAAATTCCTGCAAAATTTCATACCGCCGTTTATTCTTTACTCCCTTTTAGGCATTTCTCTTGCAAAGTTATGCTCTTTTTGATTTATGTATTTATTTTAAAAATATTTCTATAGTCTTCGCTGAAGTTTACAAGGGTGGGAAGTCTTTAACAATAAATTCAGTCTATATCGTAAGAAGTGAAAAGAGAATGTAGTATTTTTATATTCGGTGAAGTTTGAGGCGAGTCAACATTTCCTCTTTGTCCTATTGGAAGTCTAAACGACGTTTCGATGGTATTGGATCTGTTATCGCAATCAAAAAGAAGGGTAGATTTTGGTTTCCCATTAATTTCGGAATTTAGCTATTACTTATTTCAACAGGGTAAGTAGGCCCTAGCTGGCCCACTCATATGGTAAGTAGGTCTCAGCTGACTCTCAAATTAGGTAGGCTTTAGCTGATTTACTTTCAAGAACGAACACTTGGAAAATATTTTAAAAAAACTTTGGGCAGTGTCATTAATTTTTGTTTGTGTTGTCAAGTCCGATATATTTATTGGGGATTTTTTTCGCTATATGTTTTACATGTATAATGCTATACGAAATTTAAATTGGGTAACTATATAGATATATATATATATATATATATATATATATATATATATATATATATATATATATATATATATACATATATATATATATATATATATATATATATATATATATATATATATATATATATATATATATATATATATTTATATTGAGAAGTATTGTAGTAATTAAATTGCACAAGCTAAAAGGAAGATTTAATTTTATTAGATGGCAAAGGGACCGTAACTTACTAAAGGAAGTTTGGCGACGTGTCCAATTAAGCAAGTATAATTGAACAACGCAATACTTTTCATGTCAAGGGAGTGTATCTTTTCGGGGCTTATTTTGTAAAATAGGTAGGCTTGTGAAACCCAAAAGGTAGGATTTAATAGGCTAAGCGAGTAACTCCACCAATGGACGCTCAGTGGATTTAGCAAATTCTAAAAAATGCTATGTGTGTAGATTAAAGAAATAATATGCCAAGTGTAAAAGAGAAAGAACCTAAAATAATTAGAAAAAGAAACAAAATATATGTAAAATTGTACAAGTGGATTTCAGCCGAGCGGTCGTTAGGGTCGCCTAAACTCGTCGTTAAACTCGCCTAAATCCTGCTGCCTTTAGACTCGATACTTCGCTTAAAACAAAAACCAACTCAATGACTGCAAAGAACTCGAGATCTTTTCGCTAATCACGATTATGAAGAGACCTTTATTAAGCCCAGCCTATCTAATATCAAGCCTCGGTCACTCGAAATGCACTCTGCACCGAAGTCTACTACAAGAACGTACGGCGCTCTTCAACAAAAAAAAATCATTGACCCCCCTCCATAATCTATTAGCTAATTGTTTAGTACAATGGGGAATATTCGTAATCCATATGTTATTTTTTGCTAGATTAGAATTATCTGTAAATTTATGAGTGAATAAAACTTCCTATATTTAATTTAATGCCACCATATGATTACCTGATTACTGCCATTAAATTCAAACTTTCTAAAAACAGAACTAAAACATGCTTCTATCTGAAAAATTAATTTAATGAGTACATCAACGGAAATAAGATGTAGAGAGCATTGAGAAACATTTTAATGTTATTTTCTAAAACTTTCATTAAAAATAATGGCTAGCCTGACTAATTAGTTGGGAAACATATTAAAAAGTTTCTCAATGCTCTCTATCAACAAATTCCAACAGAAAATACTGTAGAGAAATTATCTATTTTCTTTATTTTTTTATTTTATTTTTTTAAGAGCTCATCTGGCGACTGGTTACTTGGGCATAAGTGGCCCCAAATTTAAAACGTGCCTAGTACTTGGTTACTTTAAAATCAAATTCAAAAACACACACACAAAAAAAAACCTTTAAGAAAAAAAAATAGAAACAAAAAAACTGGTTAAATAAAAGAGAGAAGGCAGGGCTCCCCACAAAAGTCTAGAAGTCCACCAATCAAGGTGCACGCACTCGTCCCAAGTAAAAGGGACAGGCGGTAGCGACCCCGCACATCCCGGTTTTGGGACAGGTAACGTGCGCGAAGATCACTCAGACTGGGACATTCGACAAGAATGTGCCAAACAGTCTGGGGGACGACCCAGTCGTCACAATAGCTCGCAGGCGAGCGCTTCATCAAATGGCGATGCGTCACACGTGTGCCGGATACGGAGACGAGAGAAAATGACCTGAAGCCGTCGCCGCATTTGGGGACAAGTCCATGGGAACGGTCACGGCGCAATGACACGACAATTTAAATTCTCCTGGACCATCTCCTATCTTCTTTGAAAAGCAGTCCGAAGAGCTGAACGTATTCCTGCCATGTAGACAGTGTGAGGAAGAGCAAAACGCTAGTCCGGTCACCTGGTCATTCCCCGCAATTCCTACATGTCCAGGAACCCAGCAGAAGATAATCTCGACATCCGCGCGGCTCGCCAAAACCGTGGCGTCACGGATATCGTGAATTAGTGGAGGCGGAGATTTCAAAGCCCCGACAGCACTCAGAGCGCTTTGTGAGTCGCTATAGATCACAATCCGGTCTCCAAACCAGGCACATGGCGTGATCTCCCGCACAGAGTGGTGTATTGCCACCAGATCGGCCGTGAAGACAGACGCAGCACCTGGCAGAGCCCCGCTGACCTTAATTTTTTCTGTTTTTTTTTAAGCGCTCATCTGGCGACTGCCTACTTGGGCATTAGTCGCCATATTAAAAACTGACCTAGTACTAGGCTATTTCAAAATAAAATTCAAAAAGATAAAAAACAACACCGCTCCCCCAAAAAAGGGAAAGGAAGCGAGCAGTAAGCAAACTCTTGCGTCGGGGGAAGGTCCCCCCAGGGCAGGAGCGTGCGACCTATAAGGGAAAAAAAGAAAACAAAACAACCCCCTCCCCCAAAAAATCTGCTTAAATAATAGAGAGAATGCCGGCCTCCACCCAAAAGTGTATAAAGTCCACCAGTCAGTGTGCCTGCCCTCACCCCGAGTACAAGGGACATGCGATCGAGACCCCGCTCATCATGGTACCGGGACAGGTAAAGTGCGCGATGATCACCCAGACTGGGACAATCGACAAGAATGTCTCGAACAGTCTGGGGGACGACGCAATCGTCACAATAGGGCAAGGCGAGCGCTCCATCAAATAGCGAAGTGTCACAGGAGTGTGTCCTATTCAGAGACGACAGAAAGCGACCTTAAGCCGTCGTGGCATTGGGAGATAGGTCCATGGCAACGGTCGTGGGGCAATGTCACGCAACTTTAAGTTCCCTTCGACCGTCTCCCATCTTCTTTGCCAAACAGTCCTTAGAGCTGCCCATATTCCTGCGAAGTAGTCAGTGTAATAAAGAGCGAAACGCTGGTCCGGTTGCTGAGTCATTGCGGACTCTTTGGCACCCTTATCGGCGCGCTCATTCCTCACAATTCCTAAATGTCTAGGAACCAAGCAGAAGATAATCAGGACATCTGCCTAGCTCGGCAAAACCGTGGTGTCAAAGATATCGCGAACCAGGGGATGCGGAGATTGCAATGCCTCGAGAGCCCTTAGGGTGCTTTGTGAGTCGCTATAGATCATAATCCGGTGTCCGAACCGGGCACATCGCATGATATCCAGCACTGTTTGGTGTATTGCCACCAGTTTGGCCGTGAAGATAGACGCAGCGCCTGGAAGATCCCCGCTGACTTGAAACAGAGGGGATATGGCGTGGAAGCTGACCCCCTCTTGAGACATGGAGCCATCCGTATACACTGGCACGGTTACAGTGTGACACAAGGCGTCCTCCAAAAAGGTAGAACCTAATACTCCCGGTTCTGTACAAACTTTGGGAGCAGAGGCGTGGCGACAAATAGCCAAATGTGGTACCCTCCATGGTTGTGCCCTAGGCAGAACCAGAGGTGCCACCGGCCGAAAAGCTATACTTAGCTCTCGGAGGAGTTTCCTGGCCCTAAACCCAAATGGGCTAGGGTATGACTTGCGTCTCTCAGAGTCATAGGCACCGTCGAGATCAGCTGCGGATAGAGTAAGAGCTGTTGTCGACTGAGGGAGGCGCCTTGCTCGCGCGTAAAGGCGAGTAATGCACTGCACGCTGGGTAGTACAGTGAGTAACATCTCCCCAGCATCGACCAACAGTCTCTCAATGTACAGAAGTACGGAAGGTACCGGACGTCGGGCGAAGGCCGTTGTGGTGGATCGAGTCCACCTTCCGCAATAAACGCTCGGCTGCGGATGCATAAAACTCGCATCCATAGTCGAGCTTCGAAGGAACAAAGGATCGAAAAAAAAGTAGGGCAGTAGCCCTATCAGCGCGCAAAGCGCTGAACGTCACGAAGCAAAGAATATTCATGGCGCGGGTATGAAAGACCCTAAGGCTGCGAATATGAGCCTCCCAGGTGAGGCGTTGGTCAAATACAAGTTTTAGGAAACGGTGCGATTCAACCACTTTCAGGCAATCCTAATTTAGAAACAAATCTGGGTTGGGTGGAGCCATGGATGGCAGCAGAAGTGCACCACCATGGTCTTACCCAAAGACAACCGAAACCTGTGCGCTTCGGTTCAATGCCTATTGGAGTTGATGCTCCAGAGTTGGCATCTGCACTGCACAAAAGAGATTAAAAGGTCGTCCATGTAGAGCGTAAAGAGAACATCTTCTGGCAGCACCGAGGTGATGCCGTTGATCTATAGGGCAAAGAGTGTGACACTGAGGACACTTTCCTGCGGGACTTTCTCTTTCTGCTCCTTTGGGCCAGAGAGGGCTCTCCCCACCCATATGCGAAAACGATGACCTTACCAAAATACAGATATAAACATTGCGAGGTGTCCCCTCCCTCTATCGTGGGGTGAGTTTCCATGATACCGTAACGCCATGCGGTATCATAGGCCTTCTCCAGATCGAAAAAACTGTGGCATAGTGATGTCTACGAAGGAAGGCCTCGCAGACGGCATTTTCCAGTCGGAGCAGAGCATCTGACGTGGAGTGGAACTTGCGAAATCCGCACTGTGCAGAAGACAGATGGCCTTCGCTCTCCAGGAAAAAGGCTTATCTAACATTTACCAATTTCTCCATCAACTTGCACACGAAAAAAGGTATAGAGATAGGTTGGAAACCGGCCGGAGTAGAGTGATCTCTCCCCGGTTTACAAAAGGCGAGCACAGTAGTGATTTGCCAAGAATCCTGAAGAAGACCCTCCAGCCAGATCCTATTGAACAAATCTAACATAAAGGTCATGCTTCGCTCACCCAGGTGTGGAAACATGGCGTACGGAACATTTTCTGGACCATGGCCTGCGTCCGCGTTCGAAGCAGGAGCGGAGCGCAACTCACTTACAGTAAACCTGTCGTTCAAGGGTTCTCCGCCTTTGGAGGTAAATTTTAGTCAGCGTCCTACAGCAATATCACGACTTGCATTGAATGCTGGTGGAGCCGCATCCCGACTAGAGAATGCGGAGAAAGAGGTCGCGAAGGATTCGGCCTCGGACGTGTGGTCCGAGATTGCGGTCCCATTCCCTATGGAGAAAGGGAGGAGGGTCCTGCGCGATCTTGCCCCGAATCATTTTGAAACGCTTCCACAGCTCTGCTAAATGGGTCCTTCCGTTAAGTGAAGACACATCTGCTCGCCAAGACGAGCGGCTTGCGTGGTGCGAAAAATACCGGAACCTAGCCCTAGCCCGACGAAATTTAGCGACAGAGAAATCTTTCGGGTGGTGCTTATAGCGCATGCAGGCATAACGCTTCTGTTTGAGGGCCATCTCACACTCTGCCGACCACCATGGGAGTGATCAGCGTGCAAAACGGCCAGAAGGTCTTGGTTATAGTAGTCAAGGCCCACGGCGGTTAGGTTGCCTGAGAAGAACTTAACGTCCTCATCTACCGACCTAAACTCCTCGACTGATATAGAGAATTCAGTTACTTCGTGAATTGCAAGCCACCGCGGAAGCTCCAAGTACCACCAAGGTGGGCTATCAGGTGGCAGTTGCACTGAAAATTATATGTGAATGGGAAAGTAATCACTACAATGGAGGTCCTCGACCACCCCTTATTAAAATCAGGCTGTGAATCCGAAGAGCACAAAAATAGATCAGGGCAAGAAAATGAAGTGGTTCTCGGGCAGGGATGCGTAAACTCATCGCACATTTAGGATACCTATCTCAAGCTCGTCGATCAGATCGGCAAGGACTTGTCCCCTGGGATTCATTGAGTAATCCTCTAAGAGAGGATGCCTGCCGTTAAGATCTCCAAGCAAGACAAAAAGGCTTCGGCCACCGTGCCAGGACGCGGCGGAAGTCCCTCGCTTCGATGTCAGCTGACGGTGGAATGTATGCAGAAATGATAGTACACCTCCTATCCAGGTGAAGCTGCACAGCCACTTTCTAAGAGTAGGTATCTTAAGTGAAAGGAATAAAGGAGACATCATGCCGGGTGTAAACCGCGCATCCCCCAGCCCAGCGATCTCGTGGTAGTGGTGTCGCAAGACCCTTATATCCCGGGAGGGTGGGCAGGGAGCAGGCGCCTAGCAGAGTTGCCTGCACATAAATGGCTCACGGGGAACGGGACGAGACGAGAATCCGCAGCTCAGCCCAGTTTGCTGGGAGTCGATGGCAATTTAATTGAAGGAATATGCCCTACAGGGCTTGCTCGGAGGAGACGCGGGGGCCATCTTCGAACAGAATACCCTCAAAATAATTGCCGTCCGCTTCATGGAGATAGAACCCCGGATGCTGTTGGCCGGACACATCATTGAAGGCGCTGTCGCCTTCGAGGACTTATTGAGGAAGGTTGGTCTTGCCAGCGAGTCTTTTCCTCCCTCCTCCTCTAAACCTTAGGCGGGCTTTGCGGCTTCGGAGGCGGGGGCTCTCTTTTCGAGGAACCACCGTCTCCGAGCTACTCAACTTACCACTAGGCGTGGGCGAAAGAGCTGAAGCTCCTTTGTTGCTGTCCCACATTCTAGGGAAAGCCTTAGGAACCCTAAAAGATGGCCTGGCGAGCAACTTCAGGGTTTTCGCCTTCTGTGAGTCTAACGACTCTGTGAAGGTGCGTAGCCGTTTCGCCTTACTGGTTTTAGCAGGGGCTAGGTGTGACCCCTTTTTACCGCCAGTTTTACCGTAGAGCGCCCGATTTGAGTAGCATCTGGAAAAAGGGCTCCGAATTGCCCCGGAAACAACTGTGCTCGTTGCCTTGGATGGGCCAGGAGCAGAGGGTGTCTTTCTAACTATTGAGGCATAAGACGTCACAGGCAGAGTTTGGCGCGCCAGGACAAAGTCCTTAGCATCACGAAATGAAAGTCAATCCTGGGCCTAAACGGCCAGGATTTCTTTCTCAAGGAGATATGCACTACATTGCTTCCAAGAATCGAAGTGTGCCTCTCCGCATTTGACAGACTTGGCCACACACGATTTAGACTTATCGTGTGCGGCCTTGGAGCAATTTACACAGACTTCGGGTGACCCCGACTTTGCACGTTTACAAGAACGATTCGTATGGCCAAAGCGGTGACAGTAATAGCACCGCTGCGGCAGTGGCACGAATGCTTTCACTCGTTAGCGGAACCAACCGGCACGCACCGACTCAGAGAGCTTGTCACATTCAAACGTGATGCGGAGTGTAGGGGTAAGTCTCGAGGCCCCTCCCTGTTTTCTCACTCGTTCGACCTTGACCGCCCAATGGTCAGCCAGCTCTAAGGTGATGTCCTCTATGAATTAGTTAACAGGTTTCCCCGCATAAACTACTCCTTTCATAAAAGTTCATTGTAGAGTACGGCATGACACTCACCGGGGTGCCATAAAGTGTCCGAAGAGCACTTATCTTGGCTCCCTCTGCCGGATTCGCCGCATTTGCCAGAAGAATCCCACCCGAGAAACGGGTCACCCTTTGGCTCTCTACCAATTGCACTTGCTAAAGCTCTCCTCTGCTGGATTCTGTGGCCCTTGGCCCCAAAACTGCCATCTTTGGAGTGAGTAACCAGGAAAGGTTTGAAGCCCGCAGGCTCGAAAACGCCAGGTAACCTCTGAATTACGGGCTCCGATGTTATCGAGGCTTCACCTTGTTCACTTTTCTTCTTAGTCATAGTCAAGGGCTGCGCACACGGGCAGGTAAAGGGGCCGGATGTACCGATCTTGGTTTAGTCGCTTGCCAAAGTGGCACCAGACCCATCTGTCCCCGCAGCTCCCGCTGATGGTGAGGAGCCCCTTGTATTCTTAACCTTTTTTTGTTCTATTTCTTTTTTAGACAAGAGGGCTGGGTATAGGAGAATCGTCACTCGCCCGTTCTCTCTCAGTAGAGAAACGTGACGGTCACCCCAAAAATATCCGGCCCCGGCACCGTGGGGTCAAACTCCTAACCACAGCGCTTCGCCACTCGTCGCTATGAAAAGCCAAATAGTTGTAAACTGTAAGATCTTCACTACGATAGTATATTCAATTCCATCTCAAATAAGAAATTGGAGACGCTTTTCCCTTAAGATCGAAGACCAACGGGAGCCTAGGTGAGACTTGATGCGAATAACCGTTCGAGTAACAAACCTCCTGGCCCCGTGCACAAGACCCCGCCCCCCCTGATCTTTCAGGAAAAACGCAGTAGAATACGTCAGTCTCCAGGCTACGAAGTCTTCGGATAAAAGCCGGGCTACCGAGACTGGACAGGTCGAATTATTAAGGTGCCATACTACGAAATACCCTGCAAGAGAGGCATGGCTACCTAGGGGGCTAATTAGCAGCTCATCCTCGAGCTAGTCCCGGGTTATCAAACCGAACGTTACGTTAACTTGTTCAAGTTCAACTTTCTCTCGTCAGAGAGACTCCTCCTATCCTGGTGCATCGTAATAGCAATGGAAATTGCTTGCCCTTGAGCCCGTTACCCGGTGCCCACACCAAACTCATAAGTTAACTTGGTTAAGGAACCAAGTTCAACTTATTCTCGTCAGAGAAAGCCCTCTTGTTAGCCTCGCCCTTGAGGAAGACTGGAACTAAAAAAAGCATATCCTCGAGCTGGTTACAGGTTACCAAACTGACCTTTAAGTTAACTAGTTCAAGTTCAACTTATTCTCGTCAGAGAAACCCAACCTACTAGATCCTCGCCCTCAAAGAAGACCCGCCCCCCAAGTATATTCCTCGCCCATCGGGTATTAGGTAACGAAGGATAAAAGCTCCCACTCGAGCCCCTTACCCGGTGGTCACACCGAACTCTAAGTTAACTTGGTTCAAGAACCAAGTTTGCCAGAGAGGCCCCGCCTACCTTGGTGCCTCCTAAAGCACCGTTATTGGTCTCGTCCTTGAAGAACCTCCCCAGATTGAATACCGTGTGGACCCCCATCTGCTACACTCGCCAAACTACCTCGTGATCTCGACCACCTCCAAAAAGCTGGTCGAAGCACGCATCAGACGACCTACCAGATTTATGTGTTGTCTGGGGCTCATTGAGTTCAGGGTCAAACTCAAACCAGCCGCCAGAGCAACCAAGGTATTTAAACTCCATTAGAGACAATTAGCCTAATTCTTGTATATTGAAGTGCATATCGAATTTACCTAATTTTAGAGGGTCAAGTTAATTGAAGTCATTATTGTGTATTTTAATATTCGGAGTATTTCTGTAATTCATGTTTAGTTTTTGTGTAATAAACTGGTTAAATTTAAAATATAAGTTTACTTTGGGAATTCCTTTGCGTTTCTTTATATCCTTACCTGTTTGGAGCGGCTCTTCTTTAAAACAACAAAATTAGCACTCTTAGATCAACGCTTACTTGATCAAAGAAGTACTTCCCGTTCCACAAGGTATAACACGACAAAAAGTGGTCTCAGGGGTGGAAAGATCAAAAGGGGCATTCTGCTACAAAAAGATCATGTTACCCTTATTTAACATGGCGCCAACAGTGGAGCGAATGACGAGGAAGCGTTTGAAGCAAGCGGGCTCGAAAACGCCAGGTAACCCTGTGAACGAGGGGCCCCGATGTTATCGAGGCTTCGCCCTGTGCACTTTTGGTCTTAGTCATAGTCAGGAACTCCGCACCCAGGGGGACAGAGGGGCCAGATGTGCCGATCTTGGCTTGGTCACTTGCCAAAGTGGCAGCAGACCCATCCATCACCGCAGCCCCCGCAGATGGAGAGGAGCCCCGAGTCTTTTTAGGCTTTTTCTTATTTTTTCTCATTTTAGGAGAGGAGAGCGGGGAATGAATCCACTTCTTCCCTTTACCGGCAGGAGCTCCCAGGCCAGATAGACTGCCCTCAGCCAGATCCTTCTCCAAAATGGCGAAGCTCCTGGCAGTCATAGGAGCACCGGTTGGAGGAGATCCCTCCCCTCCTTGTACTGTCTCGAAAACTCTCGCCGCTTGAGGAGGACCTTGCATAGGGACGGATTCGGGTTCGGTGCTTAGCGCCGAGCCCCGATTCCCCCCATGGAAGGCCCTACTGTCTGAGGCTGGGTTGCCTTAAGGACCATGTCTAACTCAGGGGGTCTCCAGTTGGCCATCTCTCCAAGACATCGCAGCTCCCGTTGGCAGTATCGTCACTAGTCAGGTGATGTGGGTAGGCACAGGCCTTGACCCCAGCAAGGTTTAATATTCTTGCCAGCAGGTCTTTTGAGGGAAGTGACCGAAGGGGCCTGGCTTCCCTCTCCCCCCTAAGGGTGGTTTGCCCTACCAATCCGCTTTAATGAGGGGCGGTCGGCAATGGGCTGTCTGCTAGCTTACTGGGCAGTCACCTTGCAAAGAAAAGGAGGGACTGCCGCTGGAAACAGGGAGGTGCCCGAAAGAACCTCCCCTACACCCGTAGTCGCATGAGAGGAGTAAGCCTCCTCTCCGGTTAGAGAAATATGGATGGTCCATTGCGCAAGCACAGGGGGGGAATGACCTCCATTTTGTATTTGGAACTGCCCGTGGGCGGCTCCGTCGATGTACATGGGGAAATTAATGGGAGATTTTTAGGTTTCTCATCATTGGGTATAGTGACCTTAAATTTACAATGGGGTGCAATAGCTATCACCCCCCGCAGTAGCTCTCCCTGAAAGGGGTGCTTACAGTCCTGGCAGAGCCAGGTGCCACCATTCAGGATTACCTCTCCCGCCTGGTGGCCTAGCAGTCCATTGGCATGGCGGCTCCACCTTCCTTGGACACGGCGTAAAATTGATAGTGTGAATAAGAAAGGAAAAAGAATGTGAGGAAGGTATGAGTGGGGATGAAGCAGGTTGTTTTAAAAAACCCATCCCGAACCGTAGTTCAGGAGTTAGGGAACATTGTCCACTCCCCCCTGAGCCCCTATCCGTGATGTTTGGCTGAGAACAAGGTCAGCCTCTATTCTGTGAAATTAGAGATCAACCAGAGAAAGGTTTGGGAGAGGTTGTATGAAAAGAGACAAAGTTAGGGAGATATACAGGCTGTCTGAAAGAAGGAGAAGATGCTTACTGGGGTCGTACGGGGTGCTGAGTCCCGTCAGCACGGCGGCCAGGATGGCAAATCGCTGCGCCCCTTACTGGGTATAAATATAGTTGTGAAACTTGCGATTCATTTTATATTGATTCAACCATTAGATAAATCCATTGTCGCCTCGAGCAGCATCCGTGAAGGTTGACCCGCAGGGGGTTGATTCTAAACAAACCAGACCTCTCGCCCATACGAGATCACATCAAAATATGCAAGTCTGAAATTAATATGGATAATTTTAAAATACTTACTCATATCTCCCATCCCAACGAACTACGGATATTAGAATCACTTTAAATAGTAAAACTTAAACCCAATTTAAATATAAATCAAACTGCATTCAATCTTTTTAATGTATCATTAATTATTGAAATTTTTATTCTTGTATTAATTAGCTTATCCTAAATTACACTATTCAATTTTAGTATTTTATGAAAACTAGAAATCTAAACCTTCTACTACTCGTATCTTACTTTCTTAGTGCCGATCATGAGGTTAGGACCTCGAAACGTTCAAACCCAGACAAATAAAGATGCTTTTATCAATAGCTGCTTGGTCTTCACCTTCATATTGAAACTCCGATTTGCAAAAAGCTCAACAGGTAATGATATATCTATATATATATATATATATATATATATATATATATATATGAATATATATATATATATATATATATATATATATATATATCCAAATAAGTACATTAACGTACATGTAAATGCAGGAAAGAAACCACAGTGATAGGATCAATTTATTCGCTAAACCAGTTTTCGACGGAAACCTACGTCATTGTCAATCGCTGGAAGACTAATGAAATACAAAGGAGATGCAAAACATCTGGACACAAAAATTTACAAGACAGAATCTGATGATTAGGGGCGGCGGTATTAGGAAACAGCGGCCTTTTAAAATAAAGGAATTATACATTTGCTTCTCTAGATGGATTGGTGGGGAAATTAAGTAGGAGAGGGTTTATTTCACGCAACTTTGATGAAATTTTAAAGAAGTCTAATAATAATTCATTGTGAGGAAACTTTTCTACTCCTTTTTGCGTAGCGCTAATAGCCAAAGAATCTTTTCATTCCTCTTTGATTTTCCGTAACGGATTCCGTTTTTCTTTATTATTCGGTCACTCTTATCTTCTTAGAAGTAGGTTAAACAAGTTCCAAATTAACTCTAAAAGTAAGTCTTTAATAATTGAGTAAACGAGTTAACAAGGAAGTATTGATTATCGTTTTTGCTAAATGAGTCTAATCGAATGAAATAAGTGCTACATATGAATTCAAATCATGTGGAATGTTTAAACATATCTTGTCAAACAATCAATCAATTTACTCCTACCTCACAGTGGGCCAGAAGTCGGACAAAAGTCATGAAATGAAGTATTTATATAGCTTTTTTAGAAGTTTTGATTTCTTTCCTAATGTTTAACAATATTCTTTCTCATGAATAAACTTGTCTGAGTTCAACCTGTTGGCAAACAGAAAGAGTCAAAATTGATGATACATGATCAGTCCTGATTTACTGAAGCAAGTTGTAGAGACGTGATACGCATTTCTTCTTTCATTTTTACTTCCGTATCAGAAGTAAGCACAACCTATGCTAGGATATCATTTTATAATACTTAAAATTTTATATTGCAATAGTTACTTCACATTTGTAATGATATTTAATACTAGTAATGTTGTTGATAATAATGCATAGTTTTAGAACAATATCTACCATTTAAATTTTTAAATAAATAGCTGGCCAAATATTTTGCTATGGAAAGCTATAAACCTGCCATACATTTTTTATTTCATTTACATGTTTGGAAAATGTTAGAAGTAAAATAAATTGCTACTAACTGCTAACAGGGAGAATGTTAACATTATTCTATCCATTTCAAGATTTGCAAGATTTATAATCAGCAGAATGAGTGTGACAAATCAAGATCTTTTTGACGAGCTGACGGAAGCTATGGTTGGAAAATATTTGTGCGGCTTCTCAGACACTAATTGTAACTCTTATTTGCTTAATTATTTGACTGCAAAGCAATTAAATTCCAGTCCTGATTAATTAGAAGCTACAGTCGTGAATTTTTTAAAGAATCTTTGCCAGAAGTGGCAATCAATAAAACGGAATAGAACACGGTTCCTTCAGAAAATCAAGAATGACTCTCAAATAAAATAATTACACCCCCTCTTTCACATATCTTGAAAGCTAGTCGCCCTTCTGTTGAATTTCAAGTGGCTTCAGCCCCCCCAAAAATGAGAAAGCCTGCAGTGTTAAGAGTTGTTACCCAGAGAGGCTAAGATTTGCAGCATTAAAAGCTCCATCTACAAGTCATTCAAGGCAAGTGCCGGGTAGCATGTCAAAAAAGCATTTATATTCTGCCAATGATGACTGAATATTAATAATTGATTGTTTCCTATCAAAGCGAAATTACCAGCGCTTGAGCAGTGAAGCCAAAAGTAAATGTGTTAATTTGTTTTCCTAATATAACGTTGTCAGAGAAGCTATGAAAGCCTATTAAACCTCGCCGGTCACAGAGGGGCTACTGAATTCTAAGACGAAATTATCCTTCTATCTTTATTAGATCACACTGCAAAGCTGAGTATAGAAGACAACTCAAGTGACTTGGGATAACTCAATAATCTAACTTTGCAAGGAAAAATTGGTTTTGATGGATGAACAGCTTAGTCACTGAAACAAGAAAAAATTTGAATTGGAAAGCGAAAGAGTTTTTGTAAATGAGAATACTATATTTATGACCTGTTATGTACCAATTTGGATTACAGTAACAGAACTACATAATGAAGAGATCATTTTGTGGAAAAATTCAAAACCATCCTCTACCTTATATTGCCGGCCTTTCAGAAGGAAACATGTGACCTGCTTAAAAAAAAAGAGGATAATCTTACAAAAACATCCAATTACTTCGCCCAACAACTATTTTGGATCTATGCTAAGTCAAACATTCATTTAACATTTACAATGATTGATGGAATAGTTGCAACTTCCCTATCAACAATAACATCTTCATTTCAATGGTGCAGCATTTGTGGATGTACTTCAAAACCAATGAACTTGCTAGATGAGGCTTTTCGACGCCCAGTTGTTCAAGAAAGTCTCAACTTTGGATTATCCACACTACATTCTTGGATAAGGTGTATGGAATGTTTTTTTACACATTGCTTATAAGATTCCAATACAAAGTTGGCAAGCAAGAACACAAGAATCTAAGACTTTAGTAGCAGCCAGAAAATTTGTAATTCAAAAAGATTAAGGATAAAACTGAACTTCTAATTGATATGCCAAAACCAGATGGTTCTGGGACAACAAACTACGGAAATACAGCACGAAGATTCTTTCCAGCAGCAGATGTTTCTGCCGAAATAACAGGTTTTGATGCTTCCCTTTTGAAAAGAGTTCATGTTATACTTTGTCTTGTGGCATCTGGAGAGAGAATAGACATTTCCAAATTCTCTGAGTACTGTCCTTCAACTGCAGGCCTATTTTTTTCCTTATAGAACTGGTCTTATATGCCACAATCACTACATAAATTGCTCGTTCATGAAGGAACCTTAAAAAGCGAGAAAAAAGGAGTTTTGCTCATATAGGCAGAGCTTTTCTAAAAATAACTCAAGAATACCTGCAAATCAGGATATTATGTCAAGACTGCTGTGCTCTTCTGACCCTTTATTAAGCTCTAAGCGCTAAACACCCAAGAAAAAGAGGCTAGAACTACCCTTTGAAGCAATAAGTATGATCTACCAAGAGGAAAATTTTGAAAATACTGATTCTGAAGACAGTGATAACAATTAATATAATATTAATTTTCTTTTTTTCCATTTTTTATATATAATTTTTGGCAAAAGTTCATTATTTTGTTGTCCGAAGAATTATATTTCAGTTTTTAGCAATATATATACAAATTTAAAAATATTTTTCATTCAAATAATTTTGTACCAAAATTTGGCCTTGTAGCCCGCTGTGCACTTCCCGGCTTTTTTTCTTCAAACCAAGCAGATGGGGGGCGGGCGACCACTGTAGGAGTTCCTCTTCAAAGAAAGTTAACCCCTATTGAATGAGGTGTGGCGAAAGTCAAGTTCACCTTTAGTCTCAATGTGAAATTGTTATTATTAAATTGATCTTACAGTATCAATTAAATAAATTACAATCCTGAAGCCAAATCAACGTTTATATATATATGCAAATGAGGTTTTTCTTAGGGTTCAAACTTTGAATATAAATAAGAGAATCAGGGGCACATCAAACAGGTTCAGGATCTTGTAAAGATGAAGCATCCATTAGGTTTTTTCGGCCCTAACCTAACCTATACTAGCTTCTTCTATATTAAGTTTGTGAGTTTAGGTTAGATTAGGATTGAAAAAAAACTTGGGATTGCTTTTCTTTAAAAGATCCTAGATGCATTCTTCCAATTTATTAATACACCACACCAAGGTTTCAAGGGTCGGCAACTTCTTTAATGATATATATATATATATATATATATATATATATATATATATATATATATATATATATATATATATATATATATATAAATATATATATATATATATATATATATATATATATATATATAAAAATATATATATATATATATATATATATATATATATATATATATATATATCCAAGCTGCCGCAGTTTGTGCTGTCTCAGGTCCAAACGTAAGTAGGGAGAGAGATGCTCTTCGCTGTCTCTTCATCCGCCTTACTCTAAACACACAACACATCACTCTTCCGTTCAGGAATAGGCAAATAAGAGCCTTCATATTTAACACTAACCTGACGGGAAACAGATGGCCTATCCATGGGCCACAAAGGGTGCCCTTCTCGCAAATTGGTTGCATGGTCCAACTCCTTCCGCTATGACTTCGTCTTTCCTCCAGTACATGACTGGTACTTTGTGCCTTCGAGCTTGCCAGTGCTTAGCATTCTAATTTTTATGCTAATTTCATCATCCAGTCCCAATTCAAAAGGAACGAGTTGCGAATTCTGTAAACAGGCATCATTCACTATTCATCCTTCCTCCCACATCCCTTATCCCTCAACCCTCATCCACATCCTTCAAACTAAATCCCTCATCCCCCACCCATCAACCGTCTTCACCTATCCCTCCTCCTTCATCCCTCCCCCATCTTGGTTCATATCTTATCCTTCATCCCTTATTCCTTATCTCTGATCCTTCCTCCCTTATCCGACATCCCATATCCCCCTTCTCCCCCACCCCCATTCCTCATTAGTTGTTGAAGGGTAAAGAGGGGTAAAGTAGAGGGGCCAACGGAGGAGTGTTCCCGAGCCGAATTTGTTCAGCAAATAAAACACGGAGAACTCAAATTCAGATATCCCATACAAATGGAATTCTTGAATTGGACTTTAAACCGACCCTTTATAGTTTTGGCATTTCCTATTCACCAGAGAAATGCGTCCTTTAATTTACTTGATCACATACTTATAATATGGATAGAATCCTCACTAAATTTCCAAAGGACATTTGCATAAATGCTTAGATATTTGCATAAATGCTTATGAGATATTTATCCTCAGTACCACTGTATGAGTGTTCGGTACAATAATCTTACCGCCCTCAGGCAAGAGGACTAAGTCCGTATAGAGTCCTCTGGCCTCACAAGCTGCATCCCACAAAGATTTTTCTCTCAACAAGATTCGCAATGTGCTTTGCTGCAGCCAATTTCAGTTTGTGGGAAAGGTGATAATGATGGTAATAATAAGGAAAATTTTAATTTTCGCTCCTATTTAGGTGAATATCAAATATGCATATTTAAGAGTACATTAAGCGGTGAAGTCTTATTTGCTATAGCTTAAGATTTGTTAAAATTCCAGGGAATTAGGATAATATATGAAACAAGGCACATCGTTTTCGATTTTGGCTTATTTAAAACTGATTTCTCTTCACAGGATAAACGAAGTGGTTCTCCGTAAGGAGACTTCTTTACCAGGTGTCATTTGTTCTATGGTGCACTGAGTGACATAGAGTTCATGCTGTCGGAATGCCTCTCACCATATGTTTATTATTTCATTCCTTTTTTGTGTTTCTCATGCCTTATCTTGTAATTTTAAGTAGGTATATACACACCATTTTTTATATCCTTTGAAACTTAGACGATTTTAAGAGGGTCACTGTTCTAAAACAAGATTTTTAAAAAAATGTGGTTGCAAGAATTCAGTGCTGTTTTTATTAAAGAAAAAATATATACACATTTTTTGAAGCATTCAGTGGATTTGATAAAATATATCACTTGATATCTTTTCATACCTTTTTTTGGTAAATCAGACTAGTCATTGTTATTTAATTGATGTAATGACTAATATAATTATTAATTAGATAGCGCAAAGTCAGGGAAATAGAGGACTAAGATGATTTCGCATCCTAGCGCAATAATCTTTACTTGGGTCAAATATGACACGTAATAGCTAACATTTCAGTTGACCAGTGAAGGGTGTTGATATTCCATAGCTTTATTTAATATTTACAATGTCTAAGGAAAGGGCTTGGCTTGACTGTTTGCTTATTATTGAGGAGTTGATATTGACTAAATTGCTTCACATTCCACATTCCCTTTGCATTAGAGAGTACGTCTAGGATTAGGATGGGCATTTGTTTGCGATCAATCAATTGTTTTTTGCAACTATGATAGAAAGAACCAACTTTGCCTTTCCCCTACCCATTTGGTCCCAAAAGCAATCGGGAGTATTCACACGCTATAAATGATGTCCTTCCGCCAGTTCTTGTGGGACCCGAACATACCCTATTTGGTAGCCTTATGAAAGCTGAAGCATTATATGATCTAATATTAGGCTTTGGAATTTTGTGATACGTTATCTGTAAAAATTTTGCAGTAGAATTAAAATAGTTGTGAGATAAGGAGTGAAATAATTTAATTTCATAAAACATTAAGTGTTATATTAATACCTTGAATATAGGTAACGAATTCGGGAGACATAACCATAGAATTTATTTCATCATAATTATGAATTTAGATCTGTATTCTTTATGCTTTCTTTTAAAAGTATTGATTTCATCAACTTTAATTTTCACATAATGGACACATTTTGGGGCAATTCGGAGCCAAAGTTAAAGAAAAATAAGTGATTAATCATAAGCAAAATCTATTTAGCTCGAAAATTTCGAACCCAGGAAAAAGAAATCTATGTAAGTGAAACATCTGTTTAGGATTTTCTGATCTCTTTTCCTGTATTTGTGAACTAACGAGAACCTGAACACTTCCAAACTACAACCCATAAATGATATTTAATTCAGTTCGCTATAAAAACAAATATTTACAGCAAGTAAATAGTGAAATTTCGCTTAAATTTTATTTTCCGCTTCGAGGGTTTCTCATTTCCAAGTGGTTAACTCGGTAAATAAAATAAATGCTTGATATTTCTCATCCATCTTCAGTTTGATGGTTTGAAGTATTTGTATTAAATAGAACGAATGAATGAGAAATTGGTGTAATTGTTTAACGGGGGTGAATTGGATCGCCAATCAGAATAGGACCATAAATTCTGGGTTAATTTTTTACTGCTGGGGTCTCAGCACAGCTTTGCACAACGGTTTTCGAAGATACGAGCGAGAGCCTTACCTGAGGATGCCTTTTTGAAGCGTAACTTAGTTGTGGTCACGAAAGTCAGTTAAGTAGTAAGAATTCTGCATTGACTAAAGATATTCCAACCAATGAGTAAGGACCGAGCAGGATCGTTATTTTCTCGTTTTATTATCACTTCAGCTGAACTTCCTTATAAATTTTACAACTTTAGAGAAGTAGAGTATAAAACTAGTATGTGGTCAGCCTTTGAATAATTATGAGCTAAGCTGCCGTTTAAAAAATTGCCCAAGGGATAAATTTGACAAATCTCGTAGTAAGTGGAGCCAAAGTCACTTTCAATTTTTATTACAAAAAGAGGGACTTAAAATGGAAAATCCAATTATAACATACGAGGTTGGCATATATGCGTTTTTCTTAAGATCTGAAGCAATCGCCACATGGGGGTAAAATAAGGTTGGACAGGATTCGTTGGTAGGATTCTTCGAACGGAGCAAAAAATACGTTGAGAGGGATATTTAGCAAACTGCAGGGACAGTAAGAAAGGGTTAGTTACACTATCACGAGGGAACGTACCTTTAAGGGAGAGAGCTTACAAGTTACGGTACTTATTTTTCAGCAAGGGGGGAAGTAAGACATGACTTCGCGCGAAATAAAAATAAAAGTAGTCAGCTCCTACGACTCGCTCCGAAAGGGTGCTGAATTTAAATTAAAACAATACCTTTAGTCGAGGAAATCAATCTGGCTTCTAAGTATGAGTGAAGTTGGTATATATGAGTATTGAAAAAAGGTTTTGATGCTTTTAGTGAGCAGAGAGTTTGATTTATTGTGGTGAGGGTCACCAGTTAAGTTGTAACAAATATTCCTTCTCTGCTACATGAATCCAAGTTCGTGATTCCATTTTGTTTGAAGGTGTCTACGAATAAGTTCGCATTTGGATTTACAAACAAATTGATGAAAATCAATTTATTTTTAAACTTGACGAATTTAGAAGACATGTGAATCCTTTCCACTGATGTGGATGAATCACAACGACGAAAACTAAGTGATTTGATCGAATGTGTGGATCCCACGCGGCTCTTCGACTATGCTTTTGTCTTCCGTCGTCTCTACAAACTATTTTTTTGCAATGAAACATATTCTTAAAGGGTATCGTGCAAGTTTGCCCTGTGCCCATCACATAAAGATCAAGCTTATTTTCCCCAAGAAGTGTCTAAGTGAAAAAGTCATACCTACTTCTTTCATCGGTATGTATACATGGAGATTAATGGCTTTTTCTTCAGAGAAATTAAGCGCACTCTTCTCTCCAAACGCATTTCATTCTTAAAATACGAAACTTTAATTGCGTTCAAGAAAGTCAATTCACGAGGGCATAATTTTACTTCTAATATTCTTTGTCTTTGGTACCCTTCGGAGAAGCTGTTCGAATTAGATGATAAACTGGATCGCAAACTACAACGTCTCATATCGAATAGCAGTTGAACCAAGAATAGTCAACCAGAAACAGTCGTCAACCTCTCTAATCAAGATCTCGACGCAATTACTACTGCTGCCCTTTGATTTGGGTTGAAATTCTCCATTCCTTCTATAACATCTACTGTGTCTATTGCTCAAAGATTCGCTCATTTGGAAAGGTATTGCGATGGCCCTATTGATTTAATATCGAACGCTAAGGGTTTTATTTATTAGTGCTTATCTAGGCCTACCTACTTAAATTATCCTCTGCATTTTAACCGTGCTATATCTATATAATATTCGAAAAAAAATCCCTCTATACATATTAAGAAAACAGACAAATCTGATGACGTTGTTATTATGGACAAAGTGAATTATATTGAAAAAATAACTTATTATTAGAATAAGAATCTACTTAGGATGTGCTACATAAGACTCTACATTAACAACTGAATTTCATAAAAACATTCGATCCCTTTTAAAAAAACTTTCCTGATTTAATTACTAAATTTAAATCTAGCAACGCCTCTCTTTCATATATGTACGGTTTGGTAAAAACTCATAAACCTAATAATCCAATGCGCCCCATTAAGTTCGTTAGGCTCTGCTTCATACTCCTTATAAAAACTGCTTGCAAATCAATTAACCCTGCTTGTGGGGTCCATCTACCAATTTCATATTTAAAATAGTTGTCCACTTATAGAGAAGCTTAATACAATACCTTCCTCCAACAATTTCATTCTTGTCAGCTTCGATGTTTGTTCTTTGTTTACTAAAGTTTCTTTAGACGATCTTCTACCTTTCCTTTGCTGTAAATTATATAATTTAGATCTCCCTGTACCGGTTAATACTTTGCTAAGTCTTATTTCTCTTTGTGCTAAAAATTGTAAATTTTCAGTCAATAATAAATTTTACCTTCATAAATTCGGTCTTTCGATGGGGCGTGTATAGCTCTCACCCTCTCTATTTTTTATATGAAATTCTTTGAGACCTTATTCTTGCCCCAAATCATCGATTTTATTATTATATGGTACCATTACATTGATGATATTATATGCCTTTGGCCTACATCTAAGGATATTCGCAATTTTCAATGTAATCTTAATTCTCTACTCCCTTCTATTAAATTTACATTTGAAATTGAGGAAAATGGGACTCTTCCTTTTCTTGCCATTGTATATTTTACGACAAAAATGGCATAGATAGAAGCATGCATGCCATTAGACGTAATTCTACAAATGTAGCTTGCCTGAAAATTGATCTGTAGGGTTTGTGCCCTATACACTAACGAGTTACACCTTCAATACTAGAACACACCAGTGGATGGGAAGACGTTGTCTAACATAAAGTGTTTGGGTAATATTGGCAAGATGATAAAGACTGGAGACCATCTTGAAATCTATTCTATATTCAATTAACTCTCAAGTTAAGAGCGTCTTATTTCACTGAAGGACAATGTCATAAAGCCTACATGTATAGGTTCACAGGCCATAAGGATAGGAGAACTTTATACAGATCTGATGCTTATTGATATTGGGCCAGTGAGCCATTGGAGGTGGTTGACGAGGTGGTTGACAACAGAAAACAGGCTTTGTTTCATATGGGTTTCAAAAGATGGCCTTAAAGGAAGAACCCTCAACAATTAAAGACCTATCGTGGGATACATTATCGGTGTGTAATACCCCTTTGGTTCAACATGAAACTAAAACAATCATGGGTGTGTGTAAGGCCCGTTCCACATCTTGTTCAGTTGCGAATACTTAACCTGAAAAAGAAAGATTTAGTGGGTGCTGTTTTCCAACCATAAAACGCTCCGCATGTTATTCATTTCGCAAATTATTATTCCAGACACTCTGGTGCTCAGATGATAGTGACAAGGAGAGAGTTGCTGTCCAAAAGATTGTTAACATGAGGGCTGAAGATTATCACACAACTTGGACATCATTCTAGAAGTACCAGGAAGACTCTTTCCATCATCTGCAGTTATTCTTTCCTGGTTTAGCTGAGAGACTTCTGTGACGTGGTATTTGATCCTGCTTTGATATGTAACCTAACTTCAGCTGAAGTAAAAAGTTGCTTAACAACACTATGGTAGTTCAACATTGGCCTAGTCATGCTCAGTCAATAGTGGTTTATGTGAAACATGTCCCAAAGGAGGCAACCACGGGGTATACGCATAGGAAACGTAATGGATATACAATAGGAAATGAAGAAAGTCAGTGGCTGATTTCCCCGATGAATACTGGCAAGCCTTGATGAAAATTGTTTATTTTTTTTACTGATTTAATTAGATTTTAATGTTGTATGATTACAAGGATATGTTTTATGAATGAGTAACTAAATATCTTTAAAGCACATAAATAATTGCCTATAGAATTTCCTGCCATTTTGAGAGGCTAAAATTAATCAATGTTGTTTTCTCTGAGGAATTTATGATGGTTTTCTTTCAAATCACCCAAATTATAAAAAATTTGAATTTTATGATTACGAGGATATGTTTTATGATTACTATGATATTGTTTATGCAGTGAAACTAAATGACTATACATTACCTGACCTTTTTAAGAAACTAAAATTAATAAATGCTGTTTTCTAAGACCAATTTTTTTTTTCTGTAAAATCTAGATTAACCAAGCTAAATATTCAATATTCACTAAAATAATAAAAGATTTCAATTCCTCAAATCCGCAGTACTATATTTAGAACCTTACTGGTGATAAATTCATGAAAAATAATAAAATAATTGCTAATTACTTCCCAATGTTTCACTATCCTTATGCTAACAATGGACTCCAAGAGTTTACCAATGATCAAAGTTGTCAGGATCAGAATATATTCCTTTAATAAAATTGGTGTTACAGGGGCCCTTATGATATATATATATATATCTCTCTCTCTCTTCTGAAACTACTTCATCTGAAAAAATATTTGGGAAAATTTTATATGAAAAGAAGTTTATTTGTTCAATCTTTTCTTCATTCATGTGAACTTTCTAGATTTTTCGGGACAAAGAGCTTTAGAAATTTGTACTTTCATAATATAACAAATAGTTTCATTTTCGTTTCTGTCGTGATTTGAACGTCCTCTAAGATATGAGTTGTGTCACCATGAAGGCGTTTGGTCAGAAATAAGGATGGGTGAATTTTGTTCGCTGTGTAAATTGAAACACGGTATCTGGTATTGGAATTTGCATTGTGGGCGACAAAACAATTTATTCTAGTACACTTCCTAACTTTGTATTATCATAAATTAATTTTAAACTATTAAATAAGTAAATACATACTCGAAAAGGGCCTTGTATCTTTATTAAGCTATGTTATGTCTAAGCTAGATTAGATTGTGTTAGGATACATTGGTTAGGGTGGATTAGGTTAGTTATCTTTCTCAGACGTTCTAAAAATAAATTGCACAGTTATTATTTGTCCACTTATATAGACGTCAAACACGTATGAAATCCCAAATATCTGATAGTGAAATTTACTTTAATTGTGATCCAAATTCACATGGCTTTATGCTTTCTGGACAAATATCTTAGTAAGATTAGCTTTAGCATAGTATGAGATTTTGTATCAAGTTACATAAAGGATGTGCCAGGTGTTGGAGGACGAAGTATAATTTGACGACAAAACAGAAGTATTGGATAAAAGAGAATTTATTTCCCTATAAATTGCAATACATTAATAGTATGATAAGATTTTATCTACAATAAAACTTCCTTCAACATTTATGGTTATATAGAAAGCTACTGGCCAGGTTTATTTCAATTATTTGGGAAATAAAGTTTCTGTTGCCAGCGTCAACGAGTGAATCAATGGTAATGTCGTGTTGATCATTTTTTTTCACTTAACGACGACACAGAGGTGTTTCTTCGGGAGTTCAAATCTAAAAAGCTATGAAGTCAAAGCTTAGGTGTTATAAGATCGTGGACAATCTCGGACAGGAGGCTCTGAGTCGTGTTGGCTGTGTAGGAGAGAGTAGAGTACTACTCATATACTTCTAACTTTTCCCGGGCCATCCTAGTTCCCATTGGCCGCCTGAGATGTTTTCAATAAAAATACTTGGTCTTGCTTGACTGGCTACTGATAATAATTCTTTTTGTGGCTAAGGATAACACATTCAGCTTAGAATTCAGGCAATCTTTTGTAACCTTAAATATGATTGACATGGCCAAGTTCAATTAGATTATAAATAACACCGTAGTTTGCGTTTAAGGCAACAAAGTGTACAATTTAATCCTCTCTCAAACTTTAATCTGCAGAAATAGAAAGATGATAAAACAGCGGAGTATTTACTGCCCTAAACGTTTGCTCTCAAATATCATGTTCTGAACAATAGAGCGGAAAATGTCTAGGTCAAGTTTTGAACTCTAAATTTGGGTTTTCAAATACACAATTCTCTCTGAATATATTCTGCATCATTTCTATCCAATGTTTCTACATTTGCTATCCTCGCTTTCTCTCCAGAATATTTAAATTCTCATTCCTTCACCAATAATCAGATTAAATCTATATATGAGTTACGAATTTCGAAGAACGTCACCACCATGACGTTGTAACATAATCAACTTGAAGCAATTTCCATTGCCGCTAGTCGTGATAGGTTTCAGCATACCAGAGAATAAATTTCGAGGTGGGGACGGCGTGATAGGACTAAATATGCTAGCTTTCTAATCCCCTTCTACATTCATTCCACTAACAGTCATCAACTACCGCCATGCTAACCATGAAATATTTCTTTGATCCCTTCGGAGACCTCGAAAACTAATATTTATGGAACTCAGCCCTTCTCTTTATCGGCGATTTACATTCCTGCTCCCTCCACCCTGCAAACTTTTTTCACAGAATCTTAAACAAATTCCAATTGAACTACCTCTCACCTTCTTTACTTACAAGGTTCATAGCAATATCATTATCCTCGTTTTTTTCTACTACCTAGTTAGTAACTTATATGTATATAACTAATTCATCGACGGCAACCTCCAAATAATTTATTATCCAGTTTAATTTCGCTCACCCCATTGCACTAAGGCATTTATTGCCCAGTGCCTTCCCTTGCCTTTTCAATATCCAAAAAGTTGAAATGCCTGAACTTGTCCTACTTCAAAAGTGAACTTACTATACAGTTTAAAAACAAAAGTGTAATTGCTTAGTATTTTGGATAATTTTAAGCAGTGTTAGTTTTCAAATTGTAATGATAGGCCCTTACTGAAACAAGTAGCTTGAGTAATAAAAATTCAAATAACTTCAACGGGTAGCAAGGAATGTACACAGGGATGGCTATTACAGTGTTTGTAATGGAATAGAAGGATTTTCCTACAGATTTGTGTAAAATAAAATAAATTCCAAATTAAAAGATCTTCTTAACTTTCGATATACAAATTTAAAAACATCGGCTCTAACCAAGATTCTTCCTCGTTTCTGATATTATAACACTTATTATCTAATATTCTTTACCCAGAAACAAATTAGCCTTCTCTTTCTCTATTCAATCTTATCTTTGTCCCGTTGTTTTCAAGTCACGTCTTTGTTCTATATTTCTTTGCTTATAACTTGATTGAGTGCTGATGAATATATTCTATGTCATTAGTTCTTTTGAATTTTTTTATTTTTTTATTTATTTTTTTTTTTAAGAGCTCATCTGGCGACTGCCTTCTTGGGCATTAGTCGCCGTATTAAAACTGGCCTAGTTCTAGGCTACTTTAAAATAAAATTAAAGAGAAAAAAAACAACACCCCAAAAGGGGGAAAGGAAGCAAGCTGGTGCGTCGGGGAGAGGTCCCCCCGGCGCAGGAGCGTGCAACTAAAGGAAGAAATACAAACAAAAAACAAAACAAAAAAAAAACAAATGCAAAAAAAAACAAAAAAACAAAAAAAAAAACAAACCTTGCTTAAATAATAGGGAGAAGGCCGGCCTCCCCCAAGAAGTCAAGAAGTCAACAAGTCCACAAGTCAATGTGCACGAATCTGTCCCGAGTACAAGGGACAGGCGGTAGCGACCCCGCCCATCCCGGTACTGGGACAGGTATCCTGCGCGAAGATCGCCCAGACTGGGACATTCGACAAGAATGTGCCGAACAGTCTGGGGGACGACGCAGTCGTTGCAATAGGGCGCAGGCGAGCGCTCCATCAGATAGCGAGGCGTCACACGAGTGTGTCCGATTCGGAGACGACAGAAAGCAACCTGAAGCCTTGCCGCATTGGGGGATAGGTCCATAGGAACAGTCGCGGCGCAATGGTACGCAACTTTAAGTTCCCTTCGACCGTCTCCCATCTTCTTTGCCAAGCAGTCCGAAGAGCTGCCCGTATTCCTGCAATGTAGTCAGTGTGAGGAAGAGCGAAACGCTGGTCCGGTCGCAGAGTCCTCGCGGACTCTTTGGCGCCCTCATTCCCCGCAATTCCTACATGTCCAGGAACCCAGCAGAAGATAATCTCGACATCTGCCCGGCTCGCCAAAACCGTGGCGTCACGGATATCGCGAACCAGGGGATGTGGAGATTCCAATGCCCCGAGAGCACTCAGGGCGCTTTGTGAGTCGCTATAGATCACAATCCGGTCTCCGAACCGGGCACGTCGCGTAATCTCCCGTACCGAGTGGTGTATTGCCACCAGCTCGGCCGTGAAGACAGACGCAGCGCCTGGTAGAGCCCCGCTGACTTCAAACAGAGGGGATACGGCGTGGAAGCCGACCCCCTCTTGGGACTTGGAGCCATCCGTATACACTGGCACAGTACCAGCGTGACACGATGTGTGCTCCAAAAAGGTCGAACGCAATACTCCCGGCGCAGTACAAGCTTTGGGAGCAGAGGCGTGGCGACAAATTGCCAAATGTGGTACCCTCCAGGGTGGCATCCTGGGCAGAACCAGGGGTGCCACCGGCCCGAGAGCTATATCTACCTCTCGAAGGAGTTTCCTGCCCCTAAACCCAAAGGGCTTAGGGTATGACTGGCGTCTCTCGGCGGCATAGGCACCATCGAGATCAGCTGCGGATGCAGTGAGAGCTGTTGGCGACTGAGGGAGGCGCCGGGCTCGCGCGTACAGGCGAGTGATGCACTGCACGCGGCGCAGAGCGAGTGGCATCTCCCCAGCATCGACCAGCAGGCTCTCAATGGGGGAAGTGCGGAAGGCACCGGTCGCAAGGCGAAGGCCGGTGTCGTGGATTGAATCCACCTTCCGCAATAAACGCTCGGCTGCGGATGCATAAAACTCGCATCCGTAGTCGAGCTTCAAGCGAACAATGGATCGATAAAAAAGTAAGGCGGTAGCCCTATCAGCGCCCCAAGCACTGAACGTCACGGAACGGAGAATGTCCATGGCGCGGGTACAAGAGACCCTAAGGCTGCGAATATGAGCCTCCCAGGTGAGGCGTCGGTCGAATACAAGACCAAGGAAACGGTGCGACTCAACCACATCCAGGCGCACCCCATTAAGAAACAAATCTGGGTCGGGGTGAAGCCGTGGATGGCGGCAGAAATGCACCACCTTAGTCTTGGCCAAAGAAAACCGAAACCTGTGCGCTTCGGCATAGCGAGAGACGTGGTTCAATGCCTGTTGGAGTCGACGCTTCAGAGTTGGCATCTGGGCCGCGCCAAAAGAGATCGAAATGTCGTCCACGTAGAGCGTAGCGAGAACATCTTCCGGCAGCACCGAGGTGATGCCGTTTATGCTCAGGGCAAAGAGTGTGACACTGAGGACACTTCCCTGCGGGACACCCTCTTCCTGCTCCTTTGGGCCGGAGAGGGCTCCCCCCACCCGTACGCGGAATCGACGATCTCGCAAAAATTCAGATATAAACATTGGGAGGCGTCCCCTCGCCCCCATCGTGTGGAGTGTGTCCATGATACCGTATCGCCATGCGGTATCATAGGCCTTCTCCAGATCAAAAAACACCGTGGCGTAGTGCTGTCTACGAAGGAAAGCCTCGCAGACGGCATTTTCCAGTCGGAGCAGAGCATCCGACGTGGAGTGGAACTTACGGAAGCCGCACTGTGCAGAAGACAGATGGCCTCCGCTGTCCAGGAAATAGGCTAATCTAACATTTACCAATTTCTCGATCAACTTGCACACGCAAGAGGTTAGAGAGATTGGGCGGAAACCTGTCGGAGTAGAGTGATCTCTCCCCAGCTTGCGAAAGGCGAGCACAGTAGCGATTCGCCAGGAGTCTGGGAGAAGACCTTCCACCCAGATCCTGTTGAACAAATCTAAAAGAGAGGCCATGCCTCGCTCACCCAGGTGTCGAAGCATGGCGTACGAGACATCGTCCGGACCATGGGCGGTTTCCGCGCACGAAGCGAGAGCGGAACGCAACTCACTCACGGTAAACTTGTCGTTGAAGGGTTCTCCGCCTCTGGAGGTAAAGTCCAGCCGGCGGCCTTCCGCGACATCACGACGTGCATTGAATGCTGGCGGAGCAGCATCACGGCTAGAGAATGCGGAAAAAGCGGCCGCTAAGGATTCCGCCACGGACACGGGGTCCGAGATTGCGGTCGTATTCTCCTGGAGAACAGGAGGGGGGTCCTGCGAGAACTTGCCCTAAATCCTTTTGACTCGCTTCCACACCTCAGCTAAAGGGGTCTTCCCGTTAAGTGAAGACACGTATGCCCGCCAGAAGAGCATCGGGCGTGCTTCGAAATATACCGGAACCTAGCCCTAGCCCGACGAAATTCAGCGACAGTGAAATCGTTCGGGCGGCGCTTATAGCGCATGTAGGCATAACGCTTCTGTTTGAGGGCCGTCTCACACTCGGCCGACCACCATGGGAGTAGTCGGCGTGCAAAACGGCCAGATTTCCTAGGAATAGTGGTCAGGCCTACGGCGATGAGGTTGCCGGAGAAGAACTCAACGGCCTCATCTACCGACCTAAACTCCTCGACTGAGATAGAGAATTCAGTCATTTCCTGAAATGCAGGCCACCGCGCCCGCGCCAAGCACCACCGAGGTGGTCTCTCAGGCGGCAGTTGCCCTGAAAATGATATTTGAATGGGAAAGTGATCACTACCATGGAGGTCATCGACCACCCCCCAATCAAAATCAGGCTGTGCATCCGAAGAGCACAAAGACAGGTGAAGGCAAGAAAATGAAGCGGTTCTCGGACACTGATGGGTAAACTCATCCACGTTTAGGACACCCATCTCAAGCTCTTCGATCAGATCGGCAAGGACTTGTCCCCTGGGGATTTATGGAGTAATCTCCCCAGAGAGGATGCCTGCCGTTCAGATCTCCAAGCAAGAGATAGGGCCTCGGCAACCGTGCCACGACGCGGTGGAAGTCCCCCGCGTCGAAGTCAGCTGACGGTGGAATGTACGCAGAAATGATAGTATACCTCCTATCCAGGTGCAACTGCACAGCCACTGCCTGAAAGGAGGTATCTAAAGAGAAAGGAAGAACGGAGACATCATGCCGGGTGTAAACCGCGCATGCCCCAGCCCGGCCATACCGCGGTGGTGGGGTCGCAAGACCCTTATATCCCGGGAGGGCAGGCAGGGGGCACGCGCTTAGCATGGTCTCCTGCCAAAAAATAGCTAACGGGAAACGATACGAGGCGAGCCTCCGCAGCTCCTCCCAGTTGGCCCGGAGTCCACAGCAATTCCATTGAAGGAATATGCCCTCCAGGCCTAGCTCGGAGGAGACGCGGGGGCCCTCCTCGAATTGAAGACCATCACGGGAATGGACGTACGCTTCCCGGGGGCAGAACCCCGGGCGCTGTTGGCCGGATAAAGCGCTGGAGGCGCTGTCGCCTTCGAGGACTTATTGGGGGAGGTTGGGCTCGCCATGCGAGTCTTTTCCTCCCTCCGCCTTGAAACCTTAGGCGGGCGCTGCGGCTTCGGAGGCGGGGGGCCCTCTTTTCGAGGAACCACCGTCTCCGAGCCACTCGCTCCACCTCGGGGCGTGGGCGAAGGAGCCAAAGCTCCTTTGTTGCTGTCTTCCTTTCGGGGGACAGCTTTGGGAACCCCTGAAGATGGCCTAGCGACCATCTTCAGGGGTGTTGTCTCCTGTGAGTCTAACGACTCAGTGGAGGCGCGTGGCCGTTTCGCCTTGCGGGAAACGGTCACGCTGGGGGAAGAGGAAGGATCCCTGGTTTTAGCGGGGGCTGGGTATGAACCCTTTTTGCCGCCAGCTTTATCAGGGGAGCGCCCGGGTTGGGTAGAGCCCGCAAAAGGGCTCGGAATGGGCGCGGAAACAACCGTGCTCGTTGGCTTGGATGGGCCAGGAGCAGAGGGTGCCTTTCGAACTACTGAGGCATATGACGTCCCAGGCAGAGCTGGGCGCTCCAGGACCAAGTCCTTAGCCTCGCGGAATGAGAGTCTATCCTGGGCCTGAACGGCCAGGATTTCTTTCTCCAGGAGATATGCACCACATTGCTTCGAAGAAGCGGGGTGCGGCTCTCCGCAATTGACACACTTGGCCACACACGATTTGGACTTATCGTGTGCGACCTTGGAGCAATTTACACAGACCCCTATTTTGCACGTCTACATGAGCGATTCGTATGGCCGAAGCGGTGACAGTAATAGCACCGCCGCGGCAGTGGCACGAATGCCTTTACGCGGTAGCGGTACCAACCGGCAGGCACCGACTCAGGGAGCTTGTCACTGTCGAACGTGACGAAGAGTGTAGGGGTGGGTCTCGAAGCCCCTCCCTGTTTTCTCATCACACGTTCGACCTTGACCGCCCCATGGTCGGCCAGCTCTAGGGTGATGTCCTCAATGGAGTAGTCAACGAGTTCTCTCGCATAAACTACTCCTTTTACAAAGTTTATTATAGAGTGCGGCGTCACACTCACCGGCGTGCCATGAAGTGTCCGAAGAGCACTTATCTTGGCCGCCTCGGCGGGATTCGCCGCATTCGCCAGAAGGCTGCCGTTCGAGAAACGGGTCACTTTCGGCTCTTTACCAATTGCACTAGCTAATCCTCTCCTCTGATGGATCATGTTGCCCTTGGACAACATGGTGCCATCAGTGGAGCGAATAACGAGGAAGCGTTTGAAGCAAGCGGGCTCGAAAACGCGGTTAACCTCTGAATGAGGGGCCCCGATGTCATCGAGGCTCCGCCCTGTGCACTCTTGGTGTTAGTCTTGGTCAGGGGCTCCGCACACGAGGGGGTAGAGGGGCCGGATGTGCCGATCTTGGCTTGGTCGCCTACCAAAGTGGTAGCAGACCCATCCGTCCCCGCAGCCCCCGCGGATGGAGAGGAGCCCCGAGTCTTTTTCGTCTTTTTAGTCTTCTTTGTCTTTTTCTTTTTTGGAGAGGAGGGCGGGGAATGAACCCGCTTTTCACCTCCGCCGGCAGAAGCCCCCAGGCCAGATGGACCGGCCTCAGCCAGGTCCCTCTCTGAAATGGAGAAGGTCCTGGTTGTCGTAGGGGCACCTGTCGGAGGAGATCCCTCCCCTCCTTTTACTGCCTCGGAGCCCTCAGCCATTTAAGGAGACCTTGCATAGGGTCGCTTCGGGTTCGGTGCTTATCGCCGAGCACGAATTCCCCCCCATGGAAGGCCCTACCGTCTGAGGCTGGGTCTCCTCAAGGACCATGTTTATCACAGGAGGGGCCTCCAGTTGGCCATCCCCTCCCAGGACATCGCAGGTCCCCTTGGCAGTGTCGCCAGTCTTGTGTGGGGAGGCACAGGCCTTGACCCCAGCAAGGTTTAGAATTTTTGCCAGCAGGTCTTTTGAGGGAAGCGACCGAAGGGGCCTGGCTTCCCTCTCTCCCCTAAGGGGGTTTGCTCTACCGAGCCGCTTTGATGGGGAGCGGCTGGCTAAGGGCTGCCTGCTGGCTTTCTTGGCAGTCCCCTTGGAAAGAAAAGAGGGGACTGCCGCTGGGAAAAGGGAGGTGCCCGAAAGCACCTCCAGAGAACGGGGTGAGGGGGAGTCCCCTGCACCCGTAGGCGAAGGAGAGGAGTAAGCCTTCTCTCCGGTTAGAGAAATATGAAGGGGCCCCTGTGCAAGCACAGGAGGGGGGGGACCTCCATTTTTTTTGCTGGAGCTGCCCGAGGGCGGCTCCGTCGATGGAACAGGGGAAGTTGAGGGTTGGATTTGTTTTGTTTTTTTATCATCATTGGGCATGGTGACCCTTTTTTAAACACGGGATGCAATTGCGCATACCTCTCGCAGTAGCCCGCACTGCGAGAGGTGCTTACAAGCCCGGCAGAGCCAGGCGCCGCCATTTAAGACCACCCCTCCAGCCTGGTGGCCTGGCAGTCCATCGGCATGGCGGCTCCACCTTAGACACGGCGTAAAAATTAATAGATTGTGAAGAGGAGAGGAAAAGGGATGTGAGGAAGGTATGGGTGGGGATGAAGCAGGTAGTTAAAAACCAGCCACCCCAGACCGGAGCTCAGGAGTTAAGGAACATTGTCCCCCACCCTCTCAGCCCCGATGCGGGATGGTTGGCTGAAAGGAAGGTCAGCATCTACCCTGTGAAATTAGAGGCTGACCAGAGAAAGTTGTGGGAGAGGTTGTGTGAAAAGAGAGGAAACAAGTGTTTTGAAGGAAGGAAGAGAGGCTAAGCTGGGGCCGGACGGGGTGCTGAGTCCCGTCAGCACGGCGGCCAAAATGGCAAATCGCCGCGCCCCTTACGGGGTAGTTCTTTTGAAATATCGTGTTTACCAGGCCATTTATATAGGGCATTAGCCTCTCGAAAATATAAATAATGTTCCTGCGCCTCATCATAGTAGTCATCTTAGCACCTAGTGATTGATACACTACCAATGATGGATATGGGAACCTTTAGTACGAAACATCGCTCTAATTGCATCCCGTTTTCCGAATATTCGCATTCATCATATATATATAAATATATAAATATATATATATATATATATATATATATATATATATATATATATATATATATATATATATAAATATATATATATATATATATATAAATATATATATATATATATATATATATATATATATATATATATAAATATATATATATATATATATATATATATATATATATATATATATATATATATATATATATATATATATATATATATATAAATATACATGTGAAAGATAAAGGTAAACAACAATATTTGAATCCAGATTTTATTTATAACTGTCGGACTAGTTTTGGCAAGATGCCATTTGCAACTTATAATGAAGAAAGTAGTCAAGGGGCACAGAATATATAAGGTAAGTTGTTTTTTTTTAATGTTAGGAGCCTATCTGGCAAATACTCACTTGGGACAATTCGCCGCACTCACGACTGCCTAAGATTAGGCTAATTTAAAATAAGAATATTTACAAAACAACAACAATTAAAAAGGAAAAATGGTAACAAGGAGGAGGCAAGCTCCAGAACGACGGGGATAAGTCCGCCCCTATCCCCGGCGCAAGAACGTGCCAGCTACAAAGAAAACAATAAAAAAAACTAGTTAAATAAAAAGAAGAAGGCCAGCCTACACCCAAATGTCTATAAGTACACCAGACAATGTGCACGAACTCGTCCCGTGTACAAAGGAGAGGCAGGAGAGACACCGCCCATCACGGTACCGGGACAAGTAACGTGAGCGGAGATCACCCAGAGTTGGACATCCAACAAAATTGTGTGGAACAGTTTGGGGAACAACGCAGTCGTCACAGTACGGCGCGGGCGAGCGCTCCAACAAATGGCGGTATTTCCCGCGAGTATGGCCAGTTCGGAGAGGACAGAAAGCAAGCAGAAGCCTTGACGGCATTAATGGCTAGGTCCATGGAAACAGTGGTGGCGCAATGAACGCAACTTTAAGTTCCCTTCGACCGTCTATCATCTTCTTTGCGAAGCAGCCCGGAGAACTAGCATGTAGTCGGTGTGAGAAAGAGCGAAACGCTGATTCGATCGCTGAGTCCTCACGGACTCTTTGGCGGCCTAATAGGCGCGCTCATTCCCAAATATTCCTACATGTCCAGAACCCAGCAGGAAAAAACTCTCTACATCCGCCAGGCTTACTAAAACAGTGGCGTTACGGATATTGAGAACCTGGAGATGCAGAGAGTCCAATGCCCCAAGAGCACTAAGGGCCCATTGTGAATCGCTATAGATCAAAATCCGTTCTCCAAACCTGGCACGTTGTATACTCTCCCATACTGAGTGGTGTATTGCCACCAGCTCGGTCGTGAAGACAGACGCAGCGCCTGGCAGAGCCCGGCTGACTTGAAACAGAGGGGTACGGTATGGAAGCCAATCGCCTCTTCGGACTTGAAGCCATCTGTATACACTGGCGCGGGTCCAGCGTGACACGAGGTGTGCTCTAAAAAGGTCAAACGCAATACTCCCGGCGATGTAAAAACTTTAGGAGCAGAGGCGTGGCGACAAATAGCCAAATGTGGTACCCTCCAGTGTGGCGTCCTGGACAGAACCAGGAGCGATAAAAAAGTAAGGCAGTAGCCCTATCAGCGCCCAAAGCGTTGAACATCACGGAACGGAGAATATCCATGGTGCGGGTACAAGAGAACCTGAGGCTGCGAACCTGAAGCGCCTCACTGGTGAGGCGTCGGTCAAATACAAGACCAAGGAAACGATGCGATTCAACCACTTCCAGGCGCACCCCATTAAGGAAAAAATCTGTGTCGGGTTGCAGCCGTGGATGGCTCCAGAGTTGACATCTGGGCCGCGCAAAAGAGATCGAAAGGTCGTCCACGTAGAGCGTAGCGACATCTTCCGGCAGCCGAGAGGTAGTGCCTTTGATGCTCAGGGAAAAGAGTGTAACACTTAGGCCCCCCTTCTGCGGAAAACCTCTTCCTGCTCTATTGGGCCGGAGAGGGCTCCACCCACCCGTACGCGGAATCGACAATCTCGTAAAAATTCATATATAAAGACTAGGAGGTGTCAAGTCGCCCCCATCGTGTGGTGAGTCTCTATTATACCATATCGCCATGCGGTATTATAGGCCTTCTCCAGATCGAAAAACACGGTGGCTTAGTGCTGCCTACAAAGGAAGGCCTCGCAGATGAAATAATCGAGTTAAAGCAGAGCATCCGACGTGGAGTGAAACTTGCGGAAGCCGCACGGTGCAGAAGACAGATGGCCTCCGCTGTTCAAAAAAAGGGTAATCAAATATTTACCAATTTCTCCATCAACTTGCACACGCAAGAGGTTAGAGAGATTGGAAGGAAACTGACCGTGGTAGAGTGATCTCTCCCCGGTTTGCTAAAGGGAAGCACAGTAGCGATTCGCCAGGAATCTGAGAGGAGACCGTCCATCCAGATCCTGTTGAACAAATCTAACAGAAAAGACCTTCCTCGCTCACCGAGGTTTCGAAACATGGCATACGGAACATCGTCCTGACCATGGCCAGTGTCCGCTCACAAGGCAAGAGCGGAGCGCAACTCACTCACAGTCAAACTGTAGTTGAAGGCTTCTCCGCCTTTGGCGGTATATTCCAGTCTGCGTCCTTCCGCGACATCACGACGTGCATTGAATGCTGATGGAGCAGCATCCCGGCAAGAAAATGCGAAGAAGCGGTCGCAAAGGATTCCAACGCGAAAGCGGGGTTTGAGATTGCGGTCCCATTCTCATGGAGAACGGGAGGGCGGTCCTGCGAGAACTTGTCCCGAATCCTTTGGACTCGCTTTCACACATCTGCTGTAGGGGTCTTCCCGTTAAGTGGAGCCACGTATGCCTTCGAAAAAGAGCAGCGGGCGTGCTTTGAAAGATACCGGAAACTAGGCATAACGCTTCAGTTTGCGGGCCGTCTTACACTCGACCGGCCACCATCAGAGTGGGCAGCGTGCAATAGTTGTCAGGACCACAGCGATGAGGTTGCCGGAGAGGAACTCAACGGCCTCATCTACTGACCTAAACTCCTCGACTGAGATAGAGAATTCAGTCATTACCTAAAATGCAGACCACCGCCCCAAACCAAGCACCACTGAGGCGGCCTCTCAGGTGGCACTTGCTCTGAAAGTGATATTTAAATGGGAAAGTGATCACTACCATAGAGGTCATCGATCACCCCCCAATCAAAATTAGGCTGTGCATCCGAAGAGCACAAAGATAGTTCAAGGCAAGGAAATGTACCGGTTCTCGGGCAGTGATGCGTAATCTCATTCACATTTAGGACACCTATCTCATGCTATTCGATCATATCAGCTGGGGCTTGTCCTCTGGGATTTATTGAGTAATCTCCCCACAAAGGATGCCTGCCGTTCAGATCTCCAAGCAAGAGAAAGTTCCTCAGAAACGGAGCCACAAGGTGGCGGAAGTCCCTCGCTTCGAAGTCAGCTGACGGTGGAATGTACGCAAAAATAATATTATAACTCCTATCTTGGTGAATCTGAAACCACTGCCTTAAAGCAGGTATCTAAAGTGAAAAGAAGAACCACCACACATCATGCGGGGTGTAAACCGTGCATCTCTCAGCTCTGCCATCCCGTGGTGCTGGGGTCGCAAGACCATTATACCACGGGAGGGCGGGCAGGGGGCACACGCCTAGCATGGTCTCCTGCAGAAAAATAGGTAACGGGGAACGGGACAACACGAGCCTCGGCAGCTCCACCCAGTTGGCCCTGAGTCCACGGCTATTTCATTGTAGGAATATTCCTTCCAGGCCTAGATTCGAAGGAGGCGCAGGGGCCCTCTTCGAGAAAAAAATCCTTACTGGAATGGCCGTATGTTTTCTGGAAGCAAAAACCCCAGGCACTGTTGGCCGGACAAAGCGCTGAAGGTCACCTCGCCTTCGAAGACATATTGGGGGAGGTTGGGCGCGCCATGCGAGTCTTTTCCTTCCTCCCCCTCGAAACTTTAGGCGGGCGATGCGGCTTCGTAGGCAGGCGGGCCTTCTTTTCGAGGAACCACCGTCTTCGAGACACTCAGCCTACTACTAGGCGTGGGCGAAGGAGCCGAAGCTCCTTTGTTGCTGTCCTCCTGTCAGGGGACAGCTTTAGCAAACCCGGAAGATGGCTGGCGACCAACTTCTGGGGTTTTTCCTCCTGTGAGTTTAACGACTTGGTTGAGGCGCGTGGCCGTTTCACCCTTACTGGAAACGGTCAGTCTGGGGAAAGGGGGGAGCCCTGGTTTTAGCCGCGGCTAAGTGTGAACCCTTTTGGCAGCTAGCTTTACCATGGGGGCGCCCGCGTTGTGTAGAAAACGCAGAAGGGCTCCGAATGGGAGCGGAAACAACCGTGCTCGTTGGCCTAGATGGGCCAGGAGGAGAGGGTGCCTTTTTAACTATTGAGGCATAAGACGTTCCAGACAGAGCCGGGTGCGCCAGCACCATGTCCTTAGCCTCACGGAATGAGAGTCGATCTTGGGCCTGAACGGCCAGGATTTCTTTATCAAGGAGATATGCACCACATTGCTTCGAAGAAGCGGGGTGTGGCTCTCCGCAATTTTCACACTTGGTCATACACGATTGAGACTTATCGTGTGCGGCCTTGGAGCAATTTACACAGACTTCGGGTGACCCTGACTTTGCACGTCTACAAGAACGATTCGTATGGCCGAAGCGGTGACACTAATAGCACCGCTGCGGCTCTTGCACGAATGCCTTTACGCCGTAGCGGTACCAACCAGCACGCACCGACTCAGGGAGCTTGTCACATTCGAACGTGACAAAGAGTCTAGGGGTGGGTCTCAAGGCCCCTCCCTGTTTTTTTATCACACGTTTGACATTGACTGCCCCATGGTCGGCCAGCTCTAAGGTGATTTCCTCTATGGAGTAGTCAACGAGTTGCCTTCCCAAAACTACTCCTTTCACAAAGTTCTTATTAGAGTGCGGCGTCACACTTACCGCGTGCCTTCAAGTTTCCGAAGAGCACTTATCTTCGCCGACTCGAAGGGATCCACCGCATTCGCCATAAGGCTCCCTTAAGAGAAACGAGTGCCTTTTGGCTGCCATCAGTGCAGCGGATAACGAGGAAGCATTTAAATCCAGCGGGCTCGAAAACGCCGGGTATCCTCTGAATGAGGGGCCCCGATGTCCTCGAGGTTCCACCCTGCGCCCTTTGGTCTTAGTCAGGGGCTCCGAACACAGCGGGGTAGAGGGGACAGAAATGCCGATCTTGGCTTGGTCACTTACCGAAACAGCAGACTCATCCATCCTCGCAGTCCTCGAGGATGGAGAGGAGCCCCGAGTCTTTTTAGTCTTTTTTTCTATTTTTTTTCTTTTTAGGAGAGGTGGGCGGGGAATGAACCCAATAAACCCGCTTCTCCTCTCCGCTGGCAGGAGCACTTAGGCCAGATGGACCGGCTTCAGCTAGGTTCTTCTTCAAGAATGAGAAGGTGTTGGTGGTCGCAGGGGCACCGGTTGGAGGAGATCCCTCCCCTACTTGTACTGCCTTAGAAACCCGCGCCGTTGAGGAAGACCTTGCATAATGGCGGATTCGGGTTCGGTGCTTGGCGCCGAGCCTGCTGGATTTCTTGGCATTCCCCTTGGAAAGAAAAGGGAGGACTGCCGCTAGAAATAGGGAGGTGCCCAAAAGTACCTCCAGAGGATGGGGTGAGGGGAAGTCCCCTTCACCTATAGTCGAAGGAGGGGGGTGAGCCTCCTCTTCAGGTAGAGAAAATTTGATGGTCCCCTTCGCAAGCACAGGTTGGGGGACCTTCATTTTTTCTGTGGAGCTGCTCGAAGGCGGCCCCGTCGATGGAATAGGGGGAATTGACGGGATTTTTTGTTTGACTCATCATTGGGCACGGTGACTCTTTTTATTATGGAATGCAATAGCTCATCACCACTCGCAGTTGCCCGCTCTGCACGGGGTGCGTACAGGGGTGCGCGCTGCCATCTAAGGCCACCCCTCCCGCCAGGGTGACCTGGCAGCCCTTCAGCATGACGGCTCTACTTTGGTCACGGCGAAACATTGATAGTGTGGGAAGAGAGAAGGAAAAGGGATGTGATGAAGGTATGGGTAGGAATAAAGCAGGTTGTTAAAAAATTATCATCCCAAACCGGATCTCAGGGGTGAGGCAACATCCCCCCCCTCCTCCTAGCCCCGATCTGGGACGGTTGTCTGAGAAGAAGGTCAGCATCTACCCTGTGAAATTACAAGCTGACCAGAGAAAGTTGATGGAGAAGTTGCATGAAAAGCGAGGAAACAGCGGGGAAACACACGTGTCTGAAGGAAGGAGAAGAAGCTATCTGGAGTCTGACGGGGTACTTAGTCCCTTCAGCACGGCGGCCAGGATGGAAAATCACCACGTCCAGAAAATGCAGGAAACTTTACAGAAATCAGTATCATCAATGCTAAATTGAAATATAGCTTTTAATAAGGCAAAAGCTTCTCTTACAAAATATTGATATTATAGCTAAATTGGCCACGATTAGTTAATAAAGATAGTTCTGTGGTTGATAGGTTTAAATAAATAAACATTTTCTTACCTGTGCCATTTATTTTATCACTAAATCTTAAATTATACTAAAAATATTACAAATAATTAACTTGTTCGAATACTTTTGCAAACTAATTTATAAATGTTTTTACTTAGTGTAATTAATTGTATAATAACTGTATCCTGAACCGTTTCAGGTCTATGTACATTCATTCGCTGTTAATAAGCGTGTGGTTATTTATCAAAAGGAATAAGCGTCAACCGAGGATGGTATCTGCGCAATAGGCTGGTTTCTTAAATTAGTGAAGTTGGAAATTGAAATTTATGAGACAAAGTAAGAGTGCCGATTAGTGTACAGAGGAAACTACTCGTAGCTCAGAGAAACGATAAAGCGCAACTCTGCATGCAAAATTTTTCTTGCATTGCTGCAGATAGTACTGCTACTTTGGGTCCGAATGGGAGTGGGGAACACCTAACTTAATTTTTGAGCTGCAAAGGATTTTCAATTTTCCTTGAACTGAAACTTTGACATGTTCGGGAGAGTTGCTCACCCGCACATTTCACCTGACTTAACTTAGAAAACTCCTTTAATCCTTATCTCAAGCGCATGCTTTCGTTGTTTTCCCTTCTCCGTGTGTAAAATAATGAAACTGGTACTTATTAGAGCATCCTTTTTAATTCCCGTAACTTCTCCATATTCAACGCCCTAAATAACTCCTGCCAAATTGATGCCTTTTTTTTTCCTTAGAATTTAATAAACTTGGTTCAAGTAAAAAAAAACAAAAAACAAAACAAAAAGATATTCCTCCAAACTCCACCAACTAAAAACTGATTAAAGCTAATGACTTATTCATAATTACAGCACTGCCTTTATTTACATCGGTGCTAGAAATTACCGCGTTCTTTTAGATCTTTGCAAGATGAAAACTCCTTGCTAGAAAGGACCATCTTCTATTTTAAGCCTTCATAAATACATTTAGCCTTAAGTGAATAAAATTAATATGACTACATACATATGTGAAAATCTACACTAGATTTAGAGTTCACATGGGGATATTTTTCAATTTAAATCACTCAATTTGCGATAATGTAGTTTGATTATAGATTCTTTATATAACCTTCAACTACCCATCAGTAATAAAATATTCGGACTCAATTTCCATTGATTGTTTTTCGACTTGTTTATTTTTTAAGACCAAAATATCTTCAGCTATATTTTGGTTCAATAGTTTTGGTGCATTTAGCGAAATTCTGCGTTAAAAAAACTGGATTCCTTTTTGATGGATGAAATTTCTTATATATCAAATGTTATTTAATCTTGTCAGAATAATAAAAGAAAATTGAGGAGATAAATGTGAATAAATGCTTGATGAAAGATATACATGTAGACATAAGCTATAGACAAAATATTTTTTGCAAAACGATATACATTATAGGCTACAATACCTATTAACTTGTTTGCCAGCTTTCTTTCCTAAATATGTTAGGTAGCTTAGACCAGCTCACAGAATCACAGATATGAATTTTAGTATAAAGGGAAATTATTTAATTGTTGTTTGATTTACATAGCTTGACCTTTTATTTTAGTTCTCAAGACAAAGCTGATGCAGCTGACTTTTTTTACATTAAGAATATTAACACTGTCTCCATTGAAGTAGTTAGGCTTCGCTCTGATTATCAAGTTTATTTCACTCTCCTTTATTTCCAATTTTTATCACGCTGACTGAACATGAGTTACCAAGTCACAAGAGTTATCTCGTTAAGTAATGAAAACAAACCATTAAATTTGTTTTTTAATCTTCTCTCTTAAATTAAAATGTCGCTTAATGACGTTTTTGATCTACTTTTTAATAGGAAAACTTAGAATATCTTTAATTTGATTCCACAAAATCATGAGCGGCAAGTGGTGGAGATATAAGATGTGATAAATAGCGGGATCGCTAGGAATAATGTTCACCATAAACAAAAATGTGGGGAAAGAAACATTGATCAATATGTTTAATGTGGAAATTGATAGCGTAGTGGATTCAATTTAATTAAACATGGAAAAATGTGCGACAAAGAAAGAAAATACTACTAAGACGAATTTGACGGAGGAAATAAAATTTGGCTTTTCAAATAAGGAAAGTGAGATATGTAATGTAAAAATGAATTAAATATAAAAGGTCATAAATAAGGTGTAAGGTATAATTTTAAGGGGCCTTTTAACAGAAAATGCATAAATAAATTATATACAAATTACAAAAGGCGTGAATCACCCTAAAAAAAAGGGAGTAATTTAGCAGTAGATCTTTATGTCAGCTCGGGTTTGGGGGATTTTTAGGGACAAAATTCCAAAGAAAGAGAAAATATACAATGTAAATCAAGATTTGATTTTTTTTAATCAATTCATTAAATAATAGGATAAAAAAAGGCTAGCAGGGAACAAATAGATAAAAAAAAACGTGAAACAGATCATAGGTTTGGTTAAACATGTGATATTAATGAATGAATTAAAATTTTAAAATCGTTGAAATCAAAGTTCACTAGGGCAAGATCTGCCTACCCGAATTTTGCGGTATAGAATAGTTTAGAATTTCTTAACCGCGAGTTAAACTCCATTTGGTATCTCATTTATTTCAAGGAGTTTTCTCCTTTTGGCTCAACACTTTACTGCTTGAGGAGTGAAAATAAGATACCGATAATTTATAGAAATCACGTAGGTGACTTTTTAGTACAAATGATTACGGAAACTATCGAGAATAATATAACAAAATAAACACTCTTTTACTTATCATATGAAAATAAACTTTGGTTCTGTTTAATGCCAAACTTCTTTTACTTAATTTGCTTTAAACTAAACATGACTGAAAAAAATGCTATTTGAAGACTTAAAAATTCTTTTATTAGCTATAATCGTCCTAATAATAGGCTCTGACAAGCTATAAAGGCCTTACATAAAAAGCAATACTAAAAATTACGCAGGAGACAAAAAATAAGATAAGTGAGGGTATATAACGCTTCTCTTTACATTTTCTCTAACTCACTGTTTCATCCCGATTAAAAATGATACTATTTGACTTTTAAATTTAACATAAAAATATACGTATGTGAAATGACCGAAAAAACAAACAAAATGGAATAAAGTTAGAGAAAAGATTAATCATGTCACCTCCGCAATTTATGGTGTCAGAGAAAAACGGACACGTAATGTTAAAAGCCCGGTAAAATTGGGGTACGATGAGTTAAATACATACGTCACTTAACTGACAGCTGCTTCCCGTGTTAATTTCCCCCAAAAAATTTCAGCTTTTCTCTCACCGGACCAAAGAATAGAATTATGAGGGAATAAATAGAAATTAATAAAATAATAATAAGGATTTTATATGGCGGCCTTCAAGCCCTACGAGTAGATGTCCATCAACTAGAAATAGATTTGACAAAAAGAGATTCATTTCTAAAGTCCGCTTGAAAGCGCCAGTCAAAGAAGAGGTGCATATGCCAGGAGCCAGACCATTAAAATGAGGAATAAAAAAATAAAATGAGGACTATCAAAGATTTGGGAGAAAAAAAGATAACAAATGTTGATAATTATATTGGTATTAATATCAAAGACAATAAATATCACAGTCAACTTTACTTTTATACAAATGAATTGTTATTAAAAGTAAATATTGAAAAAAAAATTCCTCGACTATCTAATAGATTATCTCTTTTTAATGTTATAGAAGGGCCTCGGTTAATCAGTCGATCCCATTGGGCTGAATTTCTCTCCAGATGTCAATTTTTCTACACATATTCTACAGATTTTATGTACAAAGCGAATATACGAGTATGTATTATATTCCATATGAATTCAAAGAAAAGCTTAGATAAAAGCTCCTTAAAATCTCAAATCCGATAATCGTAATTTAATTAATGAGTTTCTAAAAATTAAAAAAATTCCCTATTGAATTAGTTTACCCCTTATTTTTCTTACAAAATACTTTTCTTTTTCTACATTTTTATAAAATCTCTGATTTATTAGGGAGATAACGAGAGTTTCAACAACCAAAATTAGGGGACACTTTCTGGGTAGATAGATGCAAATATTCCGTGATTTTCTGATGCATTAAAATGTATAAAATTACCTTCATTGGCAAACATTTGCTGCATTCGCTTTAGAATATTCATTCAGAAAGAAATTAAAGTTAAATACTGGAAAAATTTACATTCAAATTAAACGCTTAATACGATTTTATTTTCGCAAATATTTGAAAAGTAAATATAAATACAGTTTGTCTGTAATGCCTGGGTGACATTTTAGTTTGTTTTATTATTGTAACGAACTATGATAATGAGATTAAAAAAGGCGAATTAAAGGTCAACTGGTAGACCTGAAGATATTTAGACGGTTATTCAATTCCAGCGACACGCCAAGAACTTCATGAGTCATGAATGGATACCATCTATGATTCGCTCCTGCAAATGAGGAAAATTTCTAATGTGTACACTTTAGATAGATCTTTGCTTTACTTAATTTCACAAAGAAAAGTCAAACGTGTCAGCTCCGAAGGGAGTGGAGGCAATAGCTTCCATACTTCTCTTCTTATTCAGTTGAATTCTTTGATTAAGGAATACTCGAGCAGCTTTGGCATATCATGGAAAAGCAATCTCTTATTGAAAAATAAAATATCAATTTTTTATGATACTGTAAGACCCTCAATTTACCGAGATGCTTGTGTAACGATACCGTGAGTTTGGCGAATAAAATTCGGTCAATTACTGGATCTCGTGTTAGAGCACATCACACATTAACTTTTGACATTAACTTATAGACCGCGCGCAAGAGAGCAGATATCTTGATTTTTTTCACTTCCACGGCGACACACATACACACAATGGAAAAGAGGTTAATGATAGATGCTGGAAAAGTGGAACTTTAACTTTGTTTGACTGAATCATTTTCTATCACGCAGGTAAACGTCTAGAAAAACTTGCTTGAATGGATTAAAAAAAATCGAATAGTCAATAACAGACGGTCGACTAAAATAATTTTTGTCTACTAGTCTTCTTATCTCATTGGACTGTTTATCCGAATGGCGAATGATAGCTTATTTCTGTTTCCTTAGGTTGAAAACGACGGTACTCCTCTCCTAACAGATACAAAATTTAATTTTGATAGTCCTCAACAGCCATGTACTTTCGTTTAGACCATCGCTATCTTACTGTGGCACTTCTCCTGTGAGTTCAAATAACGTACCTTAGCCTAAAATAAATAGAACATAGGTTAATTTTAACCTAGACTAAGTTCAATATGTATACAATGTTTAGAGTTTTTATTATATTTGATATTGTCTAATCTTATTATGGAAATTCTTTAAAGAATTAAATGGAAAAAGAATACAAGCTGAATGTATTGTATGCTTAATTTTATATTTCTTGGATTTCAAATCACTGGTGAACATGATTTGAGAATGATTTTTTGGCTTCCTAGGAGTACCTGTGTAGATTAATAAATCTATAGGTTTAATTAAACAAATCCTCATAAAGTTCTATACATTATCGAGCTTCCAATTAGGATCAAATTTTTCAAATGATACAGACTTTCCTTCTTTCCATATTTTTATATTTTAGTATTATAAATCTCACTAAAACTTACACAATAAAATAATATAAAAGAGTATTTAAGAATAATGTGAAAGAAAAGTGTATATAACAAGGGTATTTCTATGATCGCCTTAAAGAAAAGTTTTGTACATGTGGCTTAGACAACCAGGAAAATAAATATCCATATCAAACTACCTGTTGACTTAAAAAATTAATCAACAAATCACCCTATGTTCGTGCTGCAAATTTGAAAGCTATTCTGAGGTATAAATACTGGCTAAAATTACTAAGTAAATTCTTCTCTAAAAATGTCTCTCGGTGGGTTTTAATTCGCCCTCAAAATAACCTGTTTTGCTTTGTATTCTTACCTATTGTCAATCTTATGTACTATTCCATTTGTCTCGTTTACTCATCATTTTTTATTTTTAATCATATCATTGAACGTTTTGCAAATAATAATTTATTTTATGTCGAGATGAAATAACTGAAAACAAAATCTTCCAGGTTTTTGAAGTTCTAAAGGATTTAAACAAAAAAGTTAAAATTTCATTATTCCATTAAATAATAACCAAAGGATAAAAGTAATAGCTACAAGTATTACAAAGAGATACTAAGAAAGTTTGTTCATTTATTCTGGATAGTATAGTCAAAATTGTTTTGGAACCGATGTACTGTTCATTTAAAGTCTTAAAATTTCTGAGAGAGTAGAACTTCTGAGATCTCTGTGCCTTTGATGTTGTAAATCATGCCGTAGCTGTCTGCCTTTTCCTATAAAGAATTTATGGCCGGTCAGCATTTTGTTTCAATAGCGTCCTTCCTTTAACCATCTCCGCAAGATAATCATACAGCTTCATCATTCTTTTCTTCATTTAAGATATTTCTATAGCAAAGCTCCCTGTTTGGCGATTGGTGCTTAACTTCCTTCTTCCTTCTCTCTTCTAATTTATGGATGAGCTCTCCTTCTCCTCTTTGAGCTCTGGCTCACCCACATAAATTTATCCCTCCGCTGACAGCCACTCCTGTCTGGATTTGTCTCTTGTTTATGAAAAGCAGAGATATCTTTTTATTTGCCTGTATCTCAGGAAGATTTAGGTAGCTACCACTTCCCGTTTGCTTTATCCTTCCACTCCTCCAGTCAATATGTCTTGCGACAGAACTCGCACGTCCACAGGTCAGACTAAGATACCTATTACACAGGCTCGGCCTGCCATCATAGAGTACATGTGTTTCTCACGGTGGGAGAGTGTAAGGGAACGAACCCTAATTTATCTTTTTTTCTATTATCTCATCTGGTGAGTGTTTTTTAGGGCATAAGTCGCCATACTCAAGCTAGACTGTATCTAGGTTAAATTAAAGCCAAATTGAAAACCAAAAAAACACAAAAAAAACAAAAAACAAATTAAATACAAAGCAAAAAAAACTAAAAACAAACGAATTGAAAAAACATAGAGTGAGCTCCATCGACGGGGAAAGGCCCGCTCTCCCACGCCGAAAAAGACCGCGATCCATATTTGAATATTAAATAACGGGAAGAAGGCCGGCCTCCTCCAAAAAGTCTAAAAGTCCATTTGTTGGTGTGAACGAACCCGTCCCGAGCACAATGGACAGGGGATAGCGACGCCGCCTATCCCGATACTGGGACAGGTAACGTGTGCGAAGATCACCCAGACTGGGACATTCAACAAGAATGTGATGAACAGTCTAGGGAACGAGGCAGTCGTAACAATAGGGTGCAGGCGAGCGCTCCATCAAATGGCGATATATCAAACGAGTGTGCCCGAAGCGGACACGAGAGAAAGCGACCTGAAGCAGTGCCGGCATTGGGGGATAGGTCCATGGGAACTTTCGCAGCGCAATGCACGCAACTTTATGTCCCCTTCGACCGTCTCAAATCTTCTAGGACAGGCAGCCAGAAGAGCTGCACGTATTCCTGCCATCAGTATGAGGAAGAGCCAAACACTGGTGCCGTCGTTGAGTCCTAGTGGACTCTTTGGCGCCCTAATCGGCGAGCACATTCCCTGCAATTCCTACATGTTCAGGAACAGAGCAGGAGATAATCTGACATCTGCCCTGCTCGCCAAAACCGTGGCGTCGCGGATATAGCGAACCAGGAGATGCGGAGATTCCAATGCCCCGAGAGCACTCAGAGCTATAGATCACAATCCGATCTCCGAACCGGGCACGTCGCGTAATCTGCCGTACCAAGTGGTGTATTGCCACCAGCTCGGTCGTGAAGACAGACGCAGCGCATGGCAGAGCCCCGCTAACTTCAAACAAAGAGGATAAGGCGTGAAATCTGACCCCCTCTTCGAACTTGGAGCCATCCGTATACACTGGCACGATTCTAGCGTAACACAAGGTGTGTTCCAAAAAGGTCAAACGCAATACTCCTGGCACTGTACAAGCTTTGAAAGCAGAGGCCTGTCGACAAATAGCCAAATGTTGTACCCTCCATGGTGGCGTCCGTGACAGAACCAGGGGCGTCAACGGCCCTAGAGTTATACCTAGCTTTCGAAAGAGTTTCCTGGCCATAAACCCAAAGGGCTTAGGCTATGAGTGTCGTATCTGGGCGGCATAGGCTGCGTCGAAATCAGCTGTGGATGCATTGAGAGCTGTTGGCGACTGAGGGAGGCGTTGAGATCGCGCGTACAGGCGAGTGATTTACTGCATGCGGCGTAGAGTGAGTGGCATCTCCACAGCATCGAACAACAGGCTCTTAAGGGGGGAAGTGCAGAATGCACCGGTCGCAATGCGAAGGCCGGTGTGGTTTATTTAGTCCACCTTTCGCAATAAACGCTTGGCTGCGGATGCATAAAACTTGCATCCGTTGTCGAGCTACGAACGAACAAAGGATCGATAAAAAAGTAAGACAGTAGCCCTATCACCTCCAAAAGCGCTGAAAGTCACGAAGCGGAGAATATTCATGGCACGAGTACAAGAGACCCTAAGGCTGCGAATATGAGCCTCCTAGGTAAGGCGTCTGTCAAATACAAGACCAAGGAAATGGTGTGATTCAACCACTTCCAGGCGCTTCCTATTAAGAAACAAATCTGGGTCGGGGTGGAGCCGTCGTTAACGGCAGAAGTGCAGCACTTTAGTCGTGGCCAAAGAAAACCTAAACCTGAGCGCTTCAGCATAGCGAGAGACGCGGTTCAATGCCTTTTGGAGTTGACGCTCCAGAGTTGGCATCTGGACCGCGCCAAAAGAGATCGAAAGGTCGTCCACGTAGAGCGTAGCGAGAACATCTTCCGGCAGCACCGAGGTGATAGCGTTGATGCTCAGGGCAAAGAGTGTGACACTGAGGACACTTCCCTGCGGGACACCCTCTTCCTGCTCCATTGGGCCGGAGAGGGCTCTCCCACTCGTACGCGGTATCGACGATCTCGCAAAAATTCAGATATAAACAATGAGAGGCGTCCTCTCGCCCCCATCGTGTCGTGAGTCTCCATGATACCCCATCGTCATGCGGTATCATAGGTCTTCTCCAGATCGAAAAACACTGTGGGTAGTGCTGTCTACGAAGGAAGGTCTCGCAGACGGCATTTTTCAGTCTAAGCAGAGCAGCCCACGTCGAGTAGAACTTGCAGAAGCCGCACTGTGCAGAAGACAGATGGCCTCCGCTGTCCAGGAAAAAGGCTAATCTAACATTTACCAATTTCTCTATCAACAAACACATAAAATCTATGATTTAAATAAACACAGATACTTATATGCAGGAATGTTTCACATAAGCTGTTGAATTATTACTTCCTTGAGAAATAAAGTAATAGTTTACACCTCGCAAAATTAAAGAAAGAGGTCTCCACCTTTACAAAAGTGAGCAGTAAACTAAAATCGAACTAGAATTCCGACACAAAAAATTCAACCTTACAATTCTATTAATTTACGATCAAAATAATAAAGGTAAAATTAGAAGTAATACTTAAATTAAATAAACGACAAAACGAAGTTACCGCCATGATGGTAACCTCAATTTTTAACTTAAGAACAAGAAATTTTGCTGCTATGATCCTAAAATATCTTAAAAATATGTTCCCAGAGACATCTACAGGAGAACACAGCCCCCCAAAATAAACACAGGAACCAGAACAATGAATAAACACACTACAACAATGACATACAAAATAGAATAACAGACTTCACTCACTTATCAGCAGTGATTATTTCAATTATACCGTTGGCGCTTATTACTAACAAAATTCAGTCCTTAATTGCCAGAATCACCTCAATTTTAATCAGTTAAATTCACCGCGATAATCTAGTTACCTTAATCTTTAGTAAAAGTGGGAAATATAGCTATTAATTTTTATTACCCTTTTTAAAATGACAAAATAACTTATCGCTGCATCATTCCACAACCCTTTAAGAATAAATCTGCTTACGATGTAAATCAGCGAGACTCATCTTGGATCGACAGCATGTCCATTAAATTACCGTATTTTCCCCCAGTTAGATAAGTAGATCGGTAATGTAAGCTGTCTCTTGGTCAATACTGACCACCTGACAGGACAATGAAACTAGCATTAAAATCCATATTACCTTCGATGGTGAGAAGGATGCTGTGAGAAGCCGATCTTCTTATGGAAAGAAAAGTCACCCAAAGTATTTGTGTTTTACACTAATGATTCCAGAACCAAAGTTAACAAGAAATATAAAACATCAATCAAAATAAATAAGAATCTTTGGCTGTTACTTTGCCATAATTGGTGATTTTGGTAATACTTCAGATTTGAGGAGCACGGTAGGTGTCACTGTTAGTAGGCTCCAATTTTGGGCTACAATATATCTCTTATGACGTCAGACGGTAGCTTCAGATGTGACCAATCCCGGTGTTATATTTTTTTGTTGCTTTGGGGATTTGTAACTTTTAGTCTGTATTATTTACTAAATATCTGCGCCTTTGCTCGTTTATAGTTTCTTTTAAGTTAGGTAAGGTTTTTTGATGTCTTTTAATGTTTCGTTTTTTGGTTTTCGTATTTGTTTCGCAGTGAACGATAACGGCTTCTTACTGGCAACGGCGTAGCTATAAATAGAACCCGCTTAGCATTTGTTTCTGTTTCTTTATGGCTTTTTCGTGGTCTAGTTGTGCTTCTTCGTTATTCGAATTCGGGTTTATTTTGTATGACCGCGAAAAACTTTTAGATTATTTAGAGGCGCATAAACTAATCAAGAAACCTATAAAAGTAAGTATTGTTTGTCATTAGGTTAGGTTTTTCTGCCAGTAAAAAGCTGAGTCTCAATCAATTGGGGTAGTCTGGAAGGCGCAGCTCTCCAGTATATACTCATATACAAAAAGATATAACGCCGTAATTGTTCACATCTGACGCTAACGTGTGATGTCATAAAACATATATTGTAGCCCCAAATTTTAGCCTATAAACAGCGTCACCTACCTTGCGCCCCGAAACTGAAGTGTTACCGTGATTTTGACTAATTATATGATGAATTAAGAATTTATATATATTGGTTGTCATCTTAGATATTCAGCCTTCTGTGATTCGGTACCCACAACAAATGTTTTCAATAGGTTTTAGGTCAAACCTTTTGCTGGGCTAAGCCATGATTTGCAGGTACTCTCTACCTTGAAAGCATTGATGGGCTTTCCTTGCCGTTTGTATCAGGCAGCCGTAATCAGCGAAAATGAATGGTTTGGAAAGAAAGACATGATTCGTATCCGTAGGCGAAGGAAGGAAAATGTTTTCCTAAATATTTAGCTATTTTGACGATTTAAATCTCACATCACTCTCTATCACATCTCGTCGTCCAGGGAAACTAAATCCATCCTTACGCAGGGATGGTTACCTAGATATTCCGCGCCAACACAAAAATTTTACGCCATTTGTATCTATAAAAGAAAGTATTCAATTTGATAGATATTGAGGCCTCTCAAACCAAATGTTTTTGAATAAAATATATGTCTTAATATAGCAATTATTCTTCTCCTAAAACAAAAAAATAATAAAGCATGTCTGCCGCATTAGTTTTCATTGGTCTGTTTGTAGTTACAAGACAAATAACAGACCTTAAAATTAATGGTCTGAACAAAGTCTATTTACATATCTTTTAATTAGCACTCACATGCGGTGAAGACCCAGTTATGAGCCAATATGAGGTGCAAATATTTATAAATATTGAATGCATAGAGAGAGAAACAGAAAAAGTAGACAAAGAGAGAGAGACAAAGTTTCAAAAATGAATATCATTTCTTTATCGTAATAAAACTTCTATTTACTAATAGATTTATATATACACAAGAATTAAGAATTGGAAATAATATAAATAAGCTTTATTTAAGCATCTAAAGAAATCCCCTTCCTGAAAGCTGAATTTTTTCTGAAGCGTGTGCACATATTAAATTTACACCATTCTAAGTTGTCACGTATTACAATAGCATTTATGAATCGGTTCCTATCTAATCCAGTCATAAAAAATATATGAGAAAAAAATACACAAATAAAAGTAAAAACTTACCAACCTAAGTAGAGGGTAGGTACTAAATGGTAATAAATTTGAAGAGGAGTAAACTTGGACATTTTAAAATAATCTGAATAAATGGAAAACTAAACTATTGAGTAATTTAACTGCCAGGTCACTGAGATAATTGAGTAAAAATGGTCATTTATATGAATTAGAAATCGAAATAAAATGAAAGTTATTAAAATTGGAGTTGGAGAGTGACGAGAGTTTAGTTCTGGATTTAACTTTTACTTTTAGTTGAATAATGATTTCAAAATATTTAAGTTCAAAGATTTATCCACATAATCCAAATTTTGAAATTTGAGGGACAAATGAAAGAGTTACACGAAATTATTTTGTTTCTAACTGAAGAAAATTCTGGCTCAGAAATGGTACTATTTGTATACTGAGAAATCCCCTCTATGTTACAGATGCATTCAGCTGTATTGTTTGTATTTACAGCTCTTTAATCATTAATTATATGTTCATAATACAGTGTTTATTCACCATATATTAAAAAGCGACGATCAAAAATGCCCAACTAATCTAAAGAGGAGACTACTCGACGCTCGCAGGAAAATTGCTAATTCTCTAACATCCTGGCACATATCCCTATTGTGTTTGGCCTTGTAAGGGGTTAGGGTCGGATATACAATCCTTAAGATGTTTCCTGCAACATGGCTATCCATCAGCTTATATCCTGAAATTTTGCCACTTTCGGGAAAGTTGCACGCTCGCTTGGTCTCGAGTATCTCAAGAATGTTTCTTTTTTAGTTTTCTTCCACAAATTTCACTTTTCCTAGCTTTACCACTAAGCACACTCATAGGAACCTCCCATTGAACCTAATCCATCGTGGGTTTTAGCTAGTTAGTTTGAAAAATAGGAAAGTGAAACATACCAGAGCTTCATTTTAACTTCCCCTAATTTCACCTCTTGGCACACACAACACCCTTCGTAGCAAATTCCTGTCTTCGTTGGTTGTTACTGATTAGAAAATAATGAAATTCCTCAAATCCTACTAAATATTAAATGGGCAAAATGACTTAGATTTAAGAAGAGGATCGCCTTCTTTTTACATCGTTACTAGAAAGGAGAGTACATATATATATTTCTGAAGAAAAAAGATCAAACGTGCGACTATCGCCAAATGTATAAATATTTGTCGAGAATTCTAGACAAAACTTTATGGAAATAATAATAGAAAACAGGAACACGGTCATAAAGAAAGAAAGTCATATGCAAAATTTGCTAGGAAATACTACTAGTTGTAATCGTATAACCTATTAACCGGTTTGTATGTCTATTTAAACCGCAGCTCTCAATGCCGCCTAAGAAGTGTCCGTAAAGTATTAATTGTGACTTAATTTGTTCACAAAATATTTAATTCTTTCCAATTAAAAATAATAGTATCTCATTAAGTGTTTAGGTGACAATTTATTTCTTACATAAATCTGTAAATTCTCAGTCTCACCATCGTGCTCAGATACACTCTTTCGATGATATCTAGATTATATGTAGACACCGGCAATGTTTATAGTAAATTAAGAATAAGAGCATCCATTTATATTAAATCCACAAACTAGTCTTTAAACCAAAGTTGACAAACAATTTCGAATAAGAACAAACTGACCGCCTTTTGACTAATTCCATAGATATGGGTTGTACAGTCCTCATTAACTTATCCTTACTCTTGGATTCAGCACTCCCTCCGACCACAGCTTAGCCTCTTCTCCTTCTGTCAGACAGCCTGTATTGCTTCCCTACTACGTCGCTTTTCATAGAACGCCTGGCTCTGCCAGGCCTGTACAGACCCCTTTCAGGACGAGATACTGCGAGGGGTGATGAGCTATTGCATCCCGGAAAAAATTTAGGGTCAACATGCCCAATGATGAGAAAGTTAAAAATCTACCCTCAATTTGCCCTTGTGCATCGACGGAGCCGCCCCCGAGCAGCCCAACAGAAAAAGTGGAGCACCGACCCTCCAAATTTCTCTAACCGAAGAAGAAGCTTACCCCTCTCTTTTGACTTCGGGTGTAGGGGACTCCCCCTCACCCCCTTCTCTGGAAGTGCTTTTGGAAACCTCCCTGTTTGCAGTGGGAGTCCCTCCTTTTTAATCCAAGGGGACTGCCAAAAAAGCCAGCCTGCAGCCCATGGCCAACCGTTCGCCATTGGAGTGGCTTGGTAGGGCAAACCTCTTTAAAGGGGAGAGTGAAGCCAGGCCCCTTCGGTCGCTTCCCTCATAGAACTGCTAGCCAGAATATTAAACCTTGCCCGGGTCAAGGCCTGTGCCTCTCGACATGTGACTAGTGACAATGCTGCCAACGGGACCTGCGATGTCCTGGGGGGGAAGGGATGGCCAACTGGAGGCCCCCTTTGAGATACACATGGTCCTTGAGGCAACCCAACCTCAGACGGTAGGGCCTTTTATGAGAAGGAATCCAGGCTCGGCGCCAAGCCCCGAACCTTAATCCGCCCCTATGCAAGGACCTGCTCAAACGGCCACAGTTTCCAAGGTAGTAAAAGAAGGGGAGGGATCTCCTTCGACCGGTGCCACTACGACGGCCAAAACCTTTTCAATTTCGGAGAAGGACCTAGCTGAGGCCGGTCCATCTGGCCTGGGGGCTCCTAAGGCAGAGGGAAGAAGCGGGTTCATTCCCGCCCTCGTCTCTTAAAAAGAAAAAGAACATGCATGAAAAAGCCGAAAAAGACTCGGGGTTTCTCTCCATCCGCGGGGGCTGTGAGGACGTAAGGTCTGCTTCTTCGGTAAGTGACCAAGCCAAGATTGGCACATCCGGCTCCTCTACCACCGAGTACAGAGCCCCCGACTAAGGCTAAAAGTGCGCAGGCAGAAGGCTCGATAACATCGAGGCCCCTCATTTAGAGGTTACCTTGCATTTTCGAGCCCACTGGCATCAAACGCTTCCTCTTTATTTGCTACGCTGATGGCACCATGTTGGCCAAAGGCAACATGATCCATCAGACGAGAGCTTTAGCTAGCATGATAGGTAGAAAGCTGAAAGTGAACCGTTTCTCGGACGTGAGCCTTCTGGCAAATACGGCGAATCCCTCCGAGGCGGCCAAGATAAGTGCTCTTCGGACACTTCATGGCACCCCGGTGAGTCGGCGCGTGCCGGAGGACTTCCCTCCGACGCCGGAGTTTGCTTCCTAATTGTTAGATCTTCCCTTTTTATCATTGTTGTGTTTTTATACTCTTATTTTAAAGTAGCCTAGTGCTCGGCTGTCGTTTTTCCGGCTACTTATGCCCAAGTGTGTAGTCGCCAGATAGGTTCCTAAACTTAAAAAAAATATATTATCCTTGCTCTTTAAATATTAGACCACATTTGTGATTACCTAAAATACAGGCGGGTAACTTTTTCGTCCTAAAACCTTTCCGCACCAGCCGATTACATTCTTTATATAGTACGAAACACTATTTTAAATTATAAACATACCCTTTGTTTTCTTAGTATATTTTACTTAAAACACATTTATTCGTTAGCTTCTTTTTTTAAAACGGTTAGAACTTTTGATACCAAAATGAAAATTATTAATAATAACACTTATTTTAATATTTGCCTTGCATTTGCATCAATCATCACAGCTGTTCTCTTTTAAGAGTATTGAGTTCAATTTATCTCATAATCGCGGTAATAAAATATTATTTACTTTACTGTACTCTCCTTTATCGGAAAGTCGAAATAGGGTAAAATGGAGTTAGATTCCGATTACATCTAAATCGGAGTTAACACTGATTTTGTCCCTTTACCCTTACGACAGCCATAAATGACTAACAGATTTGGATAAATAAGCTAAAGTAGTTAAAAAATAACATATCAAAGCCTACTTTTTTTAAAATTACGAGCGTGTAAAACTATTCATACCCTTTGTACCTACCTAACAATGGGAGGGGCTTTGTTCCCATACGCCTCCATTTAGATCTGGGATTCTACTCATTACCCAACCTAATTTTTTTAATCAACTAGAAAGAACAAAAATTCCCCGATTTTGCCGTATTTTCCTTTACTCCCTCCCCCCCGATTTGGATAAATAACTTAAAGGCGTGTAGTGCCTTTTATCAAGCGAACCTTTCTTTGTGAAACAATCAGGGCGAGCTGACTGAAATGCCTCAACCAGTGGCCCCACATTCACGAAAGGTGAAAGAGTTGCAAATTACACTGTGTTCCCCCGCCGCCCAAATCCAAGGTACGATTAGAGTCATCGTGAATCTCCTTTACGAGATTTTTGGAATATATTTCACAAAGACTTAACTCAAAACTGTCCATTCCCAAACAGATCCAAATGAGAAAAAATGGTGACGAAGTAACCTCGGTTGAAATTATGTAGAAAAGTGACGTCGCTGTAACAATTTTTTGCCATGATCTTTTTCCACTATGGCGTAATTACAGGAAAAAGTATTGAAATTAAAACATTATTATAATAATACTAACATCGGCCGCTCAAAAACTTTTATAAAGACTGCTTCTCAACATGTGGATTACATAATAGGATTGATAAAAGTTGTTTTAAGCGATTATGGTTTTCTAATTATTGACCAAAATTTTAAATAGTTTAAACAACACGATCAATTCTTTAAGTGTCACTCCTATTAAAGCTTGTCACTTTTCATTATACTAATTCCTCTTTTTCTATTTTTTCACCATTCAAAATTCTTTGTTTATATTCCAAACTTAAATATCTTCAGAACGATAAACTTTTGTTAAAACTTTTGGCCATGCCTATATCGATATGCCGAAAATGTAACACAAAATAAAAGTTTCAACTGTTAAGAAAATTACCTTCCTAAATTATATTGTAATGAGGAAACTTAGTTAAAATATAAACATTAAACGTTGTTGTCTATTTCTTAGACAAAACTAATGTACGGCAAATTCCGAGTATCAACTTCGACGAAAATTCTCAGGAAACTAACCAATTTCGACACTCTGGTGAGGTCGGGCAGTAGAAGGCAAATACTGACCAATATAAGCGGGTGTTTTTCAAATACATTGTTATTATCAAATTATAATCAAACTCTCATCAAACTAATTTTAAATTTAACAATTTATTTTTTCAATTTTTGATTCAACTTTCATCCATTTCTACAACTACCTAGAGATTTGGGGACTCAATACGCCTCAATTAATCTCTGAGAAGGCATTTAACTTTTCCAAAAGATTTAATCGGATTAGATAGGGTACAATAAACTATTTATTAGGCAGTATAGCCACTCCAAGCATAAGGAAAGCTTCATATTAAATCCTTTAAGCAAATTTTCGCCAAAAAGGTACATCTAAGAGAATTTAAACATTGTATAAAGTATACACAATATGTGGATACTTTCAGATAGAAAAGACATGTAAAACACAAAAATCGCTGATTAGTACTCGGACAACCTTCTTATTCACTTCAAGATTTATCGGTAAAACACAAAATATTGCCCATCACTCATGAATTTTATTTTGTTTACTTGGGTTATGTAATTTCCACATTTTTTAAAAAATCCTCTAACTTTAATAGATATCTATAAAATCAAAGTAAATAAATAAAACGGTCATTTATGGGCAGTTGGTACTCAAGCATCAACTAGAAATTTATCTCAAATACTGAGTGTCAAACAAAACCCTTAAGAGACCCAAACTGCAAAGAAAGGGAGAATTCCGTCCTACTTGCAGTAAATATGATCGATTATATAAAAAGAGTGCAAATATTGGCACATTCCTAGTGCAATCAACATTTTAGAAAGGAGATAATATAGTATATCACTTGAAAATGGAGTTCTAAAAGCCATTTGAATATCACTGACATGTAATATAATCTCGTGATATTATTCATGTTACTCTATTAAGAACGTATATGTGGTTTAATCTCTTTATAGCGCGAGCTGTAAAAGGTGAGAAATATTTAGTAAAGCAACAAAGTTTCTTTATTCCTAACCTTTCACTTTTACAAAGTAGAGTTTTCGTGGGTTAGCCGAGATTATAAATTCTTTATTCTATTTTAGTTAATTAAAATGAGTCGTAGTACGTTCGTACTTCAATGATCGCTTCAGGATCGGTCTCTAAGAGTGCTTTACTTTAACTTTATTCTAATGAATAAATAAAAAGGGAGTTCTTTCTGGAATTTACCAGCTATTGCCAATTCAACTCGTTTAAGGATAATTTAAAAAACAAGAACTTCCTTAAAAAATAAACTTTTAATGAACAGTAATGCACTCAAATAAAATTACTATCTACACTTACAAGATACAGATAAAAAAAGTGGTCTTTAATGTCCCGCTCTCAATGTTTTGTTTTAGGTGGATTTTACGTTAGAACAATTTACTCTAATCCACTTTGTTATTAAAATATACAAAATAAACTACTTAAATGCACGGGGACATAAAAATACAATTGATTACTTACATTAAGTAGTGGTTATTACCCAAAGCATCCAACGGAAATACCTTCGTTAAATAAGGCCAAGGGAGGCGTCGTGAGCTTACTTTGTTGGTTTCTCCCTAATTGGCGTTGTGAGATGAGGAGTAGGCGAGTGACGTCACGCGGAAATTTGAATATGCGAAGTAGACTCAAAACAAAACCAATGATTCCTTAGTTTCGGCGGACGTTGGTGACTTTGAAATGGTTTTCTTCAGACTGAGGTGGAATTGGTTAGATGTTTCTTCTATCTAGTTTGGGGTTGTCAATCTCAAATAGCGTAAGATCAATTAGCGATCTTTGAGTACTTGATATTTGTAGATTAGATCCTTTGACGAACCTTGGGCTACAACTGTGCCGAGAGTACTTGTAGTTTAGATCTTTTGACGATCCTTGGGCTCGAACTGTGCTGAGGCTACTTGGAACAATCTAATATTGTCCAAGAAACTGCATGTCTTTCTTAACTTTCAGAGAAACTCTCTACCGGTGACTTTTCTATCTCTTCACGAAAACGAAAAAGCCTTGTTTCCTCCTGTCAACCTGTTTTATACGTCAATTAACCCCGCGGGGTAATAGGAGGTGTAGGGGACTCGCAAGGCGAGACCTAAGGAAGGTCTCTCTTTTTGGTTTCTCTTGTTTCTCTTACCTCGGGATTTTGTTAAATTGGGGAAAACCGATCCTTATTGATCCGACACAAGTGTGGTATCAATGCTCTCGTACTTTAGTGTCGTGTGGTTCTGGGGATAGCGTAATACAAGGTCGGAAGTTTGAATTTGTCAAAGGATTGTTTATAACTACACCCTCGAAAGGCCTGCCTCTAGAGCTGAGGTCAGAAATCTGTCTCCTAAATTTACCATTTTGACCGTCCTTGTATGTTACCGGACACTGGTTAGCGGGGCAAAAGGGAAACCCCGGGGGCCTTTGTTATTACTTCATTATTTCTCCTTGCCATGGGGGAGGCCTCGATATATATGTACACTCGCCATTTCTTACCGTTTTTTATTAACTCCTATATCTCTACCTAGAGCATTTACAGAGTATTTCAGGACGTTCCTCCGGTTGTCATCCTTTGGGAGTAGCTTTAAACAATTCAGGAATGATAATTACTCGAATTAATTCATAAATATATTTACACTAACATTTGGCCACACCTTAACCTAACCTACGCTTTTTTGATCTTAAGCATGGGAGAATATAATATCATCGTTAAAAGGGAATTATACTTTGACAGTTTATTAGCGCCACTCTGCCAACTGTCTACAAGGTCACAAGTCGTCATTATAGGGTTACTTGGTAAAGAAGTGTGATTGTGCCCTGAAAAAGTATATAAGTTGTAAAATGGTGGCTTAATTTTTAATTGGTATCCCAGTCCTAAAGTGCGTCTTTTATATACCAGAGGTAAATATAGAAATCGTTCCTTTTGAAAAGTCATTTGTTCCACAAATGCTTCCTTTTCCCGATTGTTCTAGAGATGTCAAACATCCTGCAAACAATTTAGTGTAATTTGCAAATTTTATTTGTTTTATTTTATGACGTCACAGTAGTAGTCTGGACATTTTAAGCCTTCATCAAATCCAACTTTTGTTTTATAAATGGCACTTATCAATTAAGATCTTAAGGAAAGTGATTTGGAATTATTCATAGATTAGCACTGATGGTAATAGAGGGGTACTATTTATTTTACAACATGTTTCACAGTTTAACAGAATGCCTGCTTACTAGGAAAGCAAGGAAAACGGTTAATTTGTTTGTTCGACCAGAAAAATGACAACAGAAAGCTCACTTCTTTTGTCATAGAATTTTTATCAGAATCACAAGGGTAATTGATAAAAGGGTAATTGATAAATTTAATGTTAGCCGATCTACATATAAGATTTTAAAATATTACATTTTTCAGCCTACCAATAAATAAAATTATTGATCAACAATAGTATGAAACTCACGAAAGTCGCGTAAGGAAGAATGAACCTCAAAATAGAGTTAAGTTTTAAGAAAGGTTAGATAATACTTGAGCGTGAAGACTGCAGCTTCACGCAGTCTTTCCCAATGGGGGAATAATTTTACACCCGGAGGTTAAACAAAACTTTTTGGGATGATCTAAGCTGTCCAACTTTGCCCTTCATTTTGAGAGTTGACAATCAATGAGAGAACCTTTGAACTCTAGAACGAAAGTTAAGACAGAAGGAAGGGGACTGCCTCTAAACGTACTGCAAGGCTGTAGTAAGCGAACCAAAGAAACAATCACTGGAGTTATTAAATAAAAAGTAAACAATAGATTGATCATGATTTTTGATTCACCCAAAAGATTCGTTGCTAAAGGGCCAGTGATAAGAGAATAAGAAGAACATACAAACAAAAAAGTCAGTGAATCCCTCAAAAGAATTAACCTCGAGACGATAGAGTTCACCGAAGTAAGTGTCAACAAGTAGATTCATTTTCAGCTAGCTGGACCCACCGATTGGGGAATAAACGGTAGATAACATAAATTAAAAATTGTAAATAAAACACGATTAGGCGAAAATGATAAAATTAATCAAATTTGAAAATAAAACGAGCCCTATAAATGTCATCATTACAAAAACATGCAGAGCGAATAAAGTTTTCCAGTCTGGCCTATAAGATTCACCCTGAGGAAGAAAAATCATACAAAAAAGATATCGAAAGGAGGAATATATCCAAATACAAATATGTATACAGGGTTTGCTTCCAGATATAAAAACAGTCAACAAGATATACCTAAAGCTCCAAAAGCGCTGCTCAGAATGCATCGTAGTAGATCATCTGGGTTACGCATAACCAAAAATCAGAAAAGGGGCGAAAATTGTTACAAACACCACTCAGATCAAGCAATAGGATTCTTAATTTTAATATGAAGTTGAAAGAAACAAGCAAAGTTTATTTATAGAGAAAAAGAAGACAAATCAGACTTACATTTAATCACAAATATGCTCAACAGAACGATGAAAGACACAGAACCAATATTTGATGAAAAACACTCAGATGCTTTCGTCAATAATTTAATCGACTCTTGAGAAATAAAGAGTATGTTTTGGGACATATGTTTCCAAGACCTCACCTTCGACCAAAATATTAAGGCTGAAATTAAATAGAAAAGAAGACGAATAATAATTAGCTAAATAAAAGATAAAACAGGAACTAAAGAACAAAAAGTACAGGAAAAAAATCAGTTTTACGAAGAAATAGTAGCAGAGGATTAATTTCTGCACTCATGTGAAGTATTTAAAGGAGATAAGCCAAACAAAACACAAATAGTATACCTAGAAGTAAATAAAAGGAAGAATAAAAAGGACAGAAGAAAAAAGAGACGACTAAACGAAGAAACCCACATGATAGTAGAAAAGATAAAGGTGAAAACATGACCCCACAGTTAAATTTCACGAGAACTGGAAACCTGACAGAATTATCGTCGGAATTGAATGTGAAATTATAAAAAAGAAATCACCCGAAACACAATAGAAACTGCATTCTTTCGGGTGTAACTCTGAATACGCTAGCATCAGAGAACTACCAAATTGGAAAAGAAAATAAAGAACCAAAATGCTTTAAAGGAAGAAATATAAAACTTGAAATTGAAATAATTCAAAAGAAAAAAATATTTACACACTTCGAGAAGAACTTCGAAGTCAACAAATGGGACTTAGAATCAGATGGCGTCGCCCAGTTACATCCACTATTAAATTATCGTCTTTGCGACATATTCATTTCGCTCCCTTCCGAGGCCCCCTTTGATTATTCAACCTGAAAGGCAGACCTCCTTTCTGCTATTAACATGAATCCAAAATTTAATAGGTTTAGGTTTCGCTCCGCGCGCATACAGCCAAGCCAAACCTACAGGCAATTTGAATTCACGCTTCGGCGTTAATTCAAAGTCTGGCTGGATTCCGTTGAAGTATTAATTGATTATGAGTTGCTAGTTGACTTCATTTTAATGGATCAATTGATGTCGACCCTCCCCCGCGAACTAAGGGCCTTCTTTCGGACAGGAGGGAATCCACTTTCAAGGAGTGTGTGGAAGAAGCCGAGTTTCAATCTTCCATTTACGAACTCTACCTCAAGGAGGTCAAGAATCATCCTAAGATATTATTTCGGGAGAGAAAGCAAGCCGTTACTTCCCCTATCCCCCCCACATTCCGACCTCACCCTTTTTGGACTCACCGCCAGGTCTCCGCGAAATTCCCACCGAGGCATGACGCTGAAATTGGGGCTACCTCCCGGCTGTCTCAATCTTCCCTCCTCCCCACCTGGGTCGGGAGATTATTTTGTAGGATTCTTCGTGAACCGCTTTATGGCTTCCGCCGCTGGTCACCCGTATGCCCCACTGATCCCTGCCTTTGACACTTTCCTGCAAGGCGACGCTTGGGTTGTCACGGCCAATAACGAAAGCTAGAGAAGCTCTCAATTTCTCTCCCTGTTTTGGAGAACTCCTGGTATATATGCACTCATTCCAAGATTACAGATAGATAAGGTTAGAAGAGACTTCCCCGAAAGGAGTGTAAATCAACGAGCTCTCTTCCAAAAAGTGTGAGTGACGGTTGCAAGCCACGGAAAAGCTGGACTTCACACCCGTATCTTCGGGTCAGGGAGAAGAGTCTCGTGAGGCAACGTCAGTCTTTCTCATCCGCCTTCGGATCAAGGATTAGAGAAGCCGTCCAGCGAAGTTCTTCCGGTGACCTGTTAAGGACAAGAGGCCCGTAGTTCGCTCAAGCCAAGTGTGGAGAAGTCATTCTCCCCCTTTCGAAGTTCTTCTGGTGACCTCTTAAGGACAAGAGGCTCGTTAGCTTGCCCAAGCCGAGTGTAGAAAGTCATTCCCCCTCTTCGAAGTTCTTTCGGTGACCTCCTGAGGACAAGAGGCCCGCATCTCGCAAAACACGTTCGAGAAGTTTATGGCTACCACCCGTTAGTAATCAAAGTCACCAAGACCTCCCCTAAATTGGCCCCACCTTATTATGGAGGTTCAAAGGAACTAAATCACTTACTACCCTAAATCTCCCATTATATCCATTCAATAACCCAAGTTATCTAATTATATTCCCAGCTTAAGTCCGTCTTATTTATCTACCAATCTATTTATCCATATTTATTGTTGTGCCTTTAATTTAGTGTATATTAAAAATCTATTTTTTCATTTTGTTTGTTATATTCCTTGGTAACGCAGCTGGGGCTATCTATGCAAATCGCACTCTTAGAACAATAACAGTTTTCGCCTTGCTTAACCTACCTTAGAGCCTGTGTGCGCATATTCCCGTACCCTTACCATACTATGATAGTAGCCATCTGACCTAATTCTGCTACATAGCCCTTTTATCATTATTTGCGTCAGATTATTTTCTATTTGTGTCTAAAAAACTACAAACTATGCTTATATTTTTCATACTCATGCCATCTTCAGAATAAATTGTTTACGAGCGGCATTTCGTTTACGAAGACATAAATAAATGACTATTTTGAAGAGAAATCTATTATTGTCTTTTGACCTTGTATTTAGTAGAAATAAATATATATATAAATATTTTTCCAATGCATTCCTTAATCACTAATGGACTTGAGGTAAAATCTATTCAGTTCATTTATCAATTGCAATGAGCTGCGAATTAGGTGAATTGAATCACGGCCTTCGATTACAGAATTTAAACGATATTCCATTTGTTTATCGCCAAATGATGTTCCGATTCGGGCCTTTTTTAATGCGGTTGTCATATGCTAAAGAAAGCCCTTAATAGAATTTCATATAAAACTATAGGATCCGACTGAAAAATAAAAGAATCAAATCGAATGCAGATTGGCTGTAAAACAGGAAACAAATAATTTGCCTTCAGTCCATTAGTAAATATGTTACACACAAAATTATTCATGGCTGCCTTCGTTTTAGAAAGCAAGTTAACTCGCTCATTTTGGCATATATTCCGGAATTCATATATACTTTCATCAATAAACGTATCCTAACTCGAACTAAGTGATAATTAAACAGGGTGAAGTAAAACCTTTGTGTTTTCAACATTTCAACATTGCTTAGTAGGAGGCCACCAAACGTGGTCGTTCCTATAGCTTAAATTGGTGCAGACCTTGTTTTCTGAGCACGCGCTTCATAGAAGCTAATACATTATGTCAATCTACTTAAACAATTTATATAATTTAAGATTCGAGTTGATTTCAAGGAATCTACATATTCTATCTACTTAGATTTAGAAAACTCTTTCCTATATTTCAATTTTTTGTCAGGTTAAGAAATTTACCGATGAATAGATCTACTATGTGAAAATAACTGTTTTGTTAATACTATTAACTCTTATAGCCATGTTATTTAATACTATTTTAACCTCATCTCCATAATGATTGGCTTTATTTACCCAAACAGAGTTTTGCATTTTATTGTTGTACAGTAGTGAAAGGAGGAGATAAGTCATATAAAAGTAAAAAGAAAAGTCTTTAGTTACCTAATGAAATATATCTATGTAAGCACAAAAATAGTATGAGCAGTTAGAGCATACTACTTATGTTGCCTGGTACTCTCTTGCAGGGTGATGTTTTATCGCATAACACGTAAACGTATAGCAACATCTGAGGGCAATAAACTTTTCCTGTATTATTTTGTCCAGTGGTTTTCTAAGGTAAAAACGTAGAAATCCTTCAATTTTTGCCTTTTTGTCCGTGGCAATTTCTGCCAATATTACTTTCATATGTTTACCTTTGCTCCAGCTTAGTCTTTTGCTCCTGGCGGTAATTATCCGTTAAGATGGAGTTGGGCCGTAAAAGTATGATGGTTATCTGTGCCAAAATTTTGTAGGGTTGAAGGCATCCAGTGTGATTTTTTGTAGAGTTTTTCTACCCTCTTATGAAAGCAACTTATCTACTACGCCTTTTGTCTTCATGAGATTGCAGCAAATCCTGAGGGGTGTCGAGTAAGCGGATAAGGGCAATTTTGAGTTTTCCGAATATTGTGTCTATACCTTCTAATTTGCTTGGTTTTGTCCCCCCTCCCCTCTCTTATTGGGTGCGAAGCGGAACCCGCTTAATTTCATGGAGATCCATGACCACATGATCCTTGTCGATCGAATAACAAGCCGATAAATGCGATGTATACCATCTCGTTTTTTTCCGATTTTGCCGAATTGCCTCCTTTAACGGTCACGCCTTAGACAAACGCGAACATAGTATGGATGACACTATTGATAGATCAAATGAATGATTGCCTGAGTGGAAATCTAAAAGTTTTTAATGTGTAGGAGGTCTAAGAAGATATTTTGGAAATTAGAATATGTGCAAGGGGATATGGAGAATAAGAATAGTTCACTCCTCGTTTCCAGGTTGCTGGATTATATTTTCCTTAACTCAATATACATTGGTTTTCCTTTTCTTCTCCCCTTTAGCTAAACATTTTTTATTTCATTTACTTACTCATACTTTCTTTTGTTCAGATATTTTGTCTTTCTACTGTCATTGCTCTTTTTATAGCTTCTTTGTTGTAATTAATAGCATTTGCAAATGAAAAGTTGTACGTTCGTCACTCGATAAAACAAGCCTAGTTAAAGAGACAATTTAGCCAGTACGCTGGTCAACGCTTTACTTGGCATAATGTGAAAACTTTGCTTTTAATAATAACATACTAAACAGCATTCGCAAGTGAATAATCAGTAGTTCGATAGTGTACCTCGCCAGCACAAGCCTGGTTAACGCAATTTGGACGGTACGCTCATCAGTGGTGAATAACACACAAAATATGGGAATTGTGATATAAATTCAACCATTTCACGAGGTGATAAATGAAACAAAGTTATCAGTGGCCAGGTTTATCACTTATTAAGCTGCGTGTAACCGATTTTTACCGTCAAGATATAAGGAAGTGCAGTTAAACAGTTCTAGGAGTGAATGGACTGAAGTGGACGGTAGGAAAAGGTTCCTGACTCCAGACTGTCTATTAGAATGGGTCAATCGCAAGTAGCTTCTTGATACAATCATTACCAAGCAAAAAGGCCAGAATATAGTAGAAAACATATTAGAAGGAATACAAAGATAAAGGTATAATTAAAGTTCTTTTTCTTTAAATTAACAACTTTACTTAAATCCTCGGTGCACAGTGACCAAACATAAGCAAGTAACGGGCGTCGACTGGATAGAAAGAAGTGGAAAAGACTACTCTTGCGTATAGCCAGAGAAGAAATAAAGCATAAAATTATAAGATAACTGAGATAATCAATAGAAGACTCTATCTAACACTCAACAGACTGATTGATTCTCATACTGAAACCTTTTTCTATGAGACATCAAAAATTTGCAATACCAATGCCATTTAGATTAACGCCATCACTGTCATATTGATCTCTTGGATCGAGAAAATTATCTCAAACATGAAATAACTTTAGATTTTCCGATCAACACAAATTATGTAAAAGATTATTTACTCTCAATGGTTCAATTATTTCAATGGCCATGTGGCTGATTCTGCTTTCCAAATATGTCAAATTTGAAATTAAATATGTAAGTACTACTACAACTAAAATGTCAGAAACTCGAACATATTTAAATTTTGCTTTGAGTTACGTCGTGCTTAGAGTGAATCTTGAGCAAATTGAATGCATATTCTTTTACTCTGGAAGGCTGAAATAAAAAGATTACATTTTTGGATAGGTTTCATATCACGTGATTACTATTACAGTTTCCTGGAAATTTAGTGAGTTCATTGCTGCACGCAAAATCAATCAAAGCAATTAACCGAAGAAATAGATATTTTACCACAATATTTGGCCCATTCTGGACGCCGAATGTGCAAAGTTAAGGACATTATATCTGTAAGCACCACTGGAAACAAAATTTATGCCAATAGGACTTATTTGCTCTCATTTGCCTCCAGCTCAGAGTGAATTTTTATGGCGTTAAATGTATACACTCTTACTATAAAGGTTGTAAGGAAAGAGATTGAATTTTGTTATTTATTAAACAAAATAATTAAATTAATTTTCAAAATATAGAAAAAAATAAAAGAGTGACTCCGCCTAAATGAGTATTGCTCCTGAAAATTAAACCACAGTGAGTAAACTGAATTTAATAGATTAACTTTAGGCTGGGTTATGATATGCAAATTGATATTTATGCTTTTCAGCTTATGTCAAAGCATATAAACGACACTTTGCTGCAGTGAGGAGTGTCACTTGACCTGGAATCAATGAGGGGAGCGTTTATCTCTCGTTTGAGAACGGTCTCCTAGGCACGTAGGGAACGGATGAACTATGACTTTTGAATATTTTCTGGAGTGATCTGAGTGAAAATCTCACTCTCTCTCCCAACACAAGCTTATTTTATGCCTTCCCAAATTGGAGATTATGTAATGTTTCCTAGCAGGAAAGAGTTTCGTTCGGAAGAAAATTTACTTTTTTGCAGAAAGTGAGAGATTATGAGCGTGTTATCTGGCGAGGGACTTGGAAGGGATTCTTTTCCTATCACGCTTACTTTAACAGAAGCGGCAAGCTCAGCCGGAATTTTTCCCTTGTAATACGTGAAGGCCCGTGCAAGTATGTGCAATTCGCTTATGTAAGTCAAAGGGCGGTGTCTCTCACCTTCCTTTAATCTTATCTACCATTCCTAGGTAGGCTAAACATTGAAGTCTGTTTATTAGGTTTTGCATTCTTAATAGTTTTAATAATAATTTCTTTTAGCTTCCAAATTCGAATATCGTTTTTAGGGGATTACAGAAAATGTGTTTAAAGCCGGGGATTGTTTTTGCCGGCAAAAATATGGCCTGAGCAAAAGAAATCCCTTTTCCCCGATACTATGTAATCTGTTCATGTATAACTTTGAGAAACATCTCTTTCCCTTATCTTACTTAATTCCATAACTTAGTTCCGCTGTGTTGACGATGTATGTGCCACATGGCCTATTAATGACAATGCATTTGATTCCTTCTTCGAACAATTGAATAATATCCACTCCACAATTACATTTAAAGTAGAATGAGAACAAAACAGCTCATTGTCGTTTCTGGATGTAAAAATCTCTAAAGTAAACAACAAACAATATTGTTTTGTCTACCGGAAAACAACCAAATCTAATGTCTATATTCACTATTTCTCGTGCTATGACGTAGCATATAAAACGTCCATAGTTTCCTTCCTGTTCCAGAGAGCATATCGCATTTGTGATCCTTGTTTTCTTACAGGATTATTCAAACATTTATTGAGATGCAGTATTCCCGTTGGTTCATAGAAAAGTGTAATTATTAACTCAGATCTATCCTTTACTTACCACCTAATAATGAGCAAAATGTATGTGATTATTACATTACATTCCCATACTCGCCACAATTAATTAATTTTAAAACGTTAGCACATGTAAACTACAATATTTCGGCCTTTCACTACGAAAAAACGATTCGAAATAGTCTATCTATAAATATCTCAATGGATGAAGAAAAGGGAGTTTATTATATTGCGTGCAAATTCAGCAATCAATTATATATTGGCCAAAGCAGCAGATTGTCCAAAAGAATGTAGGAACATAAACACGATATGCCAAGCGGAACTGTTTTTTTCTAGTTTGTTTCTATACATCTTAAATGAAAACTATTTAATTGACATTGAGAATACAAAATAATTTTTAATTCTCACCCTCTGTGTAGAGGAATTACAACATAAAGCCTCTTGGAGAGCCAGGCGGACGTATACATTAAAGTCTCCCCCCCCCCCTGCGGAGAAAGCAAGAGAAACGAGCCATATAAGGAGACTCGTGGGAACGTTAGCCGGCGGAATAACCGTCTAACTGCCTACCCTATTTGATATCCCGGCCGAATAGGTAGCCGAAGCGAGCCGCGGTGCTAAGTCGACCACCAAAGGCCCTTAAGCAGCGTTCAAAAGATACAATTACCTACGAGATCCGGAGGCCCGTGGTTAAATCCCTCAAAAGCGGTGCCAGTCAAAAGGAACACCGATGATGGTGATGGTTGGTGATGTCTCTAATTTACAAGCCGACTTGGGCACCCCGGTGCCACCCACCTCACCCCTCTTTCTCTTCGATGCGGCCTCACGCTTTTCTCTCCCCTCTGCGGCCTTGCCCCTTCACCCTTAGATTGGGCGGTCGCCAGCCTATAAATAAGCCCCTGAAGCAAAGAAAAAAGATTATTATTCGAGGATAGACGATAAAGGATCAGTTTGAGAAGATCGATCCTTCCCTTAGTGCCAAATTAACATAGAATGTCAAGTTTTGTATCGGTACCAGACCAAACCATCCTGTACAGACTTAGGAGAAGTCCGACTGGATCACCATTCCCAGTGCCAAACCAGGAATTTTGGCAGCAAGAGAAGAAGGATTATTTCGGTGCCAGCCCGAAGCATCCGGCACAGGCTTAGTACGAAGGTTAGCAGGACCAATATTCCTAGTGCTAAACAGGAATTTCGCAAGTAAGATAATAGAAGAACCAGTCACCCTCGAGTGACTCTCAAATTGCAATCTTAAAACCGAAGAATTAGACATCGGATTCCCTTACCTCCATGCTATCTTGAGAAAAAACTACCATCGGCCGTTCCAACACCCTGAAGCGCAAGAAAAGCCATCTAGTGACATCTGGCAAACCCTGATCCTTTCTTTCATGTAAGTTATAATGACCCTTTATATTCGTATTGCTTTAGTATGAGTTTATTACGGCATTTGATTTTGCTAAATGTATGCGAATTTTTTTTTTTTTTTTTAAATTTGATAGACTCTCTTTAATATTTGCTTCTTTGCTATGTCAGAAACCAGAATGTTTCTTATAAGTTTTATAGCATTAATCAAACAACTAATATTTGTGCTCATTTTGGCTAGCACGATGACGTGTTTTTTCTGTGTATTTTATTTTGCCGTGATAGAATATATACTCTTATTTAATGGTAGTTTTACTTATAGTTTACCTTCCTATTATCTTCGTTTCATTAATAAAGTTTCGATACTTCACTGATTCATTATTATTAATAACATGATAAAATTTAATGAAGAGAAGTGGTCTCAATTTTGATAATAAGTCTAGGCGTGCTTGGATGCTAGTTACAGATTTTTTTTTCATTCTCAGCCATTATAATAAATATTTTTTTTCAGTCATAAACAATAATTTTAATTTATTTATTGTTTATCCATGACTTAAGCAAAAGCACTTAAAAATCCACCTAGAGGAAATAAAAATTTATAGTTTCTCTTCCGACCCGGCCACTTGAACTTTCTCCAGAACTAGGTGTTGGTTGATTGGCGATGGATTCTTCTCCAATCTCTTTTAAATTCGATGTATATTTATCCATTCTAAGGGCTAGTACATTTAAATAAGTTTAATTAGAAAAAAATACTATTCTCAAAAATAGGTAAACCGTCTTTTATCACAAGTTCACCAAACCTGTATTTAGAAAATTATTTTTAAATGTAAAATACAACTCTTCTCATATAAAAATTTCACACAAACTATTGTGGAAAAAAATACTGAACCCAACTCTACAGCTCTACATAGTGTTACCAGTAAATATTAAATGGCAACGCTGTAAGAAGCTGTAGCTGTATTAAAGTATTACGAAAAAGTTATGTATAATAAAAAAAGAAAATTGTTTTCCTTAATATCTAATCCTTTAGTGACATTAATGTTGACACAATAATGTTGATCTCCAAAGACGTTATTAAGCACTTTTTCACGATTGCTATAATTTTCCGTAATTAAGCGAAACAATTTTTTTAATTGTTTATTTAAGCATTATTTACTAGTTATATTTTCCCTCGTTACACACCCTTCGATGTATTTTAATTTCTTTACCTTCACTAAAGTTATTGTATTATATATTTTTATTACACAAATTATTAGAAAATTTAAATAATCATAAATCAGAATTTCCACGTTTATTGTTACCTGCAAAACTCTATTTTTGTGACCAAACCATTAACAGGTGCGGAACTTCTGACTTTCGCACAACAATAATTTTAAATCTCGATACATTATTTTCATATTCATATTCTTAAAAAAATTAACCCTAAAAATAATTAAAACGTGCTACTATAATTAAATTTAACGCTGTTTAGAACTAAGAGCTGAAACAACATTGATTCAGAATAATTTCATTGTTCGAACAAGTTCTGGATATTATCTTCAACCAATCACAATTCCAAAACTCGAATAAGTGATGACGTCACATATTGAGAGATTTCGTCGAGTACAACGACGTTATTAAGAGATGGGATAAAATGTTCACAATGGAGTGACATATGTTAGTTCTAACTCGGAGAGTACATAGTATAAATGTATCAATAGGAACACAAGAATTTGGGAAAGATTTCATGAAAAAATAGGAAATTATGAGAAGGATAAGTGTAAGATACTTTCCAAGTACAACACATGAACGAGTGGGGTAACCCTAATCTTAGCAGCGTTACAATAATATACTCAAATGCGCTCAATGGAAGGTGTAACTTAAGGACTCGACTGTGATTGGAGTAAGATTATCGCAGGGGCTTATCCTCAGCGGTGGGATGAAGCAGACTGAAGCTCAGGATTGTATATCTAAAGTTATCTTGAATTTGAGTAACTGGAAATGGAAAAAATCTAGAAATAAATCTTTAGTTAAGCAGCAACTATATTACATTCATTCTTTTTACTTCAAGTAGGGAAGTGTTTGCTGTGGTTAAGTAAGAGAAGGAGAATGAAAGAAAGATGGGCAGGATTAGGGAAGAAAGTGGGAATAGGTGGAGAGAAGGGAAGAGAAGGAATAGAAGTAGAGAGAAGGGGCTAGAGAGTGAAAGAGCATGGAGAGGATTGAGAGAGGTTGAGGTAGAAAGAGAGAGTGGGAAAAGAAGAAAAAATAGTGAGAGAGTGAGGAGAGTGGGGCGATTGGGGAGAGATGGAGAGCGTTGGACAGAAACAGATGAAGGATTGGATGGATTGCACAACTCCTTTGGTACTCTCCTCGATATAATTGCGCCATAATATATGAAATTATAACTATGTTGAAACAATCTGAGTATCAATGCGTGGATCAGTTGAGTATGAGCTGATTCTTCAGGTGTAAATAAATCGAGGAATGGATGAAATGTTATGGTGATTTTTCTTTGATGATTGAGATAATAAAGATTGTTAAAATGCAGACCCAACATTAGGGTCTTTCAATAAGCTCGCTCGATTTTTAAATGTAAATAAAATAGGTTTCATGTGATATATGCACTAAATTTATTTTAAATTTGAAAGTAGATTTTATGGCATTAAGTGTCGAATATGACGTCGTTCAATTATCAGCCGCGGCTTCGCTTGGTGGAACATATTTGGGCGGCCCAATTTTCGATGACTTCGTCGCACAAATCCGGCTGAATTTGCTGGATGGTGTTCGTTATGTTGACTTTGAGGACATCACCTGTTTGTGGACTATTCTCTTAGACCTGCGATTTAAGGTAGCCCCAAAGAAAGTAGTCTAATGGCGTTAAATGGCATGATCTCGGTGGCCAGTTGACGTCGCCGCCGCGTGAGATGAGCCTGCCCTGAAATCGCTGGTGCAAATGTCTATCGTGGCGTGCGCAGTGTGCCACGTAGTGCCCTCCTCTTGGAACCACATGTTGGTAGTATCCACATTAGTCATATAATCCAGTTGAGGCCACAAGAAGTTGCTTATCATCGATCTGTAGGTCTCGCCGTTTACGGTTATAGCAATCTCATCTTCGTTCTCCAAAAAATATGGACCGATGATTCCGTTAGACGAAAATCCGCCCTAAACAGTGACTTTGTTCTGATGCAATTGGTGCTTATGTATCTCATGTGGGTTCTTTTCGTCCTAAATCAAAACATTTTGCTTGTTCACCAATCCATTTATCCTAAATTGGGCCTCGTCGCTGATGATGATTTTTTGCGGGAAATTTGAGGCCACTTCCAACTGCTCTAGAGCCCAATCAGCGAACACAAGGCGTTCTCTATGGTCGCTTACTTTAAGTTTTCGGGTAGGATGGATTTTTTCCGGGTGCAGATCCAAGTTCCTACGCATAATTCGCCAAACTGAAGTCGCAGAAATGCCAAATTCTTGTGAACGACGAGAAATTTTCCCGTACACTCTCATTCACGGCAGCGATGTTTTCAGCAGACCTTGTGTTTTGTCGAGGTGCGGATGTTGGATGATTGTTGTTCGACCCTATTGCCTCGAATTTAGCCACCAAGCGTCTAACAGTTGATTCGGCAGAATGATTGTGGCGAGAATAAAAATCGCGTAATGCGCGGAATGTTTGTCGAACGGAGCACTAAATTTGATAATAACATTTCATAATTTGCACACGCTGTTCAACGCTTTGACCTTCTATCGTGACTTGCCAAGTCCTTCTGAACGGTTCACAGGTAGGTTATCAGAGTTCACTTTAACAACATGGCCATTATCGCCTGTGAAAGCTTGAGCGTCCTTGATGAAACATCCTTTATTAGACATTCATATCTATAATTGTTTATGAGTTGTCTCTTCTAGGTAGGGGATGATTTCCCTCCTGGGAGGGATATTCTCTGCAGATAGAGCTGATCTCAAGAGGGAGACGGTTGTTCCATTCAACCTGAGAAGGTACTCTCGCCAAAGTTCTCAATAATCGAGCATTCTGAAATGTGCATATGTAATTATGAGGGGTACAATTTAGGGGCATTCCTTTTTCATTAAGAATCAGTTTGGTTAGTGTGTGAACGATGCTAAGTTGAAATATAGGCACTTTTGTAGACAATTAAGGAATTGAGAGTTCCATATAGATAAGCTTAGGGAGAATTGTTGAATCATATTAAATTCTAAGATGTCTGCCATAGTATTCCTCCTAACATCTCGGATGTTGGCTTGTATTACAGCGATGTAGTCTACCCTTCTTATTATCAAATTAGGGATTAGCCCTCTAATGGTGGGGTGGGGTAGGAAAATATTAGAGTATATTCTTTATTAATTATCTTACGCCAGGCGCTGAGTTATGATGTCACTGTTTGTGTAGCTTCTCAACTTTTCTTACTCTGAGGCCTCTCTTAATTAAACTTAGTTTATCCTTAACCCCTGAAGCGTAACGTGTGCAATTTTTGCCTTTGGAGTTCCTCATACCCCACCATGCTACTTACGTGAGTATTTCAAAATTCATTTTATGATGCTTTTTAATGTTCGAATTTTAGTATAACATTTCTATTTTTTTACAATATATGTATAGAATGATTTATTTTCTAAAAGGATGATTTACAGTTAAAAAAATTAACTATTACTCGAATTTTCGCATACATTGCTATTACTTATAGTTCTGAACTTTAATTGATTTATTTTGTCCTTTTTTCTAAAGCTTTTGTTGCATTTTCAAATTTGTAATTTTTATTTGTATTCTTTTTATATATACCTTTATGTATAATTTATATTTGTAGTTACATATATAAATAGTGAAATAGAAAAAAAAAGAAAATCATCATCTTGGAAGGGCATTGAAAAATAAATTTGATTAATTTGTAGAGGGCGATAAAGACTGAGCAAAGAAAAACAGTGTCAAATGTCAGATGCTCAGATTGCCCAAGATCTAAAGATAGAAAGACAAAATACATGGTCTGTTTCTTACATGTCCTACATTTGAAGTTTAATAAAATTAAGAATACTTTTGTGATCATAATGAAACTTTGGAAATTTGTTTGTAATGGTTACTAGTTTTTTTTCGTTAAAGAACTAATTGATTCATTCATTATTTTAGAAGTTAGGTCAGTTTTAGTAAATGGGTAATTTTTGGCTAGAAACAGAAAGCGTAAAAAGTGGGTTAAAAAAGGTGATTTTTGGAATGCGCGATGATTCTTAGCAAAGTTTTGGCGAAAGTTGTATTGTAATAAATTTACTAGCGTCATAGTGATTTGTAGACTATAAAAGGAAAAAATTTTCTTGCAAAAATCATCATTAAGAAATTTTTAAAACTGTAAACTTGAAACCTCCTGGAAATGATTGGACGAAAAAAAAGGGTGGAAACATTCTTCAGATGCAACTGTTCTGTGGTTTTAACACAACAGAGGATGAGACGTGAAGAAGCTCAAGACGTACCCTCACAACGAGCGCTATGCATACTATTTAAAAAATTTCGAGACACCATTAGTGTACAATATAAAATAAAAGGGTGTGTTTGCAGAAAAGGCGTTGAACAACATAAAATTGAAGGCTTGCTTCAAAACGTTCGCCGCTGAAATCATTGAAAAGAAGATCATAACAATGTAATGAAGCAAAAACTGAATCTTAAGCCATATAATATTCAGGTTGTGCAAAAATTAGAAGACAACGATATCGAGAAAAGAAAATCGTATGCAGAAGAATTTAGACGAAAATTTGGGGAAGTTGATGTACCGCCAGTGATAATGTCTGGCAAAGCGCACTTTCACCTTGCAGATACAATAATAGATAGAACAACAGAATATGGTCGGACTACAACTTCAAAACTATACACTAAAAAGGTCTGCACCCTGCAAAAACCACTGTGTGATATGCGATAACACCTCCGAACATCATTGGGCCGTATTTTTATGATAATGAAAACAGAAATTCAGTTATTGTGAATGGCAAAAGATACTGGCGCATGTTTGAAAAATATTTTTATCGAACTTTCAAGGGCTTTGAAATAGACAACTGATTTTATAGCAAGATGGTGTAAAATCACATACATCGAATGAAAAGATGCAGTTATTAAAACGAAACTTCAGAGATAAATGCATTTCTCGAAACAGTGAATTTAAGTGTCCTCCAAGTTCCTTCAATCTAACATCTTTGTAATTTTTTAGGGGAATATTTAAAAGATCGTGTTTATCGTAATAATCCTAGAAGTATTGAACGACTAAAAAATTATATCACGGAAGAAATTAATAACATCGATAAAGAACCTTTGAAAAAAGTTATGAGAGCAACTTTATCACAAGTAATTGAATGCTATGAGAAGAATGTTCAGCATTTAAAAAGAAGAATTTTCAAATAAATTAAGTTATTAACTTAATTTTGCTGAATGATTATTAATCTTAGTTTTTGTTCATTTTAGGCAAATAATTTAGTTAAAATAAAATTGGTTTTAATAGTCGATAAATATCTAACAGTTCAGCGAAAATTTGTTAAAAATCATAGCTTCACTTAAACTGGCATAACTTCTACCAAAATTAGTGACTCAATTAGTTCTTTAAAGACCAAAGACTTTTAGCTATGACCAACAGGTTTTGTGAGTTTTATTATGATTACAAAAATATTTTTGATTTTATTAACTTTAAAATTAGGACCTGTAAAAAGAAAAGACCGTGTATTATTGTCTCTTGTGCACCAAAGCTATTATTCGCATGGAGCATTCCAATTTTCCATTCAATAAATAATTTTTAAGGATTAAGGATGCTTAGATTTTTTCATTAAAAATAATTAAAAGGATAAAAATTGTGAATTTATATGTTATCTTTATTATTTCATCCTTAAAAATAAAGATTTGAGGTTTAGTGTAAATATTATATGTTTATTTATGGTGGGGTATGTCACATCCCACTACACTACTTGTAGGAAAAAATTCCCCCCACCATTTGAGGGTTAAGGCAAACCCGGAATTAAGAAAGGCCGTCGGTCATTGCCTCTGCATCGGCTCTCATTCTCGGTGATCCATGCGTGTGCAAGAGCTCAGTAGAGATTTTCCTTCCATCGCAATCTGCTTTGTATTCATAAATTCTTATTTCTAAAAGGATTTAATGAATATTTGTAAGCCCTATTAAGAATTAAAGACTGTTCAATGAGTCCTTGATGATAGTATACTCAACTGAACCTTGAGTATCAAATGCCTACTGCACACTGAGGCTTTCAAAGTATAACACTTAGGGGTAAAGATTGGGCCTGAATTTGGTAGGGTTTCAGAGTAAATGTAACTGCCCGATATTAGCGAGGATACTGTTTCATCTCTAAATTTTAACCCTATGTGTATATAAGAATTCTTTAATGTGTTGCATCCTGGATATAGGATTTTATTTTCAATTGAGAAGTGTTGCGGGACGCCATGGCATATCTTTATTATTATTGTTTTACAGAATGGTATGTCTGGAAAAGCGAGTGGATAGATGAAATTCATTCCTACCATGATAATTCCATCCTTAGCCGTACTCTAAAAACATGATGGATAGGTACGTTGCCAGGAAGTTGTCCATTTTGTGGTTCTGATGAGCGGACGCGATTAGGGATGCTAGAAGTCCATAGGATACGGAGATCCAGTGGTCGCATTATCGACTTGAGATTGGTGAGGATGGAAGTTACTCGGAAGTTTTACAAAGTCTTTCATTGTCCACTTATATCAGAAGCAGAGGAGTAGATGTCGAAACTGTAGTCTAATTTAGGACTACTTAAAGAGCGGTAGAGGAGGAGAATGCTTTCACGATCCACTTTCCCATTTTGCGGGAAATAGGCGCAGGACATTTTTACTAATTTCGATGCGGGGTTCCCATGTCAACTGCATATCGAGGGCCAAGCCCAGAGAACTCCAACTCTTAAATACCTATACCTTGGCAAAAGTGAACCGCTTTCTTCTTCTCGATCGAGTATTCGTAGCCATGTGCAGACCTCCATCGAGTGATGATTTTGATGTCAAGGATGAGGCGACGCTGAGCCGTTGGTATTTATGAGCTTGCTAAGGACATTGAGAAGTAGTCTGCCAAGAGTTAGGCAAATCTTTTCAAGATTTCGATTACGCTAAAAACACTCTCAAGACGCTACCATGGGGAACTCCTACTTCCTGCAGGATCGGGTTTGATTTGAAGCTTTTAGGGAGTTTTGAATAAATCTTAATAAATAGTAGATAGAAAAAGACAGAAACTAAGTTTAGTCTACTGCCGAAGGCATTATTACCTAACGCGGATTCTAGGCAGATGGGGTCATTCTTGGTTGAATTTAATTTTAGAAATCCACGTTAGAACAACGTTAGTCGCATATTTACTATTTTCTTGACAATATTGCACAAGAAATAGATTATTGTGATTTGATGGTAGTTTTAGTAAAATATTTGGTATTTACCTGGCTTTCGAAAAGCGAGAACTGTATTTATTCTTCAGGTATCTGGGAAGCGTTTTTTCAGCCATCTCTTGTCGAAGATGTTTAGGAGTAAGCACTTATCTCCTTTGTCCAGGTGAGGTAGAATTGCGTATCTTATATTTTCCGAGCCAAGGGCCGTCTCTGCAAGCTATTATTTCACTGAATATCACATTATAAGGATTGAACTACCTTGATGAGTAATGCAAAGTTGTAGACTCCCTCTTCATAAAAGGTCTGGCGATTTTGGCTGTTGCACTTACTTTGCTTGAAACTTTAGCAGAGTGTGCCACTAACGTGTATGCCACATAAATGTGGTTTATTATGGTGTTTCCGATTATTTAGTGTGTGAGTAAGTGGTCTCGTGTCTGAAGTTGACCAATATTCTTCTGAATTTGCTCCCCGTTACGTGTATGGGCCTTTTCGCATTTATTTTAGAGAGGTAAGCTCTCCATGAGCTTCACTGGGTTTGCTTAAGAAGGTATTTATAATTTGCCCGTTTTTATATTATTAAACTCTTCTTCGACGCAAGACTTAGCCAATATTTTTCTGTTCGGTATGCTTGCCTTTATCCACTTAGTGCGTCAGAGCATTCCACGTTATACCAGTGAACCAGTCTTCGGTGGAGTTTTTTCTAACAAATTATAACGGATTCCTCGCCTGATTGGTTCAGAATAGATGTGAAAATTTCTAGCGGTTCTTTTGTTTCGTGGATGTTGATCACCTGAATGTATTCAAGTAGGTGAGATTGGTAAATTATTGCCACTTCATTCTATTCAATCGAGGCATAACTAAAATAGGTAGTCCCTTGCCCGAGGAAAGGATGATTTGAAAGGGTAGAGTTCTCTCATATCGTCGGAGACTCGGAAATCAAAATCCGCTTTGATGTCGGGTAAATAGAATGCCATTTCTAGCGAGGATAGAGTGCTTGTTTTGTGCGTTTTTTCTCTCTGATTCATGATTCAGAGTTGGTAGTTCTCTATTAATTGATATAAATCGTTCACTCAGCTGTAGCCTATACTTTTGCCCCATTAGGGATACTGGTTATTAAAATTATCAATTAGGATGAAGCTGGTAGATAGTAGTATGATTAATTCACATAAGTCGACTATTGAGAGTAGTCTTGTAAGTGAGAGGAAGAGATTAGCAATTTTGGCCTTTTTTAAATATGCAAGTATTTCGTATCCACAGTTCAGCATTTATTGAGGAAGATGGATTTGATCCACCACACTTGACGACAGGTGACTTCCGCAGTTCCCCATTCAGACCCTACACTGGCTCTGTGCCGTAAACGCTGTATGATGAGCTTATACGTGCAGGCCTAGAGTCTCTCTCAGTCGGCCACGGCTCTCACTGCAACCACGAACGATCTCGCCGGTGCCTAAGCCGCCTAACGTGTCAGTCATAGCCTAAGCCCCGGCAGTTTATTTCTAGTAAACTCCTTGAGAGCTCAGTGTAGATCTAGGGCGGATGACGCCTCTTTCTCTGTCAAAAGCTTCCAAAGTACCCGAAAGTATTTTTATCAGCCTTTTTAGAGCAGACTTTGTTTCACAATGGATCTGTGCCAGTGTACACAGTTGGTTCAATGTCCTAGGAAGTAGCTTACTTCAAAGACGCATCTCTTCTTTTGATGTCAGCGGTGCTCTACCAGGCGGTGAGACTTTCTTCACTACCGAGCTGGTTGCAATACACCGTTCATGATGAGATAAAACACGACGTGCCTGGTAGGAAGACAGAATTTTGATATTAACGACTCGCAAAGCACCCTGTGTGTTCTTGAGGCATTGTAATTTCCACACCCCCGTGAAGCTACGTTTCTCGGCAGCTCTACATATCCCGAGATTATCTTCAGCAAGAACTAGGTGACGAGGCCATCGTTTAGCTCTTCTTCACACCGAATACATGGCAAGTAACAGGCAAGCCATCCAGGATACTTGGCAAAGACAATGAATGATGGCCGTGGAAAACATAAAGTTGCCTACCGTTGCACCTTGGCTGTTTCCATGGACCTAATACTCTATGCTACGACGGCATCAGGTCGCTTTCTGTCGTCTTCGCTTTGGGCATACTCATGGATCACAACGTCATTTTATGGAACCCTCCTCTGAGGCGTTTTGCGACGACCGCGTCGATCCCTTGGACTGTTCGACACATTTTTATTAAATTTTCCAGTGTGTGTGATGTATGTGTAAATTACAAGTCCAAATCTATTTGACTCTCGTTTCTGCTGGTCGCATGATCCGGCAACGTGGGCATCTGAGCCTTCTCCCAAAACCGAATCGTGCTTTCCTCTTTGTTTTGCCGAGTTTCTGCTTCTTCAAAAAAAAAATTATTTTGTTTTGTTATTTATTTATTCTGATTTGTGGAATAATAGAATAGCCATGGAACTAGGCTGAAATTTTAATTGCGGTGACATATGCTTTTCAAAGCACTCGCCAGATGGGTGCTTTTAAAGTCTATAAGGTTCACAATCATTCATTCATATGCATAAATTTATGGGGCTTTGGGAATTTTAACTTTAAACAAAAGTCTTTTTTAACCAAATTAATCTTTTATTGTAAAGATATCATCCCATTTTTTCTTTATATTAAGTATCATTTTGTCATATAAAATATATTTATTTCAGAAAATAGAATTTTTCTAAATATCGATTTCCTTCTGTTAGCTAATTCCGATTTTCCTCAGAGCACATTTAAGTACAGGACACGAGGAATCGGACAACTTTTACTATTCTTTTCTATTTAATTTGCTATCAATTGCTTTTATTTTGCTTATATTCTATTCCTAAGATACAAGGCTTAACAATTAGGGTGGTACCCGTCAAAATTTCTGACAAAGGTTTTGCTTTTGATTCCCAGAGGAATTTTCTTTGTCGAGAGGCGAAGGCGTGTGACTCAAAAGTCTCAAAAGGTATACACGTCTGTAAGCTAGGCCGCCAGTGTCGGCGCTGGGCTCGGGTACAATTGAATTGGGGGGTGGTAATTGAATGAGAATTCGTTTGCTGGGTTCGTCTGAAGGGTTATTCGAAAGATAAACACCTCTACAAAATTAAATTTTAATACAAGTAATAAAATGAACAAGGGCACAGATAAATATAGAAATATAAATAATAATTAGGACGACGGTATTAAAGCACCCCAAATTAAATGCAGCTGTGCTGATCCGTTTCGATCAGGAAAATTCTGAGTTTCATGCTCATCATGTTATAATCTCATAAGTAAATACATTCATTATGAGTATCTTAGTTCCCTAACTTTTTTTGCAGATTGCATCTTATGTGTTATATTTTTTAGAATTTTTCAGCCATATAGATGAATTTTTTAGAAAGAATAGTGCAGAAATTATCTCAATCGATTTTATTATATGTACGGTTCGCCAACCATACAAATTAACCATTACAACTGTTTTAAGACAAAACATATAGCTTTCTCTGTAATTAGGTTTTACAGCAGTACCAAAATTCCACTCTCGTATTTGTGGCAAGCCATTCATCTTGAATTTGAGAAGATGGAAAAAAGTAGGACGGCATCTTTGCATTTACGAATTTCCATTTTATGGAGAGAAGCGACTAATCACGTGACAGAATCCTATTTATGCATAACATCCCTCAAGAGTGGGCTTCAAAATTTAATTTTCTTAAATATTTTTTTATTTTATCGTGTGAAATTTGACATAATATTCCCTTTATCATATGAAACAATTATTTATGTTGTTATTTTTGCATTATTACCGTTATTTGTTAACCTGTTTCAATATGAATCATATAATTCATTTGAATTAGTCGGAGGCGCGTTAGGGACGGCTGTGGTCTGAGAGATACGAAATAAATCAGTGCATTCTATAAGTAAGGATATTTGATGTTTTCTGGTCTTTGATTTGAGCTGGTGCATGTTCTTACGGAAAATGAAGAGGTCATTTGCAGGTCATTCAACATTTAGAACTCATAAGATTAACTAATCTTGAATCATTTGATGTGAATGTGCCATAAAGTAACTTGAGGTACAGCAACTCGTTCCACCTTTTTAAATAAATAGTTTTATGATAAATATCTCTTATTTTAAGAACAAAGAAAACTGATCAACATTTTTTTTCATATGGATCAACAGTTACCGTGTTCCTGTTTTCCTTGGAATCTTCGAAAGGCACAGCTCTATGAACTGGGATGCAATGGGGCTTCGATGATATTCAATCAATTCTGTGTTGCCAAACCAAAGACAATCTTATTTGTTTATGGTTCCATTTAACAACAATGGGCTTGGTTTCACATAATCAAAGGTGTTAGAAAATATGAGTGTCATTTACCTTTTAGTGAATTGAGTGGCAGTATTGTTGTGTACATGTAGGTTCTTGAAGGCCTATTCAATATTAATAACATTAGTTTCAGTGACTTTAATATTTTGGACTCTTATTCAATAATCGTATATAAACTCGAAATTTAATAATGATGAGTGAGAATAAAAGAAGTTATAGTTTCAGAATTGAAGGATTTTTTTTTACGGTCAGATTCTGTGAATCACAACGTACTATACAAACAAGTTGTAAAGAGAAGGTAAACTGTTGTCCTCCATTAAGAAGAATTTGCTAACATTTTTAACCAAGCCATTCACAATAAAAAGAGATTGAAGGAAGAATAAGTCAAGTTGCACCTTCTTCCTCTAGGACAGAAAGGCATGCATTTTGACCGACTTTTGTTCAGTAATAATGAAAGCAGTCTACGTGCCTTAGAAAGTAATTTGGCTTTACTGGGAAAGAGTGCACGATATATTTTATCAAGGGATGGGGAGAGTATTGTGGTATCTTCCTTAATGGGCAATACTTCCCTTTTTTTTCTTTAATATTAAATCACCTGAAAATCACTCGCAAATTATGTATATACTTTCTTTAAGCTTTGACTACATAAAACTATTTACAACACGAGTGAGTGAAATACAACCAGTGGTGTCTAAGTGATGATGATTTAAACAATAAATAAGGTTTTTCTATTTACGAGTATATAATTTTCGTTCGAATAATTTTTTGAGCGTCGGACATAAAGTGATCTTCACAGTACTTGAATTTTGAACATTGATAGTGCCTGAATTTATTAATGGGATGAAAAGTTGTTACAAATTACGAGCCAGAAAATTCTAATAGATGCGAAAATATTGTGGAATGAGATATTAAGTATGTAAGGAATATCCTTGCGTAAAGTAAACACTAAAAAATAGATACAAGGGCCCACCACAATTTGTTTAGCTTTTTAACTCAAACAGGACAAGAAGCAATCTTTGGATTGTATGATTTTTACGTTCTAGAAATACGATCCCAATGATCTTTTCACTTAACAGGTAATTAATCATGGCAAATGCTTCCCTGAAACCACAGTGAGCAGTGATGCAATCAACGTGCCAAAAATCGCTCCGAGAAATGCATAAGTTCTAATTTACAAGGATTGCCGTCATTACAACTTACGGCCTTCGCTAACCTTTGTAAACGATGAAATACTGTAAATATTTCGTTACATACCTTACAACCAACAGTCACAAGTGGTCGAAACACCTACACATAAAATTTCTTTCACAGCATAGCAAGGAAGAATTTCATATCTTTTAGAAGCAAACTTGTTGAATCTTACGAATACATTGTCATTGCATTGACATTAAAGGAAGAGATGGAGAGAAGGAAGATGAAAATTGCAATGAAGAGCAGTGAAATGACTTAAGAGTGAAATATGCTGCCCTGTGAAGACACTTTAACTATAAATTCCGGGGCAAGTATATTGGGACCGTTCAAGAATATATGTATTAGTACAAGGACAACAGATACTTAAAAGGGAATTTGAGCACTTAAATTCTTGCTAATAATAATCATGCCAAACTTGGAAACATTTTATGAAATAAGTAAAGCGCTTTATATGTAAAAAAATGTTCGGTAGGAGTTTTACCACCAATATGCATGCGTTTGTGACACATTTGATTTCTCAGTAGGCTTCAACATCGCTATAATTGGAACTTTTGTGTTTCATCGTCTAGTTCGCATTCCTTATAGTGCTATTGAGGTTTATTTGTGTTTTGGTTTATCCCTCCATTTACTTATGTAAATCCTGTAATTTACTCTCAAAGATATGTTAGGTTCGTGAAAGTAAATACAGATTGACCCTGTTCAACATGAAACATTCAGTGAATGGAACATTTTTTATGAATTCATCTTAAAGAGCACATTAATTTATTTCATCAAATCCGATATAGATTACTGACTGAAATGAATTAATAAGGAAATTGTCTTATTAGTTACGGATGGAGAAATGTAAACTTATTTAATGCTAATTATAAAGAAAAAGCAATGGCAAATTATTCTAGGATAAAACAACATTGGTGCATACTAAAAGAAATGCTCACGTGTGTTTTTTTTGTCCTCTACAGCAGAAAAAAGGCCCCTTACTTGAAATACGGCTGATAATTTTGGCTACTATGGCCTAAAATAGACCAAAGTAATTTGAGAATTTTAAACCGCGACCATTTAGAACCATTTGTCATTATGTTTTGAGCCTGTTACTGTTGTTCGCTCTCGCTCATAATTTTGGCACCTATTTTATTTCCTAAAAAGTTTATTATCCTTTTTAGCTAAGCATACGCAAATAAAAATGAATTTAGTAGGTTAGTTGTGCAGTGATGGCATAGGAGTTAACGGGAACTATCGGTCTTATGCGACAAACAGGCATAACCCATGGAACAAAATGGTTAAATAACCTTTTGCTTCTTGAAAATGTCTGAGTTGCACGCAAATGATTTTTGGTGAAAATGCTACAATAAAGCTAATTAAAGTAATTCATTTAGTATTTTGGTTCGTACTTAATAGATTGAGCCAGGAGAAAATCTTAAAACAAGTGAATTTATCATATCAAACAGTTCTCGAGTGCTATAGTTTTTTCCAGGAGATTGCATTCATTATTGTGAAAAGAATGAGGAAAAAATAGGTGGAATAATAGGTGGTGTAATTTTTTGGCAAACATAACATAACCTATGTAACTGTAAGAGATCCGAGGGAGAGAGTGGGAGAGAAAGATACGCGCCACCGCGCCCTTCAATGGAGAGAGAGAGAGAAAACAGATACCTGGACGACACTTTTTGTCGGCGCTAATGGAAGTGTGAAATTATGAGACTCCGTAAGAAACCATGGTGACCTGAAAGGCCGCCAACGCAGAAAGCCACAACAAGTTGGAAAGCCCTAAAGGTACCACCTAGAGTCGGACAAAGATTCGCCTCGTCGTCTTAGGAACCTTCCAGCAATTGTGCTAAAAGAACGAGACTGCACTCGTCTAGCGCCTCCCCGGACCCTGGAACCCTCCCCTTTGAACGGAAGGGAATGGAATGAACCCATTCAACCCCACTATAAATATCCGTGGCCAGAGTTGGAAGTCAGTATCCTCCCCCCCATGCCCATGCCCCTCAGTTTCCTCTGCCCGCCCCCGTCGGTACCTGATATTCGCGTCCCGTTAGACTCTGCACAATTGTCGCAAAACCCCTCAAGCTGCGGGTATTTTCATTAATTAACGTGACTCTACCTCGTAAGCGTGTCCATCCGCTTCTCAAATCCAACGCACCTAGTCTCAATTCGTGTTTTACTCGAAAGCAAGATCTAAGTTCATCCTGCAATAGTCATTATCAAGAGACTAGTATTTAAACCTTACGCTAAGGCAAGGATTACTGCCTCGGACCAAATCTTCGAGGCAACAGCAACGCCTAACTCTCCTCGGAAAGTGCTCCCCCACCCCCCGAATGTAAGTTTTCATCGTCGGCTTCGTATACGTTCAAGATCATTCGAGCGACCTTCGGTCAAGATTGTTCGTTTGTTTGTACGGTTAGCGTCCCACCAAGTCTTCTACCTTTTTGCCGCTGAACCTCGTGTACGTCTATTGTGGCAAAAGCTTGTTTTAAAAATCTTTTTAACTTTTTGAAAGAATATTAATTTACATATTAGTAAGGTTAATTTTGTATTGTTTGGCCAACCTACATTTAGTTAATTCGCACTCTGCTTATATTATAAACCTGCAGCGCGCATAGCCTTTCGACTTCGGCTGAGAAAGGGAGAAAGGGTTAACTTAACCCTATTCTACGACATTTATATTAAACTGGTATCAGGTTATTAGGGTTAATCTTTGTCAATCAATTGATTGAAATTTGATCAATCGATTGATTAACCTTGGTTAAATTGTTAATTGTTGGCTAATCTTCGTTCCGATTATAGAGTTTAAAAGGTAAGAAATAACCTCTGCATACCTATTTGCGAAGTGTATTTGTTCCCGTTCCCATTTATTTTTTGTTGAATTAATTGTCTATTGACCCTGTTTAACTATTAATATTCTACCCCACAGAATTGTATTGTTATCCTTCAGGCCTCATCTCGTGTTGTAAGTTGAATTTATAGAAAAATAGTATTATTATTTGTATTGCTGTGCTAGGAGTTCTGTAACTCTCGTCTCAATCACAGCGAAATGTCAACCGCAAAAGCTCTCTCACAAGTGTTTCGCGCCCTTTGTTGTTCGTGTTTTAGTTTGTTAGCAAAAACATTCACATTCTCGTTCGTGCGTAAAGGAATCCATAATTCCGCTATATTCATTGTCATGCGTTAATTAAATTCTTATTGTTGTTCCCAAGGCGCAAAGTGAGTCATTCGGAGTCAGTGTCAAAGATCTGATGGCCCACATCTAGGATGAAGAAAAAAGATGAAGAGCCCAAATACGAGACAGAAAAGAAAGAGAAAAAAAGGAAGGAGAAGAAAGAGAAAGAGAAAAGGAAGGAGGAGAAAGAGAAAGAGAAAAGGAAGGAGAAGAATGAAAGAGAATTCCCTCTCACGAATTTGAAATAAGCAGAGCGAGGAACAAGACTTGTCTAAAGTGCTAGACTAGACGCACCGTATTCTGCGATGAAAAAACTCCCCGTCTTTAAAGAAGGTGAGAATTCGGGTCGTATCTAATCCACTTCGCAAAGATCTTTGAGTTGAATCAGTGGGACATCAAGATGGACAGCGTAGCACAATTATTGCCCCTTTTGAGTTCCAAACTCATGTATATTTTTATATCCCTCCCATTAAAGGCAATAATTGATTTCTCATCGTTAAAAGCCAGGTTGCTTGCCGCTTACAACATCACCCCGGATTTCTATCGAACTAAATTTAGCCACTGTCGCATTCAACCAAACGAGACCTTCCGAAAGTTCGGCTACTCCCTCCAGCGTCATTTGAATTTTTGGATTGACGCGTCCAAGGTGCATCATCAATACGACACCCTGGTCGATTTCGTCCTCACGGACCAATTCCTGGCATCGCTCCCTTCTGAAATCAGATCCTTAGTAAAGGACCAGAGGTGACGTACTCTCAAGGAATGCACGGGAGGCAGACGTCTATCCGGCTAGCCACAACGGTTATCCGAAGGAAGGAAAAAAATCAGAAACCCCATCTCCTAAATCCAAACCAGCGAAAAAAATTTGTTCCTAAATAATGGGAATAAGTTCGTTAAGGTAACTGGGACAGTCAAAAATAAACCTCTTTTCTCGTCGGACCACTGTGATGTTAAGCCCTTTTCTCCTGACCCCCATGCTTTTTCGTTTCCTAGGAGGACCATCGTGTGATATTCCTGTGGAATTTCTGGTCACTTAAGGTCCAACTGCTATCAACTATCGCAGTTTAGAGGTACCCTTCCCTCTGACTGATACACCAGGTCAGTGCCACTCCTTAGCAAAATAAAGCCCCCTCTTCTTCAAACCTGCCGAATACTGCTGGCCACCAGGTAAACTTTTCGTTCGATAAAAGAATTCCTTTGGCCATCTAATGTGAAACTAGAGCAGTGAAAGGGTGCCGAATTTCCAACCTCGTCCGTGATACTGGGTGCAGCACGTGCATTGTTGTATCCGATGCACTACTCTCCCCATGTGGCTCCAGACTACGATATGTTTGCCGTAGTGCATGATTACTTGGGGTGCGCCAATAAATTTACATATTGTTCCCTGGTACATTGAGTGCACGTATTTTACTGGTTGGGCTGAACTCGTTGCAGCCCCCATCAAGTGTTGTTCTGTCTTAATATTGCCTCCATTTAAAGTTGAGGGTACATATTGGTGCCAATAAATATTTTGATTTTTCCCCAATGTTATAGGAAATGATTTATTTTACTATGAGCCGATGTTTTATTTCAAATAATTGCTTTCTATTGCATTTATATAATTACTATTAAAAAGGGGTACATTTCTCCAACCGTAACTAATATAGACAAACGCCATTTATGAACCTGAAAATATAGAAGTGATTTCTTGTTAGTAAATGGTAATAAATAATTATAAATTATTAAAAATCTAAAGATAATGATGGAATGAATATCTCTTATTTTCGATGATTCAATAATTACTCTTCATAAAGCTGGTTTTCAGATATTTGTAGCACTTTGTGTTATTAGCTGAAATCTCTTAAACCGCAAGTAACCTATATTATTAGTCGCGTACGAGTCTACTCGCAGGAGACTCTACATCTGACTATATAGTCGGTCGGTCGGTCCCAGTTTTGCTTTGTTTTGTTTTTGTAACAACATTGTAACTATTTTCCACATTCTAACGAAATTTGAAAGTCTTACATTGTTTTCCATTCTACATATTTCCAACGATGTAATTGAAAAAGTCCTATCAAGGATAGCTCTGGAATTATTTGGTTTTGGCAATAAGATCATAACTATTTTGCTGATACTAACAAAATTTGAAACCCTTATATTTTTTACATTTTCTTTGGAAAAATATAATTGCCAATGTCCTCCCATGGTTAGCCCTCGAATTATTTTGTTTTGGTAAAAACAAGATAACTATTCGGCCGATTATAATGAAATTTGAAAACGTTATGTTGTTTTACATTCTATTTCGAATAGTTGGATTGCCCATCTTCCTGCCAATGCTAGTCCGAGAATTATTGAATGTTTTGAATTTTGTCAGGTCAGAAATAAAAATAAGTGAGGGCACGCGACATTTTAGTCTGCGGACCTTGTTCATAACCATCGCGATGGAGACGATTATGTTCAACCATTAGGTTATTTTAATTTTTGACCATGTAGGCTTGGCTTGAGTAGACGAGCAGCAAAATGAAATCAGATTTTTACGAAGATATGGAAACAAACAGGATGTTGCAATATTTTTAGTCATTTACCAAGTTTTTGTTTTGGCGATTCAAGGAAACTCATCTTTTTATTTGCAAAGAAATAGCAATTCCTTCTCTCTAAAGAAGCTGAATCATTACTGAGAACAAATCTGCGTCAAAACCGTCTTCGAGAATGTTTTACCGAATTGAAGGAAAAATTCTCTCGGCCATTTACAATGTCTCCCTCGGGTCTTACTTCTTCCTAAAGAAAGAAAAAATTCTATATTAGTGGAAAAGAATAGCAACAAAATGCAATATATGAAAATATATGAAAAATTCTTAGCTACGAAATAAAACAAATACCAATATTAGAAAAAAATTATACTAGAAACAATATTAGTCCTGTTTAAAACAAACAACTTCTCTTATTTTCATTACGCTCGGTGCACTTTGCATTGCTTTTAACCTAGAGTGTTGGGAATCATTGCTACAAGTAGATTTAAAATTTTGGCCTTGAAAAAGGCCAAAAAAAACACCAGTTCCGTGGCATTTTATTCATGTCTCGCATTATAACCCTAAATCTAAACAAGCTAGAGGAACAAAATAGGCGACTAATTAAGTTGTTTTAATTCTCTTTCTAAAATAAACACTTATTATATTCTTGAAACAATAAACCACAAACGGCTTAGTAGTTCATAGAAAGATTTCCAAGACATCATAAAATTCGTTTTCTCACAATCTGGCAGAGACAAATTATAAACTATTGTGTCACGAGTATATTCAATCAAGAATTGAAAGGATTACACGATAACACTGGGGAACAATGTATTTGGTGAATTGACAAAAGTACATTTTCCTACCTAATTCGAGTATATTGAATTTAAATCTGAAATCAGATTCTCTCTACATGCTACAGAATTTTCGTAATATCAATAATTAATATTATACAATAATTTTAATTTTATCACGCGTATCATCATGCCCTGAAGTAATTTTGAATCATCCTTTTGCGTTATTTATAGTAAAACAGCTTCTTTTGCACAAACATTTTATTTCATATGAGAAAAAAACTTGAATTACACAAAAGGATTACAAAACTGTAATCAACTATATGCTAATATAGACATCAGGCTGGAGAACTTTTTCTTGATTTCAATCGGGCAAGAATTTGCGTTTGTAACTCTTTCTCTTGTAGGTCTTCTGTGGTTGATGGCTTCTAATCGTCCAGTAGTAGGTCGCCATCATGGGTCTATCCCAATGACCTTGGTAGCGCTCTTCCATCGTCATCAAATCCTGATGGAAGCGTTACCATTGTTCGTCGTTCACGGCTCCCAGATTCTCTGGGAATCGGTCGGGGTGACTATTTAGGAAATGCAGCTTTACACTCATGTTACATCCCAGATTAAGATATGCTAAAAGCATATTAGTAACCAGATCCTCGTAGTTATGCCCTTTTTTGTTTCTAAAGAAGTTACGAACCACGGCAGGAAATTAGAGCCTAGGCTGCCTTTTCTTTTTCATTCATGGTGTTCACGATTCTAGAATCACTCAGAAGTCTTGGGATTTGAGGACCATCATATACTTCTGCTTTTATTTTTTCGTATAGAAAAAGTAGGAAACGCCGATAATATGTACTAAAAACCATCATTGTCAGTGCTCAACGCCTTGACAAACTGCTTAATCGACCCCAGTTTTCGGATGAGGTGGACGGAAAATGATATTCTCTCGACTTAAAGATTGGCTCATTAACAATTTTTGGCATTCCTGCTTCCAAAGTTTCCCGAACTGGCCAATCTTTTAGGGACCAGTGTTTGTCACGGGCTCAACTGTCCCACATACAGATATAGCATGGAAACTTTGTATATCCCTTTTGCAGGGCAAGGAGGAAGTTGACCATCTTACGGTCTACAGATATGATCAAATTGTGTTCATGGTATTTAAGTAAATCCATGACCATTCTTATGTCACCGTGAGTTTCTCGCAGTTGGACAGAGGGAGCCAGAGGAACTGCACCGAATATATTGCCATTATGCAAAGGAAACATTTAAGGCTACGCTTGGAGCTATCCAAAAACAGTCTCCACTCAGCAGGGCTATAGGTGCCAAGTCTCAACTCGGTAAACAGAACAAGAACATCGTGACAGTATACAAATTGATTGTCCTCAGAGAAATACTTAACAAATGTACTCCCCATTGTGTGGGTAATATGATACCTGTACCGACCTGTCAAGCATATTGCTTTAACTCAACCTGGAGGCTAAAAGATCTTCAGCTTCTTGGAAAGTGCTGAATCACGTATCAAGTTATTCAAATCCTCTTGATTGAAACAGTGAGGAACTAATGACTGTTCAGCATCTGATGATGAATCTGCAGACTCTGAAACCATTCCGTGGACTTCCATATCAGGTAGATCATTTTCATCCTCAGAGGAAGCATATGCACTGAAAATTGGAACTGGAAAGACTTATAATGAGGTATTGGCCGGATCACCAGGAGAATGTTATGGTAGTGGATCTTGTGACAATTTTCTTGCGAATCCCTTTAGTATTCACCAGATAGAAATAACAGTCAGATACATGATCCTTTAGCTTTCGCCACACCATGGGGATTTCCAAACGAAGACCATTTCTCTTTCCTTTCGTCCACTCACGAAGATGTTTCACACAACTATGGCAAACAGCAGGTGGGGCCCACTTCTTATCTTGATCGCCAAGAGAAACATCAAAATATGCCTTATAAGGGCGGATCACAAAGTTTGATATATTGCGCCTTTGACGAATTAGCATGTAACAGCCATATATGTAGCAGAAATTGTCTGGAATATTAACGCAATTTCCTCTTTATAAAGCTATTCCTTTAAAATGAGACCTGAATAACGACACAATAATGTTAATATTTTGCACAATAACACTTATTGCTATCTTACTACTATGTACTGTGAAGTATTTGCTTTCTACAAGCACCTCCTCTGTCCGTCCGGAGGGAAGTTTTCGGGAAAACGAGAAAATAGAAATTACAGAATAACTATAGTATGTAGGTAAAAATGGATTATATTTTTTTTAAATCAGCCTGAAAAAAACGATTTAAAATTGGAAATAAACTAAGTTACCAGAAAATGTGATAAAAGTTGTTCCCCTGTGTATTTAATGAATAGTATTTACAAAGACCGTTTTTTAGTTTATTTTTTGAAGCTATCAAAGCAGTGCATTTTGAACTTTACAGCTGGTCGGAGATTGAAATTGTACTTTTGCTTGGCATTTGTTGTTTTACACATGTGCAATTTCGCTCATCATATTTACACCACATCCAGCAATATCTCTCACCACTTTCAGTGAATCTTTGAAATATAGGCATTCCTGTTGTGAAGCTCTCTGTCTTCTCTGTGGCATGTCTCTGAGCAGCAATGTCGTGCTTCAATGTCTCACTCAATCGACTTCTGAACAGGGCAATCTATAGTTAAGATTTCTTGTACTTCAATATGTGCTGGATTAGAGTTACATAGATCATTCACCTAAAAATATACATTAGTCATGGATATCATACACATAGTGGTGAAGAACACTGCAAAGGAAAGTGTTGTTTCTGTTCAGTTTTATAACAGTGTCTTCGACTTAGGCAATTTGAAATGCCCAAATCATCATTTTGCTGGTGACATGTTTTTGAAAATATATCTGACCTATTAAATGGCGCTTGTTTGACTCCCGTGAACAAAATAAAAAAAATGTATGTCAGTTTAGCCAGTTTAGAGTAGTCAGCTTTGTCCTATTTGAGTGACTTGGAGTATTTATTACGTGTAATTCATTTATTTAAGCTATCTATCTTTGATAGCCATCAACGGCGAAGGGTGCCGTACATTTTACTGATAAAGGCATCGGATACAGTGTAGTTACTTCACTACTCAGTGAGTGTGAGCACAAAACTCCTATGGTTTATTCAGACAAATTTTACTCAAATGTTTACTTCTAAGAAAACTTCAAATTTAATCAAATTGGATCATGTAGTACAGTTAAAGTGAATCTACAAGGGTTCCATTCATATTGAACCAAAAAATGAAAAAGTTGATCTGCCACCAGAGGGATAAATTATGATCAAACACTCATTGTTGCCCCCATGACAACATACAAAAAAAGTGACTATAATTCCAAAATTCAGAGGCACCATAGAGATATCTCCAAACCAAGTTAATAAAAAAATAAGGTAGCATGTCGTTCATAAACACTAATATCCCGCAAGCTTAGGATAAATCCATGAGGAGACTTGATAAATTTGACCGAATTAAATTCTACATATCCTTTAACAGTAAGTAAAACTAATAATACCAAACTCTATAGACATTTATAATCAAAGTAGGTTTGGTAAACAACAATATCTGTTATAAAATTCACAACCTAAATGATAAATCTTGGTAAACCAAGGAATAAGGGAGGGGGAAGAAACATCAATGTTAAATTGGTAAATTTAAAGGAATTATCAATCATGCAATACTACTAAAATAATGAAGCCGAACTTTATTGTTTGCAGTATACTTCTAAGTTAGTGTATCAAAGAGGAAAGGAAGAGGGTCAAGGAAAACAAACATATCTGTGAAAAATAAGCTTAAAAGCCAGCATTATGTGTGTAACTTTCTTTGAAGAATTTCAAGCACAAAAATGTACATATACAAAATTGGAATGAGGATAAATGTGTTTAAAGTGGATCACCGCAATGATGTTTTTGAAATTTTAATAAGATCCACAAAACTCGACTTTAGCATTTAAGAATTTAAATGAGATTTCATTATTTTTTAATAAATTAATTTATTAATTTACTTTTCAAATGATATATAAGGCTATTATACAAAATAAAATGTTTGAATTTCATATTTTCTTATTTCAACATTAAAACCGCACTGTTAGAAGGTGTGATTTTTCCAAAATGTGACGCATTTGTTAAATGGTTGTTTTAATCAAAAGGGAAAACAAGACAGATGGGAGTTTTCCCGATGGACAACTTATTTAACTTTACTATCGTAATTTAAAAATAATAATAACATCTAATATTAGAAAGTTAATATGTTTCCCATTGTCTATGTAAGTTAGTAACAATTATTTTTACCTTTTATAGCAGGAAACAGAGAATGCAACATAAATTCATAGATACTCAAAGAAATACTTAAGCGCTAAAATATTTGCTTGGCGATGAGAATTTGGAATAATTACTAGGAGAAATGATGTTAAAGAATCATTTTACATATTTATACAATAATTCGAATGGAAATCAGATTTTTAATAATAACGGTCCTAATTGATCCATTTGAGAAATAGGGAACCCACCTAAGCCCGAAGGAAAAAGAGTGTTAATTAAAATATATTGGAAGTATAGATGTCCCAAAGCAGTAAATCTGTATGTAGAGGTGGAAAAGGTAAAATGATTATCAGTTGAGGCTTTTCAGTGCAGTTCTCATTCGTATGAATGATAATTGATTCCTGCCTAACAACTTTTGTATTTAAAAATAATCTTATTCAAATATGTGGGCCTAACTTGAACCATTTTTTATATATATAAATTAGGTCAAGTTAGGAACAGCCACTTAAATTCATTTATATTTTCAAGTTGACAAATTTAAACAATAAGAACTTCAATTTTGCACTGCAACAATTGGTAATACTATTCTCACAACTCTAATTTGAGATCTACTTTATAATCTTTGCAATGAGTTCTAATTATTTTACTCCTAACACTTCAGGTAAAAACTACACATTTAGAGACACTCGCGTGAGGATTTTCTATGGAGACATATCCCGATATACTCAGTTGTTCATGTGAATTAGCACCCACAGCTAATCTACTTCCTTAGTATAAGTCAAAGAGGCTGAGCTTCTTACAACTGAGCTGTTAATTGTTTGCTTTCTCGAATAGCAATTGTTTGAAGCAAACATTAGATTGACCATCACCGATTGAATCTCTTAATAATAATAATAAATTATTTTATATCGGCTAAATGTGTTATATGTTGAGAGAATTAAAAAGGCCTCGCTTTGTTTGGAATAGAAATTTTAAATATATTCGAATATTTGGCCCGTTTCCCTCAGCTGGTTGGCCATTTCAATTTTTCTGAATAGCAATAAGAGTATATATTTTATTTGGTAATAGAGAGTATTTCCATTTGCATGTTGTGGAAAGAGGGAAACAATAAGTAAATGACTTTTTGTCCTAGTTTGGTATTTAGAGAGAAATTTCACTCCGGAATAGGCTTTTGAATAATTTAGTGATCAAATATACCCTTTCCACCCATTATTTTTTCGACAAAATAGAAACCCTTTAACACTAGGATGTCGGGCTTAATGAAGTTCCTCGAATGCCTGAGTGTAGTCATTTTCACATGTTCTTTGTTTTGTTTTTACAAGTTAATAAAATATTGGAGCTGAATTTGTTTTTCACTTTTATTTGCATATTTAGTTCAGCATTCGGCTTTTTTTAGGGATTTTCAATTTGCTCTTGATTTTTTATTCTACTTCAGAGAGTGAAAAAAGAAAAAAAATGACGCTAGTCAAGAGTAGTATTTATTACTGAGATTAATTACAATTATATTTAAAATTGTATTCAGCGAAACAAGCAAAAGTTACACTTTGTCTTCACATTTTTTGCAAACCCGCTAAATCGTAGCTATACAAGTTCCACAAAATGACTTTTTTCAGTGTATACAGCTAACGACAGTTCGGTTTTTATTACTAAGAGTCTTCTCTCCACCGTAATATTTTGGGTTCTGCTGTGTAATGGTTTGCATCTTTCCCCTATGTTTCAGATTTTCGTGCCTCCTTGAATGCATGGATCGCTCTCCTAACCCCTAGGCCAATCTTTGAATAAATGGTGATCTCGAAATTTTCTCCTTAGTGATTTATTTTAGATGCTTCACGCATTGATGATTCACACATTGATGGCAGCTAAATCCAAAGTATTTAAGAAAGAATGATTAAGCCACCTGCTTGTATATGTTCTTAAACTCTAGATTCTTGCGATTTTGTCTACGATCTCAACTTCATATTTAATTTCAGCATAATAGTTTAATTTTTCTAGACTTTTCTTTCTTTGCATTATCATCTTTGAGAACATGTAGGTAGAGAGTGCTAAGAAAAACTACATTTTCTTAGCCTTTAATTGATAAAGAGGGAGTATCATATCATCAGATTTTATATTTTAGTAGAGTAAAGCTTTTCCCTTTTGTTCTTTACGGCAACAAGTTTTTACATCCTGCTTCTATTCGTTGTTCCTAATACATAGGCTGGTTGGTTTCATCTTTAGTTAATTGACCAGATTCAGAGATGTAGAATATATAGTTATGTTGTTACATTTCTTCCTTTAACCTGATAAGGTTCTCTCAGTCATATACAGACATGAAAATAAACCAGTTCTTCTACGGGACGCGATTCATCCTTACCAAAATAAGGAAAGCGATTCACCAGATATTTCCTCTCTTTGGCAACAGATTACCTGTGTTTTTTCCTGAAACACAGTTTCTAAACAATAAACTGAGTGAAAGGCCATCTAGAATTATTCGGAACGAGCTGTTCAAGCTTCCCGGCTAGTGTAGTGGTTGGCGTGCTTGCCCGACAATAGCTGGGTCAGCAGTTCGAATCTCTGTCCGGATTCTTTTTAAGCTTACACTATTTACTAAGGGAGGTTACCGCCGTGACTGGGCATCACGATATGTAGTTGGGGCTTACTCTTTTGTCGTCCGCTTGAGAAGCTACATAGCTTGATATGAGGACTCAAACCATCAAACTTTAACTTTAACAGTAATTAAGGTTTTAGGGAGGTATGTTATGTATGAAACTATTCTAAACATCTAAGAATAGGGCAAATTTGTCTCTAGGTAGACACAAGGATTGAGTTGATATATGATCATATCGGAAGATTCTAATAATTTCGAAGAATCAATTCCTTGATATCGCCTATTTACTTAACACTCATACATAACGCTCACTCCAGATTTTTGCTTCAAAGAGCGTGCATTTACTCCTGCTCACCACAGTACGTTCATAACACCGATAAATGCTTGTATCTCCTCACCACTAAGAAGAAACTCTTGATTTCCAGTCTGCTTTTGAGCTTCGGTGATTGTACATTTCCAATGTGGTGCACTATAAATTAGTCAATGAGTATTAGCAATGGACCTAAGAGAGTACAAACAATTACACAACTATTTGCATTCTCATGACCAGAGCCTTAACTTAGTATGTGCAGTTCTGCCTGCCTACTTGATGCTTGTATATTTAGTGGAATCTGACTAATTTCTGAACCTTCGCATCAAGGAGGTTCATAATGGTTTCTTCGTCTTTAAAACGTTCTTCACATTCTTGTCTTTCAGGGTGCCCTCAAAGAGATGCGTCCTGTCTTCGATTGGTACCAAGTGGAAAAAAAAAATATATATATATATATATATATATATATTGTCCTAGGTTAACTCCAAACACCTTACACCAGATTAATATAGATATCGTAGGTTAACCATACACACCTTACACAAGTTTAATAAGGATGTCGTAGAATAGGGTCAAGTTCACTTTCTGTTGTACAAGTGCATGGGAAGTTCACAATATAAGCAGAGTGCAAATTAACTAAATGTAAGTGGGCCAACAGTCGACTATCAGGGTTCCGGGATAACAGATAAATGGGTACAAACATTACTATGCAAATCAATACTATTTTACAAAGTTAAAAGGAGTTTTAGAATGAAATATACACATACTAGATTTATACGGGTCTTCAGCAGCTAAGGGGGGGGGGGAAGAGATGTAGTGAGGGCGTTTACCATACAAACAAACGGACAAATTGACCGAGGGACGCTCGAACTACCTTAAACGCAAACAAAGCCGATGATGAAGCTTACACTAGGGGAGGGAGGGGACAGAGAGGGCACTTTCACAGAAGAGTTAAACAGGAGTAATTCTTGCCTTGGCGCAAAGTTCAAACAATAGTCTCTGGATAATGACATTACAGGGGTGAACTTAAATCTTGCTTTTGAGTAACATGGATCGAGATTGAGTGCGTTGCATTCGATGAGCGGAGGAAGTGGGTCGAAGTAGACACACGTGAATTAAGGGAGCTTGAGGGATTCTGCCAGAATTGTGCACAGTCCAACGGGACGCGAATGATGGGTACCGACGGGGGTGGACAGAGGATACTGACAGGGGAGGGAGGACAGTGGATATTGCCTTGCAACTCTGAGGCCGGAGAATTAATAAGGGACGAATGGGGGTTTCCCTTTCCATCCGAGGGTGAGGGTTCTAAGGTCAGACGCATCGCTAGACGAGAAAAGACTCGGCCTTTTAGCGAGAGGACGAGAAGGTTTTTAAGCCGGCGAGGCGAACTTTGTTAGACTTCAGATGGGACCTTCTGGGCTCTCACATTTGTTGCTGGTTTCCGTGGAGGACGTATTTCAGGTCATCTCGGCGTCTCACGGCGTCTCATCCTTTGGCACCTCCATTAGCGCAGACGAAAAGGGTCGCACAGGTGTCTGTTGTCTCTTTCTCTATTAAAGGGAGAGGCGGCGCGTATCTTCCTCTCTATCTCTCTTTGTGATCCCTGACATATATATATATATATATATATATATATATATATATATATATATATATATATATATATAAATATATATATATATTATATATATATATATATATATATATATATATTTATATTGCACAGTGCAATATGATTCTAAGCGATATTTTTATTAGATTTTCAGATATTATTTATTAAAATATCTTTATAAAATATATGCATACACTTAATCATTTCAAAGAAACAATAAAATAATTCATTGTTAGCTGTTTGTTTTTCTAGCTCATGTTCTTCACTTTCAGTTAAACTAATCTAGCAGTAACAGAGGAATCTGAATCATCTGAATCAAGTTTACCTTCTCCTCATTTAGATTCGTGCTCAGGAATGTAATTCATAAATGAAAGATTAATGTAGCCTATTTGTTTTTTGTGTTGCCCTAATTGCATAAAATGATCATCTGTTATAGAGACCTGTTACACGTAAAGATAAGTTAGGTTGACACAATGTACTACAAATCTTCCAATCAGCCAAAGTGTTAGAAGAAAGGAGTCAGCTCAGTAGTGAAGGTAGAGTGGGGAGAGGGGCAAAACTATCTGACTCACTGACTATAAAGAATTACTCTTGGAATCATGTGGATGGATAAAGTAGAAAATAAATTGCTTTGACGATAAGAAGCAAAGTTTTAAGTCTCTATTATATATGGATTGAATTCAAAATACCTCTTATATTTGTTTGGGTGAAACGCCTATTATAGAGTAATATTAAATCATTAAAAGGATTAAAATTCAGGAGAGTATTCCATTCAAAGCAAAAAATCAGAAGGCATTGATGCATTTAATCACCCAAGAAGAGTCAAAATGACTCCTTTGAGCACTCATGTATTTATATAGGGTATAATAATCTCTAAATTTAATACTCTTTAAAAAATTACGTGCTAAAGGACAAAAGCTGTAGAAAGGAGATTAAATTTTAAGAAATATGATTTAAATTAAGTTACGCCAAAATTATTAATAGTGTTTTGGCTTTGGAATGCGTAAATCTTAAGTCTAATTTGGTTATTCAATTATAAACTATTTTAAATATTAAAGGGAACTTTATGTAGAAAAGTCGCGGGCTTTGTCCATGGTCTCGTATCTTCCGGCCCATTCGTTTACTTGTCCTTTGAATACTCGGAATATGTGTCTCTATAACATTTGTGCTATCCGTAACTTGTTCATCTTTGCGTTCATTCGTCTCAATATTTCTCCTAAATCTTTTCTATTTTACAATGTCAGTTTACAATAAGAGACTCTTCAAAAAAATAATTTTCCCTTAGAGGTGGTAGGAATAGATAATACAGTTCTTCTAAAAAATATTTAGGGATAGTTGAAAGCAAAAGAATTTTAAAGTAGCTAAGATATATGATATCAGCTGTCCATTATCTTCACTAAAGTATCTCTTATTTGGTGGCATGGAAGTTCATGACGAATACAATAGATCCTTTACTATAAACTTTACCCTTCATTACAACCAAAATTTTACGTTCACCCATATGGGCCAATTAAGGAAAAAACAGCATATTAATAAAGTGCTGCTAGAGGTAATATATGTGCAAACAATAAACAAAGACAAAGCTCCCCTGAAACAGTTGCCTTTTACTTAACCTTTTTAATGCATTTAAGCCAGTCATTAAATGTAAATGTAATGTTTAATAGATAATCCAAATAACATTGATGAGAAAAATTTATCCATTATTGTTGTATTGGCTATTTTGCTGGCAATAGAATATTGTATATTTTTAATTGCTATAAATGCATAGTTTTCAACCTAAATATACAAAAACTTATAAAATATTATCAAGTTTAAATAGCTTTTATGAGGTAATTATAATAAATACAATGAAACTAGATTAAATAAAACACTAGCATAGGTACCTGGCGTTGCCCGGGATAAAAACTCTTATCGCAAATAAATAAGATTCATACTGATTGAAATTCTTATATTGTGGAACAAAAAGATCTTTAATTGCTGACTATTATTAATATTTGTGAGGTGAAGACAGTTTCAGGAGAGTTGCAATTTACGCGCCACCGAAATGCCTGTTAAGTATGAGCGAACAGCGTTTTGGCCTCAGAAATAGATAGAGCTGCTTTCGATACAGTCTGTTTTAAAAGGACTAATTAGAAAAACGGCCCATCATAACAAGTAGCCATCCACTTAAAAAGTAAAGAAAATATATTGGTCTGAAAATGTGATTTGCGGTTAAGAAATAAGACGAAGCAAAGATACAAATAAATGTCCATCTGAGTACGCCACCCCAACCATGAATAATAAGCTCAGGGTAATTACATGTAAGTTTGTACTCACGTAATTTATCCTTAAAGTACATTTTTCACAAATAAACATAAACGATATTTCGTCCTACTTTGTCCTCAACTCATTTGAATCTTATTAGTGCTGACAACAGCCACAATCTTAATCTCGCTCGTGAATACACCAAAATTTAAAATTTTAAAACGTTTGTGACATCATTTACCCTTTCAAAAATGACAGTTGTTCACAAGTTTAACTTTTTTAGTTGAAACCTGAAGAACCCCTCAAACTTGGTGAGGGACGGAACATTGAGAAAATTGTCGGGGATTTCTAATTTTAAATTCTTCTAATTCTCCATCGTTGTGGTGTAATATAGAGATTGTTTACTCATAGGATACAGCCATTATCATGCCATTCATTGAGGATGCCGTCATCCCGGGAACAACCATATACAAAATGACCAATGCAAAACTTATAGAGACATCGAAAATGACCTTAGCTATAGCCATTAAACTGTCGATCATTCAACCTTCAATTAAATATTAAATAATTAAATAAAATAATTAATAAAATTAAGCAAATAATATTAGGCAATTAATTAAATTTTTTTATGGTTTTTCTTATGTCAAACTGCTTCATTTTCTTTGTGGAAGGGATTATGATTAGTCAATTCTAGGAAAAATAAGCTATACCTTCGTTGCGGATTTTAATTCATTGAAAATATGTCTCAAAAATAATTTATTACAGTGTACTGTATTTTATTATCAGAAACATATTAAATGTGACTGCAAACATACGTTAAAATCGACGGGATGCTCGGTTTGCCCCTCATGTTCACAAGCAGACCACATTTGGGAAGTTTATCTCTGGCTTGCTACCTCCTAACTTTATGCTCCGTCCGTCGGCAATGACTTAATTAAGTAGCCAATTTTAACATTCCTTCCACCTATACTTCCAAGTTTTTGCGTTTATACCTTACTTAATCGTCAGTCTATCATGTGTTAGTCTTACTACATAAGGTTAAAATACCTAATGCAGATAATAATTGCGTTTTTTTACATATACATACATAGATACCAGGGGCGGTCAATAAGTTTTGCGAATCGGTAGAGCAAAACAGAGGAAGGGGGGTGGCTGATTTTGGGCGTGTCTGGACAAGTTATGACAAGTCAGGACCTGCAACCGCACGCTCCTGCTTCGTCTATTTAAGAAGCAGTAGCTGATTGCAGATCGTCAGTCACAAATTTTCCAACAATGGAGAAGGTTAAGCACCGCGCAGTGAGCAAACTTTTGACCAAGAAAGGCAAGAATGCAAAAGAGATCCATAAACGCATGGTTGCAGTGTACACCGACACCGCCCCTTCCTATGTAACCATTGCTCGCTGGAATAGAGAGTTCCGCCATGGTCGTGAGTCCCTTGAAAATGACCCTCGTCCAGGATGCCTGTCAGACGTGACCAACGAGGACAATGTGGCCCGTGTGAAGAGGATCATCCTCGAAAATCGACGGATGAAGGTCGAAGAAATCGATCGAGAACTTGGAATATCACATGGAAGTGTTATCAACATCATCCACGACAATTTGTGCCTAGAAAACTCACGCCCCATGATCGACTACAACGTCGTCCATGTCCACAAGGCCAAAGTTGCACAAGCTGCCCTGCGCGAGTGCGGATTCGAGGAGCTCAACCATCGCCCCTAAAGACCAGATCTTGCCCCTAGCGACTACTTTTTATTCCGCCAGCTCAAGGCTACACTGCGTGGACGCCGGTTTGGGGACGATGAAGATATCCAGCTCGCCGGCCAGGAGTGGATTGAACAGCAGTCGGGAAATTTCTGGTTGTCGGGAATTCGAAGCCTCTGGGACAAGTGGCGCAAGTGCATTGATGTCGAGAGTAGTTATATTGAAAAATAATAAAGCACTTTTCCTTATATCTCGTTTCTTTATATCCGAATTGAAAAATTTATTGACCACCCCTCGTATATACATTTGTATATTTACCACGCATTTAACTATTCCTCATTTATTCTTTGAATTCGCAATAAATTTCCTAATTCTTTCATAGTCCCCGTCCGAGCTTGCGAAAGTGTTCCTTAAAAGCTATTCTATTTAGAGAATTTTTTGGTTCTCTACGTAGCAAAGTGCACTAAAAGCATACATTTAACTGTGATCAAAGCGGTGCTCGCTCCCTCAGTGTGCATGGTTCGAATCGCTTTCCTGCACGAATTCTTTCGAAAAAAGGGAATAAAAATATTACTGCAAGGAAAAATTATTCCGTTTTCTCCTTTAATGTGGTTTAATGGATTTATATATATATATAAATATATATATATTTATATATATATATATATATATATATATATATATATATATATATATATATATATAAATATATATATATATATATATATATATATATATATATAAATAGGGAGAGAGAGAGAGAGAGAGAGATAAAGTAGGTGATAGTGAGACAGAAAAAGACAGCTCCTAGGGAGAAACAAGTAAAAAATTAACAAAGGTTGATGTTGTGCAGTTCAATAGAGAGGCAGTACCTGCATAAGACTCTATGGGTTTACGCACATTAAATAGGAAAACAAAGAGAGGCAGATACATGACTCCAAAGATGAGAAAATATGAAAAAGAATACAGGATAATAAAAATTATTTATGAGATGAAAGTGAAGCGAAATGGAAATAGGTTTATTGAGTGCTTTCTTTTGTGCCTGGGCTAAAGACGAAATTGCGTTTGATGAATGAAAATCCGCAAAGTTTCTCCCTTGTTGCTGTCAGCTGTGTAAGAAGTCGATCTTGTACATGGATAAGAATATAACTCGATGATTCTGAAGATCTTTCTAAAAAGATAAAAAATATTTCGTCAATAAAATATTGTAAACAAAAAAATGACGCAAAGGAATAGAAAAGACTAAAATCGAATTAAACAGAGAATGAAATACGCTTAAGGGGTGATAGTCTCAATATTAACTGAAATAGAATATTTATGATAATAAATATAATTTTATTTATATTTCAAAGCCCAAGAACGGTGAAACAATAGAAAAGGATAGATTGACAAATGAACTCAAACGATATTTGCTCTGATTGAAAATCATTCAGTATAAATGGGATAGATAATACCTAAGGTTAAGAGTCTTAGTGTAGAGTTCAGATGGATATATAAGTACTAATTAAAATAAAGATATACAAATTGCCCTGAAATTATTATATATTATTGTTTTGGGTGGGGAAATGTAGAACACTTATCGTACAACTATATTTGTCAGATATGTCAAGAAGTATTCAAGGATATATCATTGTGATTTGATAGATAATATACACTTCAAAGAATTTAATAAGAATTTTTTCAGGAAAGATGATAAGAATTATCAAATATTTAATAAGAGGAGTGCACACGATTTAGGTAAAGCCTGTAAGACTTCTCAGCGTTGTAATGGTGTTCAAAGAGTAATATTTCGGTGGCAAAGAAGGTCTCTTATCTTTTGTTAAGTCAAAAAACGCAATATTTTACCCCTATTATGCAACGTAGGAATTCTTCTACGATACTTTCATGAAATGCTATTAAACGACTTAAGTTACACTTGTTCGTTTGTTTTTAATGGTAATATTAGTTCCTTTTTATTTTCAGAGCAAAGATATAGAAGGGTATAGGTAGTAAGACAGTTAAGCATGTTTAATATAATTTTATGTTCAAATAGGAAGCAGAAGAATTTCGATTTATATATATATATATATATATATATATATATATATATATATATATATATATATATATATATATATATATATATATATATATATATATATATATAAGGGTTACTTCTCGAACATAAAATCATACAGGAAGAAGTTAACTGTCTAAAGTGCACTCTTGAATTTACTTTTAATAAACGATTTCATTTTCTTAGTGGGGTAATAGAAGGCCGTCAAAATAGAGGTGCAGATTTAATAAAGCGTCTTTGTTAGGGACTTGTTTTATGTACGCCTCTCCCCGAGCCAGAACCTGGTGCACTGGTTTGGCTTTTCTCGGGATGTCTCAATTCATTACTTCGTGAAGCGCTCTGAGAAAATCGGCCACCCACGGAGAACGGTAGAAAAAAACGAGGTCAAAGTCCGGAAACGAGAGGTCTGGACAACAATGTTTAAGGTTTGGAGTAGATTTGGTACTTTTATAGATTAACAACAAAAAATCGCCATCATACATGTTACTGAACGTGTTTAAATACTTTACTACTTTTACTACTTTTAAACTTTTACATCGTTATTCCCCAAATAAAAAAAAAAAAAAAAATTTAAAATTAAAAACAAATGGGTGAGCATAACTAAGGCTGTCTCCTGGTTTATGAAGATGGCGGCTTGGGTAGAATTTTGGAGTTACACAATCAGATTGAAATATTGTCTTTTTGTGATTTTCTAAACGGTCATCGACCATCTCTGCCGTCAAAATATTAGAACAAAGATAATATTACAATGATATTAAAAGTATTTTAGGCTTTAAATCCGCTTTAAATCCCTAAAAAACGTGCGCTCCTCTTATTATTACCAATAAATTAAATAGAATAATCTTGTTTTTCTTCCTTTCTAAAACTGGCGAGCTAATTCTGTTTTATGAAAAAAATTTATTAAAAGGCTATGGTAATATTGAGGTTAAAAACATAATATATTTCTTAGGTGCAATGTTTATATGCATCTTCTTGTTTAGCACAGCAAGCACCGAGCAAAGCGCACCCATAACTGGTTACTCTTTCCTTCTCACCTCTTTAGGATCAAGAAAAGGGAAGACATTCATCGACAGAGAAACACTATGATTAATTTTCCTTTCAAGAAATTGACTTTGACAACGCAATCACCGTCAATCATCCCTCTTTTAATTAAGCAGATTGTCGTATTACACCACTCTATACCATACAATACTCCTATATTATGGGGGAGGTGACATAATCACCTACTGCTACGAAAACCGTTGAAAGACTGTTCGCAGGTATTAACGACCAACTAGGAGGTCAAACTTGAGGCGTTGGAAACCAAATCCTTAATAATCAGACAGAGTTCATAAATGGTTGGCGAGATTTATTTGAATAGGCCGAGAATATCGTTCAAGGTTTGTTAAAGATGAAACATCAAAAATATAATTTTATTTACAAACATCAAAATTTGAATTAAAAAATGGCAAAAAGAGATAATTTAAATCGAAATAGTCTCTAGATAATTATTATGAGGAGAAATTCTCAAATAGAGTTAATTGATTAACGCTTCTAGGCTTAGATCAAAAGGGGGACCTGACAATTCTAATAATGGAGGAGGGTTCAGTCTTACGGGTCGCTGACTTCGAGGAAGGTCCTTCTTGCGATGAGGCGAGTGGGGAACGTTCCGATGAGGCAAGTGGGATAGAGTAAGAATGAGGCAAGTAAGGCACGATCCCAACCAACCTTCCGATGAAGATAGCCAATCTTCAAAGATGACGTACGACGGGAAATGTGGGAATTCTCATAATTCCACGGGAAGAGGAAACATCTTTTCCTCAAAGGTAATCGATGAAGACTTTCTTTGCTTTGATTAAACGAAAGGAGACTGTTGCGCAAATTCAAAGGCTTGCTGAACAGAGAAGCTACCAATTGACTGGGGTAGAATCCAAGCAGAGATAGTCTGCTATCTGATCAACGCTCACAGGACTTCGACGAGACGTTGAGGAAGGCTTTGAGGTGCGTGCTGAACTCGTCGAACTCTAATCAAAACTGTGTCTTTGTATTTGCGATTTTGAGGGAGAAGGGGCAATTCGGAGAAAGAAGTCATAATCTGCAGACATCCTTATTCGGAGGCAGAGTCGATTCATCAATTAACAGCAAGGAGAAACACAGCGTCTCTTTCTCGCTTCGTCACCGGTGGGGAGGAGGCTTGAGGCGAGTTCGCATGATTGGGGAATATTTCCTTAACGCGCTCAGGAGTCGAAAATTCACGAATGTTCCCGAAAAGAAATTGACGTTCCCCATGGCGGGATACCATCGCACGTGGTATCCAAATAACTTGAGGAGTCAGAGGTTGTTCTTTTACACAGATCAAGCTAAATGGTATAAGTTTAAGGAAGAAGAGTTTTATAATTCAATGATAACTAGGGAAGACTAAAGCTTTAACACATTTTGGCTGATTTACATCCCAAGTCAGTTTTCTGTCTCCTAGCTACATGCCTTTAGTTCCCTGTCCTAGGAACTAAAGTAATTAGGATCTTTGAAAGAAGGAAGCCATCTCTTAATCTCTAAAATCTGCAAAAGACCTTAGTGCAAGTTGAAGTTTGTGTGGACTATATGCAACATTATTTGTCTAGTCATTATCTTCGAACATCGAAACAACCATAGCCGTTGAAAAGGAGTTAAGTCTTTTTACATTGGTGAAATATTGCTCATTTATCGTTTTTATTGCCTTATGACGTAAATAAAGCGTACATTGTAATATGCGCATATGTAAAACAAAGACGTATATAACATAATGCCTACAAATGAAACGGATTCCCTGAACCACATAAGACTTGAAGCGAGAATCCCCCCCCCTCCGCAGCCAAGTAGCCACAAACCACTATATTTGGCTGAAAGCATAATTGTTTTCAATTAATTCAAAACTAATTCTGTTTTGGTAGGGCTTCTTCTACCTGGATTAAGCTCTCAATCATATCGTCTTAACCGCATCTTTGCACTCTTTTCGATGGTACTAATTTTATAAGATTATGATATGCTTCACGTGCTAGAAAATGGAAGATCACATCATGACAAACTGCTTACCTAAATGCAGGATGATAAGCTCTTGATGTGCTCAAGAATTCTACAGTTAAAAGAAATTCCAGAACAAAATTCTAAAGGACAACTGCTTTCCTACTTTGTATATGCCCCCAAAGCCCTATTCTTCGTGAATTTTCTAAAAGTCCGAGCACAAAAGAGAGCCATAGAATATCAAGGACAAGAAACAAACTACTAAAAATCTGTCGGAAGAAGAAAGAGGGTGTGTATAAATCAGAAAATGAAGAATTAAACCACACAGAAAGGGAAGAAGCCACATCATAGAAAAACAAACAAAAAAAACGAAAGACAAGAAAGAGCACATCCCCAATACACCTTAAAACGTCCCTGCTCTCTAAAGAGAAAATGGAAAAGATAGAAGGATTCACTTGATAAGGTCAAGCCATAGCCACGCATAAAATAAATATAAGAATTTAGCGAATTTGAACAAAGAGCGATACCAAAAAAAAGGTACAATATGAAAACGTATTTAGAGAATTAGACGCAGATACATTTCTTATACCAGAGCAGGGACTAGACACAAACTTTGAAGAAATATAGAAGTGGAACTTTAAAGAAATAGCAACCAATCACACGCAAGAACGCTAAAAGGAGTCACCAATCGCACTTAAGATGGGCCTGAAATATAAAAAATTATAAGAAACCTGAAAGAATTGTATTTGACGATAGAGATTGAGAAGAAGCTCAGGGTATGATCATAGTTACCGGATACAACACTCGAGAAGAAACCAAGATTCAGGCTGCCCAACAACTAATGAGATAGGCCAGACCCTAAATACCCTTTTGGGGAGAAACATGGTCCAACGAGGTGGGCTGTATTTTCCGAGCTACATCAAGAGATACTCAGCCGCAAAGATCTTCATCTGCCTAGAACATACATTCTTACGCCAAACAAATATTGCTTCCAATCCGAACCCATGAATTTTATCGATTTTCGAAAATATAAACGACGAGGTACAAAGATTAAACAAACTTTTCATCAAGGCAGACAGACACGCCGTCCCCCAAACCTTATACAAAATAATTTTAACCTATAAGGGGACAAGGCAAATTAAGAACTTTCAAGAGCTATACTTCAGAGAAAAAAGAAATAACATTATAATAAGAATAACTAATCGTCGAAAAAAGGTGGCAGATAAGCGAAGAGACTAGTGACGAATTAGATTATAAAACGTCTCCCAAAGAATTTTGGAATATACTAAGAAGAATGAAAAGATCACAACCTAAGCAGAAGTCTGAAATAGAAGACGAATAAAGAAGTCAAAACTAAGAATAAGGATATATAAAGTACATATATGCCGTGATCACTGCAGGAAAGTTTTTAATATAAGGGAAGATGAGAACGAAGGATTCGATATAGTGTTTGAAAACGACATTATCACGAGCAAAATATCATAATCCATGGGATTTATTCATCCAACTAGGAAAAAGCAGAGTAAAATGTTGAAAGTCGGAGGTGAACACTTAAATAAAAACTAAAAAAAATAATATGTGCATTATTCTCCTCTGACCAGAAAACACATCACCTTCCTCCACTACATTAACTTATACAGAATCCACACTCCGGATAGCTGAATTGTTGACGAGAATTTAAAACGCCTCTCTAAACTGCATCTATTTCCAGGAACACTATAAAATCATAAATCTAATATTCATAGCCAAGTCGAGCAAATCTATAACGGTTAAAGTAAGCTCCCGCTCAATCTCTCATTCTTAGACATTGGAAGAAAGCTATTTGAATAGTTTTCAGGCATAGGATAGCGGTACACACCGGTCACAAAGGAGGAGGAAGAAATAACTGCATCAAATAAGAGAGATCACTCCCATTGATATAGGCCTAGGAAAAATGCTATAAAGTGAAAGAAAAAGTAGTTCGCAGAGTAACGGAAGAGATAACAAGTCTCCTAAAAAACAAATTAGTTCAAAGCCACGCATGAGTCCCTAGCTGCCTAAACAAGGAAGTAAAATGAAAACTGGGCAGATTCTAAGTATAAAACCTTAAACAAATATAAAAATAGAAAGTAAATTAACACAATAGCCAAATAAAACCTCTTGAATAGGAATCGAACCGTATGAAGGCACCTATATGAACTATGACAAATTGAAAAATACGAAGAATATATACACGATGACTACATGTGTAATACCCAACAAACTAAATGAACCAAAGAAAGTAAACAAGAACAATGAAAGCAATAGTCGAATATAAAAGTTTGAAGTCTAGTTTAAGCCGAACTTACGAAATACATAAGGTTGAGGTAAACAATAAAACACGCAAACAATTTATTGGCATCTGCAGGGAGCCATAAAAGCTCATACATGGTAGGTCCTATTAAGACTAAGGTTAATATGGGTGGACCGGATCCCCTTGTAATATTTGTAAACTATTTATAACTATATTTTCTTTTAAATTTTTAGCAAATTTAGTCTTCAGAAATTCAGTGTTTAGAGCACAGAATATTTCTTGCGTTAGATTGTTCCAGACTTGATCCATGCGGTGGCTGAAAGCAAATTTTCTCATTGACATTTTGAGTTTTCAGCTTTTCATCTTTTTTCGTGTTCTCAAGTCGCTGTCCCGCCTTTCAAATTAAAAATATTTTCTGCAGTATTAAACATCTTCAAAAATAATTAATAGGTTTCTATTCTATCCACCTTTACCTTCTATGTTCGAAAGAAAAGAGATATATACTTTTTTAAGCCTATCATTGTAGCTAAGATGCTTCATACACCTTATAATTTTGGTATAGTGATGTTGTACGTGTTCTATTATATCTACATACCTAATTATTTGTGTAGACCAGAAGGGATTAGCAGAATCTAATATTGGACTGAATAATAGCATGCTGAGTTTTAAAATCGACTCTGAATTATGCATTAAGACGAATTGCTTGAAAAATGATGCAGGTATTGTTGATTTATTTCTAATTACAAAGCATTGACATGAAAAATTTAATTTATTATCTATTTCATCTCCTAGATCAACTGCTCTTTTACTTTTACAATATCGGTATTTTGGCGATAGTATCTAAATTTAAGATTATTTTTCCCGAATTGTCAAACGCTACATTTGGCAGCATTAAGCTTAATACTAGATTCATTGCACCATTTAATTAATATATTCAGGCAATTTTGTAGAGGGTTTGATTATTCCTTATCTTTTTTTATTTGCGCAAGTTTAGTATCGTCAGCAAATGAATACACTCGCCAATTCATACGAGAACCTAAAGTGTTAAGAAAATTATAAAGAGTAGGGGTTCACAGAAGGGAGCCCTGAGGCTCCCTTATGTAAGCCCAGTTGGATGTACAAACCATTTAAAACTACCGTCAACTTGCCATGTATCAACCGTTTTTTAATCCAAGTTATAGTTTTTTTATTGTTCATACAACACAAAAAAATGAAGGCTGTACACTAAAGAAAAAAGACGGTACAAATTTGGATCCCATTTGAGTTTTCTATGTGCCATGTAGTTTTCTTATCTCATATTTGTTCTCATGATAGGCAGGGGTCCTATGTTTTGTCATCATAAGGTGTTTGATTTTAATAAAACCTGTTCTTTCTTCGTTGTGCCATATTTATTGCGTATCGAAGGTAATCATTCTATGCCAGTTAAAAGTGTCTAGTTAACAAAGACACAGTGACTTTTGTCCTAAGAAAATGAAACCGGGGCCAGTTGTTGGGGATGAAAAACTACCTATGAACCTTAAACTAACAATAGTTTAAAGGTGATGAAAATAATTCAGAAATATTAACAAAGAAAATAGTATTTTACCCATCCTATCTAGATGGTGAAATCTGAGTCTGGTAAAGTTTCATGGTTAACATATAAAATTAAAAGCAGTAATCACCAATGAATTTAGTAAGGAATCTAAGGTGAAAACATATAAATAGTAAATATGATGAGGAACAACGTGCAACACACGATATAAAATTACGAGGGGTGTTCAAAAAGTTTGTAGAAAATGAATATTACAAGAAAATTGTATACTCACTAAAAATTCTAATTACACTAATTTCAAGTTCTACAAATATGATATTAGTGAGGTAGAAGGATTAATTTTCTTATTTTGAATGATATCGAAGAATTTTCAACTTATTTCTAGGAGTGATAACATGGATTCCATCAAAGTTGAAGGAAGGACAAACATAAAATTTCTGGTCGACAGATTATTGATGCATTAATAAAAGTGTATAGAGACGGTGCTCACAGATTGAAGACAGGAGTGGAGATTGGAGACGACATTCGCAGTGGCACACCTTCAACATCAGTGATCTAAGAAAACATAAATTTTGTGTGAGAACTAATATGAGAGAACCGTCGATTAACAGTAGATCTGAGAGCAGGCACATAGAGCATGTTGGCATGTTTATTTTATTCCATATTGACTGAAAAACTAGAACTCAGTAAGCTTTCTCTTCGATGAATGCAAAATTTGTTGTACAAAGATCAACTGGATAAGAGAGCTACTCTAATACTGAAAAGATCAAACAAGTAGGATGAAGATCCCGAGGATTTTTCCAAAGAACTGTAACCGGGAATGAGACATCGATCTACCAATATGATCGGAAAAATAAAGATCAGTTTAAACAATAGTTTCTTCCAGTTAACAGACGAAATCAACCAATATGTTTGTTTTAATATAATACGTGGTAATAAGTTATATTACCCGAGAGAGTGAAACACAGGTTCACATTCCGGCAAATTAATACGTTGCTGTATCTTAATGACAAGCAATTTATCTCTTGCTTGCTGAATACTTTTCGGTATTGTTTTTTTTTACAAGGCTTGCCTTACATTAGTTTGGGTGGACCTGAATTTCGCGATACACATATTAATAAATTTTAATTTTTAAGGCTATATATATTTCCCCCCCCCACACACACACAAAAAAAAATGATAGATTTCGGAAATGAACCAAACAGTTATTCATGAGTCAATCATACTTTTGTTAATCACGATTCCATCTTTTTTTTCTTCCTACATACTTCGCTAGAACAAAAGCATGGTGGCATGAGATATTTTACAAAGAGATTTTAATTTAAAGTCTTAAAATATTTTTAAGTATATTTGAGGCTAGTCATGATTTAGTTCACAACCATCCTTGACTAAACTTGCGAGAAGAGACACATATGGTACCCACCCCAAGGGCGCTACATCATTCTCTCCTTCTCTTTTCTCTCTATCTCTTTATTTATCTTTCTCCCAGTTTTCTCTTTTTTATTAATTAAGTGCTTTTGTTGTGAATGTGATATAATTTGCCTTGCTCATGTGATTGCTACCTTGGCAACCACGCTTCTCTATCCATTATCTCTATGTCACAAGAGCAGGAATAATTTTATTTATCTTGTGTAAATAAAATGTTAGATCTTGTTATGTTACTATAAGTGAGCACACCCTGTGATAGATTGGAGTCCAACACTTCTGATGACGATTGTATATCTTTGCCTCTATTGTCAATCATGTAATCATTTTCAAACTACTTTATTTTAATACTTAGGATTACTATCGTTTTAGAAGTTCTACAAGTACCCTAATGTAATTTTGGTAGTTAATTGTTTGACGACATTTTATCGCTCTCAACATAAAAGAGGAAATAATAAAAGTATAAATTATGGTAAGCATTAGATAATAAGATACCACAGAATATGTATTACAAATATCCGTCACAAAAAACTATCATGAAATTATCATAAAGAAATGAGAATATGAAACAATTCTTATCAGTTTCGAAACAATATTTTAACAAACAGAGAAATATACATAAAAAATCGTAGAATTCCCTTTGCAACTTTGTGAGTACAATGGACTTCATAAAATGAAAGTTAGTTTTCGCGCATTTGAGAGTAACAAATGATAAAGATCCGGAATAACTAAGGATAATCGCCCTTCTAAATCTTCCAGAGAAACTATGTCAACATTATTTTCCCTCTCGGTTATCAAAAATATTTTAAAGATATAAACCAGCATTGTAAGATGCAAATGTTTCAGCAGTATTTCCTTTCTTAAAGAAAAACGAGCCAGTCAATCACTAATATGCAAAGGAAAACATACATCAACCTCTGTTTTACCGCATTGCATTTGGGCGTCATTCATCTTCAATCATTCTGTTAATTATTTTCTTTTATTTTGCTGAGTTTCCGATGTATAGCCATACGAATTCTAAACTTGAAGTTTTTAAGATTGCTGAAATCGAAATTTAAGTATTTTTTAAGAGCAAAAATAAGTTTTAATTAAAACTATATTTTAAGATCGGGATTTGATTATTTTTTGGTATGAGTGGGGAGGGAAAGAGAGGGAACAAAAGATGGGTATGAGAGGGCGGCGAGATAGGGAGGAGATGGGACAAAGAATTTTTTCTCTCGGTTTTGATGTTCTTTTGTACGAGGGAGGCATAGGGGAGGGGATACAAAGGGGGAGAATTGGGGAGAGATAGGGAAGGGGGGATGGAGGAGAGTAAGGGAACAGTAGGGGATAGAGACGAGGGGAGATAGGGGAGAGAGGGTGTAGAATGGGATTTTTGCAATCCAACAAGCGACGAATTGAAACTGTTACTTGAAATGTAACAGTTAATTACAAAAAATAGAGAGAAAACTGTACAATAACGATAACAAATGCAAACAAAAATATCCAAATAAATAAATACATTTTTAAGCATGAACTAATTAGTTCACTAGGTTAGGATCTATTTAATGAGTGGTTTCAAAGAATAGACTGATTTAGTGTGAGGGTAAAAGTAAACTTATATAACTATTCGTTGGTTGGTTGTTTAGAAAGGAATTATTTGGTTAAATTTTAAATAATTATTTAATAATTTTTAAATAATTAAATGTTTATGGGTTGAGTTTGAAATATATTTACGAATCCCAAATACAAAATTCATTCCCTGAAATATTTTTTCACCATAACAGGGAATGGTGTCTCATTAATGAAAGTTCAGCTGTAGTTAGAGGTCTACATATCGATATCCTTAGAGAAACCACGATGCTTATTGATCCCAATTGAATTTTAAAAGTGGGCTTTCCCACATAACCTGCATGGCAGCGTGCATCTCCTAAAGTGGAAATCAATGAGGAGTGAAGCATTTTAGAGAGAATATTTTTAAGGCTGAGAAAAGTTTTAATAGATCGATTGTTGATGGGAATAAAATCACACTCAAAATGAGAGTACCTCTTACCTTGTAGCAACTCTAGGTTAATTTATTAATTTGCATTTAATAGTGCCAATGTAACGTATTCTAAATGAACAGCTATTTTTTCTTGTTAGTTCTTGATAGAACGAATCCTAGTTAGAGGATATTTCGTAAGCAGCAAAAGGTCTACAAGATATGGAAGAATACTAAAATTTAAGGAAAGTAAATCTTAAGAAATTAGTGCTTAGTTGTGTGGGGGTAGGTTTGTGATAGACAGGCGTGGATATAAAATTATTAATACCGGCGATGTGTACATCTAAAAATAATAATTTCTTATTGGCTGATGTTAAACAGGGAAATGTACTCTTATTTTCGCATGATCACTGTTTAAATAATTAGGGAACTGAATGACATGCTTTTTTTCTCCGAAGAGAACAAAGCAATCATCAACATACCGTTTATAAATGATGGATTTAGATATTTCTGGGTAATTTTCTATCCACCGTTTTTCATGATAATATAAAAGTGCGTTGGTGAATGTAAGACCTAAAGAGATCACATAGCCCTGAGATTTGTTTGTTTGTATTACGTATTACTATAAGGAAAATGGTGTTTCCTCCTGTAAATTTGACTAGATCTAGAAATTGATTTCTATCTACAACTTCAATGTGGTTTTGAGTAGAAAAACCATTAACAAATAAGATCACATGTTTCAATAATTGATATATTTGTAAAGAATCATTTCACATCAAGGCTTGTTATATAATACAGAGAGCAGTGAGATAAGCTTTTATTAAAAACATTCAGTAAATTCAAAATAATCAGGTAAGATATAATTTGTAATCCAAAGAGGTTCAAGCTGAGGTACAAGAAAATTATACAAATTATATCTATATTGGTGTGGTATGTGTAATCCCAGTTAATGGGTTTTAGCGAGAAAATAGAGGATATCTGGGTCTGAATCTAAAGCATGAAGATTATTTTATGCTGATTCTAATAAATGAAGATGTTCAAGTTTTAGTAAGAATCTATTAAGTTTATCATCTTTATTAATAACTAAATTATAAGTCATTCCTTAGTTTAAGATATTTTTTCGCCAAGTATTACTAAATTTTTGTTACCTAACAATCTCTATCTAGCAAAGCTACTCCATTAACTTTGTTCGAAATTTTAAAATCTTAAAAGAAAAGAGAGGATTGAGAATTGTAAGGGAATTAAACTGACCAGAGTAGGTATGAGAAATTGATTTAATATCACTAAAGACGGAAGAATAGTCCAGCAGCCAAGCGGGTAAGCATTTAAGACAAACTGCTAGTCGCCCAAACTCAAGGAAACAGATGATATAGCTATTGAGTTCCATTAATTAACAACTTTTATCAAGATAGCGCAAGAAATTTGGCATTGCATGCCTTTACTACTGAAATATGTCAGAAGTTTGATCAGAGCACACAAGTAGAAATTTGGAGTGAAATGTTTGCAAGAATTTGGCCCAAAATGTCCTATCATAATCTTTCAGTTCGAGGTTGAAAAATATCCCTAATGAAGTGTTTTTACCAATCTAAACGATCTGGCATTGCTAGAGATCATTTGGATTAGTAAACGAGACTGTGATTTCTCGGTTAAATTCCATTTCAAAGTGAAAGTTCTTGCGACATAGAAGCAACCACGCGTGATAATAATTTCGTTGATGCACTTAGGCACTGTCAACTGGCTCTCACCCATATCCACCTAGGTATCTACCATCGCCTTCATTACAAATAAGAAGAATAGTTATTTCCAAACAGCCTTTGTAATAAATCCACCAACCCAAGTAAGAATATCCTCAATCTTTCATCTTATAGTCTCTCACCCGATCAAGAGACTCTCCTCGGATACGGCCTATCCTTTGCGTTTAAAAATTAAGATTCATTTTCAGTTAATCATCTCGAATTTGTTAACAAATATTGTACAAGAGATCTCTATTGTAGAGGATTTTTACTGGGCTTAGTAGCTGGTGATTTATCTTACATGGCTAGTATAAAATAATTAAATATTACTAGACGCTAAATGACCGTCCTTAACTTCGAAGATTCTAGACAAAACTAATCAAATCTTTATGTCAGACAAAATATCATGATGCAAACACCTATGATAAACTATTTCGGAACTCGTTGAACAATAAAATTTAGTCGTTCACTAAACATCTGATGAAACTTTTTAAAAAATCCAATCCAGTCCTCCTCCAACATTTCAAACCATCCAATTCATCCTTTCTCCATGTGTTTGGTTTTCTCAAATCGTACTATCATGGATCGACTCCTCTACATACAATCTACTCAAATTAAATTTTTAAAATGAACGATAAATTATAATACAAAAATAAGCACCAAATTATCTTCGATGTTGATTTCCTTTTTACGAATGTGCCACTAAATGAAGCCCTTTAGGTTCTAATGACTTTATTAGGAAAGTCGAATTCAAACCTTCCATTATGCCAAAACAAAATGTATGACCTTGTAAAAATTCTGTCACAAACAATTTAATTAATAAAATCCTGGGTTTCCTACCTCCATAATTTGGTCTTAGCATTGGTAACCTCTATTGCCTATTCTGGGCAATCATTTCCTCAAGAGCTTTGAGGTGTCTTTACTCGCTCCATTTTTCAAAAACAAAGATCAGTATGGTGCCGATGTAGATAAAGTCATTTATATGTTTAATCTCATTTTATAATTTTCTGAATAGTTTTAATGACCTCAACCCCACTATAAATATTAAGGGGGAATAGGAAAATGAAAATTCTTTAGCTTTTCTCGATGTGAAAATTGTTCTTCAGGAACCCAACCATTCTAATTCATATATTCATTTATTCTTGCAGCAATATGAAAATTTTAAAAAGTCTGACAGTACATAAGTATGTTCTTAGGGGCATTTAGAATAAGTGAGTCACGTTTTAGCAAAATGAATTTATATATAGAACTTGTATATTCATTGAACTGAAATATCACATCCTACTTATTTATGCGAGCTTATGTGAAAGCCATTTTAAAGCCCAAAATGCAAAAAACCTCGGGATTAATAAGAAATGTTTATCCCTTCCAATCTCGCTCTTACCTATACTACTAAGCGTTAGCCTCTCTACAAAAAGACCTACATACCTTTACATACCATTCTACCATCCTAAAATCTTTCCTATCCACAAAAACAACTGAGAAAACTAATGAAGCAGATTTTTTACAAATCTAATAAATGTATCTCCTTCTATGTAGAAAAGACACGAAAAACGTAAAAAAGGTTATATGAACACAAAGATGATATCAGATAAGTGAGTACTGCCTCAAATATATTTGTCACATAAAAAATTAAAACATATAATTAATTACCTTCGGTCGCATTTAATTTACACTTATAATGATTTTGTAAATGAAAAAGTGTTGAATCTAGTTTAATTTGAGAATTACCCATCTTAACCTTCCGGGAGGGCAATTTAAATGTATTCTCTTTGTCCAAAATCTAATTCCGAATTGTCCCAGTTTCGCCCGAAGAATCTATGGTAGATTTACGAGGCAAACTAGTCTCGTAAATAAATATTATGCTCTTATAAAGTAGTTTCTATTAACACAAATATATATATGTATATATATATATGCAAATTCTTTCGAAGACTATGGTGTATTTTGCCTTAATTAATTTCCTTTGGCAACTTTCTCTTCGTCTAACTATCTTTTTTATTACATCTTGTAGATGGTAGATCACTTGTTCTTTATTTATATCTCTTTAAAATGAATATATTTGATAAAAAAACTGAATTGCTAAGCTTTCGATCTTATTCGATTATATTCGGAGCGTTTTGACAGAATGAAAGAAAACTATTTTTAAGGAGATATTTATTCCGTCTAGGTTGAGCGTAACGTTAGAGGAAACGAGCCAGTTCGGTGAGTGGAACTTTAAAATAATTTTATGTTCGATTCCAGCTTATCGCTTGACTATCGATGGCCGGCTTAGATTCGTTTATTAATATAACCTATAAGATGTTCAGGTTAGCTTTATTAACCTCTTTTGGTTTAATAATGGTGTTGACAACTAGCATATCTCTAGTTAGGTTAATGTTATGTGCACTCTTCATATTATCTTTAGGCCCTCCGCTTTAGAGATACATGGTTAAACGTCTTGAAAGTGTAGTAATTTTCATTCCAATATATTTTGAGTTGTTATAAATCTTACAGTCTTTATCGGGGCAGATTAACTTGTAAACGATGTTGACTGACTTGAGATTCGAGGATTTCAGGTAGCTGTTGTTTTACATCAGGAGAATGCTGGCTTTTGTTGTTTCATCATACATGATGAGTTAAATTTTATACATTTGATTTTTAACCTTGATATTAGGGTTAATAATCTCCTTGATGTTTTTTATCTATTTTATAGGCCGTGGACATCTGATTTCTGTAATACACTTTGATGTTGCTGACTTGTCTCTGATTACTTTTAGTTTTATCTGTATGTTTCCTAGGATTATTTAAAAATGATTGGAGTTGTTTGTCAATTATATTGTTTAAGTAACCGTTGTTCACGAGTGTTTGTTTGACTCGTGCTATCTCCTCGGATGTATGAGCCGATTATGCTTATTTTATACCATTCTGGGCATTCACTTTCCGCATTGGGGCATATTTGCATGTAGCTAATATTGATGCTTTGATCTTCAACCTCCAAGAAAGGGAGTTTATTGTTTGTGATCAATCCATAAGTGAATTTTAACACGTGTTAAAATTCACTTGTATTATTGGAAAGGTCTCAGGAAAGAGCCAGAGATTAATTCCTAAACTTAGAAATGAGGCACAATAGAAAGAAAAAGGGTTACAAGCTAGTAATTGAAAGATAAACAGGGCAAATGGAAAAATTGGAATAATCTTCGTATGCATGTCTTTGAATACCTTAAGCTCAATCAATATGTTTAAAGATATAGTTGATTACATATAATGTGAGGTAAAGCAAAGATTTGGTACATTTTAAATAACCTACATATAACTTATTTCTAATTGTTAATAAAGCCGAAAGAAAATTAAAGCGTGATATTAACGAGCAGAGTATTTTTTATGTGCGAATATTAATCATGAAATAGTGACTATGAAATATATTTAAGGAGATAAATTCATGTAATCTAGATAAATAGTACGATTAAAAGTCTATACGGGAACTTAATAGATTATACGACATTTAGTAATTCATAAACACTGGTGAGATGAGAAACGATACATTGATTATCCGTTGACTGCCAAAGCGCAAAATAACAACTACCACATCCAAACCTTGAAATGTAACTAACCGTCGCTTTCAAAACTCCATCCCATGCGATTTATAGATATCAAAATTATCTTAAGCCATTAAGCAAGATGACGAGGGAGTCTATAGATGACGTAGTGGCGACATTACATCAACATTTGGCAAATATTTTCGTTATTAAACAGAAAAATAATTTAGCGAAATACATGGCGCAATAAATTTAATTAAAAATATCTACTTTGAAATTTAGACAAAGGAAAATGAAATTAGTATTTAGAAATTTCCAAATCGCAGGGAGCTGATATACTATTTCGAATCCACTGTAAAAAGTTAGATAGCGAACTATTAACCCGTTGAAAGAATTAAAAAAAACTACAAAATACATTAGTAAAATAATAATTATTTTTAAGTGAGTAAAAAAGAGAAAGTGGACACCAATTTTAGAAAGAGGGATAGAAGTAGATCCTGCTAACTTTAAGCTCATTTTTATTACCTATTGAACTCCCAGAGTAAATTGTCACAATCGGTACTTAGAGTTTCTAGAGGTCAACATATTAAGAAAATATCTAGCTACTTGGCTCTCGACGCGGGCGCTAATGCTTAATAATTTGAGTGATATTTTTCACAAAATGATAGTACCATTTGACCAGAATAAAGCTTTTTATAAAGATATCTCGACTTTAAAAAATTGATTTAAACCTCAGGAAAAAGCCGTAAGCTGAGAGTTGTTTCAATGTAAAGTTTGGTATGTTGGTTTCAGTTATTAATGGCTTTCTTCAGGGATCTGAACTCAGATCCTTGCTTAAATTTATATAAACTATCCTGATGCTAGGGCAAAATACATAGTGTCTGCGTGAACTTGCAAAAGACAGCGGATTTAATCAAACAGTCGACAAAATTCGGATGCAAAGCGACGTGTGAAAGTATAAAGTAATACATATAGGTAATTATAACTTACAAAGTGGTTAAAATATGAGTGGGAAAAAATATCTAAATTTCTTAATTAGTTCAATCAAGTGAAATGTTCACAATTATGTAATAATGCTTCAAAAGGGGTAAATATGGTTATAGGGTAGATAACCAGATATTTTGCCTTTAAATCAAAAGATATTAACCTTCCCTTTTATAAGGCAGGGGCAAGATCCTCTTTGGAAAATGCGCTAAAATTATAGTTATCATATGAGCAAAAGGACATTGTATTATTGGAAAGGTCCCAGCAAAGAGCAAGAATTTAATTCCTAAACTTAGAAATGAGGCACAATAAATAGATATAAGGGTTACAAGTTAGTAATTAAAAGATTAACAGGGCAAAAGGAAAAGTTGGAATAATTTTCGTATGCATGTCTTTCAATGCCTTACGGTCAATCAATATGTTTAAGAATATAATTGATAAATATTAATTAATAAATAATAGCTAATTTATAAAAATAACAATTTGTTTAATTATTCTTTTAGTAAAGATTTTATCCTCTATTCTCTAGTAGATTTGAATTTAAAATATGAATGAAATAAAATAGAATTCAGGCAACGAAATAAGTTTTCAGTCTATATATTTTAACTGATAATTTGAACCATTTAAGTAATTTCTTATAACACAGTTAAACTAAATAAAATCGGTAAATCCATTTGCTTTAATAACTACGTAACTTATACTTATTCTTTTAAACTGGCAATTTAATTTGCAAAGTAAAATCATGGATCCTTTATCCTGAATCCCCTGAATTTAGTCTCTTTTAGTATGTCATAAATTATCTGGAAACTATTAAATGACGGTTGAAATTATGTTTCAGCTTGGTACACATTCAGCTAAGGGCATAACAGGATTATTATGAACCCTTTTAGATAAAATGTTCGCATGAAATGGCATTTATTTGGATAAACATCCAAACATTTATTAATTAAAATATGAATAGACAAATATCGATTAGAAAATCTAAATTATTAAATTGAGGGAGGTCAGAATATGAAAAATAACGTTCAATTTGCGGGGGAAAAGCTTCGACATGCAAAATATTCCAGATGCTCAATACAACGTTTATCACATCAACGCTAGGCCTTTATTCAAAATGAAATTCCTTATTCTATTCTTACACATTAGCTAAATTTTCCAAAACCACTCTTCCAACCTTTACAGTTGTCCTTTTAGAAGCTAGAGGAGTCTTGAGAAACTTAATTTTCAAAGAGCTTTTCTAGGTGTCTGTAAACAGAGATATCGTAACATTCGCTTCGATCTTGCTTTTAACCTTTTCACTTCAAACATAAACCTTCTTTTTGCACCTCCAATTAATTGAATAGGATTTATCATATATTGCACCCACATTTATTCTTCGTTTGCTGAGTGAACATCTTGGATTACTTACATGAGTTTGCAGCAGTAATTTAAGATAATAAATATTGCAGATTTGTAATCCAGATGCCCATATTGTGAAATTCCATAAAAGTAGAGATAATGGGTACGTATAGGAAGATATCCTTTAATACGAGGGGCGGTGAATAAGTTTTGCAAATCGGTAGGGCAAATCAGAGGAAGGGATGTGACTGTTTGTAGGGGTGTTAGGACAAGTTATGACAAATCAGGACCTGTAGCCACACACTCCTGCCTCGCGTATTTAAAAAGCAGTAACTGAAAGCAGATCTTCAGTCACAAATTTTACAACAATAGTAAAGGTTGAGCACCACGCAGTGATAAAGTTTTTGACCAAGGAAGGCGAGAATGCAAAAGAGATCCATGAACGCATGGTTGCAGTGTACACCGATACCGCCCCTTCCTATGCAGACATTGCTCACTGAAATATGGAGTTTCGCCATGGTCGTGAGTCCCTTGAAAATGACCTTCGTCCAGGACGCCCGTCAGACGTGACCAACGAGGACAATGTGGCCCGTGTGGAGAAGATGATCCTTGACAATCGACGGATGAAGGTCGAAGAAATCGAGCAAGAACTTGGAATATCACATGCAAGTGTTATCAACATCATCCACGACAATTTGGCCATGACCAAGGTCTCTGCGCGTTGAGTCCCTAGAAACATCACGCCCCATGATCGACTTCAACGTCGTCATAGTCTACAAGGCCAGAGTTGCACAAGCTGTCCTGCGCGAGTGCGGATTCGAAGAGCTCAACCATCCCCCATACAGTCCAGATCTGACCCCTAGCGACTACATTTTATTCCGCCAGCTCAAGGCTGCACTGCGTGGACGCCAGCTTGGGGACGATGAAGATGTCAAGCTCGCTTTCTAGTAGTGGATTGAACAGCAGTCGGGAGATTTCTGGTTGTCGGGAATTCGAAGCCTCAGGGACAAGTGGCGCAAGTGCATTGAAGTCGAGGGTAGTTATATTGAAAAATAATAAAACACTTTTCCTCACATCTCGTTTGCTTTGCTTATATACGAATTGCAAAACTTATTGACCACCCCTCGTACGTTTTTGCAGATGTTAGGACTTGAAAATCATAATTTTGTAATAGAGTTCTAGGTATTAAATTTTGTTCCTCTATATCTAAAAAAAAATTAAAGTGTAAGAACAAATTAAGAATAATATTATAAGAAATATTATGCTAGATTATTAAAACTTTGAATAGAGCGTACAATTAAAAAATAAAGGAGCATAAAGAGCAAGATGTTGATAGAACTATTATGAAGTGCTTCGAAATAAATCATCCCTTTCTTTAGTTAGGTTGCCGTATAGATAGATGAAAAATTAAATATATTTAATAGCAATAAAAGATTGCAAAGGGAAAATTAATGGTATTAAACGATGTCTTTTAAAATTTTATTTGAAAACAACCTAACAAATATTAAATTAACAGGTCAGGACCAAATTTACATACAGAAATCAACCAGCGAATCTATTTAATGTGTCATCGTTTAACAACTTTAATGGCACTATTAAATTTGAGGTGTTCATATTATGATTACACTACTGTAATTGCAATCTAATAACTTCACGCATTTAATGTTTACACACGCACAACCATACAGTCGACTTCCCTTTCGTTTAAAAGAAAAAAAAATATTTCACCACTATATTTTGATAATGCAAACTAATTTCATGTTGCTTTTGTATGTTTTTCAACACTGATTGTAAACTTTCGACATGTAAAACTGTGTGTGTGGGGGTAACTTAATAGGGGGCAAAAGATCACGCTGGACAAGAAGTTCAGAGAAAAAATCTAAAAGTCAAATTTACTAGAAAACCTCTTTATGCAAAATAGTTTCAAAATATTTGTCAATTTAATTTTTCCTTATATGATTTTGTCCCTCGTAATTGGGGCTATTCGAATTAATTTTACACTTCCTAATTTCATTAAGTAATAAACACTTGATCGCATTTAGGTTAATTAGGGCTTGTTAGCAATTGATAATCTTCTTGTTTGTCTCAGCCCACATCTCGGTAGAATGGGCGTCTGAAAGGGGTGCAGCCCTTCTCCCCCACAATATCACGGCTCCTTAAACAGATTCACCCAAGCTGATAATTTTCTTCAAAGGTTCGATTCCAATTGACATTAAGAAGCTAGGGGTGAACGATCGATTGAGTAGTATAAAGAGAATCATTTGATCTATTGCTCTGGTTTCAAGGATGATTGAGTGTAAGAGTGATGTGATGGAGTGAAGAAGGGAAAAAATGGTTTGTGGAAGAGTGATGTGGTGAAGTGGAATTGGGAAAGGATAGTTGAGTGGAAGAGAGATATGGTTGAGTGTATGGGAAAAATGATAGTGTAATCTTTGGATTGCTATAAATCCCTGGTATTCTACACTTTGCACCTTGTTTTTCCTAGTTTCAACGGTACTAACCTTAATCTGAACGTATTTGCTGATCAGCAATATTTACCTCACAAGACTAAATTTTTACTTCAAAACATTTCAATATACATGAATGTGATTTTGCTCTCTTTGATACAATTCTAATCCAATTTTCTTTTTCTTAATTATATTTAAAATATAGAAAGAAGGTGGTAATAATAATAATTCTTTGCAGTTGTTGTCACGATCACTTTCTTGCCAGCCGTAATTCTGCATAAAATGAAATATAATGATATTTTAGGTAATTATCATTAATCGGATAACTTCATATTATGCATGATTGAAAACTCACTAAAAGTTTGAACATAATGAAAATTATCGAAGCGTCGAATGCAAAGAATTGTTCGTATATCTTTACATATAAATTCGTCTGAAAATTAATACCTATTGAATTATAATTATTAGTATATAGAAAGAATTGTTATACTGCCTCATTGGTATCACTAGTATATAATACCTTATTCAGCAGGGCATCCCTAAGATCTAGAAACATAGGCAAAATACATATTTTCAATAAAACACTAGGAAATACTTTATATTTAATTGAAATATTTATAAAAGCATCGTCAATAGGACTTCAGCCATTTGTGATTGGAATGTCTGTCTATTTGAGCTCAAAGCTGCAGCTGCGTGACCAAAGAATATTCAAAACAGAACGACAAAAATAGATTTTAATACACAAATAAAAGGTGCACAATAAATATGGATAAATAGATACATGAGTAAGACGGAATTAGGTTCCGAATACTAACTGGATAACCAGGGTTATTAAATGGTTATAATGAGAGATTTAGGGAAGTAAGCGATTTATTTCTTTCGAACCTCGAGAGTAAAGTGGGGTGAACTTGGTGGGAGGTCTTAGTGACCTTGATTACTCACGGGTATAGCTGGGAACCCGAAAATCGACGCACATCCTAAACGACTTGTCAGGCTTCCTAACCATGACAATTGGGTTGAGCAACCCAAGAATTCTGAAATGACGTGGGGAAAGGCTTCCAATAAGGCAAGTAATCGAGCTCTCTTATTAGGGGCGAGATTGGGGTTTACGTCTAAGTCGGTTTAAGCTCCGCTTGCGAGGAAGGAAGAGACAGCCTAGGATACTCATCGTCTGCTTCTACACACACCGTTTGAACCAAACAAAATGGTTCAACGGGATAGGCGGCTTCCAGGACAAGTTTTTCGTCTAGGGCAAATATGTTATTTATGCGAGCTCGACAGTGGTAATTTTTGAGGAGGTTGATGCGGTGGATCTTATTACTTGATGATGGTTTTAATTAGGTAATACACCGTGCCGCGCAGCTCTAAAAGGGGGAAAAGTCCTTTCCAGTGGGAAAGAAGCTTATTTGCTTTCGATGGAATAAAAAGCAGTACTTCGTTACCCGGTTTGAACGAACGCGCCTTGATTTTAGGTCAAAGTACGTACTGCATTTCTCCAGGTTTACCTCCGCGTTCCAGAGAACGATGTCCGCACATTTTTTTAACTGCGTACGCAGGTCTAAAACGTTCAGGTAAGAGGATTTAATTTCCTCATCCATTCTAGAATTGGACCACAATCCTTTTGAAATGCTCATTGGTCCTCGGACACTACCTTCATATAACAGCTCAGAGGAAGTGAACCCTAAAGCCCTATGGGCGACTTGGCAACAAGGAAATATGCACTAAGTGGAGATAGCGGTGCCACTCTTGGGGCTGGTCGTGGCACACGTTCTTGAGTACCATTTTGAGTGTGCCATTTAACTTTTCGCACATCCCGTTAGTGGAAGGATGCCAGGGCGTCGTGAAGAGAGGCTCGATGAGAAGGAATTCACCGACATATTCCATCAATTCAGAGATAAATTGACGTCCTCTGTCGGATAAAATCTCCTTCGGGATCCGTACTCTGGAAAAGATTGAGATTAAAGCCTCTGCACAAGAAATGCTGTCAATCTTAGTTATGGAAATATCCTCTGGAAAACGAGTGGCGCAATCGACGAGGGCTAAAATATAGGAGCGTCCCTCGCTTGACGGGGGACGAATGGCTTGGCCATTCTCGTAGTCTTTTAAAGAGGTGCGGGGGCTACACGCCCTTTAGTGGTGACCTACTGGCGAAGTTCACAGGACTTGCAGAAGTCTATAATTTGGGGGCCACGCCTGGCCAAATGAAATATTTGAAAACTTGCTGTGCTGTTTTTTTTATGTCCGAAATGCCCGGGCATTATGCAATCGTGAGCGATCATTAGAACTGGTTCGATATATCTTCTCGGCACAAATAATGCGTTGGTTGGGAGAGTCTCCGGTTCAACAGAGGAACGACATAGTAATGCGTCCTTCACGAGGTACTCGATCTTCTGATTGCCTCGCACCGTTTCCGTTTCCATCTTCCTTGCTTTTTACCACAGAGGTTGTAATGTGGCACAATTCTTCTGCGCCTCAGCAAACTGAACATTGGTGGCGAGGTCGACGTCTGGAGATTACTAGAAGCGATACATCTTTCTCGGCCTGGGCCCTGGTAACGACCGAATGAGAAATTGGGTTTTGGGAGGGCTGTGCACTCTGTCCGATAAGGACAGACCAGAATTTTATCTGGGCCGCGACTACGTAGGCCCATCCGGTTAAGTACTGGCACTGAATATGGTACCGTACAAATGGGAACCGGGTGGCACGCTTAAAAATTCATACACTAACCTAAACCTTTTATACTGGGGGCTTACGGGGAGTAGTAGTTTGTTGGATACTACTATACAGGTGCAACCTTTATCTCTAACCAAGGTTGACACTCGGCAACCATTTACTGTGCCATTTTCAAAGTGAAGCCCACGGAGGAACTATTGTTGAACAGGAAATTTACCTGTTGATCCGGAGGAGAGGGAACAGGGGCGGCTGGAGATGTGGCTGGCGGATTAAGCGAGAGGGAAGCAGAGATTTGATGGAACTGGCGACTCGACAAGGTCGTCAATTAAGAATTTGGGGTACAATTGTAACTTAAGTGCCCAAGGGTGCTACACGTTAAGCATACAATTAGGCAGCAGGGGTAGTTACTAGGCATGGAGGGGAGCACTGGAAGCTTCACGTCTTTTTGCTCTCGCGGCAGGAGAGACTGTACTTGCTCGGTGCTTGCACTTGTTGTCCGCTATGAAGGCCCTTAGTTCGCGAGGAATGGTCAATTAGCGACTCATAATCATTAGTTACTTGGGCGGAATCTAGCCGGAATTGGAAGTTACGCCGAAGGGTGAATCAAAATTGTCTGTAGGTTTGGCCTGGCTATATTTGTACGGAGTGGAATATGACCTTATAAAATGCTGGATTTATGTTAATAGCAGAAAGAAGTTCTGCCTTTAGGGTTGAATAATCAATTGGTTTCCTCTGAGGGAAGCGAAATGAATATGTCGCGAAGACGAGGGTTCAGGAGTATAAGTAGCCAAGGAAACCATCTGATTCTAACTTATAATTGTTGACTTCGAAGATCTTCTCGAAGTGCGTTAAATAAGAGCAAAAATCTTCTCCATCATTGTATGAGGGGAGTTTTAGTGAGGGCACTTAAGCCTGTTCATTTCGAGATCCTACGGAGTTTATCTTGAGTTGGTCACAGCTTATCTCTTTCTCGTGCTGCCTAATTCTTTCTTTATCTTTTGATTCTCTCTGCGCTTTTCTTTCTCTTTCTTCTGCTTCTCTCTGTGCATTTATTTCCACACGTTTGTTACGTTCCTCTTTCTGGACGTAAACGATTAAATCTTTCCCAGATAACCTTAGGATCTGCACTTGATTATGAAAGCGATCGAATGAAGACATCCCGGATATGCTGATTTTGACCTTTGCAGACGAAAAAGCTACCAGAGCTATTAAAGCTCTACCCCAAAACAAATATAAATTCTACTAACGACAAAATTATTAAAAACTCCTAGCAAAAGCGAGTGAACCCACACACACAAAAAATGACGCAAAAAATGGTGGTTACTATTACCGTTTAGCTAGTATCCTCTTCTAAGGAATTAGTAAAATTGTAGACACACGACACAAGAATGGGCTTAAAAATTGGTTGGTACCCGTTAATCAAAAAGAAAATGGTCCTAATATATTCGTGTTAAGATATTCTTGGTAATGCAGCTGCTATTAATTGAACTTAGTGCTTCAAAATCAGGATGGGATGATTCTTAGGAAGACTCAAAGCCTGACGCCAAATTATATATATATATATATATATATATATATATATATATATATATATATATATATATATATATATAGACATATAACTTTATGTCGAAACATGGCCAAGTGTACTGGAATAGACGCACACAGGCTCTAACCTAGGGTAAGTAAGTCAACAACTGTTATCTTATTGTTCTAAGAGTACGAGATGAATAGATAGCTGCAGCTTCGTGGCCAAAGAATATTCCAAAAATAACGATAAAATAGATTTTAATACACAAATAAAAGGTACACAATAAATATGGTTATATAGGTTCTGAATAGGTTCTGAATTAGGTTCTGAATACTAATTGGATAACCAGGGTTATTAAATAGTTATAATGGGATATTTAGGGAAGTGAGCCATTTATTTCCTTTGAACCTAGAGAGTAAAGCGTGGCAAACTTGGAAGGCGGTCTTGGTGACCTTGATTACTCACGGGTGTAGCTGGAAACACGAAGAGGGTGATGCTCCTTCCTACAAACTCTGATTTAGCGAGATGCGGACCTTTTCTCCTGAAGAATTCACTGGACAAACTTCGATAGAGGAGAGGTGACTTCTTTAAACTCGGATCGAGCGAGCTATCAGGCCTCGTGTTCTCAAGAGGGACCAGTTGAACTTTGTTCGGACGGCTTCTCAATCCTTGATCCGAAGGCGGTTGAGAAAGGCTGACGTTGCCTCAAGAGACTTTTCTTCCTGACCCAAAGATACGAGTGTGATTTCCAGCTCTTCCGTGGCCTGCAACCCTCACTAAACAATTTTCAGGAGGGAACGTCGTTGAATCAAACCTCTGTTCGGAAAAGCGTCAAGAGACTCTTCTCCCTGACCCAAAGATACGAGTGTGATTTCCAGCTCTTCCGTGGCCTGCGACCCTCACTAAACACTTTTCAGGAGAGAACGTCGTTGAATCAAACCTCTGTTCGGAAAAGCGTCATCTAACCGCATCTGTGGGTAATCCTTGAGAGGGTTCATATATACCCGGATTTCTCCAAAACAGGAAGATAGAGAGGGGCCTTCTCGAACCCTCATTATCGGCCGGGACAACCGAGTGTGTCCATAAGGGAAAGTATAAGAGGCCGAGATCAGTGGGTCTGACGGAACGACCAGCGGCTGGAGCCATAAAAGTTATTCGAGGCAAACCTACAAAATAGATGAGTAATTTCCCGACCCAGTGAGAGGGAAGATTAAGATGGCGGAGAGATAGCCTTTAATTTTGGCGTCATGCTTGGGTCTGAATTTCTCAGTGACCTTCTGGCAATTCCAAAAAGGGTGAAGTCGGAAAAGGGGGGCAATAACGGCTCGCATTCTCTCCCGAAGTAATAACTTAGGAGGTGGAGAAATACTACTATTTTAGTGGATCCCTCTACAAAGTGTCTCCAATCTTTAATTTTCCTTAATTACACCTTCTTCTTTTACATATCCCAGAAAAGAAGTCAAAGGGGTAAGGTATGGCGATCTAGTGACTATTAGGATATTTCCTATGTGTTAGACCTTGGAGACACCGTGATTATTTCTAAGATAGATTTTAGGCATTCCAATGGTGTTTGCATAAAAAATTCATCTATAGCCGTAAAAATATAACAATGAAAAAGAAAAGTTACACGGCAGATGCAGAAATAAGAGTAACGAGTGAATGGGTTGGCAAACTAGGGAGCTTTCCAAAAAGGAGGTGGTAAATGTGGAGTGGCTGAAAGGATCGAGGTGCAATGGAGAATAAAAAATGTTGGTTGCAAGGGAGTGTGAAGTGATAAGAGAGTCAGAAGATTTGGGTCTGGAAGATAAGTTGGAAGTAATAAGAGAGTCTGAAGGTTTGGGTGTGTAAGATGAGTGGCAGTTGATGCGTGAGAGCATAGGCAAATCTGCCAGGAAATCATGTTGAATTAGGTCGCATGGAGAAGCAAGAGTTAGGAAGGGTAGCAAACGGTGGAATGCTGAATTGCAAGAGCTAGTGAAAGAGAATTGTGAACTATTCAACCGATATAGACATAACGAAAGCTCAGAAAACAAGGAAAAGTATAGGATTAAGCGACTTGAGGTGAAAAATTGAGTGGCTGAACGGAAGAGAGAAGCAAATGATAGGTGGCATGAAAAAGTGTCTGAGTACTTTAGTGTCTGATTGCCGGAAGATTGGAGAAATGCATGGATTGTTCCTCTTTACAAGGGAATGAGTGTGTTAGTTATAAGGATATAAGTCTTTTGAGTATGCCTGAAAAGGTATATGGACGAGTCTTTAGTTAAAGAGTTAGGATATGCACGAAGAGTGGGATTGGAAAGGAACAAGGGAGTTTAGGAAATGGAGAAGGTGTTTGGACCAGATTTGTATCTTGAAAAATATATGTCAAAAGTACCTGGAAAAGAATAAAAATGTGGACATGGCATTTATGGATCTGGAGGAAGCGCATGACAGACTATACCGAATTTTTTTTTTTTTTTTTTTTAATTAAGGGGCTATCTGGCGACTGCCGACTTAGGCATTAGTCGCCGTAAACAAACAGCATAGTTCTAGGCTACTTTAAAAATTAAACAAGAAACAATAAAAAGAAATAACAATAACAATAAAAAAGCAATAACAAAAACAACAACAAAAACAACAACAACAATTAAACCGGGTTAAATGAAACGGAGAAGGCCAGCCTCCCCCAAAAAGTCAATAAGTCCACTAGTCATGGTGCACGCACTCGTCCCGAGTACAAGGGACAGGCGGTAGCGACCCCGCCCATCCCGGTACCGGGACAGGTATCGTGCGCGAAGATCACCCAGACTGGGACATTCGACAAGAATGTGCCCAACAGTCTGGGGGACGACGCAGTCGTTGCAATAGGGCGCAGGCGAGCGCTTCATCAAGTAGCGATGCGTCACACGAGTGTGTCCGATTCGAAGACGACAGAAAGCAACCTGAAGCCGCCGCGGCATTGGGGAATAGGTCCATGGGAACAGTCGCGGCGCAATGGCACGCAACTTTGCGTTCCCCTCGACAGTCTCCCATCTTCTTTGCCAAGCAGTCCGAAAAGCTGCCCGTATTCCTGCCATGTAGTCAGTGTGAGGAAGAGCGAAACAATGGTCCGGTCGCAGAGTCCTCGCGGACTCTTTACGCCCTCATCGGCGCGCTCATTCCCCGCAATTCCTACATGTCCAGGAACCCAGCAGAAGATAATCTCGACATCTGCCCGGCTCGCCCAAACCGTGGCGTCACGGATTTCGCGAACCAGGGGATGCGGAGATTCCAATGCCCCGAGAGCACTCAGGGCGCTTTGTGAGTCGCTATAGATCACGATCCGGTCGCCGAACCGGGCACGTCGCGTAATCTCCCGTACCGAGTGGTGTATTGCCACCAGCTTGGCCGTGAAGACAGACGCAGCGCCTGGTAGAGCCCCACTGACTTCAAACAGAGGGGATACGGCGTGGAAGCCGACCCCCTCTTGGGACTTGGAGCCATTCGTATACACTGGCACGGTACCAGCGTGACACTAAGTGTGCTCCAAAAAGGTCGAACGCAATACTCCCGGCGCAGTACAAGCTTTGGGAGCAGAGGCGTGGCGACAAATAGCCAAATGTGGTACCCTCCAGGGTGGCGTCCTGGGCAGAACCAGGAGGGCCACCAGCCCGAGAGCTATATCTACCTCTCGAAGGAGTTTCCTGGCCCTAAACCCAAAGGGCTTAGGGTATGACTGGCGTCTCTCGGCGGCATAGGCACCATCGAGATCAGCTGCGGATGTAGTGAGAGCTGTTGGCGACTGAGGGAGGCGCCGGGCTCGCGCGTACAGGCGAGTGATGCACTGCACGCGGCGCAGAGCGAGTGGCATCTCCCCAGCATCGACCAACAGGCTCTCAATGGGGGAAGTGCGGAAGGCACCGGTCGCCAGGCGAAGGCCGGTTTGGTGGATCGAATCCACCTTCCGCAATAAACGCTCGGCTGCGGATGCATAAAACTCGCATCCGTAGTCGAGCTTCGAGCGAACAAAGGATCGATAAAAAAGTAAGGCGGTAGCCCTATCAGCGCCCCAAGCGCTGAACGTCACGGAACGGAGAATGTCCATGGCGCGGGTACAAGAGACCCTAAGGCTGCGAATATGTGCCTCCCAGGTGAGGCGTCGGTCGAATACAAGACCAAGGAAACGGTGCGACTCAACCACTTCCAGGCGCACCCCATTAAGAAACAAATCTGGGTCGGGGTGAAGCCATGGATGGCGGCAGAAGTGCACCACCTTAGTCTTTGCCAAAGAAAACCGAAACCTGTGCGCTTCGGCATAGCGAGAGACGCGGTTCAATGCCTGTTGGAGTCGACGCTCCAGAATTGGCATCTGGGCCGCGCCAAAAGAGATCGAAAGGTCGTCCACGTAGATCGTAGCGAGAACATCTTCCGGCAGCACCGAGGTGATGCCGTTGATGCTCAGGGCAAAGAGTGTGACACTGAGGACACTTTCCTGCGGGACACCCTCTTCCTGCTCCTTTGGGCCGGAGAGGGCTCCCCCCACCCGTACGCGGAATCGACGATCTTGCAAAAATTCAGTTATAAACATTGGGAGGCGTCCCCTCGCCCTGATCGTGTGGAGAGTCTCCATGATACCGTATCGCCATGCGGTATCATAGGCCTTCTCCAGATCAAAAAACACCGTGGCGTAGTGCTGTCTACGAAGGAAAGCCTCGCAGACGGCATTTTCCAGTCGGAGCAGAGCATCCGACGTGGAGTTGAACTTACGGAAGCCGCACTGTGCAGAAGACAGATGGCCTTCGCTGTCCAGGAAATAGGCTAATCTAACATTTACCAATTTCTCCATCAACTCACCCACGCAAGAGGTTAGAGAGATTGGGCGGAAACCGGTCGGAGTAGAGTGATCTCTCCCCGGCTTGCGAAAGGCGAGCACAGTAGCGATTCGCCAGGAGTCTGGGAGAAGACCTTCCACGCAGATCCTGTTGAGCTAATCTAACACAAAGGCCATGCCTCGCTTACCCAGGTGTCGAAGCATGGCGTACGGGACATCGATCCGACCATAAGCGGTGTCCGCGCATGAAGTGAGAGCGGAACGCAACTCACTCACAGTAAACTTGTCGTTGAAGGGTTCTCCGCCTCTGGAGGTAAAGTCCAGCCGGCGGCCTTCCGTGACATCACGACGTGCATTGAATGCTGGCGGAGCAGCATCACGGCTAGAGAATGCGGAAAAGGCGGTCGCTAAGGATTCCGCCACGGACGCGGGGTCCGAGATTGCGGTCCCATTCTCCTGGAGAACGGGAGGGGGGTCCTGCGAGAACTTGCCCCGAATCCTTTTGACTCGCTTCCACACCTCAGCTAAAGGGGTCTTCCCGTTAAGTGAAGACACGTATGCCCGCCAAGAAGAGCGGTGGGCGTGCTTCAAAATATACCGGAACCTAGCCCTATCCCGACGAAATTCACATACAGTGAAATCGTTCGGGCGGCGCTTATAGCGCATGTAGGTATAACGCTTCTGTTTGAGGGCCGTCTCACACTCGGCCGACCACCATGGGAGTGGTCGGCGTGCAAAACGGCCAGACGTCCTAGGACAAGTAGTCAGGCCCACGGCGATTAGGTTGCCGGAGAAGAACTCAACGGCCTCATCTACCGACCTAAACTCCTCGACTGAGATAGAAAATTCAGTCATTTCCTGAAATGCAGGCCACCGCGCCCGCGCCAAGCACCACCGAGGTGGTCTCTCAGGTGGCAGTTGCCCTGAAAATGATATTTGAATGGGAAAGTGATCACTAACATGGAGGTCATCGACCACCCCCCAATCAAAATCAGGCTGTGCATCCGAAGAGCACAAAGATAGGTCAAGGCAAGAAAATGAAGCGGTTCTCTGACAGTGATGCGTAAACTCATCCACGCTTAGGACACCCATCTCAAGCTCTTCGATCAGATCGGCAAGGACTTGTCCCCTGGGATTTATGGAGTAATCCTCTAAGAGAGGATGCCTGCCGTTCAGATCTCCAAGCAAGAGATAGGGCCTCGGCAACCGTGCCACGATGCGGTGGAAGTCCCCCGCGTCGAAGTCAGCTGACGGTGGAATGTACGCAGAAATGATAGTATACCTCCTATCCAGGTGCAGCTGCACAGCCACTGCCTGAAAGGAGGTATCTAAAGAGAAAGGAAGAACGGAGACATCATGCCGGGTGTAAACCGCGCATCCCCCAGCCCGGCCATCCCGCGGTGGTGGGGTCGCAAGACCCTTATACCCTGGGAGGGCAGGCAGGGGGCATGCGCCTAGCATGGTCTCCTGCAAAAAAATAGCTAACGGGGAACGGGACAAAGCGAGCCTCCGCAGCTCCTCCCAGTTGGCCCGGAGTCCACGGCAATTCCATTGAAGGAATATGCCCTCCAGGCCTAGCTCAGAGGAAACGCGGGGGCCCTCCTCGAATTAAAGACCCTCACGGGAATGGCCGTACGCTTCCCGGGGGCAGAATCCCGGGCGCTGTTGGCCGGACAAAGCGCTGGAGGCGCTGTCGCCTTCGAGGACTTATTAGGGGGGGGGGTGCTCGCTATGCGAGTCTTTTCCTCCCTCCGCCTCGAAACCTTAGGTGGGCGCTGCGGCTTCGGAGGTGGGGGGGCCTTTTTTCGAGGAACCACTGTCTCCTAGCCACCCACTCCACCTCGGGGCGAAGGCGAAGGAGCCGAAGCTCCTTTGTTGCTATCCTCCTTTGGGGGACAGCTTTAGGAACCCCTGAAGATGGCCTAGCGACCATCTTCAGGGTTGTTGCCTCCTGTGAGTCTAACGACTCGGTGGAGGCGCGTGGCCGCTTCGCCTTCCGGGAAACGGTCACGCTGGGGGAAGAGGGGGGAGCCCTGGTTTTAGCCGGGGCTAGGTGTGAACTTTTTTTGCCGCCAGCTTTACCAGGGGAGCGCCCGGGTTGGGTAGAGCCACAGAAGGGCTCCGAATGGGCGCGGAAACAACCGTGCTCGTTGGCCTGGATGGGCCAGGAGCAGAGGGTGCCTTTCGAACTACTGAGGCATATGACGTCCCATGCAGAGCTGGGCGCGCCAGGACCAAGTTCTTAGCCTCGCGGAATGAGAGTCTATCCTGGGCCTGAACGGCCAGGATTTCTTTCTCCAGGAGATATGCACCACATTGCTTCGAAGAAGCAGGGTGCGGCTCTCCGCAATTGACACACTTGGCCACACACGATTTAAGCTTATCGTGTGCGACCTTGGAGCAATTTACACAGACTTCGGGTGACCCCGACTTTGCACGTCTACATGAGCGATTCGTATGGCCGAAGCGGTGACAGTAATAGCACCGCCGCGGCCGTGGCACGAATGCCTTAACGCGGTAGCGGTACCAACCAGCACGCACCGACTCAGGGAGCTTGTCACAGTCGAACGTGACGAAGAGTGTAGGGGTGGGTCTCGAAGCCCCTCCCTGTTTTCTCATCACACGTTCAACCTTGACCGCCCCATGGTCGGCCAGCTCTAGGGTGATGTTCTCAATGGAGTAGTCAACGAGTTCCCTTGCATAAACTACTCCTTTCACAAAGTTCATGTTAGAGTGCGGCGTCACACTCACCGGGGTGCCATGAAGTGTCCGAAGAGCACTTATCTTGGCCGCCTCGGCGGGATTCGCCGCATTCGCCAGAAGGCTCCCGTCCGAGAAACGGGTCACCTTCGGCTCTCTACTAATTGCACTAGCTAATCCTCTCATCTGATGGATCATGTTGCCCTTGGACAACATGGTGCCATCAGTGGAGCGAATAACTAGGAAGCTTTTGAAGCCAGCGGGCTCGAAAACGCCAGGTAACCTCTGAATGAGGGGCTCCGATGTCATCGAGGCTCCTCCCTGTGCACTTTTCGTCTTTGTCATCGTCAGGAGCTCCGTACCCGGGGAAGCAGAGGGCCCGGATGTGCCGATCTTGGCTTGGTCGCTTGCCAAAGTGGCAGCAGACCCATCCGTTCCCGCAGCCCCCGCGGATGGAGAGGAGCCCCGAGTCTTCTTCGTCATTTGGTCCTTTTCTTTTTTGGAGAGGAGGGCGGGGAATGAACCCGCTTTTCACCTCCGCCGGCAGAAGCCCCTAGGCCAGATGAACCGGCCTCAGCCAGGTCCCTCTCCGAAATGGAGAAGGTCCTGGTTGTCGTAGGGGCACCTGTCGGAGGAGATCACTCCCCTCCTTTTACTGCCTCGGAGCCCTCAGCCATTTGAGGAGGACCTTGCATAGGGGCGGATTCGGGTTCGGTGCTTGGCGCCGAGCCCGAATTCCCCCCCATGGAAGGCCCTACCGTCTGAGGCTATGTCTCCTCAAGGACCATGTCTATCACAGGAGGGGCCTCCAGTTGGCCATCCCCTCCCAGGACATCGCAGGTCCCCTTGGCAGTGTCGCCAGTCTTTTGTGGGGAGGCACAGGCCTTGACCCCAGCAAGTTTTGAAATTCTTGCCAGCAGGTCTTTTGAGGGAAGCGACCGAAGGGGCCTGGCTTCCCTCTCCCCCCTAAGAAGGTTTGCCCTACCGAGCCGCTTTGATGGGGAGCGGCTGGCTAAGGGCTGCCTGCTGGCTTTCTTGGCAGTCCCCTTGGAAGGAAAAGAGGGGACTGCCGCTGGAAAAAGGAGGTGCCCGACAGCACCTCCAGAGAAGGAGGAGAGGGGGAGTCCCCTGCATCCATAGGCGAAGGAGAGGAGTAAGCCTCTTCTCCGGTTTAGAGAAATATAGAGGGTCCCCTGTGCACGCACAGGGGGGGGGGACCTCCATTTTTTCGGTGGAGCTTCCCGAGGGTGGCTCCGTCGATGAGCAAGGGGGAGTTAAAGGGGTTTGAGGTTTTATTAATTCATCCATGGGCATGGTGACCCTATTTTTGCCACGGAACGCAATAGCTCATCCCCTTTTGCAGTTGCCCGCACTGCAAGAGGTGCTTACAGGCCTGGCAGAGCCAGGCGCCGCCATTTCGGACCACCCCTCCCGCCTGGTGGCCTGGCAGTCCATCGGCATGGCGGCTCCACCTTAGACACGGCGTAAAAAAATATAGGTTGTGAAGAGGAGAGGAAAAGGGATGCGTGGAAGGTATGGGTGGGGATGAAGCAGGTTGTTAAAAACCAGCCACCCCAGACCGGAGCTCAGGGGTTAGGGAACATTGTCCCCCACCCCCTCAGCCCCGATGTGGGACGGTTGGCTGAAAGGAAGGTCAGCATCTACCCTGTGAAATTAGAGGCTGACCAGAGAAAGTTGTGGGAGAGGTTGTGTGAAAAGAGAGGAAACAAGTGTTTTGAAGGAAGGAAGAGAGGCTAAGCTGGGGCCGGACGGAGTGCTGAATCCCGTCAGCACGGCGGCCAGGATGGCAAATCGCCGCGCCCCTTACGGGGGACTATACCGAAAGGGGATGTAAAATGTATCGAGAATGCTTGGGATTGAATACACACTAATGAGAGCTATCAAAAGCTTTTACAATGACTGTGAAGCATGTGTGGGGGTTGGTAGACAGGGAAGTGGCTGGTTCAGTGTAAAACCTGGACTAAAACAAGGATGCGTTATGTCACGCTGCCTGTTCAATTTGTATATGAATGGCGTGGTGAGTGAGGTTAAAGAAAGTGTTGGAGGTAGGGTAGATGATTTAATGCTGGTGGATGACTCAAAAAAGAAACTACAGGCACTGGTCGATGCCTTTTTGATTGTTTGTGACAAAAGCAAGCTTAGTGGGAATGAAAACAAAAGCAAGTTAATGTGGTGTGTAAGAGAATGGGTTGAGGCCGCGTTAATTACAACCACTATCACATGTTATTCAAAACCACGATGCTCCCCACGTGCATCTTCACTTTGAAGTTGAGCACCTTATTACAGCCACCTGAGTCAATGTTTAAACAAGGAGGTTTATCATCCCCCCCCCCCGTTCGCTTCATCCGCCGATCACGCCAGATTGAGTTAGGCTTATGGGCAGATAAGGCTTGTTCTCAGGCTCGGCTGTGCATTCCCTCGAAGCTCCCACTCCATTGTCCCCCACGCCAAGGGAGTGTCTCGACTATTTAGATGGAAACTTTAACACTAAGATCAGATTGGAGATCCAGATTTTCGTCGCTAAACATCACTACGACCCTCTCTCACCTTGTGCGCCAAGGGACCTTGACCTCGAGATTCACCATCACTTGTCCGGAAGAAGGACAATATTCCTTGAGTGCCAAGGTTCGAGCCTTCGTGACGCCGAGTTCACAAGGTTTCCCCCTTGTTGTTCAGAAAAGAACAACATTAGAACAGCCATTGTTTGTTCGAGCCGGTAGACAAGAAACGGTTCTCACCCACCTTTCCTGTTGGTCAGTAGAGAACAACGTAGAACAGCCATTGTTCTTTTGAGCCCGTTCTCCAAGAAACGGTTCTCACCCTTCCCCCTTGTTGTTCAGAAGAGAACAACATTGAAACAGCCATTGTTCTCGAGCCCGTAGACAAGAGACGGTTCTCACCCCCCCTCTCTGTTGTTCAGAAGAGAACAACGTAGAACAGCCATTGTTCTTCAAGCCGTTCGTCAAAAAATGGTTCTCATTCCAAGACGCCACGTCAGGATCATTTAATTCCCTCTCCCTTCGGCTGGAACTCGCCAGCGGACCGAAAATTCCTTCACGTTGCCTTTCTCTGCACAACAAGTATAATTACGTAAGCCGAACGTTACCTTTGAGTATTTAACACTTTTGTCAATTCTATCCTGTGCTTTAAATGGTTTAGCGAACCATCACCTCCCTTTAACTTTATATTTGTTTTACCTTTTTAAATCTTTTAATCCTCGGATTAGCTCGATTTCACACGACCCTTTAGATTCTCTGTTTATGTCAATATTTTCCGTTTTGTGTGTTGTTGATATTTATTATTAATAAAACTCTATTTTATTAATGCTAGCAATATTATTATCCTTGAGCTCAGTTCCACTTCTTAAGCATATCGAAGATACATAATATCGCCCAGCCAGACATCCACGCACTCTAAAGATAATTATTAAGTTCCCTCAACGAATAGTTATATATGGTATATCGTCGAGAGTCCATTCTACGACATGGTGCAATAGGGAATAAATGACTAGCTTACAAGTGCATCTAAATGGGAGGAAGCTGGAAGAAGGGTAGGTGTTTTAAGTATCTAGGTGTGGATTTGGCAGCTGATGGAAGGGGTGAAAATGAAATATTGCAGCGAATGGATAAAGGAGTGCAAGCATATGGTGCGACAAAGATTCTCACGAAAGGCAAGCGAATAAGCAAGCAGTCGCAAATGGGATTGTATGAAGGAGTGGTGATCCCATTGCTCTTTATGGATGAGAAACATGGGCATTGAGTGCGAACGAAAGGAGAAATGTTTAAGTTATGAAAATAAAATCTCTGAGAAGTATTTGTGTTGTGAAATTGATGAGAATGTGAGAAACGAAAGAGTGCGAGAGAGATGTAGATGTAAAGTTAGTTTCCTTGAAATAGCTGACATTGGTTTGGTGCTTGGTTTGGTCACCTAGAGAGAACAGAGGATGGAATGTTGGTAAAGAGAGTGATGGGAAGGAGACAGCGTGGGCGTCCGAGAACGGGGAGGAAGGAGTGTACGAGAGATGTCCTTGATAAACGGGTCCTAAGCATCCGGGAGGCAGAAAGGCGTGCTAGGGATCTGAATGAATGGAGACGAATGGTTAGGGGAAAAGGAGCTGTGTAGGGTGACACACGAACTCAGCTAGTGAATCTTCAGGGGAAACCGGATAGCCGGACTCTTTGATGGATGGGAGAATATAGTAGGTGGGTCACCTTAGTTAAGAGTTAAGCAGCGGATAATGTGTATGAATGCTAGAGAATAAGTATCTCTGGCCAAGCTCCACTCCTTTCGCAGGAGCTAAAAAATAATTAATATATATATATATATATATATGAAGAATTAACTATAATTCCTGAAGATATATTTATTCCAGAATAGTTTCAGTGAATCACACACCCTTGTCGAATGGCAAATGAGTGGAAAATTACACAGAACTCCATATACAATTCTGGGTAGCAAGTCTGGGTAGGAGTTCTGTCTCAAAATGTTCCTTAAATAGACAAGCCAATAACTTACCCAAATTTCTGTCTATAAAACTCATTATTAACTCAGAACACATTATCTGAGCGACACAATTCCACTTAATCAACAAATTTATTAGCTGCGATGGGAAGATCCAAGTTCAGGTTAAGGATAATTATTTGTTAGAATCCTTCTCTAGTTAATAGTTCACCTTAAGTCGGGCAACTTTGATTTCGCTCAAAGTATCAAAGACAAAATTCAATAAAATAAAAGATGAGGAGTAATATTGGCAGAATTTAAGGAAGCATAATTAAGTAGTTCTATATACAGCTAATATAAGCTGATATTTTTTGTATTTATGTAGCAAACGTCATCGGGAGGTTGCGTAAGAATGTAAGTTTCGTTATATTTTGCTTCTCTTTCCAACGAGTTTGTGTTGACGTATTTTGAGATAATAATTCTTAACTTTTGATTCCTTCTCACACTTCCTGCACTTTTGACATTTATGTGATTTATTCCGTTTTTCAACCAGATTTATTCTTTCCTGAATGAATTAATATCTAAATTGATTAAAAAAATTAATAAGATCTGTTCCAGCTACTATTGAATTTAAATCTTTTTCTATCTTACAATTAATTAATAATGAATGTATGATGATCCTAGGGGTTAAAATTGCGTAGACGCTCATAAAATAAGCTGAATTGATGTCATTTTCCGGTTTCAAGGAAATTAATTAGAATGTTAAATATTCTTGGAAAATAACTAAATAATTTATTTCTCTCCAAGTTTAGACGGCAAATGGAAATTGTAAATTAACTTTATTATGTTTTCGCTGTATCGTAATTCTTCAAAGAATGGTTTTGGAAATGATTCATAACTTGAGAGTTAAGATAATAGTGGCAATAACTCTCCCCTTACAAAGCATTAATGGATTCGCTGCAGAAAAAAATAAAAAGCGCCAACCTTTTGACGTGACTATGTCATTGCTCTAAGACGAAATAATAACAAAATAAAAGATAACTACTATAATTACATTGTGAGAAAAGTAATAAAAACGGCATGAGAAATTGCAGGACACTAAGAAAAATGTAGGTTTATTTTTTCTAAGGAAAACAATCTAGGGCCTATCTTATTGTGGTAAGAATTTATTTAACATATAATGTCAATTTTTCTTGGCCAAAAAATTTTCGGGAGAAAAATTCGGTTGGAAGGCGAGGATACGGAGATATATGATCCGTGCCACCGAGCTTTGTAATCAGGTGGGCTTGAGTAATGATCTGACTTGCAGATAAAAAGAGAAATATGTACGGATAGAGAACTTCAGTGAGTGAGAGAGAGAGAGAGAGAGCGAGATATTTTAGCTACTCTTCTGGCAAATGCCAGCAAAGTCATATCTTAATTTCTTACCATACCAATAGGTTAAATAGTTATAAAGAAAATCTAAAACTAATATAAAAGCAAAATCAAACAAACAAGAAACAAAATAGAAACATGATCATGTGCTCCACCGATGTGGAGCTTAGGTCTATGATTACAATAGTTTTCAACCAGTTAAACACATTGCCCGTTGAGAAGGCTTGCAGCAGTTTCCTCCTCCACCTAGATAGATGCCGTGGTTAAGGCCGAAGACAATTTCTTTTGAAAAAAACGAATATTAGAATTATTTGATTCTTTAACATGGATATTTTCTAAAGAATATAGGAACAAACTATGTTTTTATATGGCAATGTTGTAGGAAGGAGCTCTTCTCACACTCACGAGAGCTCCTTTCCCTCAAGGGCTTTATGAAAAACTTAGTTAGTTACAACATTGCCACTTTAACCGGATAATTATAATTGTGCAACTGCAAAGCAATGCTCCATATATAAAAATATATATGTATATTTATTATTTGTTTATATATATATATATATATATATTTATATATATATATATATATATATATATACTTGTACTTGATTTGTTCCTTGAGAATAGAATATGTAGCAGGAATATGAAGACCCAGGTGACTACACTAATCATATTTTGGCCGTAGGTTTCGAACCTTTATTAGGACCATTTTCAGCGAGTATGTCGACTAATGAGAAGAGTAAGGAACATTAATTGCTAACAGTTAAAAGAATGCATTAAATAATGGCTAAAAAGCGGATGAAGGAGAGTTAAAATAATAAAATTGACAAACTCCTTCTCTCCACCCTCAACAACCCTTTCCCTCAATGCCAAATCATTTGTATAAATTCCAACCCTGTATCGTTAATTTTTTTTTCTCCATAAGGAGCCAATCCCTTTAGGCTTGCGATCCTGTATAATTTAGATTTATACATGTACGACCTGCCACAGTCGTTATGTAGGCCAAAATGGCTTACAATTCAACCGCAGGATCGCGAAGCACTTGGGTTTGTCTGATAGGAATGGTATTCCCATTTCTAAACCTGAAGCCTCTTCCATCAGGCAATATTCTGACTATCACCATCCTCTTAATTATAATTCATTTACTATATTATCTTCAGCCTTAACTTCTCTAAATTTGAAAATTTTAGAGTCATTGTATATCAATAAAATAAATCCAAACCTAAATAATTACTCCTCCTCAATTAAACTATTCACAATATAATCAACCAACACTTCAATAGATTAACTAGCTAACCGACCAACCGAACAAGCTTAGCTAGTAGTTTTAATTCTTGAGTTAGTTGATTTATCAACTCCCACGATAAAGTTTAGTCACTTTGTATATTCTGATTTGTTTTCGGGTTTTTTGTTGTTTTTTTACAATTTAATATAATAGGTTATTTTTTCTTTACTCCAGTAACATTTAATATGTGATATTACAGTCAGTTTATGTTATAATTTCACTTTCTATTATTTTTTTTAAATCACACTGGGTAGTATTATTTAATTCTATTTATTATTAGTGTTTTCACTTTAATTTGAATAATTATCAATTTTATTATTTTAACTTGCTTTGATCCGCTTTTTAGCCATTATTTAAATCATTCTTTTAACTGTTATCAATTAATGTTTCTTACCCTTCTCATTAGTCGACATAGTCGCTAATAAATTATTAGTGTAATCACCTGGGTCTTCATATACCTGCTGTATGGATAAATATATATATATATATATATATATATATATATATATATATATATATATATAAATATATATATCAAACCACAAGAACGGAGAAGTTAAAGGATTTTTTTTTTAAAAATGAATTCCCATAAATGCTAAAAAAATGCGTGCAGCGGCAAGAAACAAATAGATACCAAGGTATTAAACAGAATAGACAAGTAATAATTTTAAACAAAACTCCTGCCCCCTTAAGTAATAATAACATTTGATGCTAACATGACCTTAATTAACAAATATCTAAGTTAAAAATACCAAGCAGAAACTCATCGCCGTAAATAAACTAGCAAACATCACTTACCTATGAAAAACAAATGCAGTCTACAATAATCACAATAGACAAATATTCAACCCAGCCTCCAAAAATTCCGCTTCACCATCAACGTAATTAAGAGCGTCTAAATCCAACACAAGTGATCGAAAATCAGTAAAAATACAATGGCCTCCTATCCAACCGTAACAGACAAAAATGAATATCTGCCAATTGATTTAGACTTAAATTTGATTTGAACACAATTCCACTGAACACTAAAGGAGTCCTCTTCCATCCTAAACTGACACTGAAAATTAATCTGCAGTAGGTTATCCTTATAGTACTACAATATAGCTCCATTTCAGAGCCAAACTGAAAGAAAATTAAACATATCTACACTCCCAAGCCCTAAAAATTATCAAACCATTTGCCACCAAACATTCAAGTAAATGAACAAACTCCCCAAACAGATAATTCAGAGAAATCACTCTATTCGATAACTACTACTTTTCGCCATTCTTAGATCAGGTAACTTTTCTTTTCTGCAAATTTCAAGCGCAGTATAAACTTCGCTTCTACATCAACCTACAAACGATGTAACCTTAACCAAACGGACAGTAATAGTCTTCTCCTTGACTGCCTAAACCTCAACTAAGCACGAAATAGACATTACATTACCACTTTCCGTGATCTAAGGAATCACTTGGGAAATGTATTGACTTTCTTAGATGTTGCCCGCTTCACTAAAGAAAGATATTGATCGAGGTAAAAATGTAGGTTAGAAAGGGACTAAATAAAACCCCAAAAATGAATTTCTTCTTGTTAGATGCCTTCTATTTCTACACAAAATAAAAGGAAACTTTAATATCAATATAATTAAATGAAATTAATATATAATAATTCGTAATTAGTTTCATAACAATTACTCAACACAGAAAATCTAGTTGAACATTCTGACAGAGTTTAATCAGTGTTCTATCCTCAAGATGACCTAATGTTAATCTCGGTCAGTGACCAGAGAACTTCAGTCACTTAAATTAATATTTCGGATTAATGGTCAAATATACACATCATCAATCTGATTTCACCCGTTTGTGATTTAAAGTTCGATGGTCTTTTCCATATTTTCCTGGTAAACCCGATGCATTAACTCCAAATTTCCGTCAATTAGAGCAAATTTATTTTAGGATTTGTTGTCCCCTTAGGTGTTTCCTATCCTAATTTCATTGAGTACATCTTGTCCTTTACCAGATCCAAAAAAACAATTAAAGGAGGATAAGTTCGAGCGAAGTAGGATAGCATTGTGATAGTTCCTCTGTGTTCAAAATTTAGAGAACTTCGGTAGTTACAACTTTTGTCTACACTGGTAAAAATTTCAATATAAATTTACAGCAATCTACTCTCGGCAGAGAAGCCAGCCGATTGCTGTAGATTTACAGCGATTTTACTTTAAATACCAATTAAAAAATAGTTCTGTAAATCAAATTACTTTACTTATCTGTTATATTTACTGTTATATCGACTATTATTGTAATTTCAATTACAGTACTGATCTGTCTTTTTCATGTCCATTTACAGTAATTTCATGTAAATATGTACTTCTATTGTAATTTTAATTACACTACTTTTCTGTGTTTTTCATTTCCATTTACAGTACTTTCATCTAAATATGTACTTTTATTATAATTTCAATCACAGGACTTTTCTGTGTTTTCATTTCCATTTACACCACTTTGATGTAATGTGATGGCAAACGATAAACTCTGTTCTCTCGGCCCCAAAATACACACAAGAGAAAGGTTACACTGACGGTGCTCAAATATTTACAAGGGTAAAATAAATACACAGGAAAATTCAACCGTATTATTCACAAAAAGGAAAAATAATGAAAAGTGACAAACTTCGAAACCACCTAACGACAACACATCGTTATTAAATAAAGTACGGATATAATAAGGGATACTATAAAAATAAGCCCTTTACGGCGAAACGACACGCTTCGTTAAAAATAATTGACTACACTACTTAGGTAAGAGGTAGAAAAAGAATAACCTCCCCCATCTCGCCCTTCCTCCTTCACACAAAAACAATGAGTCTCGACAAGAGCAGTTAAGAATTCAAAGGGCGTAAGATGAATGTAATATTCCAAATACCTGATATGAAAGCAGTAGAGCGACACCCAAGTAAGGGAAATCCAAGGGACGAAGGACAAGAGCACTTAAGAATTTAAAGGGCGTAAGACGAATGTTATATTCCAAATACCTGATATGAAAGCAGTAGAGCGACACCCAAGTGAGGGAAATCCAAAGGACGAAGGAAAACAGCACTTAAGAATTTAAAGGGCTTAAGACGAATGTAATATTCTAAATACCAGATATGAAAGCAGTAGAGAGACACCCGAGTGAGGGAAATCCACGGGACGAAGTACACACGGTTGGTTACGATTGAGATCAACAGGGACCAACGGGTAGAGTCGATGATCGAGAGGTCGCAGGACCCACGGGTGGCGCGATCTAGAGTATGAATGAAACACGGGTGAATGAGGTCTAGATTCCGAGGGTGGAAGTGGTCGAGATGGCGGAGTACCTAAGGCCAGAGGTGGTAGAGTACAAGGGTTACCGTTAGCTAGCCCACAGTTTCGGCTTTCCAACGGAGAACGAATTCAGTAAGAGTCTGGAGGCAGCAAAAATCGGTGCAGCAGCCAAAGGAATCAGCGTCAAAGCTGGCAAGGCATAATGGCAGATCCCCTCGCTAAACGATGTCCAGAACGGTTCTCTCTAGGGTAGAGAAGGAGGCCTCTATTTATATGAGCTCGCCAGAGGAGCCTACGTGACGTTGGTCACGTAGTCGGGGGCTAGATACACTGCTTTATGATAGTATCTTAGTAGGTTATTCGGCGAACGCGAGCGCCTACTTTTCGTGAGAACTGACACATTTCCGAGACGAGTCAGTCGTAGGTTGCTCGCAAATTATGGCCTCGAAGTGGGCGCGCGAGCGGATCAGGTCAAAAAATATTATGATTGATGCGTCTAGGTTGAGCTGCCATTACATTTATATATGTACTATTACTCTAATTTTCATTACAGTACCATTCTCTTTTTCATTTCTATGTCCAGCACTTTTATTTAAATATTTAATCTTACTGTAAATTCCATTTCAGTACTATTCAATATTTACCATTTACAGCAATTAAATGTAAATATTTTAATTAAAAAGAATTTATTGTATTTTGCAGCCTTGAGTCTATTTTTCCATCTAGTTTTATCTAAATGAGTGGTGGACTTTTACTATTTGCAAATGCTCCATTATGAAGCGAGGGACTGAAACTCAAAAGCTTGTTTCAATATATTTCAAAGAGGCACATCAATTTCCAAGTGACCCATTGGAACACATTGAAATAAGCTTTGGAGATGCTGCCCCTCTATTCGTGGTGAAGCAATTGCAAATATTGAAAATCCCACCATTCATTTAGAAAAAAGTAGAAGGGAAAATGGGGTTCAGTGTGCTAAAAACTATGATTAGTCTTTAACAGCAATCTACTGGCAGCACTACACTCCATCCTTATCTGCTAGGAAAAAACAGCAAATGCAAAGCAATTTAATATAAAACATTATATTTAGAAGAGACAATCATTTTAGTATAAAACATTCATTAAGAACACTTAGTACTGAATTTAGCATAAAATTTTATTAAAAACTATTAAGACTAACAAAACAATGCTCTCTCACCACCACCCCTCTTCCTTCCTTCTCTCTCAGTCTCTCTCTCTCACCTCTGGCCCCCTCACTCCTTCCTTCTCTCTCCCTTTTCTCTCTTTAATCCCTCTCTCACCTGTCCCGCTCTCACCTCTTCTCCTACCCGCTTCTTTCCTTGTCTCTCAATTCTCTCTTCCCTTCCTCTTCTCAATCCCTATCAACTACGCCCCTCTATTCTACCTTCGCTTTCCCAGTGTCATCACTTTAACCTGGAGTTTGAAAAATAAGTAAACTAATGTCAGCGTGACACATAAACCATCTTCTGATTTGTCTGTGCCCTGAACCCTCTATAAACATGCGGACAAATTTAGAGCAAATTAAGCATCTCACATTTGTAAGCAGAATTTAGAAGATGTCTATGGTATTGTAAGCTTAAAACATTTGTCCAGAAAAAATAAATTCGCAATTACCGAGTATGCATCGATGTTGGAATAGTTCGAGAACCCCAAAAGATAGTGCACCCCTCATGAACGCACTCAGCACAGGGGAGGCCTCTCTTGTGAACCGAACTACCGATGGTGGAAACCGTTGTGTGCCCAATTATCGATGGTTATACCACGTCTGAATTCAGCCAGCCATGGTGAAACTTCTAGTAAAACCAAACAGAGAAGATAAAAACAACTCATGAGTACAACCAGTGACGGCCGAACCTCTCCTGTTCTCAAGCAGTGATGGCGGAGCTTCCATCAACCAATCCAGCGATGGGTGAGCCCATCGCTAACACAGATACTGGATGGCATGTAGCTCACCCTGAGCCAAATAAACTATTCTCAGAAAACAAATATAGGTTTAAAAAAGGGAGATCGTGCTTAACAAATCTACTGTCCTTCTTCAACTATACGGTTGCCATCTAGGACATTAGCAAAGCAGTAGACATAATTTACCTCGAATTGGACAAAGTGTCTAATACAATATCACAAGAGATGTTTTACTTAAAATAAATGCTCACGGAATAAATTGGGAAATATTTAAGTAGATTAAACACTGGCCCGCCGATCACTCACAGAAGCTAGTCATAAATGGGATAAACTCGAATTGGGTCCCAGTTACTATTGGGGTCCGCGAGGGGTCAGTTCTCAGTTCATGATTGTTTGGAGTATATATATAAACGACCTTAATAAGGGGTAATTAGTCAAATTTTAGAATAGAAAATAATGCTGCAGTTACATGCTATTTGGTAGGACTGCAGCAAGATTTAAACAAAATTGTCGAGTGGGCAGATAGATGGCAAATGAAGTTAAACATAAGTAAATGCAAGATTATGCACGTAGAATTCACTATATCTTAGAAAACTATCATATGAATGGCTAACCTTTGGAATCCGTAGAAGGAGAAAAGCATCTTGAGTCATAACTTCAACGGAGTTCAGAGTGTCTAAGCAATGAATGCGTGGAGTAGCCTAAATAAGCAAATTGAATGCTAGGTTACATAAACCGAAATATCTCTTATAAGTCTATTGATAAAATATGACCCTTATATAAATCATTGATTCGACTACATCTAAATGATGCGGTTTCATTTGGGCCTACGTGTCTTAGGAAAGATGTGGAATCTTTAGAAAGAGTACAATGCAGGGCGACTAAACTGATACCAGACCTTAGGAACATGGTCAGCTAATAGAGGTTTTTAAAATATTTAAAAAAAACACGAACATAAACTGCTCGACTTTATTCGTAATCACCACACAAATATTTTAAGAACTGGATATTTTGAGAGGGGGTAAAGAAGTAATAAATATATTTTTTACACTTTTTTATTGGATGAATTCGAATTAAAAATAAAAATCTATTTTAGATGCAACTTCGATAGAACTTTAAAATATAAGTAAAACTAAAAAATGCAAGATTATGATTGTCGTAGAATGGACTTCCGACGAAATACCATATATAACTATTCGTTGAGGAAACTTCTTTAATTATCTTTAGAGTGCGTGGATGTCTGGCGGGCCGATATTATGTATCTTTGATATGCTTAAGAAGTGAAACTGAGCTCAAGGATAATAATACTGCTATCATTAATAAAATAGAGTTTTATTAATAATAACTATCCACAAACACAAGACGGAAAATATTGACCTAAACAGAGAATGGAAAGGGTCGTGGGGGCTCGGGCTAATCCGAGGATTAAAGGATTTAAAAAGGTAAAACAAATATAGAGTTAAAGAGATGGGATGGTTCGCTAAACCATTTAAAGAACAGGATAGAATTGACAAAAGGGTTAAGTACTCAAAGGTGACGTTTGGCTTACGTAACTTTATACGAGTGGTGCAGTGGAAGGCGACGAAGGAATTTTCAGTCCGCTAGCGAGTTCCAGCCGAAGGGGGGGATGAGATTATCCTGACGTGGCGTCTTGAGAATGAGAACCGTTTCTCGACGAACGGCTTGAAGAACAATAGCTGTTCTACGTTGTTCTCTTCTGAACAATCCGAGGGGGGGGGGTGAGAACCGTCTCTTGTCTACGGGCTCAAGAAAAATGGCTGTTCTAATGTTGTTCTCCTCTGAACAACAAGGGGAAAGGGGGAGAACCGTTTCTTGGCGAAGGGCTCAAAAGAACAATGGCTGTTCTTCGTTGTTCTCTTCTGAACAACAGGGGGGGGGGGTGAGAACCGTCTCTTGTCTACGGGCTCAAGAACAATGGCTGTTCTAATGTTGTTCTCCTCTGAACAACAAGGGGGTAGGGTGGGAACCGTTTCTTGGCGAAGGGCTCAAAAGAACAATGGCTGTTCTACGTTGTTCTCCTCTGAACAACAGGGGGGGGGAGAACCGTTTCTTGGCGAAGGGCTCAAAAGAACAATGGCTGTTCTACGTTGTTCTATTCCTGAACAATGAGGGGGAAGCCTTGAGGACTTGGCATCACTAAAGGCTCGAACCTTTGGCACTCAAGGGATATTGTCCTCCTTCTGGACAAGTGATGGTGAATCTCTAGGTCGATGTTCCTTGGCGCACAAAGGGAGAGAGGGTCGTGGTGTTGTTTCGCGACGAAAATCTGGATCTCGAATCTGATCTTAGTGGTAACGTTTCCATCTGAATAGTCGAGACACTCCCTTAGCGTGAGGAACAATGAAGTGGGAGCTTCGAGGGAATGAACAGCCGAGGCTGGGAACAATGCTTTATCTGCCCATAAGCCTAACTCAATCTGGCGAGGTCGGCGTATGGAGGCGAACGGGGGCGAATGGGGCGACGATAACCTCCTTGTTTAAACATTGACATCCAGTGGCTGTGATAAGGCGCCAAGCTTCGAAGCGAAGATGCACGTGGGAGCATCGTGGTTTTAAAATATTATTTGATAGGAGTTGAAACTAACGCTGCTCAACCCGTTCTATCACACCCCTCCATTCCGGGGGAAGTTGTCACTTTGAAAAAAGAGAGAAGGGACAACGATAGAGCTTCGTTGTGGGGAACTCGTTTTCTTGTACCAACCGTACCTTCCTGCACATAACTCGTATTACCTCAATACATTTGATTATTTTGATCTTTTGATTATAAGGGAAAATAACCTTTAATACAAACTTAATAAAAAAAAGGCAAGGAACAATGAAATGATATAAATATAGTACATATGGGACAAAATAATTTATACGTAATTAATGGGTACAAATATATATACATACAAAAAAAAATAGACATTGAACGTTACAAAATTCAGACATCTACATTAACTAATTATATTACAAGAGAATCTTAATTCAAGTCGTACAAGACGGTATATACCTACATGGAGATAGTAATCCTATAAATACAATTATTCTACGCTATTCGGTAACGCATTCCTACTGAGGGTGTCAGCGACCTGGTTATCGAAACCTTTTATATAATTTATTTTAAGTTAACACTCTTGCAAGAGTAAACTCCAGCGCATGATTTGTCCGTTGGAGTGTCGCACCTTCCTAATATAGGCTGACGGACGGTGGTCGGTTCCTATCTGAAATTCTTTACCTATCAAGTACATCTTGAATTTGTCTATGACCCAGATAATTGATAGAACTTCCTTTTCTACAGTGGCATATCTCTTTTCATGTAGTAATAATTGACGACTAGCATATGCTACTGGATCACTCGTGCCGTCATCCTCGTATTAAAGGAGTACACCTCCAATGCCCTCGTTGCTCACGTCGGTCTTAATCCCAAAGGATTTTTCCGGGTTGGGCAACTTTAAAATGGGGGCAGAAATGAACTTACTCTTGAGCTGATTAAAATGGGAAACAGCGACATCATTCCAACGTAAACGATCGGGGAAATTCTTTTTTTGAAGGGGGCTGAGGGGGGCCGAAATTGCAGCGAAATTTGGAACGAATTGCACATAGTACGAAGCTGATCCTAGGAACGATCTTAATTGCTTCTTTGTAATCGGGAGGGGCATGTCGGCGATTGCCTTAATCTTATCCTCTTGGGGACCCAACCGGCTGGGTCCTATTTTGAAACCAAAATATTTGATGGTTTCGTGGGCAAAATGGCATTTGCGGGGGCCAATGGTGAGACTATTTTCGTGCAGTCGCTCGAAAAGAGCTAATAGGGTGGTTAAATGGTAACTCCATTTAAATAGTTCTTGTAGCTGACTCTTTTGATGTGGTGTCAGCTGCGCGTCAATATCCAGGTCAGAGGGTTCCAAAGACACGCCTGGTAGGGAAGTAGGAGGGTAATCGGCATCAAGTTGGGTGCACACTATCTGTATTACCTTAAGGGACTCCGCGGGGTAAACTTCTTCAAGCGCCGATGCTTCGTCCAGTTCTACGAAGGTATCTCCATAGGCGCCTTGGGGGTTCTTTTTTTCTTGGGGTCCACGGACAGTCTCCGTGTCCTTGTCTTGGGCCTTATCACCTAAGGGTGTTAGTAATTCACACTCCTTTTGAGCCGTCCTAAAGTCCTGGTTAGGGGTCTCCGAGAAATCGGACGGTATCGGGGTTCTGATGGGGACGGGCTCCTCGGCTTCTTTCTTATCTCGGCCTCGAGGAAGGTTGGCCTGAGACACAGGGTCGAAACTTACTTTGGGGCTCTGTCCTATGAGCACGGAACAGAATTGTATGGGTGCTGAAATCACTTCAGCCCAGCCATCATAATATTGACACTGCAGGTAACATCTAACGACGGGGAATCGGTTCGCCCGCCCAAGGTAGTCATGTACCACCGCAATTTTTCGTGGTTAGGGTCCACTGGGGAGAGGAGTTCGTCGGACACGATGAAACACGTACATCCTGTGTCCCTGACGAGAGTCGATACTCGACAGCCGTTCACGCTGCCCTCCTCAAATTTCAAAGTTCCCGATGAACTTTTATCAAAAACAAAATTTACTTGGTGGCCTGATGGAGGGAGAGAAGTTTCTGCATGGGTCTGCACCACCCGGGGATCCGGGGTTGCATTAATCTGGTGAAATTGGTGGGCTGGTCCGCTTTTAAGCCTAGAATTTTGGGGGCAATTCCAGCTCATGGAGGAGAAATCTTAACGGATGTTTGTAGTCCCGTTGTTGGTTTTGGGGAAAGAAGTTTTGGGGTTTTACGGGGCTCGGAAACTTCGTCGGCTTTCCTGTGAAGGGGCGCGAATCCTTTCTTATTTCCTTGTAGGGGCATTGGTGAGAAGTTTGATTCTCCTTCGGGTATAAATTATGGCTTGCGGCATAGACATCAGCTTCTTCGGTACACTCTTTAAAGGTCTGGCACCGACGATCATGACGAACGCGCGGATCTCCATCGGGAGAGACGCCAAAAATTGATCTCGCAACACGAAGTCTGTTAAGGACTCGTAGTTCGGATCAACCTTTGAGGATTCTAACCAAAATTAAAAATTCCTCTGAAGAATGTATCCGAATTGACGGAACGTCTGTCTGGGTTTAATACGACCTCCTCGAAATTCTTGGCGGTAGAAATCGGGAGTCATATTATGAGTGGCCAATAACTCAGCTTTTAAGGTGCTGTAGTTAATTGTACACTCAGATAGGAAAGATATAAAAATTTCGCGCAATTTACAATTTAACGGGGGAAGTAATCTGGCTACACCTTCAGCCTCCAGATACATGTTATTGATTTCGAGGATCTTTTCGAAGTGGGCTAAAAATGCTCCGAAATGCTCTCCATCCTTGAAAATGGGGAGCTTTAGTGAGAGATTAGGGGGGGCTTCGGAACGGGAACTGGCGGACTGTATCTCTGCTTCAACACGAGCTAATTCAATCTGATGGTAAAGCTCAGCTTGTCTTATCCGTTCCTCTCTTTCTCTTTCTCGTTTTTCTCTATCTCTTTCTTCTCGTTGGATTACTCTTTCTTCTCGTTGGATTTCTCTCTCTTGTTCTTCTCGTTGTATTTCTCTTCCTCTTTCTTTTTCTTTTTCTTCACGCTCTTTTCTTTGCTCCTTTTAAACGTACTCAATTAGATCTTTCTCAGAAAGTCCCAAGGACTCTGCTTACGCTTTAAAGATTTCGAACTGAGTCATCTTTGCACTTGGGGCGCTCTAGTCAACCAACTAAAATTCCTTGCAACAAGAATTATGCCTCTAGAGAAATTAGCCTACCTAAATATGGGCACTGACCTATTCGTACTTGGTTTCTCGATCTAAATAACCAATGACTAAAATCCCCCCAAAAAAACACAAACAAATTATAATAACAGTTCCTCGAGCTACTCCAGCTTCTTAATTTTTAAAAAAAAGGGGATAGCAATCGTTAAAACAAAAGGGACCTAATATACTCTATTATTATAACGAATAACACTATGCTTTACTCGACTGAGACCAGTGTTTGCAAAGATATAGCGTTAAACCCCACACCTGACACCAAATTTAAATACTATATATATATATATATATATATATATATATATATATATATATATGTCGTAGAATGGACTCCCGACGATATACCATATATAACTATTCGTTGAGGAAACTTCTTTAGTTATTTTTAGAGTGCGTTAATTTCTGGCGGGCCGATATTATGTATCTTTGATATGCTTAAGAAGTGGAACTGAGCTCAAGGATAATAATATTGATATCATTAATAAAATAGAGTTTTATTAATAATAACTATCAACAAACACAAAACGGGAAAATATTGACATAAACAGAGAATGGAAAGGGTCGTGGGGGCTCGGGCTAATACTAAGATTAAAGGATTTAAAAAGGTAAAACAAATATAGAGTTAAAGAGATGGGATGGTTCGCTAAACCATTTAAAGAACAGGATATAATTGACAAAAGGGTTAAGTACTCAAAGGTGACGTTTGGCTTACGTAACTTTATACGAGTGGTGCAGTGGAAGGCGACGGAAATAATTTTCGGTCCGCGATGGGGTGTACGCCTCCCAAACTTTATACCTGAACTTTTGCGACTTGATCGATTCCGCGTACAGATGGGGGTGGGGAGCCCACTCTGGTCACAGGGAGCATAAAGAGAGTATTCCGCAGGCAAGTGTCCTGAGTGTCACACTCTTTGACCTGAGCATCAACGGCATCACCTCGATGCTACCAGTAAATGTATTCGCTATGCTCTACGTGGACGACCTTCTAATCTCTTTTGGTGAGGTCCAGATTCCAACTCTGGAGCGTTGACTCCAACAGGCATTGAACCGCGTCTCTCGCTAAGCCGAAGCGCAGACGATTTGGCTTAAGCTGGCAATAACGGCAACTAAGGTTTTGTCTGGAAATTGTGGAGTCGCACTCTTTCCTTTTTTTGTATTTAACCGCTGCCTCACCTCGGAGGCTTATATTTGTAGCATCAGGGTCTCTTGTACCCGCGCCATGGATATTTTTCCTCTGTGACGTTCAGCCGCTGGCCGCTGATATGGCTACTGCGTTACTTTTTTATCACTCCTTTGTTCTTTCAAATCTTAAATACTGATGCGAGTTTTAGGCATCCACAGCCATTCGTTTATTGAGGCCTTATTATGGCGACTAGTGCCTTCAACATGTCCCACATTTAGACCTTACTTGTCAATGCTGGGGAAAACCACTCACCGTGTGCTATGCATAATGCATTATTCACCTGTACGTGCGAGCCAGACGCCTTCCTCAGTCACCAACAGCTATCACTAACTCCGCAGCTGATCTCGACGGTGACTATACTGCCGAGAGACGCCAGTCATACCCTAACCCTAGGGCTGGAAAATTCCTTCAAAATATCGGTATAGCTCTCGATCTGATGTCCCCCCTGCTTCTGCCTCGAGTGCCACTCTTGGGGATACAACCTTTGAATATTTGTCCACACGCCTCTGTTCTCAAAGCTTATACAGCACCAGGAGTATTGCGGTCTGGCTTTTTAGACCACACTTTGTGTCAAGCTGGATTCGTGCCACTTTATAGGGATGGATCCAAGTCCCAATATGGGGTTGGTTTCCACATCTCGACTACCGTCTGTTTCAACTCAGCGGGGCTCTGCCAGGCGCTGTATCTGTCCCCATGACCGAGTTGGTTGCAATACCCCGCTAAGTAAGGGAAATAACTCTACGTGCCCGGTACGGAGAACGGATTGTGATTTATAGAGCCTCACAAAGATCCCTGAGTGTTCTCGGGGCATTAATATCTCCGCATCATCTGGTACACGATATCCGACAAGACATGGTTTTGGCGAGCCAGGTGGGTGTAGAGATTATCTTCTGCTGGCTACCTGGACATATTGCGTGGAATGAGGGCGCTGATGAGGCGCTAAAGAGTCCGCGAGGATTTGGCGGCCAGGCAAGCGTTTCGCTCTTCTTCACACCGATTACTTGGTAGGAATGCGGGTTGCCTTCCTGGCGGCTAGGCAATGATGCTGGAAGAAGGTTGAGAGGAACTTAAAATTGCGTGCCATTGCGGCGCGATTGTTACCATTGACCTATGGACCCCAATGCCGCGACGGCTTCAGGTTACATTCTGTCATTGTAAATTGGACACACTCTCGGGACGCTCTTCCCTCTGATTGATTGTCCGCCTACGCCTTATTGCGACGACAGCGTTGTCTCCTAGACTGTTCGACACATGTTTGTTGAATGTCCCAGTCTTGGTGATCTCCGCACACGTTACCTGTCCCGGTATCGGGATGAGTGGGGTCGCTACCACTTGTTCCTTATACTCGGGACTGGTTCCTGCACAGAGACTTGTGAACTACATGAGATTTTGGATAAGGTTGACATCCTTCAATTTATTTAACGCTAGTTTTTAGTTGTTTTTTTTGTAGGTAACTTGTTCATGTGCCGCAGGGAGGCGGGCCTACTTCCAGCAGCCTAGTGAGCTTCCTTCTTGTTCCCGTTTGCTTTGAGTTAATTTTGGTGTTGTTTTGTTTAGCTTTTGTACTTTCATCGTTGTTATTTACATATTATTATCTGTTTTCCTTTAATATAGCCTAGTAGTAGGCTCTTGTATATTTCAAAGAATGTTCATTATTATGTACATATTAATTCAACGAGTATTTTCAATAAAATTTAGATTTTGGTGTTATATTCTCTAGTTTGTGACATTCTTGTATGTATTTATTCAACAAGTAGCAGATACCATCGAGGCCATATAGTTCTGAAAGAATTTAAATCATCTTTACTATCTAATTTCACTACTGTAGAGAAAAAAAATTCAGTTCCCTCATATTTGGCACTATTTTACTAACTTACCTCTAGTTAAAGAGGTAAGTTTCATCCCGCATATTTTTTCCATTTTTTTATGGGTTTTTTACCACTAATCTTTTCCATTTTCCTAATTTCACCGTTACTCACAAACAATAAAATAGAATTTTCTTAAGCGTAAAATTTCCCCAATGGAGAGCCCTTTAATGGACTAGTAATTTTTAGGGGTATTTGATTTTATTCTTAAACAAAATGCAATTGACGTGCAACTCGAAGTACCTTTAAAATGATTTACATAATGCGCTAAGAACATTCCTGATCGTTTATTCAATTTAGGATTGGCTTCTGTACCTCTCAGCCATATATGTTTAAAGAATGATTGGCTGCAATTATTTTCAGAGAAATTCCATGTTTTGCCCAAAGTCTTATGTAAATGTATAAAGAAAATAGGCTCACGTAAAAGATATTATAAAGACGAGAAATTTCATGTGAATGAATCCATATTTATATAGGAAAAATAATGTCATTACTCATCGATAGGTCTGTCAATATTTAAAATCATTTAATGCAATCCACTATTATAAATTTAAAAAATAAATCGATAATTTTTAGTCATTTTCGCTTTGTCCACGAATTTTGAGATATGTATATATATTGTAATATCTGGAATCCCTCTTCTAGGGACCTTTGTCTCTATTTTGAGAAAATAATCGCATTATCTTCAGCAAGAAATATTGATTTGAAAACATTGCGCATATTACTATAATGCTTTTTTAACTTATTGTATCAGTTTATTTTGCTTTTTGTCTTCAATTAATCGTTTGTAACTTTCTTAGGAAGTATTGGAACAATGTTCCTGAATATGTACTGTGAATACATATTATTCGAAAGGTTAGTGCTAACGAAGTCCGCAACCACTGGCATCCTTGTAAAGGTGACACCGAGCAATTTACGCTAAGCGAGCGTATTTGGTGGTAGTGAGAAGACAGGTGAAATATAGCATGTTTTCATCGCATCGCCACTCTCTCTCAACAATTGTTCCATTCACTCCAAGTGTCAGTCTGATCGTCAACCTCCGAAAGTCTCTATTCACGCGTGCTGCCGCTATTTGACTTCAACAAACATGAATTCCTACCGGATATTGTAAATAAAATATTACATAATTGGAGTGTGTTTGTATAATCAACCACTCCAGTATGAAAGTAGGGCTAGTGGAGAAATGTAAAATATGTACAGCCTTGGCCAAAATTGTGGGTCAGGTATGAAAAAGTGAAGAATATGATTGAAACTTATTTATTTTATACTGACATAATAAAAATAAACATTTTTAGTAAATTCTATTAATAATTGATATTTGACGTGTCCTTATTTTACTTTTACAAAAGTTATTATTATTTCTTGACCACCAGAGACAGAGTTAGCAAAGGTGGATGGTTCAATTGTTTGCCACTCTTCCAGGATTTTGGTTGTTATTTCACTTTTTGAGGAACATTTGTACACCCTCACTCTTGTGCTTAAGTGTGACCACAAATGTTTAATGTAGCTGGGGACTGGAGATTGAGGGAGCCATTCCATCAACTTTAACCCTTTCTTTTGAAACTAACCCCTTGAGAATCTAGATGTGAGACATGGAGCATAGTCTAGTTGGAAGATTACACCAGCTGGTATGTCATCATTAAAAATTTTACCGAAGGAAGGTTGATAAACCTGATCTAACATGCTGGGGTAAGTGTTTGAATTTATTTCTGCCCTCACAAGTGAACCATAATCATGGAACTGAAGACGACCTAAAGACGACTTGCAGCTCCTAACCATTCCACTGCCGCATCCAAATTTAAATGTTGGGAAACATATTTCGAATCATAAGCTTCTCCAGCTCTTCGACGAATATAAACAGATCCCAGGGTTGCAAAGTTCCGAGGAGAAATACAATTTTACTGATCATTTTTGGTATCCAATAAAAATTTATGTATCCAATAAATATATGTACAAGCGTAATATTTGCTTAAAACTAATATAGTTAACCTACATCAAAGTTGCTGTCATCAGACCGAACAATATTAGCCCAATCATTATCAGTCCAATCTTCATGCTCTTTTGCCTAAGACAATCGCTTCTTGTTCACCTGAGACAGACATGGTTTCTTTCTAGTCTTGTATTCTTTAAGGCTAGCTTTTAATAACTTTCTCACTGTGTCTCTTGATATCAGTCTGCTGCCGAAACTCAGCAGGTACATCAGAAGAGAAAATTTTCCTATCGGTAAAAGATTTACTTTTTAGCACCCTCTCTTCTCTTGGAGTTGTACACCTTTAGCAACCTCATATCATTACGGTTTTTGAAAGAATTGGTCTCATTGAACCTTTTAATGGTTGTATAGACACAGTTTCTGGAGTATTTTAATGTTCTTGCAAATTTTGATTTAGGATAATCCCTCTCTGAACAATGCAATGATTTGAGTTCTTTGAGCTTGAGGAATCTGTTTTTTCTGAGAAATTTTCAACAAAAAATTATATCAGTAAGTTAACAATATGATAATCACTGAAAAATAGGAATAAACGTTAGTATCACGCATTGAATGGCAGAAGGATACCACAACCATGTAAGCAAAATATACCAAAACGCATTAAAGCGGTTATAAAAGCAAAAGGAAAACATAGAAATTATTAATTATTAATTAGATATATTGTTTTCAATTATTATGTGAACGAGTTTTATTCTTATTCACTATTTTTTTATACTTACCCCATAAATTTGGCCTAGCCTGTATGTAGGTATGGTGTATTCAAGTTGAAAGTAAAAGTCTAAACGTCTTATTTAACATACAGTGAACAAATAGTAAAATGACTAGGACGCGGATTCTCGATATTTGACTGCTAGCAGAAAATATGCGAGAGATTTAGTCTAAATCATATATAACTTTTCTGATTTATCTCATGATTATTAATACTAATGTAATAGAAAGCTTTTAGTCCAAAATATTAAGAACGTTAACTCTATCGTCACCCGGAGGAATGGTTACTGGAAATTGGATAAATAAATAAGATGGAAATGTATCAATTCATTTTATCACTACTAATGTTATTCTAAATGGCTTATTCCTAAATAGCACTAAAAAGGTTATGCTACCTTTCGAACAAAGGGGCAAGAATGTGATAAGATTAAAGCAGGTAGCAAAAAGGAGAGGAGGCAAAATTGGTTCGTGCAAGAATGATTTATCGAGTTATATATATCTGAACCAAGAAAGGCGACTGAATCAGCTGTTGGGGAAAGAAGTTCTGCCCTCTTCTGGAACTGACCAAAGAGATATATAACAGAGAAAAGAGAACCTTCATTAAACCTCATTGAGCAAATAAAGCTAAAAGCGTGGTAGTCCTCGGCAAAGAAATATATAGGGTGTTCCAAACAAAGCCGTACACTTTTATTAATTCAAATCTTGTTAGCAATTTCCTTTTAAAATTAAAAAAAAAACATAATAAATTTGAAGTCTCTTTTAAATATAATCAAACGAGGAGTGTTTAGTTAGAAATTTAAGTGCTAGAATGATTTTAAAAATTGCGGTATCACATTATGTTGTTTATCTGATGAATTTTACATTATACCTATTTCTATTTTCCGGATTTATGAAGATTGCTTAGAAGGAAAGAGATAAGCCAATTATGAGAGAATTTTGTAATTGCAATTGAGATACTGTTGCAGACATTTTGTTAAAACTTAGCAAAATGGCGTTTTAGAACATCGTCACAAAGTTTGTAGTACTAATTCAAGCAGAACTACATACAACTTTGAGATTCTTAATAAACTTGTATTGAAAGTGGAATTTAAATTAGGTACAAGTAGAATTGAGCGTAAAGTTCTAAATTCCAAAGAATATTAAAGAAAGAGCTGCATTTAAAATCAGAATATTTCCCGTTTAAAGCTCTCTCCGACTCAAAAGCCAACGAATGAACGGTTGCAATTACCTCTTAGGAGATAACGATCAGAAGAAAATCGAAAAATTATGGTTCTCTAATGAAAAAATTAAACGTGAAATTCATTGAAACAAAATAATCGTTGTCACTCGAAAAATCTTTAAAAAAATGTATCGAGCCATCTCGATAATTACGTGACAGAACTCACTTGTCTAAGCCTTCATGCTCTCCTTGACAGCATTATCTAAGAAAACATCGGTGTAAAACACTCTTGCAATGACAACCACTTTCAAATGCTAGCTTAAAGAAGAAAAAGTGCAAATTAATTTGTCTTTATTCAAGTTGTTCCCCTCCCTTTTATCTTCTAAAGATTAACCAGTATCAAAGTTCATACTCCTGGCTTTACAAATCAGAGAACTGAAAAACAAACAATCCTGATCATATTTAATCCGATAATTTCTTTTGTGTGGTCGGCATTTAAAAACATAAAGCGTAGTGATAAAATGAATATTGATTTTTATAGTTCAAAGCGAATTATGGCATCTTCTGAAAGTCTTCCAAAGGAGTCTATTTCAAAGACTATTTCTAATTGGTGATATCGATTAAGACCAGATGTGGAGCAACTTTATTTTATATTTGTTTTCAGTTCCTAGTGGCAATATTTCAAGAGACCAAAAAATATTTGACTATTATTTTTTTTATCATCGTGTATAGAATTGCCTCTTTGGAAATGAACGGCAGCATCGTTTTATATACGATTATTTTCGTCCTTTCTGCTTCCGTAACGAACTATTTTAAATCAGTATAATTCCTACAGCGGTTGGCATCTGAAGTCTGCAGTTGTTAAGAACAAATGTATATGATTTAATTGTCTAGATTTTTCACAAAATAATTAGTTTTTCATTAGCTCCTTTGCCTCAAAACATATATTTAGATGTATTTTCTCTTGGAAAATATTAGTTCCCCTTAGTAAATATTCTCCATTTTTTTAGGATATATATTATTTGTATGAGTTAGGTCGTTTTTTCTTTTTCTTGCTGGGAAGAAAAGTATTCTTCTAATGTTGGAAGGAAAATTACCCTTTATTTTATTTTCGATTCAATATGTGCTTTGATTTATCTACATTTGAATCATCCTTATGCAAATTAATTGCTGTGAATAACGGAAATTTACTGATAAACAGAAGAAAATGAGATCAAATAAACTTGCGGAAACACGTATCGGAAATGTTTTTACGCAAACCTTTCTATAATTTTCTTGTCACCATAAAAATATTAAAAACCGTAAGAGTTTTCACTTTAGTACGTTAAAAGTAACATATTTATTCATTACACACCTACAGAATCGACTTGGTCATTTGCAATTCTTACTCTGCCATATGCTTTCGGATCTCTCTTTCTATTATTCTTACTTTGCTTAGAGCTCAACGCCGCTCAATATTGGTTTCTAGGCTGGGCCCAACGGTTGGCATAAATCATTCTGATCTCTTTTCGATAATTCGAATTAACGCTTCATTAAACCCTTCTGAATGCCTCCTTTTGTATTCTCCACCTGTGATCAAAGATTGGTTATAATTTCCTTTTTAAATTGTTTTCTTTGCATCTCCGCAGACACCTCAGTCTACCTTATCTTAGTCACCCTATGGTAAAATATTTACCTATTTTTAGGTCTTACCCCTAGAGTTCAGCGTAATTGCATCAATGAAGGCCATTTCCTTATAAACGAAGTTATTTTCTACAGGGTTATAAAGAGTTTTCTTTGTGACAGTCTTAAATCTTGAAACTTTCTCACATTTAACCTTTTCATGGTTTAAATGGGATCCCTCTTTCTTTATTTTTTCGCCTCTCTCAAGTTCTTTGCTCCATTGACTTTTTAATCTAATTTAAATAATATCCATAGTTAAATAGTAAGATTTCAAACTTGTAAATTAGTGGTGGTATAGGAATCATCAGATAGTAAATTTAGAGGGCAACTTTCTTTGCAAATGACAACAGATTCATACCCCTAAAATACACACCTGGAGAAGAGAAACGTGGCAAGTGCTGATAACAACAAGCTTAACAAAAATTATAAGCAAAATTCTGTTTCAAAGAACAAATTCAATTTAAATTGTTGGCTTCATGATAACCATAATCAAAAACGTTGCTTCCTATTCAACGAAAGATCATTTATTTAATTTATTTAGAATTCTTCGTGGCCATTATAAATTAACTAAGTAGGCTAGTATACATCTCACAAGTGAACAACACTCTTGGACCTGGAGCCTACATGCATTTCCAAACTATTACACTGCCTTCTTCAAATTTGACTGTTGGGATAACACATTTCGGATCATAGGTTTCTCCAACTCCTCTACGAACATAAACAGCTCAAGGGATTCCAAAGATCTGAGGAGTAATACAAATTTTACTGATCCTATTTGATATCGAATAAAAATGTGTACAAGGGTAATAAATTGGTGGAAACTAATGTGTAGAAGCTACCACAATGTTGCTTTTATCAGACCAAATAACTTGATCCCAATCATCATCAGTCCAATCTGGATGCTCTTTTGCCCCAAACAATCGCTTACTCTTGTTCATTTGAGACACCTACGGTTTCTTTCTTGACGTACATCCTTTGAGCCAAGATTGTAATAACTTTCTTCTCATTGTTCGTCACGATATCTTTTTTTTTGTCACCGGCTGAAACTCAGCAGCTACACCAGAATAGTTTTTTTCTTTCGGACAGATATGTTTTTTTTAAGCAACCTCTCTTTCCTCGGAGTTGTACACCTTTTGGGATCTTTACCATTTTGGGTTTGGAAATAATTAGTCTCATTGTACCTTTTAATGGTTGTGTGGACACCGTTTCTCGAGGATTTTATTGTTTTTGAAATTTTGACTTGGGATAATTCCTCTCTGGACAATGCTCTTTGAGCTTCCGGAATCTGTTTCTTCGGAGACATTTAAAAAAAATTACGACTTGTAAGTTAAACATTTTGGGTTTGCAAATAATTAGTCTCATTGTACTGTCGTAGAATGGACTCCCGACGATATACCATATATCACTATTCGTTGAGGGAACTTCTTTAATTAGCTTTAGAGTTCGTAATTGTCTGGCGGGCCGATATTATGTGTCTTCGATATGCTTAAGAAGTGGAACTGAGCTCAGGATAATAATATTGCTATCATTAATAAAATAGAGTTTTATTAATAATAACTATCAACAAACACAGGACGGAAAATATTTACATAAACAGAGAATGGAAAGGGTCGTGGGGGCTCAGGCTAATCCGAGGATTAAAAGATCTAAAAAGGTAAAACAAATATAGAGTTAAAGAGATGGGATGGTTCGCTAAACCATTTAAAGAACAGGATAGAATTGACAAAAGGGTTAAGTACTCAATGGTGACGTTTGGCTTACGTAACTTTATACGAGTGGTGCAATGGAAGGCGACGTAAAGGAATTTTCGGTCCGCTGGCGAGTTCAGGCCTTAAGGGGGAATAAGATGATCCTGACGTGGCGTCTGGGGAATGAGAACCGTTTCTCGACGAACGGCTTGAAGAACAATGGCTGTTCTACGTTGTTCTCTTCTGAAAAATAGTGGGGGTGAGAACCGTCTCTTGTCTACGGGCTCGAAAACAATGGCTGTTCAAATGTTGTTCTCCTCTGAACAACAAGGGGCAAGGGTGAGAACCGTTTCTTGTCGAAGGGCTCAAAAGAACAATGGCTCTTCTACGTTGTTCTCTTCCTGAACAACGAGGGGGAAGCCTTAAGGACTTGGCGTCACGAAAGGCTCGAACCTTTGCCACTCAAGAGATATTGTCCTCCTTGTGGACAAGTGATGGTGAATCTCGAGGTTGAGGTCCCTTGGCGCACAAAGTGAGAGAGGGTCGGTGTGATGTTTCGCGACGCAAATCTGGATCTCCAATCTGATCTTAGTGGTAAAGTTTCCATCTAAATAGTCGAGTCACTCCCTTGGCGGGGGGACAATGGAGTGGGAGCTTCGAGGGAATGCACAGCCGAGCCTGGAAACAATGCCTTATCTTCCCACAAGCCTAACTCAATCTGGCGAGGTTGGCGTATGGGGGCGAACGGAAGGACGATAACCTCCTTGTTTAAACATTGACATCGGTGGCTGCGATAAGGTGCCAAGCTTCGAAGCGAAGATGCACGTGGGAGCATCGTGGTTTTAAATAACATGTGATAGGATTTGAAAATAACGCTGCCTTAACCCGTTCTATCACACCCCTCCATTCCGGGGGAAGTTGTCACTTCGAAAAAAGAGATAAGGGACAACGATAGAGCTCCGTTGTGGGGAACTCGTCTTTTTGTACCAACCGTACCTTTCTGCACCTAACTCGTATTACCTCAATTCATATGATTATTTTGATCTTTGATTAGAAGGGAAAATAACCTTTAATACAAACTTAATAAAAAAAAGGCATGAAACAATAAAATGATATAAAATTACTACATATGGGACACAACAATTTATACTAAATTTAATCGGTACAAATATATACATACAAAAAAAATAGACATTGAGCGTTAGAAAATTCAGACATATACATTAACTAATTATATTACAAGAGAATCTTAATTTAATTCGTACAAGACGGTATATACCTACATGGAGATACTAATTCTATGAATACAATTACTCTACGCTATTCGGTAATTCATTCCTACTGAGTGCGTCAGCGACCTGTTTATCGGAACCTTTGATATAATTTATTTTAAATTGATACTCTTGCAAGAGTAAACTCCAGCGCATGATGTGGCCGTTGGAGTGTCGCACATTGCTAATATAGGCTAACGGACGGTGGTCGGTTCCTATCTGAAATTCTTTACCTGTCAAGTACATCTTGAATTTGTCTATGACCCAGATATTTGATAGAGCTTCCTTTTCTATAGTGGCATATCTCTTTTCATGTAGTAATAATTGACGACTAGCATATGCAACTGGATGACTCGTGCCGTCATCCTCGTATTTAAGGAGTACACCTCCAATGCCCTCGTTGCTCACGTCGGTCTTAATCCCAAAGGATTTTTCTGGGTTGGGCAACTTTAAAATGGGGGCAGAAATGAACTTACTCTTGAGCTGTTTAAAATGGAAAACAGCGACATCCTTCCAACCTAAACGATCGGGTAAATTCTTTTTTTGAAGAGGGCTGAGGGGGGCCGAAATTGCAGCGAAATCCGAAACAAATCGCTGATAGTGAGAAGCTGATCCTAGGAACGATCTTCATTGCTTCTTTGTAATCAGGAGGGGCATGTCGGCGATTGCCTTAATCATGTTCTCTTGGGGACCTAACTGGCTTTGTCCTATTTTGAAACCCAAATATTTGATGGTTTCGTGGGCAAAATGGCATTTGCAGGGGCCAATGGTGAGGCCATTTTCGCGCAGTCGCTCGAAAAGAGCTAAAAGGGTGGTTAAATGAGGACTCCATTTAAATAGTTCTTGTAGCTGGCTCTTTTGATGTGGTGTCAGCTGCGCGTCAATATCCAGGTCAGAGGGTTCCAAAGACTCGCCTAATAGGGAAGGAGGAGGGTAATCGGCATCAGGTTGGGTGCACACTATCAGTATTACATTAAGGGACTCCGCGAGGTAATCTTCTTCAAGCGCCGATGTTTCGTCCAGTTCTACGAAGGTATCTCCATGGGCGCGTTGGGGGTTCTTTTTTTCTTGGGGTCCAAGGACAGTCTCCGTGTCCTTGTCTTGGGCCTTATCAACTAAGGGTGTTAGTGATTCACACTCCTTTTGTGCCATCCTGAAGTCCTGGTTAAGGGTTTCCGAGAAATCGGACGGTATCGGGGTTCTTATGGGGACGGGCTCCTCGGCTTCTTTCTTATCTCGGCCTCGATGAAGGGTGGCCTGAGACACAGGGTCGAAACTAACTTGAGCGCTCTGTCCTATAAGCACGGAACAGAATTGCATGGGTGCTGAAATCACTTCAGCCCAGCCATCATAATATTGACACTGCAGGTAACATCTAACGACGGGGAATTGGTTGACCCGCCCAAGGTAGTCATGTACCACCGCAAATTTTTCGTGGTTAGGGTCCACTGGGGGGAGGAGTTCGTCGGACACGATGAAACACGTACATCCTGTGTCCCTGACGAGAGTCGATACTCGACAGCCGTTCACGCTGCCCTCCTCAAATTTCAAATTTCCCGATAAACTTTTATCAAAAACAAAATTTACTTGGTGGCCTGATGGAGGGGGAGAAGTTTCTGCATGGGTCTGCACCACCGGGGGATCCGGGGTTGCATTAATCTGGTGAACTTGGTGGGCTGGTCTGCTTTTAAGCCTAGAATTTTGGGGGCAATTCCAGCTCATGTGGATTTCTACACCACAGGTAAAGCATAACATTGGTCGCTTCGGTAAGAGAGATGGAGGAGAAATCTTAACGGGAGGTTTGGAGTTCCGTTGTTGGTTTTGGGGAAAGAAGTTTTGGGGTCATACGGGGCTCGGAAACTTCGTCGGCTTTCCTGTGAAGGGGCGCGAATCCTTCCTTCTTTCCTTGTAGGGGGATTGGTGAGAAGTTCGATTCTCCTTTGGGTATAAATTATGGCTGGCGGCATAGACATCTGCTTCTTCGGTACATTCTTTAAAGGTCTGGCACCGATGATCCTTGACGAACGCACGGATCTCCGTCTGGAGAGACGTCAAAAATTGATCTCGCAACATGAAGTCTGTTAATAACTCGTAGTTCGGATCAACCTTTGAGGATTCTAATCAAAATTTAAAATTCCTCTGAAGAATGTATCCGAATTGACGGAACGTCTGTCCGGGTTTAATAGGAACTCCTCGAAATTCTTGGCGGTAGAAATCGGGAGTCATATTATGAGCGGCCACTAACTAAGCTTTTAAGGTGCTGTAGTTAATTGTGCACTTAGAAGGTAGAGATATAATAATTTCGCGCAATTTACAATTTAACAGGGGAAGTAATCTGGCTACACCTTCAGCCTCCAGTTCCATGTTATTGATTTCGAGGATCTTTTCGAAGTGGGCTAAAAATGTTTTGAAATTCTCTCCATCCTCGAAATTGGGGAGCTTTAGTGAGAGATTGGGGACGGGGGCTTCGGGACGGGAACTGGCGGACTGTATCTCTGCTTCAACACGAGCTAATTCAATCTGATGGTGAAGCTCAGCTTGTCTTCTCCGTTCCTCTCTTTCTTTTCGTTGAAATTCTCTTTCTCGTTCTTCTCGTTAGATTACTCTTTTTTCTCGTTGGATTTCTCTTTCTCGTTCTTTTCGTTGTATTTCTCTCTCTCGTTCTTCTCGTTGTATTTCTCTTCCTTTTTCTTTTTCTTTTTCTTCACGCTCTTTTCTTAGCTTCTCTTGAACGTACTCAATTAGTTCTTTCCCAGAAAGTCCCAAGGACTCTCCTTGCGCTTTAAAGATTTCGAATTGGGTCATCTTTTCACTTGGGGCGCTCTAGTCAACCAACTAAAATTCCTTGCAACAAGAATTATGCCTTCTAGAGAAATTATCCTACCTAAAATATGGGCACTGACCTATTCGTACTTGGTTTCTCAATCTAAATAATTACTGACTACAATAACAAAAAAAACACACACAAATTATTATAACAGTTCCTTGAGCTACTCCAGCTTCTTAAGTTTAAAAAAAGGGGTAGCAATCGTTAAAACAAAAGGGTACTACTCTACTCTTTTATTGTAACGAATAACTCTATGCTTTACTCGACTGAGACCAGTGTTTGCAAAGATATAGTGTTAAACCTTACACACCTGATACCAAATTTAAATAGTATATATATATATATATATATATATATATATATATATATATATATATATATATATATATATATATATATATGTGGTAGAATGGACTCCCGACGATATACCATATATCACTATTCGTTGAGGGAACTTCTTTAATTATCTTAAAAGTGCGTGATTGTCTGGCGGGCCGATATTATGTATCTTCGATATGCTTAAGAAGTGGAACTGAGCTCAAGGATAATAATATTGCTATCATTAATAAAATAGAGTTTTATTAATAATAACTATCAACAAACACAAGACGGAAAATATTGACATAAACAAAGAATGGAAAGGGTCGTGAGGGCTGGGGCAATCCGAGGATTAAAAGATCTAAAAAGGTAAAACAAATATAGAGTTAAAGAGATGGGATGGTTCGCTAAACCATTAAAAAGAACAGGATAGAATTGACAGAAGGGTTAAGTACTCAATGGTGACGTTTGGCTTACGTAACTTTATACGAGTGGTGCAGTGGAAGGCGACGTGAAGGAATTTTCGGTCCACTGGCCAGTTCCAGCCGAAGGGGGCAATAAGATGATCCTGACGTGGCGTCTGGGGAATGAGAACCGTTTCTCGACGAACGGCTTGAAGAACAATGGCTGTTCTACGTTGTTCTCTTCTGAACAATAGGGGGGGGAACCGTCTCTTGTATACGGGCTCAAGAACAATGGCTGTTCTAATGTTGTTCTCCTCTGAACAACAAGATGGAAGGGTGAGAACCGTTTCTTGGCGAAGGGCTCAAAAGAACAATGGCTGTTCTACGTCGTTCTCTTCCTGAACAACGAGGGGGAAGCCTTAAGGACTTTGCGTCACGAAAGACTTGAACCTTTGGCACTCAAGGGATATTGTCCTCCTTCTGGACAAGTGATGGTGAATCTCGAGGTCGAGGTCCCTTGGCGCACAAAGTGAGAGAGGGTCGTGGTGAGGTTTTTCGACGAAAATCTGGATCTCCAATCTGATCTTAGTGGTAAAGTTTCCATCTAAATAGTCGAGTAACTCCCTTGGCGGGGGGGACAATGGAGTGGGAGCTTCGAGGGGATGCACAGCCGAGCCTGGAAACAATGCCTTATCTGCCTATAAGCCTAACTCAATCTGGCGAGGTTGGCGTATGAGGGCGAACGGGGGGACGATAACCTCCTTGTTTAAACATTGACATCGGTGGCTGCGATAAGGCGCCAAGCTTCGAGGCGAAGATGCACGTGGGAGCATCGTGGTTTAAATATGTAACATGGGATAGGAGTTGAAAATAACGCTGCCTTAACTCGTTCTACCACATGTACCTTTTAATGGTTGTGTGGACACCGTTTCTCGAGAATTTCATTGTTTTTGAAATTTTGACTTGGGATAATTCCTCTCTGGACAATGCAATGATTTGAGCTCTTTGAGCTTCCCAAATCTGTTTCTTCGGAGACATTTAAAAAAAATTACAACTTGTAAGTTAACAATAACATAATCACTGAAGACATTAGGAATAAACGTTACTATCACATATTGAATAGCTGGTGATTGTATGGATTTTTCTCGCTTAAGATTCTTTGGTTCGTTCTAGTCTAAGTTTATTTGTCGCTCTCTCTGTCTCTCTTTCTCTTGCTCTATTGAGATTCTATGTTTTCCTTTTCTTGTTATTACATGTCTCCCCCTCTCTATCGCTTATCTTGTTATTGCTCTCTCTTTTTCTCTTAGATTTTTCGCCTAACTTTCTTTGAATATATGCTTCTATTTTTGTGATTTTTTTATTCTATCTCTCCTTTGATTATATGACTCTCTCTTTTTAAATTATTCGGCTCACTATCTTTCCTTATATCTGGTTCTCTCTAGATTGAGATTCTTTAGGTCTCTATCTCTCTCCAGCGATTATATCGCTCACACTTTTATGGTTCTATGGCTCCCTCTCAATTGCACTTCGATAACTATGTCTTGTGATTCTCCTGTGTGAATCTAGGGTTCTCTCTATTTGTTTCTACATCTCTTTCTTTCGTGCGGATATATGGTTCTAAATGGGATTCTTTAACTACCTCTCCTTTGATTCTATGTCTCTCTCTATCATGTAAAGTATGGCTCTCACCTTTATGCTCTTTGGGGTCTCTCATTAACGTGATTATATAGATTTCTATATTATTATTCTATGACTCTCTCATTATGTGATTCTATTAGTCTATTTCTCTTTTCTGAATGTATGGCTATTTCTATTTCTTTAATGTAATCTTTTGGCTTTTTTTCTCATCTGATTCTAAGATTCAATCTTACTTAAGATTCCATTTCTCTCTCTCTCTCTCTCTCTCTCTTTGAATTAATGGCTGGCACGATTTGGGGATTTTAAGGCTGGGTCACATGTGCTTCTATTGCTCTCGATCTCGTGATTATATAGCTATCTTTACCAATTTTATTGTTATCTCTCTCTTGTGAATATGGAATCACTTTCTCTCTATTGTAAATCTATGATTTACTTTAATTCTTGTGATTTCATGTCTATCCCACAATTCTGCTTTTATGGCTCTCTCTTTCTTCTAAACCTCTGACTCTTTCTTTTGCTCTTTCCATTTTTAATCTATTACGCTCGGTTAATGGGGATTCCACGTTATTTCTTAATTTACATTATATGGCTTTATCTCTTTTGAGATTTGATAGCTGTCCCTTTTCTCTCTCTTAATCACTCATTCTCTCTTTCTGCTCTCCTAAAAATGACCCTCTTAATTTCTTTTCGCTCTTTTTACAATCTCTTTCACCTCTTATTCTCTTCTCTATCAATCATCAATCTATCTATCACCATCTCACTTCCGCTGCCTCTTTATCTCTCATTTTCCCTTTCTCTTTTGTCTTTCTCTTATCACGCTCCCTCTTTTCTTGGTGTCCGACAAATTGAAAGCGAAATGTCCTAGGTCCGGAGGTATTCGTTGGTGTATAGATTTCAAAGATGGCAGCTTCAAAAAGATCCCTCGTCAGAACGTCTGCCTTTCTCTCTCATCTCTTTTTCTGTTTATCGCAAATAGGTCTCTCTCTTTTATGTCTTTCTATCTTCTATCCTGCTCCCTCTTTCTCTCTTTCTCCTCTTTATTCTCTTCCTTATTTTATTCTCCCCGCTTCAGCCTTTACACGAAGCTCACCGACCTGATAAAGAGTCGCACGAGTTTGCTCATTGTTGACTTCAACTACCGTGGGACTAACTAGAAGAACTGATCATGAAATGCTGAAAGAAGGAGACAGATTGAGTTCGATCAGGATAACTTCCTGACACAGTGAGTCGAGAGCCAATGAGGGATGAGAACTGGTTAGACTTGGTGTATACATCCCAGGACAACATGGTATCCGGACTCATCGTAGGAAACAGTCTTAGTGGGAGCGATCACCACCCAGTCACGTTTCTTGTCCACATTCTTTGTGATAAAAGCTCTCAAGTCTCTACCTTGAAACCAGACATCCGACGCACGAATTTTTTCGGTCTTCGGGATGCAGTAGCTCGGCTTAAACTTGCAACTGGAGAAGGAGCCTCAGACAAATCGTTGGGTTTAAAAAAAACTGTATGCGACCACAATAAGCGTTTGTTCCCAGTTAGAAGACAAGCGGAAAGCTTCTCCAACCAAAGGGGTGCAATCCTGCCATCGTAACAGCGATAAAGAACAGAAAAACTGCCAACCGTAATAAAAAGGCTTCTTCAATACACAGAAAAGTGTACGCAAGTTAAAGCACTGGTACACAGATCCAAGTGCAGCGAGGAAGTTTGAGTGGCCTCCCTCTGTTAAAAGACTACGAAAGAATTCTTCTTGCATGTCAATAGCACCAAACCGATTCGTCATAGCATAGGACAGCTAAGAGATGACAATGGCTATTACAGAAGTCAGAACCAGACATTGCTAACGTTTTGAACGACAGATTCGCCTCTATATTCACGAGAAAAGCGGAAGGTCTAGCTAGCCCCAAGGTTGGGGTTCATTTGAAGAGCAAGCCTAACTAGGCAAAATATTCTTAAACAGAAACTAAGCAGTAGCCAGACTAGGAAACCTTAGCACCTTTAAGTTGCCAGGTACGGATATCTTTCTTTCTAGAGCCTTCCGAGAAGTTTGCAAAGCCGTCGCTCCAAACCTTACCACCATTTCCAATGGGCCTTTTGAAACTGGAAAGGTGACGGAAGACTGGAGAATAGCAGACAAAACCCTGTCCTATAGAAGGGGGAGCATGAAAGCCCTGTTTTTTCCGGCCTATTAGTTTGACTTCCATCCTAAGCCAACTGCTCGAGGGAATAATCGCAGATAATATAGTGAAGCACTTTAATTTTCACAACCTGATCTTGGATTTCGCAAGAACCGTTTATCTCTCACTAATTTACTAGAATATTTCTACAGTATTTTAAGTGAGTATGAACGAGTTTGAGCTGTGGATATCTTATACCTGGAGTTCCGAAAAGACTTAGGTAAGGTACCACACCGCTGGTTGATCAATAAGGTCCGCGCCCTCAGCATTACCGGCAAGTTAGCCGAATAGAGATAAAACTAGATCAGGCGACGGAGGCAACAACGTATAAATAAATGGGGTAGCCTTGCAATGGGTGCCAGTCAGTAGCTGGGTGCCCCGGGGCTATATGCTCGGGTCTCTATTGTTCTTCCTCTACATCAATGACATAGCCGAAAGACTACTCTGTTCGATTGCCAAGTTAGCCGACGATAGCAAGTTAGGAGGTAGAGTGAGCTCGCAGCGAAGGAATAGATCGCCTCCGAAATAGCCTTTTCAGGAGAGATAAATAGTCCAAGAAGTGGCAGATGCCATTTAAGCTTGACAAGTGCAAGATAATGCACATCAGCTATGCTAACACTCGGGAAATCTACTCTTTGCTAGGTAAATAGCTAGATACCACTGACGATGCGAAAGGATTAGGTGTGCTAATTAGTGATGACGTAAAGTTCTCCAAGCAGTGCCTTCAATTGTAAAAGAGGGCCCAGCGAATGCTGGAGTACATAAATAATAGACATTTTCACTTCCGAAATAAGCAGATTGTCCGGTCACAGACTAAATACGCCGTTTAATTCTGGTCGACAACCCTGCGGAAGGACATTGAACGGCTCGAAATGGTAAGTAAGGGCCAGAGCAACAAAATTGTTTCCTTTCCTTAGCCATAAAATTTATCAGCAGCGGCTACGAGAACTAGGGATATTCTCCCTGGAGACGCGCGGGTTAAGGGGCTGTTGACGGTGAATGCAAATGCTAGACAAAAGCAAACTGGAATTCCAGCAATTCCATAATAGCTTTTGCGGAAATGGTGAACAGTCCGTCAGTCGAACAGTTTAAATCTCGACTTGACCAGTTAAGCGACGACTTGACCTATATGCTACCTCCTTGATGTATATTATAGTATGCGTATAGTTTAGAATAAAGTAGATAGATTAGAACTTTTCTATAACAATTTCTCGATTGTCTTCTTTTTCCCAGCAAAATCAAGTATCTTTTCTGCTTTCTAGTCCGCAAAAGCGGGTGAGAGGAAAGAGTAGGGAAAACCTTCACCTATGCTACGCTTTCTCTTATGCTATAGGCTAGGGCTTTCCCAAAATAGTATCTCCTCGGTATGGTCAGCAATGTCCTTTGAGGTACTAGTTTTCCTAGTGATTCCTTGTGACTCACTCATGCTTTTATCACTTTCTGTTTTGTGCGTCTATGGCTCTCTATTTTGCATAAATGGCTCTGACTCTTGTTAATATATGTCTCTCTATATTGTGATTGTATGGGTCTTAATCTTTTGAGATTCTATGTATCTCACAGGTTTGTTATTCGATAACTTTCTTTCTCTTTTATCTCTCTATGTCTTTCTCTCTTTTGCTTCTTTATCTCTTAATATAATTATCTTGCTGCTTTGAATCTCTGGATCTCTCGCTCTTCGATTCAATGTGTCACTCTTTTGTTATTATATGGCTCTCTCACGCTCACTCTCTCTTTAGATTCGATGGCTCTACCTATCTGCTGATTTTTTTTGTATTGCTTGTCATTATATAGTTATGATTCTATTTATCTCTGTCTTTTATGATTATATTATATAAAGCTCCATCTCTCTCTTTTCTGATTTTATCTCTCACTCTTTTTTGTCCATATTTGACCTTATGTTTTGATCTCTCTCTCACTTTCTCTCTCTTGGCATAATGATTATTACACAATTGAGATTCTATGGCCCTTTGCCAGGTGAATCTATAGCTCTCCATCACATGTTATCTCATGACTATCTCTCCTTTGATTCTATATCTCTTACGCGCTTCTAGATCCCACTCTCTTGTGATTATATATGTGTCTATTTTTCTTTTAAATCTGAAGTTCTCTCTATCTCTCCCTATTCTAGGTCTCTCCATCTTTCACTCGTTGGTTATTCTATGGCTCTTTATATCTTTATATTTTATGTATCTCGCTTCTTTTTAATTCAATGTCTTTCTCTTCCCATCTTTATTTTTTTCTCTCTTTCATGTGATTCTATGGTTCTCTATCTTGTAATGATATTTCTCTCTCTTTCTGTTCATTCTATATATCTAGGAAACACTCTCTTTCATGTGATTATCACTCTCTTGTGATTACATGACTGTTTTTCTATCAATATCCCGCTCTAGTCATTCTAAAAAAAGATTTCTGTTGATTATTTGATTCCCAATCTTCTATTGTTATTTATGTTCCTATATCTCTTGTGACCCAATGGTTCGTTCTCTCCTGATATTCTATTGCTCTCTCTCGTGTGATTCTCTGGCTCTCTTTTTCTTCTTCTTCTGAATACTTCTCTCTCTCTCTTTACTTTAGGCGTCTCTCTGTTTCTTCTGAATCTATGTATTTCTCTCTTGTGAGTTAAATGTTTCTCTCTCACACGTAATTTTATATCTTTCTTGTGATTTTATAGTTCTTTCTATCTCTTAAATTTATAGTTCTCTCTCTATTGTTATTCCTTGTTACTTTCTGTTTTAAAACTATATCTCCCTTTTTCTAACTAGTAATTATCTAGCTCATTATCTCATGTGATTATATCGCTCTCTAACTTGTGATTCTCTCATTCTCTCTGTCATGAGATTTATGGGTATCTTTTCTCTTTCGATTCTATGACGCACACAATTTGTGATTATTTCTCTCGCTTTCCTGTGATTCTAGACTTCGATTTTACTTGAGAATCTATCGCTCTTTTATTCTTCTAATTCTATTGCTACCTGACTTACTCTTGTGATTTTTGTTTCTTTATCTCGTTTTTCTATGGTTCTCTCTTCGGTAATTTTATGCCTCTCTCATTTTTGTTAATATTTGGTTCTATTTCTCTAACTTTTAATTCTATGGGTTTGTCACTTGCGTTCTAATGTCTCTTTCCTTCTCTCACTCTCAAGGATTCTATGTCTCTCTATTTCTTGTGAGTCCATACCAATTTCTCTCACTCTTTCTAGTAATCTATGCAGGGCAGACAGTTGACCAAAGGCCGCTTGAGATATGTTCTGGGGCAATAAATAGAGAGTGCGATTTACGGTTGACCTGGTTTTGATTAATGGCTTGCTAGGTTGCAGTTCAAAGGATATATAAAAAACAAGACCCCAAAATATAATTTTAATATATATGATAAATAGGGAATTTATATATAAAAAACGGGAGAACAGATTACTTAATAAACGAATTATTTGATTTATGATATGACAGCGGACAAAATTAAATTTAACTGGAACGAGAAGAATTAATTACAAATTAGCGGGAAGTCAAATCGCAATGTGAATGCGAGTGAGGATTAACAAGGTAATATGGGGATAACAATACAATATTGCTTTATCTTCAAGCGCGAGTGAATTGGAGGGAGGGGGGGGGGCGAATACAACGCAGCAGGTCTTCAAGAAGATACATTGCAGAGACCTGACGAGGAGGACTCTAAGATTGTGTTTGATTACTTCATGATGAAGAGTGAGATTTTCTCTTTCCAGGGAGACGACTCGAGAAGACTCTGCAGATCTTCAGGGAGATTCAGTAACGGAAGAAAGAGAATCTTAAATGGTTGGTGAAGATGAGAGGGCAGCACAACTCTCCCCAAGAAAGGGGGCTCGATACCTTTCCTCTAAACAGGGGCCAAAGCTTAACGAAGGTAGGTCTGCTGGCGACATCTGGTGACCTTTGGGTTAAATAGCTGGGGGACTGGTCCGATAGATAACCTCAGGGCCTGGTCGTCTTAGAAGATTCTCGGCGCCAGTATTTTCAAACACACCTTGCGATAACGAGAACGTCCAGATGGGGAAACTTGCCTTGTAATATGGGGGTAGGGTTAATGTAGCTGACCTCGCGAGGGACTAGGCAGGCCTGGTAAGCCTGGGGTAGGTTTAAGAAGGCAGCGCACAGCGTTATTGCAGGAAAGGGGGAAGAGACGTTTGCCGTCGGAAAGCAAATACAGCTGCTTTGGGTGATTGGCGTGGTGCTGATTCAATCATGAACTTTCCAAACTTATCGCGCTATTGCGCATGTAGTTTAGAAACTAAGAACTGAAAAGGATTATTTCTGAGGCAGCTTACTTTCACCCTGGTTTCGAGGGCATCCTCTTACAATCACAGTCTCTTGTAATTCGATGTCTCTCTCTCTCTGTCTAATTGCATCCCCTTTCTGCTGATTCTATAAATCTGCTTATATAGCTCTTAAACCCATATATATATATATATATATATATATATATATATATATATATATATATATATATATATATATATATATATATATATATATATATATATATATATATATATATATATATATATATATATATATATATATATATATATATATATATATATATATATATATATATATATATATCTTTTGGTATTCTATTTCTATTTTTCTCTCTACTTATCTCTTTGATTATATAATTCACTCTTAATTTTCAATATTTGGTACTCTTTTTACCTTCTCTTGTGATTCTAATCTCTCTCTTTTGTGATTCTGATTTTCTCTCACTTGAAGGTTATTCCACTCTTTTGATAATCTATAGCTCTCCCTCTCTTTTATTCCATGGCACTCTCTCTTATGGTTCTAATTCTCTCCTTCTCATGTAATTTTTGGGACATCCTTTGTTTGTAATTCATGGCACTTTTCTTGTTATTCTAGGTACCTCAATCAATTACCCCCTCTTTTAATTGATTATATCAATCTTGCTTGTCGTGACTCGATAGCTTTCTTTCTATTTTGTTATTCTATGTATCTCTCTCTTGTGTGTGTTTTATTATCTCTCTCATGTTATTCTCTGTCTCTCGCTCTCTATATTTTGATTAAATGGATCTTTCACTCTCTTGTGATTATACGTCTCTCTTTCTGGTTATATGTTTTTCTCTCAATATTGAATCTATTGGTCTCTCGCCCTCCTTTGATTCTGTGTCTCATTCTTACTTGGAATTTGATGTGTTCCTTTCGTCTAATGCTTTTGCTCTCTTTTTTAGGATTTATTGTTTTCTATTCTTTGGGACGTTTTGAGTCTCTATTTTGTGATTATATAGCTATTTCCCTTATGTGTTATATCGAACTCTCTCGCTCTCTCTTATGATTTAATCGTTCGCTTTTAATTGATATTTTATGTATGTGTGTGTGATTCTTTTTCTAATCTAAATCTTAAAATATTTCTACACACGAAATGGATATAAGCGAGGTCTTGGACGACGATTCCTCTGCGATTGTTCTGCTTGTTGATGACCGGATTAATCCTGAGTTTTTTCCCCCAAAAGTAAATTCGATAAGAATTCAATTGCCTTGACGCTTGAAGTAATTTAAACGGATAATACAATCTTCTTGACCTATTTCCCGATATAGTCGGTGAGCGGAGCTATTTTTACGCATCTTAAGTACTTGTCAACCTCTTCCTCGACGGCCCTGGATACTGTGGTATAGTAAGAACAGTTGTTGCGTTAAACCTTTGATAGATGTTTGAGGTGACTTTGCATCGTTTTGTTTTCTTCTAAATTGCGATTAATTAGTTTCATTTATTTTAATATATAAGAGTTAAACTTTTAAGCGTAAGGAAAGAAAAATACACCTTATCAAAGAGATAACCTTTTTTCAAAAGTGAAAATGAATCTAGTTTCTAATTCGTGTAATTAGGTCAGGCAATTTTATCTTGTTTTCCAAGTTGGAAATAAAGCAAAAGAAGCAATTACATATAAAGCAAATATTTGGAATAACTCTGTTGGAAATTGGAAATAGTGGAAAAAGGATCAGTGAATGAATAATTTTAGGAGAGAAGGTAGAATCCCATTTACAATGCCAACTTTTTAGATATGATTCTGGACAAATTATTAAGTGAAAAAAAGATGACATGATTGATTAAAGTATTTTCGGATGGTGTTTTTTGTTTCAAGAATAAACGACCAAATTTTATTTATTAATTTGCATAAAAGTCGTAATAAAAATAGAATGAATAACGGATCTATAAGAGAAAAAGGGATCGATTTGGTGAAGAATTGCATGAGAGAAGTTTACCTGGCGAGTATAATGATAAGCTTGCTTGGATCCTGAAGGCTTGATGATGGATTTATAGGTCAGGAAGTTTGGAATTGTGGTTGCCATAATAAAGTCTTTAAAGTAATATGAAACTGGCCCCAAAAGGTCTGCCTTTATTTCTTTTATCACGATAATATAAGACCATGAGCATAGAGACAGAATGAATAGAGAAAGAAATAGAATGTCAATAGTGAAAAACCTATAATCACAAAAAAAGAGTGTCATAAAATAAAAAGGCAAGAGCTATAGAATTACAGGAGATGGAGGAATAGAGTAATTACTAAGATTTAGACATCGAATCTCAAGAGAGGAATATAGCCTTATGTCGAGATATGCCTGTGCAGACTAGCTCCGCTTAAAGAGTCGTGCACAAGCACGGGCAGAAAGCCGACCAAATGAAGCTTGATATATGTTCTAAGGCGAATAATAGTGTTATTTACGGTTGACTGGGTTTTGACTAATAGCTTTACAAGTTGCGGCTCAAAGGATATATAAAGAACAAGACCCCTAAATATAATTTTAATATATATTATAAATAGGGAAATTTATATATATAGATATATATATATATATATATATATATATATATATATATTTATATATATACATATATATATATATAAGGGGAGATCAAATTACTTAATAAAGGTAGTTAAATGAATTATATTGATTCATGATATGACAGAGGACAAAATTAAAGTTACCTCGAACGAGAGGAATTAATTACAATTTAGCGGGAAGTCAAATCGAAAGGTGAATGTGGGGGAAGATTAACGAGGTAATCGGAGGATGACAATACAATATCGCTTTATCTTTAAGCGCGGGTAAAGTGGAGGGGGTGGGTGGAAGACAACTGCGCAGGTCTTCAAGAAGATACTTCGTGATGAAGAATGAGATTTTCTCTGCTCCAGAGAGATGTAATCTCAACTGGAGTCGATTCTACAGATCGGCAGGGAGTCTCAGTCTCGAAATAACCGGAATCCTTAAGGGGTGTTTAAGATAAGAGGGCCGCAAAACTATCAGGAAAGAAGGGAGCTCGATAGCTTTCCTCTGAACAGGGGCCAAGGCATAACAAAGGTAGATCTGCTGGTGATATCTTCGACCAGGTACGACTCGAACACGGGTTACAGGGCTTCACGTGAAACAGACAGGCATTCTGAATGGAGTGAATGGCGGGCTTTCTTTCTTATCAAGAAATGCCGAGCTTTGGTTTAAATAGCCATGTGGCTGGTCCGATAGCTATTCTCACGGCCTGGCCGTCCCTATATGGTTATCGGCGCCAGTATTAGCAAACACACTTCGTGATAACAAATCGGTCCAGACGGGCAAACTTTCGTCATCTGTGGGTAGGGTTAATGTGGATGCCCTCGCGAGGGAAGAGGCAGGCTTGGAAAGCATGGGGTAGAGTTAGGATGGCGGCGCAGAGCGTTATCGCAAGAAAGGAGGGACAAGTGGCGTCCCAAAGCAAATACAGCTGTGACGGGTGATTCAGCGCAGGACTGATTCTTCCTCGAACTTTCTCAAAATTCTCACGCTAGGCGAACGTGGACTTGAAAAAAGAAACGGGTATTTCCGAGGGGGGCTTCCTCTTACGGTGGCCATTCGAGGGTATCTCCTCCCACCTTAGATTCTCTAGCGAGAGAGATAAATATATTCATAAGAGTGAGACATAATCACATGAGAGAGAACCATTTAATTACAATATATAAAGAGAGAGGCTCAGAAAAACACAAGAAAGAGAGCCTTACAATGAAAACAAAGAGAGAATCATAGAATCACAACACATAGAGAGAGACAAAGAGAGAGAGAGAGAGCCTTAACTTCACGAGCGAGAGATAGCCTAAGCTTCACGAGAGATATTACTATAGAATCATTAAATAGAGAAAGAGAAAAATATAATCACACGAAAGAGAGTCTTATAGTCCCAGAAGAGTATGAGAAATATAATCAACAGAGATCTTGTCACAGAATGACTAGAGAGGGATATTGATAGAAAAAATATCAGTGCCTTCATTCTTCGTTTATAGACCATGCGCTTATGTTCATTGAACATAATTGCCCAAAAGTTTCTTTCCAAATGTGCCATTTGAGCAAATATGATTTTTAGCTTAATTCTTTGAAAGTTCTTTATTGGGCAAACTCACCCACCGCTGTTTTTATGACTCTGAATGAATTCACGATAATTGCTTTTATATGAGCCTATTTAAGCGCAGGTTGAACAATTCCCCTAGAAAAGAGAATTGAGGTATCTTCGAGTATTCTCGCTCACTATCTTTTAAATTTTGCACCCATTTCACTCTTACATCACCCCTTACACCATTTTTATAAAAATATTCGAATCACCCGCTTAAATACAATTATGAACAAATTTGGATATATTAATAGGTGGCTTACTGTCCCAACTAGCACCATAGTTTACAAGCCCTCCTATACGACTAAACGGTGGTGGAGGAGCTAAAGAAAATGAAAATATGTGAAGGGATATAGGCGGCATTCCATTTATAACCACTTGGACCTGGAGCGCACACAATCCTCCAGATGCCATCCAAGTCAAAGGTAGCCACACTTTACTTGACATCCATTAATAGTCGGGTTAGTTGTTAGATATAGAATAGATGGGGGCACTAGGATATTAAACGGCTATTAAAAATCACTGTTCCAACTGGAGACACGACTGGGGATTAACTCTCCACAGCAGAACAAGTTCATGTATGAATTAACGAAGTTGAGTCAGTGACTAGCCAATACTTTTTCCCCCGTTCTGTCAAGAAAATAATTAAAAAATATAAATACAGTAGCAAAAACGTGTAAAATGGAAAGGTTTAAGGAGGAGGTATAAAATCCAGTCCATGTGGTACTGCACAAGCAGGGTATGTCATTCCTCAAGGTATTATTTGTAAGCTTATACTGGGTACTATTCTCCCGGGACCTCAATATGAAAAAATCGGCGCATTGGGCGATGTACATCTGGATACAAATTAATTCAAGATAGAAATAAATACATAAGTCAATATTTCTTTTTTAAATTATAAGTAAGAATAATGTGAACATATGAGCAAAGAGCATGTAAAAATGAGAGCAACAACCATGTAAAAATTGGATTTAAGAAAGCATGTAAAATTTGTCACCAACAGTAAGTAAAATGTGGAGCTTTCTAGCATGAGAAATATAGAACAATAAACATTTACAAATAAGGAGGAAGAAGCATGTCAAAATGTGAGTGAAAAGCATGTAAAGTATGGAGTAAGACGCAAATAAAAATTTGGAGCGAGAAGCAAGTAAAATAGAGAATGATTAGCATCTAACAATCTGGAGATAGAAGCATGTAAAATTTGTGAGCGAGAAGCATGAAGAATATGGTGCAAGTAACAATTAAAAATTCGAAGAAACATATAAAAATTGAGAACGAAAGGCATATAAACTATTGATCCAAACGCAAGTCAATATTGGAATCGAAAGCATGTAAATTATTCAATCGAGGAAAGTAAACATTTAGAACAAGAAATCAAATATTTTGGAGCAACAAGCCTGGAAAGAATTGGATTAAGAAACGTAAAATCCCCAAGTTTATGCAATAAATTATTTACTTTTGAAACTCAATCAGTGAGTGCATCTCCGTCAAACTTCCTAAATACGTTGATAAATTTATCTCTTTCCTAAATGTGATACTTCACTCAATGTTTGAATGTTAAAGCATTTATCTCATTCTGATGCTTTGCTAAATTATACAAGATTGACATAAATGTGATACTTTCTCTTATTATGCCAGATTTACCTAAATGTTATATTTTCCGGGATTTATCAGGAGTAAACTAAATGTGCTAATTCCTGAATGTTGCAAAATTTCCTCAATGTGAGGTTTTCTACGATATTACAGAATTTAACAATTCATTTGATTTCCTAAATAAGGAAGTAATAAACTCAATGAGATGTTTTCCAGCATGATGGAGTATTTCCTCGAATGAATTATTAATTTAATTCATAAGATACTTGGCTGCATGATGCAAGATTCACCTCAATTGGATGATTTCCTGGATGTTGCATGATTTACGTAAATGTGGTAGTTCTCTGTACAATCTTTTAGTTACCTAAATCTTTATGTTTTCCCGGATGATGTAGGATTGACTTCAATGATATACTTTTCAAGCTGATGCAGAATATATGTAAATGGGATAATTTCATGGATAAAGTAGGATTATTGTAGGATTTACCTGAATATCATACTTTCCTGGATGATCTAAGATTAATTTAAATATCATGATTTTCTTGAATTTTTCGGATTTAATTCAATGTGATAATTTTTTTTGAATAAGGAACTACTTAACCCCTTTTGATACATAGCTGGATGATACAAGATTTACCTTAATTTTATGGTTTCCTAGATGATGCAAGATTTACATCCAATCCGACATAAGAGGAGAGACGGGGATAAGAAGAAATGTAGAGACAAGAGAATGAAAAATAGTTGATACAGAAGTATGACTGTTAAAATCCGATATCCCCAAACGGAGCCAGGGTGGGAGTGGGGGATTCTCTCCCACGGCCCATACAAGGCTTGCATAAACAAAAGTAGTTCAGCAAAAATAGACACGAGAAAAGAAAAATAAGGAAAAAGAATCTGTCAAGAAATGAGTGGATGTAGCAATGGGCAGAGAGTAACGACGTTGCTATGTGGAACGTGAAACTATTATAAGTGGTCGAGCAATGATATAAAAAAGTGCAAATAATAGTGAAATTTTATATTTTTAATACAAATTATTAAATGATTATATATTTACAATCATCAGAATTTTAGTCCAGATAATAAGAAGCCATTCCATGAATAACCTTCTTTCATCTCCGAGTATTTTTTCACTATTAAAAAACTAATGAGAATAAAATCAATATTGTTAGCAATAACCTACTCCAAACTAAATTTGAATCTTCTTTCACGTCTATTATTTGCGTTTGAGTTTGTTAACAAAAATTATTAGAAAGAAACTTGAGCTACAGGTTCTTATTAACCTAAGCTTTAAACACATACACTTCTGTGTCTTTGCGGAGTAGAACTTTTTATTCAACTGTTGACGAGGAAAGTTTATAAAGCGAAAAAAATAAGTTTCCTAAGTTCAAGCTCAGCAAAGCATACGAAATATAAAAGTTACACTTTAGCTCAAGATACAGATGAGAGTCGCTCGTCTATGTAGGTGACTCTCCAAACGATATAAGCTTTCTCTTTCCTCGAAATTTCTTTTCTTTGTGTGATTGAAGTATCACTTTTTAAAATTAGTTTTCCGTTGAGTTATTTCTATCTAATTGAGGACAAAAAGACTTGAGGAATTGCTGAAAAGGAAACTTTCAAATTGAGTTTTTCTTTTCGACCAGAGAGTTATATACCAAAAGCGATTCAAGTTAACGATCCTTTAAGAAAGAATGGAATGATGCTCCAATCTTTACCGAATATTGTAATTTTGAAAACCTAATCTAAACTCACCTTCAGGATGTAACGAGCCTTAACTTCAACCTCGTGATAGCCTTGAACGCATAATTTGTGGCCTGGCCTGTTCCTAAAAAGACCCGATCGCTGTTTAGATTTTCGTCAAAATGTTTCTTCTGATCATCAGTATGTATATAAATATTCTTATCGAGATGATAAGAATAGCATCACCACGCGCTAGTTTAACAAAATTCTTTTCTCTAAAAAAATTACTTTCTTTTTTCACTGCCAAATAAAACTATTATTTTGTTTTATTTTAGTAAACACATTCAGAGGTTAAAGTAGGAAACAAGATGAATGTATTTAAATATATAAACTAAAAATAGTTATATATGCTATGTATGTAGATTAGCGGCTCTTGTCTTTAAAATTCTTAGGATAAAAATTTCCCTCACGAATTCATATTAATTATTATATCATCCTGTTTCATCTTACTCGTGGGCGAAAGCTTCTCCAAGCAGCTTCCACTGATCACGGTCCAGTGTTTACTTCGTTCCTCCTAACACATACTGAAAGGGCATCTCTCGAGACACTTGATAAATAAAGGTGTCTAGTTTTTGATTTTATTTGTCACACATTTGTCTTTTCTTCTTGCACGGAATGTCCACAGACCATTTAAACTTTTAGTCTCTTTACTATTTCTCTGACTTGTCCTTTTGCTCTTATTCATTCCTTTTATGGATCATGCGTGTTATTTGTAACATGTAAGCCATAGATTTCTCTAAGTAATTTCGGTTTTTTCTCTATTGGCATTCATTGTCTAAAGTACACATTCATTAGTTAAAACTAACAACGCCCATTGATTAAAAACTTTGCGTTTTAAGAACAGAAACTTGTCGTTTTTTAAGCTTCAGCTATGTTCATGTCTATTTGAAATTTTTTCTTACATAATGATTTAGTTTTCTATTCTTCCATCAGTAGTCACAACTTATCAAAGGTAAAGTGTCAGTATTCCTGCGCTCGCTTTAAATTTGCTCGTTATTTGGTCATCATCTTCTATAAATCTATATTCTCAACTTTAAAAAGTTTATTTTAAGTCAAAGTTTGAGCATAAATGGTAGTAGTTCTTTTATCATGTAATTCTTCATGGAATTGAAGAAAATTTAGTGTCATTAACAAAGCGAACATGACTTAAAATTATCCTTGAAAATCGATTTACTTTCTCTTCCACTCAACAGTTCTGACATTCTTTGACACCACATAGGTAGACAGACGGGTCAGGGGTGACTGACACTTCTCACTATTGGTGAAATTGTGTTATATTGATGAGTAAGTGCAACCCAACAACCCTATTGGCGATGTGTAAGACAATTATCTTACAGTGCATGCCAACCAAACTTCGGTTGGTTTCTAGCTTCTGTGTTGCTCTTCGAAATTAATCGATGTTGATGAGTCGACGGCTTATTCATAGTTGTGAATGCTATCTCAAAAAGTGCTTCTTATTTATTTCGTCTTTAAATCCTGCTTCTTACATTGGCTGATTCCAGTCATTTGTTTCTCTCAGTCTGTTTTTATATCAATAATAAGAGACTGATGGCTAGTAAGTTCTTTACATCTTTTTCTTTCCCTTTTCAAAAAAGAAGAAAGGAACCGTGAGAAGATGACATGGGAATCATACTTTGCATTAAACCTATTCAAAAAGTGGTTAGCACTTACGCCAGCTGAATTTCACTCCGGCCTTTTATGTTTATTTCTAGCTAATCCTCTTGAGGCCCACCCTCATTATTTCACGTGATTTGATTTATAATTTCTATTTATGACAGGATTTTGTATAATAGCCTTATTGGGTTAAAAAAATAATAAAATTATTTTATAGAATTTAATTTTTAGTACTTCTTCTCTATGGCTTTTCGAAGGCTTGCGAATTCTGCCCGTCGTATCTTTGCTGATAACAAAAAATCAACACATGTTATAGGAGAGTCATGTAAGTCATTCTTCTCTTCTAGCGCCTGGTGACTCCTCCCACCAACCAATTTTGTAGCTTAAATTTTAGTAAATTCTTAGACTCTTTGGTATTCCCTCTAAGACTATCCCATCGGTCAAGTAATTCTCTTTTCAGGTAATCCTTGTAATGGCTGAGGAATTCACCTTCTTCCTTCGCTTTTCAGGAAAAAAAATTCTGCCCTCGACTACTCCTATCAAAGTCTCAAATGTATGTTTCCTTCTAATTAAATGATAAATTAATATATTGCATCCATTACTATGATTGTACAGAATATAGCTTCACTTATTACAAAGACTGAAGCATCTTTATTTGCTAAAATATCAATATATATACTCGTAAGAAAGTATTACTAGATTTTAACAATATGATTTGGTTTAGAGTGGATGAAGTAAAAGGTTGGTAACACCGTGCAGATAAAAGCAATTGTCTTTTTGCAATCTTAACTCTGTGGTGAATAACAATGTCTATCTACCTTACACATCAACTTAAGGAGGTATAATGTGTCGAGTCTTGAGTCATTGCGGACTCGCGATGCTTCATTGTTGCAAAATGAGTTGACTTAAAGCATGTTTTTGTTGCGGAACTTTCTGAGCATCTGAAACTTTTTTTAATCATAGCATGGTCGATCATTATTCTCCCTAACTTGAGAGAGCTCTGGACTTTTTCCCGCTTGAACAATTTCTTTCCAAGTTTACAAAGGTGATGTGATTTTTCTAATGAAGTTTGTTTGTTTTTATCTCTTTTCTCAAGGCGGCAAAAAAAATAGGCAGTTAGTGTGTCCGCAATCACTCGATGAATTCTATATGTTTGTATAAAAGTCATGGAGAAGTCGGTATCAGTCCCCACCACATATCTAGTTATTTTGTAATAAATATTCTGTGGCTATTATTTCTGTCGAATGAGATGATAATCTATAGCTTCTTAAAGAAAATTTACTCATGAATATCTTGTAAATGTTCTCTTCTTGTTTTGTCCATCTCATTGCTGCTTTAAAAAGTAGGATTTGCTCTTATAAAATTTAGCTCCTTCTACAAATTCTCTGTTTGCACTTATATCTCTTTCGACTATATCAAACTTTGGATTAAACTCCTCTATAATTTTTGTAAACCTATGCCATCCTTTTTTGGGCATTCATGAATGATACATATTGTAGGTCAGTAGGCTTTGATAATAGGTAAGGAATGACTTTTCAATATCTTAGTTACTTGATTTATTGCAGTATTAATTATTCCATGATTTATGTCTGGCATGATGATATGTGTCGGTATATCAGGATGTTTATGAAGCCATTATTTTCTTATGTTGTTTAAGGCTAATTTTGTACAATTTTGTTCTTTAAATTTATTTTTAGTTCATAGAGTTACGTTGCTTTAATCGAAAGGGTCGTGTGATATAATTAGATAGAGTCATCCAGTTAAATGTAAAGAGAACCATACGTGTAAAGGAACGAATACATTTCAAAGAGCAATTACTATAGAAGTTTTTAAGGTAGGTATAAATGTCAGACAAAGCATTCACTCGCGTTTAATTTCTTCAAAATATGTATGAAATTTCTCTGTTTGGAAGGTTTAATATTAGGAAAGATTATGCAAAGTTCTCATAAATCAAAAATGGAAGCCACGTTCCGTTTAGTTTCAACATGATTCCCTGTATTTATTGTTAAACCAAGTTATTACTTCTAACAGGTCTTAAATTAATATTTTTACATTATTTTCATCTTCCTACTTAGTGTTTGTAGAAAGGATGGCCCGCCTTTTTTATTAAAGATGATCTGTTTCCTCTTTCTACTCATTTTGAAATATGATTATGTATAAAAAAGAGAAATTGGTCAGAACCTGAGATCCCTTGCCCGCCCGTGCAGTTCTACCTAATTTTTCTCATCCGATACTTTCTGAGCTCATAGTTACCTAAAATTATCTTTGGCTAAAGAGTTAAAATTATATTTTCCATCTTAGATTTTGATGGGCAACATATAATTATTAACTTATTAACTCCTCTCATACTATTTACTTCTTGTCCTTTCTGATGGTGTTTTTCACGGAACCTAGGTTGGATTTGCTTATGCTCAGTAATCCTTCGATCTTACGGATTACTCTTTGAGTCTCATCTTCTGGTGCTTGGCAAGGTTTCTGGTTATCATACACCATCTTACTTCAAGCACATTTCTAGATTATAAAACACTCATCTTTCCCCTTAATTTCCAAAACTCAGAGTACCTAGTGAACTCTAATGGAAAGGATCATGAATGAATATTTATTTTATGCCTTTTGTAATTCCAGAAGCCTTTAACCAACTATATAGGTGGAAAAAAAGATCACGAGTAAGTCCATTGTTAATAAGGGTTGAAAATATTAACCTGTAATTAGTTGCCATTAGAAATCATAAACGATGCAGAAGAAGAGATTCTCTAACATTTGTAACACCCAGTATGGAGCAAATTTTATAGATGTTTTATTGTCAATGCTCCATCTAAATAAATATAATAAAGTTCGAAAAAATAGTATATTGCTTTAAATTACTTAAGAAAGTAGTAAAAATACACAGCATGTATTTATTAACTAACGCTAATAGAGCATATGTATATGGGGATATATTTGGTGAGAAAGTAATTTTGCCTCGTTTCCATATTTTTCTACTTGCTCCACTCATAGACTCACACAATATCTTCAGGGAGAAGCAATTACGCCTGTGGTCCAATGTTTTGAAATAAAAGCTTTTCTTCTCCTAGGTGGACTGCCTGTCATGGCTACGAGCTCCACGTACCAGTTCCCACCAAGATGCCGTAATGATTTCCGGGCAAGTACGCTAACTAAAGGGGGTTCCATTAAGAGGGATCGCAGTTAGCAGTAAATATACATTGCAGCAAAATATATATTAAGGTTTTTCTGCCTCTTTCAACACTAATTTCAATCATAAATATATTGATGATTAAGAGTAGTGTTGAAAGAGACAGAAAACTTAATATATATTTTGCTGCAATGTATATTTACTGCTAACTGCGATCCCTCTTAATGGAACACCCTTTACTATAATATACGGGAGGCTACTATAGTAGTTAATCATTCTTCTTGGCACTCTTTATCCAGAATTTCTATTTTACCTAAGATAAGTTGCGGTTTCTCATGACAATCAACCCTCATTAAAACATTTTTCTTTTGCTTATTATCCTGAAATTCGTCATATACTGACACTGTTATATGCTGTTTGGGGAAAATGGGCTTATTTTATTTCTACTTTTCACAGACACCATATTTCTGTTCCTTTAATAAAATAAATAGCTATTGACAGAATGCAAGACTTTTATAGAGTCTAAGGAAGTCATATGCTGATTCATTCGCTCTTCATTAGTTGGCAAATATTGATAAGAATTTTGATTTTGGTTCTATGCATATCAATTATGAGGAATCATTGTATCAGGCAATCTCTAATAGACAGCTTGTTGGTAAAATGGTAATGATTGGACCTTCAATTCGTATTTTCGTTTTATGTGCAGATAAAAAGGAGAGTGCGTAATTAATTTACAGCTTTTAAAATGTTATTGGTTGCACAATTCTCCCGATGGGCTTTACTCTTATTTATGCGTTGGAAATTTTTACTTCATTAATGAAGGCACTTTCGCCCCTTTTATTGAGACCGTTGAGCAGGTAATATTTCAATTGTAGAAAGTCATCGTTTATAACTTATTAACCTAATTAACTTCCGTTATAAACACTAAAAGTGTAAATATGACATTCATATGTATTTTTAAAAAAACATTATTTAATGATTAATTTTACTCTTCTATCTTGTATAGCAAATACATTGACTATAAAAAACTATCCGTGTTTTAAAAAGTCGATACATTTTTAGAATTAACTATAAATTTACTCCTTTGCTACTTAGAAAGAACCATTTATTAGACTTCATAACTTGTCCTGATTAAAACGAGAAGAGAGAAAACTATCGCATGGCAGATAAATACGAGGGGCGGTCAATAAGTTTGGCGAATCGGTAAGGCAAAACAGAGGAAGGAGGATGGATGTTTGTGGGGGTGTTATAACTTAGGACAAGTTATGATAAGTCAGGACCTGCAGTCACACGCTCCTACCTCGTCTATTTAAGAAGCAGTAGCTGATCGCACATCGTCAGTCACACATTTTTTAACAATGGAGAAGGTTGAGCACAGCGTAGTGAACAAACTTTTGACCAAGGAAGGCAAGAATGCAAAAGAGATCCATAAACGCATGGTTGTAGTGTACACCGACACCTCCCCTTCCTATGCAAACATTGCTCGCATGAATATGGAGTTCCGTTATGGTCGTGAGCCCCTTGAAGATGACCCCCGTCCCGGACGCCAGATAGACGTGACCAAAAAGGACAATGTGGCCCGTGTGGTGAGGATCATCCTCGAAAATCGACGGGTGAAGGTCGAAGAAATCGAGCGAGAACTTGAAATATCACATGGAAGTGTTATCAACATCATCCACGACAATTTGGCCATGACCAAGGTCCCTAGAAACCTCACGTCCCATGATCGACTTCAACGTCGTCATAGTCCACAAGGCTAGAGTTGCACAAGCTGCCCTGCGCGAGTGCGGATTCGAGGAGCTCAACCATCCCCCCTACAGTCCAGATCTGGCTGCTAGCGACTACTTTTTATTCCGCCAGCTCAAGGCTGCACTGCGTGGACGCCGGTTTGAGGACGATGAAGATGTCCTGCTCACCGTCCAGGAGTAGATTGAACAGCAGTCGGGAGATTTCTGGGTGTGGGGAATTCGAAGCCTCAGGGACAAGTGGCGCAAGTGCATTGAAGTCGAGGGTAGTTATATTAAAAAATAATAAAACACTTTTCCTCATATCTCGTTTTCTTATATGCGAATTGCAAAACTTATTGACCGCCCTTCTTAGAAAACTCTGGTTCTCATAGAAGTCAAATTTGAAAGACTAAAATATAAAATTAATCTTTTTGGAATTCGTACAGTTTGCAGTGTATTTTTCCTTTCTTTTCTGTATTTTCTATTTAGTTATTCTAACAAGTGTTTAAACAATATCTTTTATTTTATTATAAATTATTCCATATAAACTTTAATTGAAAATGGTATTTGTTTTCGAAAAATAACGAGTATTGGTTTCACTCTTCACTATCAACTTTTAAATCTACACAAAACGTAATCAGTTACCTATGCCCTTTATAAATTTCTAAATAAATTTATCGTTTTACCCTAAAAATGATATTCAATTCGAACTGAAGAAGTACCTATATAAAATTCACTAATAAACTTCAAATTTAAAATAAAATATAATAAGATATTGCTTAAACACCCATTTTTTATGCTGTAATGTTGAATGAAAATTGACTCTAGAAAATGTAGGGGACAATTAGTCGTATTGTTGATGACAGGCGGCAAAAAGAATAGTAGATGCCGATCACGACTTAAGCAGAATTATAAAACTAGTGGTAAAATTTGAAAGTTCCATTTTCTATTTGGAATCCCTGGGTGTGGATTTGAAATAGAGTACAAGCATGTTCAAATTTAAAATTAAATGTAATATGATATTGCTTAAACACCGTTTTTTCTGCTCTAATGTTGAATGAAAATTTCCTCCAGAAAATCTAGGGGACAATTTGTCCTATTTTAGGCGGCTTAAGAAATGGTAGGTACCGATCACGACTTAAAAGGAATGATGTGAGATAGAATGCAGGCATGTCACTGTGGCCACTCGATTCGTGGATTCCTCTCTTCCTGATTTAGGACTTTATGAAATAAAATTTATCTTAAAAGAAAATTCCTACTTCCACATCTTCCTGTTTGATGTACTAATGATTAATTAACCCTATCTACTGCATACGATAGAGGCGAGTAAAATGAGGGATGAGAATGCATGATAAACAATTATGGATTCAATATTTTATTTAAAAAACTTTATTAGAATGTCTTTTCTAATGTTAAAACTTAAATATTCTGACCTATTTATGAAAGTTTTGAGCATTCCAACACTAGCGTTCGATGATTTATTTTCTCATAGCGTTTTCCTAAGATTCTAGAAACTCTTCTTGTCAGGAGATGCCTTCGAAGATCACCGTGAGAGGAAGCCGCCTCGGAAATACCCATCTCTTCTTTCAAGACCACGTGCGCAAATCTTGAGAAATAATCAGTTCGTCGCCTAATCACCAGTCACAGTTGTGTTTACTTTCGGACGCCATTCCCTGCGATAACAACGTGCGCAGCCACATTAACCCTACTCTCATATCACGAGGCAAGTTTCATCGTCTGGAACGACGCGTCATCATGAAATGTGATTGCTTAGACTGGCGCCCAGATTCCTCTAGAGATCTCGAGGCCTTGACGCGGTTATCGGACCAGCCACCCTGGTATTTAACCAGAAGCTCACAATCTATCGAGGAGATTGAATGCCCGCCATCCACTTCATTCAGACTGCCGTCCTTTTTCTGTGAACCCCTGTAACCCGTGGTTGTACTTCGTCGAATTCTCGCCAACAGATCTAACTTCGTTAAGCTTTTGCCCGTGTTTAGAGGAAAGCTATCAAGACCCCTTCTTCTCGGAGAATTGTGCGGCCCTCTTATCTTTACCACCCCTTCAAGATTCACGTTCTTTATAGAGCGAGACTCCCTGACGATCAGCAGAATAGACTTGAATGGAGATTACGTCTCTCTAGAGCAGAGAAAATCTCATTCTTCATCACGAAGTAATCCGAATCCATCTTCGAATCTTCTTCGTCAGGACTTCCTGAAGTATCTTTTTAAAGAGCTGCACGGTTTTCTTCCATCCACCCTCCAATTTTCCCGCGCTTAAAGGTAAAGCAATCTTGTATGGTCATCCCCAGATTACCTCGTTAATCTCCACATAATTCATTTAACTACCTTTATTAATTTGCTCAACCATTTGTTATATATAAATTGCCCACTTCTATTACATATATTAAAATTATATTTTGAGGGTATTGTCTTTATGTATCCTTTGAACTGAAACTTGGCAAGCCATTAGTCAAAACTGGTCAACCGTAAATCGCACTCTTTATTAATCGCCCCAAATCATATCTCAAACAGCCTTTGGTCAGCTGTCTGTCCATGCTTGTGAACGACTCTGTGCGCCAAGCTAGTCTACACGGGCATACCGCGATATTTATATATATATACCTGTTGTCAGGCGGGGGGGGGTATTTTTTGTAGTGAAAAAAAACCAACCCTGATTTTCAATCATTATCTTTATCTGGCAGTAAGTAAGGTTGGGTTATATTTTTGGTTTGAAAGAACCCCTTTTCTTTTCAAGTTACCCCTCCTTCCTCTAGGTAAGTTGTTCAGTAACCAGTTTGCCAAGTTCGTTCAAGGATATTAAAAGAAACTAGAATAAATTCTTAATTTTTTACCTTTGTTTTTTTGATTGATCCTTTTTTCTGTAGTGACCGTTTTTTACCAATTTTATTTTCGTTGTATGTGTTTTTGGGGGGTGAAGATTTCCCCTAAAACACTCTACTAATCGCTGTGCAGAATTAAAGGCCTATAATTATTGGTCACATAGAGATCAGGATTTGGATTATTTTTGTATTTTATTCTCTTTATTGCGTACCATCTTTGCGTAACAAAATCTCCGTTAGTTTTTTGATACGATCGTAAAAACTTCACAATCTTTTCCGTAAGTTCCTTGGGCGCACCGAGCGACCAGACTTGCACTTACAACAGCGTTATGTCGTTATTTGAGCGTTTACGTCAACAAGGAGAGATCCTTGGGTGTCGGGCAAGGATCTAGTTGCATATGTCAAGGAGGAAGAAAGAAATGTAAAGGTAGAAAAACGAGAACAAAGAGAAGCTAAAGAGAGAAGAGAAAAAGAACAAAGAGAAGCTAAAGAGAGAAGAGAAAAAGAACAAAGAGAAGCTGAAAAAGAACAAAGATAAGCTGAATAAAGTGAAAGAGAAAGAATTCGTCAGCATGATAGTGAGCTTAACAAGAATCATTTGGAAACCCTTTCTGTTAGCTCGAGAAATAAACCACCCCCTTCTGTAAAGTTGCCAGTGTTGAGGACGAGCGAATTTCAGCGCCTACTTAACTCACTTTGAGAAAATTTTAGAATTGAACCATTGGCATATGGAAGCCAATGGATTTGCTCTACTACCTCCTCTCCTTAATACTCACCTACGAGAAATTTTTATTTCGCTCATGGGTGAGGCTACTCTCGACTACTTCCTCAAGTCAGAAGTATTATAGGCTGATAATATGAATCGCGATTACTATAGGTCCAAGTTCCGCCAGGCGAGAATACTTCCAGGCCAGACTTACCGTCAATTTGGATTCACCCTTCAGTAATCTTTCCAGTTCTGGTTGAACTCAGTCCAAGTCAACCGCGACTACGAGTCCCTAATTGATTTCGTTTTACGGGATTAGTTAATGGCTGCACTACCCTCTGAAATCCCTGCATTCCTGAAGGACAAATGCATGTCTTCTTTCAAGGAATGTATAGAAAAAGCGGATGTGCACACATCAAGCCACCATCTATACCTAAAAGACCCCAAGAAGTCTCATCCGACATTACCCCAAATTAAAACCAACCTCTCCAAATTTCCCACGAAGAATACGCCCAAGTTTGCAAAGGTAGCTGGTCCTTTTAAACCCAAGTACTATCCCTCGCGAGAATCGAGGGATATTAAGTCCCTCATACATACTTCCCCAGCGTCGGATTACCCTCGTAGGCCAATAATTTGTTTTTCATGCGGTGTTCCCGGTCATGTGAGAACCCACTGTCCCCAAAACTTTCAATTTTTTTCTGCTCCTAGTCTTCAAATCCACCAAATAAGTGCCTCTCTCTCTCATTCCCTGGCTGGCCCTGAAACACCAGCAACTTTCCCAATAAGTATTCCCCCGGGACAGCAAGTTAATTTCCTTTTCAACAAAAGCTCTCCCAGTGAGCTTGAGTTTGAAAATAGAAATATTAATGGTTGCAGAGTGTCAAACATCGTAAGAGCCAACGGATGTACTTACTTCGTCGTCTCTGAAAATTGCTCCCTCCAGTGGGCCCCGACCATGATAAATTCGCAGTAGTCCATGACTACTTGGGACGTTCAAATCGGTTCCCCGTGGCCCGCGGCTATCTTGAATGCGAATACATCACTGGCTGGGTGGATGAAATAGCAGCTCCCATTAAGTTGTTCGCCGTGTTGATTGGTCAGAGTCCGCAGCTCTCACCTTATCCTGTCGTATAGTCTGTCATCACAAGGTCCCAAGCGTTAAGAAACAATGCTCCCTTGTGTGAATAGAACCCCCACATGCCCCACTCTCCAGTCCTTGTGAAAAAAACCGAGAAGTGACGAATCTGGATCTGCCCCTAGGCAAAGGGATGTCGCCTACCTCATTAGCAACGGACTTCTTTATCGCTCCAGTTCAGCTGGCTATAGATAAAACTCCCACTCGCTCGTTGTGTATCCGCCGTTCCCATTTTGCCCAAGTCATCCGACTTGAACACGATGGATTAATGGCTGGTCATTTCAGTCACAATAAAACAGCCCTGAGAATCTTCCGTTAATGCTTCTGGCTTGGTGCTACGAAAGAAATTACTGAGTTTGGGAAGTAGTGTGACATTTGCCAAAAGAGAGATTTCTCCCTCTTTTTTGAATACTAAATGACGTTGCTATGTTTTTTGCATGAGAAGGTACCAAAATTTAACTGCATACGCCAAATTATGTCTAACAAACACATTATGTTAACGAAAAATATTTTTTTATTTAATTGTTGACATCTTTTCCATTATACCCGCTGTTAAAATAGAAAAAAATAAGAGGAAATATATTGAATACATCTTTTTAGGAGAATTAAATAATGCCTTGAATTTTGTTTAACTGGCGAGGAATTTTGCTGTTTACTAACCGCATCATTTTTTTCCGAGACTTCTCGAAAGTTTCCGATTCTTGATATAAGTAAAAGAACTCAATAGTGAGTTATGGTATATGATAGTGAAACCACTGTATGGGAGCATAGAGTATATTTTAAGACTAGTTTCGGTATAAAGTTTATCATACCCTCTTCAATCTTATACTGTGGATGGAATTGGCAGACAAGAGGCTTACCGACCTCAAAATCCAGACAAAAAACGCCAAGAGAATAAAGGTCATTAATCAGGAGGTGTGGTTATAAGTTCATTAACTAAACTGTTTACGATCAGTTTCCGAGAATAGGAGGTACAATTTAATTGACCATCCGAGAGATTAAAACATAGAATTTTTCCTATTAGTATCGATTCTACAATTATTCTTCTACGGAACTCTCTACAATTGTAAATTATTTGGGCCTTTGAATAATCTATTCGATGGTTGTAATTGCTAATGTGGTTAAAAATATTAGATGTAGTACTTTCTCACCTAACATCATCTTTATGTTGATAAATTCGTAGATTCACACGGGATTACATATATACCTGACTCATTTGGCTGATCCTTAGTTTAAAAGAACAACCTCTAACCCCCCTTCCACCCAACCCCAATTTATTGGAGACCACGAGCGAGTGTATCTCGCTATGAGGAATGTTACTTCCTGTTCAAACATTCCCGAATTTTCAACTCCTAAGCGCATTGGGGAAATATTCCCTAATTCTGCGAACTCGTCCCAAACCTCCTCCCCCACGGTAACGAGGCGTAAAAGAGCCGCTCTCTCTCTTGCCCCTTACTGCTAAATGATGAATCGTCTCCGCCTCTGGATTAAGATGACTCGAGCTTGTGACTTATTTCTCCAAATTCTCCCGCACCCCTCAGAATCGGACATACAAATACTCGGGTTTTTCTGTACGTCGAGGAGCCAGCCCGCACCTCAAGGCCGTCCTCATCGTCTCACATCTATGTAAGTCCCGTGAGTGTTTGTCAGACAGCAAACATTCTCCGCCGTGATTCTACCCTAGTCACTTGGTAGCTTCTGTGAACGGCAAGCTTTTTAATTTGCTCAACAGTCTCTCTTCGTTTAATCGAACCAAAGTAAATATTGATCGATTACCTTTAAGGAAAAGAAGTTCCCCATTCCAGTGGAATTACGAGTTATCCCACATTTCCCGTCGTACGTCATCTTTGAAGATTGGCTATCTTCATCTGAAGGATGGTACAGATATTTCCGCACTTGCCTCATCGGATCGTGCCCCACTTGCCTCATCGCAATAAGTACCTTCCGGAAAGTCACCGTCCCGTAAGACTGAATCTCCCTCCATTATTAGAATTTTCAAGTTCCCCCTTTTGATCTGAGCCTAGTAAGATTAATCAATTAATTATATTTGGGAATCCCTCCTCATAATAATTATCAAGAGACTATTTTAAGTTAAATAATACCCTTTTGCCTATTATTATTCTTATTTTGATCTTTGTAAATAAAAATATATTTTTGTTGTTTCATCTTTAACTAACCCTGATCGATACCCTCGCCTCTTCAAGAAAATCTCGCCAACCAATTATACACTGTGTCTGATTATTAAGGATTTGAAACACAACGCCTCAAGTTTGACCTCTTAGTCGGTCGTTAATCCATGCAAACAGTCCTTTAACGGTTCGCGTTGCAGTAGATGATTAAGTCACCCTCTACATAATATAGGAGTAGTCTATGGTATAGAGTAGTGTACCACGACATTAGGCTTAGTCGAAGGGAAATATTTGATCATGAAAAAGGGGTTTTATTTTAGTTCGAACTAGAGAAATAACACTGTTTCATCCTGTGAAGAGGGCAGAAAATGGGGGAGATATACAATTCGGGGTAGTCACTTTGTTTTTATCCTTGAAGCGCTAGTATTCTCCGGAGATTAAGCTTTAGATAGGCTCTTATTGATGAGCTGAAGGAGATAATATAATTCAATGAATCTCTAGGTTGTATATGTAATCACGTCATAAAGAAAGCAAGGATCACAAAATCTAACTACTCTCCAGAACAAACCTGATGCAACAGCTTTTTTAATTTTAACATCATGATGTGAAAAGAATGAATATATGAGTTAGAACGGATCAGTTTATGGTACATAGTGAAGCTAATTTGGTCCATGACTTTTACAACTTTGACATCGAGAGAGGATATACAATTATCTTTTTCACTTCTACTTTAAAATTGCTGGTGCTCGTTAAAGTTTTAAGGAAATTGTCGAATGAATTTAAAATTTTTATAGTCTAAATCGATATGACATCATCTACATACCTAAACCATACAGAATTTGGATGTGGAATTACAGAAGGGAGTAAAGTAACTTCAAAATGTTCCATAAAATGGTTATATAATGTGGGTGATAAAAGATTGCCCTAGCTAAGGGTGGTCTAAATAATACAAATATACTATATAGGGTAATTAAATGTATTAAAATGCATCGGTAATTAAGATAAGGGTGATATAAATTTACGATTAGGCGAGATCAGAGTTGTCGAGTGAGATCGCATACTAAAGTAGCTTTAATACACTGATATCGCATACCAAAGTAAGTGATACTTTGGTATACGATCTCATATTGTATAATATGCCGCTATGGTGGTTTGTGCTCCATCCCATCTTCTCCTTTATTTTGTAACTGCAAAAGTTATTGAAATATAAATAAATAACATCGTAAATGTCATTTAGACCTTTTCGGATGCAACATTAGGTGCGCTTGGCGAGATTCACCTTATGAGCTCGATGCATTAACTTTAAGTTCCGTAAATTTGACATTAATTTATAATGCAAACCCTCAACTGCACTAAATTTTACACAATTTCGTTGACTACAACTTTTCCTTTAGCATAGCCCAGAAATAGAAGCCAAGGGGGTTAAGTTCTGGTGAACGAGGTTCCTCTTGCGTTATTTCTCATGTCCAGACGTTAGGGACACCCTGTATACACTGACATCAGAAGTAGCTTTGAAATAATATTATATCCGTTATGGGGGGTGCACCCATACCGCCCATCCGTTTAAATGAATGGTCGATGGATTTGGGTTTCTCACATTAAATAGAAAAATCAAACAAACACCCAAGCTAAATAGCTTTTGGAGCAACTTCTATCACAAATCAGGATCTGCAATATATAAAGTGATCTGCTGCTTTCCTTTTGGTGATGAGGCCTACTGGTTTTAACTTGTTATTGCAAACTCTTCAACGTGGTAATAGTCGTTTTTTATACAAATTCTTCAGAAAAACTTGATTGAACCTTTGGTTAAGCGGTGTTTTTCGAATTTACACTAAAAAAGATAACACATAAAAACAGGCCAGAAACAGTGAGGCTTTCCACCGACCCTAACCACATATACCTGCTATTGCTGAAGTGGGTAAAGACGCCTGATTTTCACTAATCCCTGGAACCCCAATTGATATCTGTAGCGAGCGTAACTTGGGCCGCTCATTTCAAGATGACGTTTCACGCCAATTCTTTTTCAGTTTTTAAGATTACTTTTACCAACTTCTTACCTATATATGAAAATGCAAATAACTCACAACTATCATATAATTATAACAAACCCAAATAATTTAACAACGGTGACATGGCATACAACTCAAAATAATCAAATAAAAGGAACGATGCGTAAACAATCAGAATTTCTTCATGCCAAAGCTTTTTCTATTTGTCGACCGTGTTTGGGAAGAATCCAAAGATCTTATTATAGTACAGCGCGAAAACAACTAATCATTTAGGTCAAACGCAATTAAAAGACTGACATACTCTAAACCTTGTCAAAACAATGATATTGAAAGCAAACTTTAACTGAATCACCATTTTCTTTAAATCTGTTAAGTTCATCCTCAAAAGAAAATAAAAACATGCAAGAAGATCTCAGGGGATGTCTCACTGAATTAAAATGTAAACGTGGAGCGCATGATTTCCAAATCTTTCAAAAATTACACGTAAATTGCACATAAAGCTAGTGAGACACCAAAACATTAGTCCTCTGATTGTCTAGAAATTTCCTCTTAATTCTCAAATGGAGCAATCTGATTGGTCGAAAACTACCTGCAAGTTGTCATTAAGTTCAGAAAAGCGCTAAAAATATCCTTGGTCTGGGAGCATCGCTATAATGGACGAAACTTATAAATTAACTTGTATAATTCAGCATATATGTAGTTACATATATGTAGGTATATACATATTAACCAGGGATCCAGATACAACGAAAATTATGATGAGCATTATCAATTTTCATACTAATAACAAACAAAATAAAATTGCACCAGTCACTTTTGTTTTGATCCTGTTTTTCATTTGTTTTTATTAATTAGACACCTCAACATGGACTCAGTGATGTTTAAGAGCTCATAAAGTAGAATGTAAGTCATAATAATGCCAAACACCAAACATACAAAAAGATAAAGAAGACACCGAGTGCTTTCGTCTTTATTTACAAAGAGCTCTTCCTGGAATAAACACTGAAACAAATTATAGCAGCAAAAGAGTAAAGAAGTGTGGCGGAGCTCTCCATACTATTAACCTAAAGAGGAAGGAAGAGGTCCTCTAAAATTTTATTTTGAGACCTGATGTATAAAGTAAGGATTAGGTCCAATAAGATGATATTGGGATTCATAATGAATTTGAGGAAAGTATCAATGCATCTACGTTCTACAATGCTTCTTAAAAAATAATTGATCGACGTAATATCAAATTTAACTCTAATCTAAATTTAGGAAGTTAGATAAATGCAGAGTCGTAAAGTTTTATTTACATATCAATATGAATATAGCGGTTTAATGAGGAGGAATTAATAGCAATACCTTATATAAAAGGGGCGGTCAATAAGTTTTGCAATTCGGATATAAGGAAACGAGATATGAGGAAAAGTGTTTTATTATTTTTCAACATAACTACCCTCGACTTCCATGCACTTGCGCCACGTGTCCATGAGGCTTCGAATTGCCGAAAACCCAAATCTCCCGATTGCTGTTCAATCCAGTCCTGGACCGAGCTGGACATCTTCATCGTGATAAAACCAGCGTCCACGCAGTGCAGCTTTGAACCGGCGGAATAAAAAGTAATCGCTATGGGCCAGATCTGGACTGTACGGGGGAAGGTTGAGCTCCTCGAATCTGCACTCGCGCAGGGCAGCTGGTTGAACTCTGGCCTTGTGAACAGGGGCATTGTCGTGGAGGAGCAGGACACTGCGTGTCAACTTGCCGCGCCGCTTCTGATGGATGCACTTCTTCAACCCAGCCACTTCTTCAGGGGGAAATATTGCCCTGTGATGGTCCTTCCACGAGGCGCATAGTCCACCATCAAAACTCCCTCAGAATCCCAGAAGATGGTGGCCATGATCTTTTCAGCTGAGGGTTGGGTCCGGAACTTGATGAGGGTCGGAGAGCCCCTGGGTTTCCAGGCCATGCTTTCGAGCTTGGTCTGGGGATCCCAGTGATGGACCCACGTTTCATCACCTGTCACTATGCGTGACTCGAATCTCGCCGGGTGTTAGTTGTACAAAAGCAGCAGCTTCTCTGAACTTTGACGACGTTGAAGTCGATCATGGGGCCTGAGGTTTCGTGAAGTTTCTAGGGACCAAACAGGCAATAGAGACCTTGGTCCTGGCCAAATTGTCTTGGATGATGTTGATAACACTTCCATGTGAAATTTCAAGTTCTCGCTCGATTTCTTCGACCTTCACCAGTCTATTTTCGAGGATCATCCTCTCCACACAGGCCACATTGTACTTGTTGGTCACGTCTGAGGGGCGCCCAGGACAGGGGTCATCTTCAAGGGACTCACGACCATGGCGGAACTCCCTATTCCAGCACGCAATGGTTGCAAAAAAGGGGCGGTGTCGGTGTACACTGCAACTATGTGTTCATAGATCTCTTTTGCATTCTTGCCTTCCTTGGTCAAAAGTTTGATCATTGCGTGGTGCTCAACCTTCTCCATTGTTGAAAAATTTGTGACTGATGATCTGCGATCAGCTACTGCTTCTTATATAGACGAGGCAGGAGCGTGCGGCTGCAGGTCCTGAATTGTCATAACTTGTCCTCGCACCCCCACAAACCGCCATCCCCCTTCCTCTGTTTTGCCCTAAACGATTCGCAAAACTTATTGACCGCTCCTCGTATGCTCAGACCAATTAAAAAATTTTGCTAAACTGTATCTATAGCATGCAGTAATGTTGGCACAACTTACTCTCGATTCGAATGCTTTTTATGGTTACCTATGGCTTCTAAGGTTGGCTAGTATAAAGAACAACTAGAACGTGGACTAGTTGGACCATACGACTTGAGTCCACTCACTCATGGTTCAGTTGCGGTGAGCACGTACACAAGCTTATCGACGTCGCTTCTGCTCAAGGTTGATCAGCGGATTCTCGCAAGTATTATATATCTTCAAGTACTTTTGCAGGCAGTGTGTGACTGACTGTTCTGAGGGATAAATTAAGCTAGCCACCTTCTGTCTTTGCACAATGTAGCTGGATTGTGTTTTCTTACGATCATGATAGCTCACGCAACGCAGACCGATCGTATCGTTGCGTACTCACCATTTGTCATCCAGAACAAGGTTGGTCTTGGGGGTTCCTACCTTTCCGGATACTCTTCAACACCTCTGCCTCAGCTGAATGTTATCCGCCGAGGCTCCAGGAGCAGTATGTGTATCAGAATTTTTTCTTCTACTGTAGAGTTACGTGTTTTAGCCATTTTCATGTCATTACCATTTCCTATCGATATAAATATATCGTATTAATAAACAAATATGATGCATTTATGATGACATTTTTAATATAACATAGCACATACTGATAACAGGGTTTTTTAAATTTCAATATAAATGCCATTTTATATATTTAAAAAAATGTTATCAAGAATCTTGTACTTTTACTTTGCTTTCCAGATGTATTTGAATTCATAAATGTAAACTTACAGCAACATATTCGTAAATATAGCAAAAGAATAAGAAAAATTTCGGGTGGCCGAGAAATTTTTGCTTTAGTTGTAAAATGATCTACACTGCCTTACCCTTACTTGAATTTCTTTTACCGTAAATTTCATTGCCTCTTTTAATCGTTAAGATCCGTAAAACACAGGAGTTTAATTTTGTTAATGAGCCGGGCAAGAGGAATGTGGAGACGGGCCAATTTACTTATATAAGAGATGATATTCTCTTCTTCAATCACTACGACACCACCATTACTTGCTTCCCATCATACGATCCAATAAAATAATCAGATAGTCAAAACGGGATTACCCTCATCTCCCTCATATTTATCAAAATATTGGTCAAAGCTGGATGGAACCCCAAAGCAACATATTTCCTCATTAAGTAAGACTTCAGAGCTAAGGATCGAACCTATCTTGAGTTCTAAGAGGTAAACAGAAGATTAAATTCCAGAGTAGGTAAATGAAATTTCCATTGTATATAGGGACATGCATATAATATATTTTATGAAGATTACATATGATACAATGGTATATTCAATAAATTGTACTAAATAAAGTTACCAAAATAAATGTTTTCACGTACAAATTAAGTACACAATTATTCTCAGAAGTGATTAGCATGCAAATACACTGAAGACAAATCAAGCGTTGACAACGGTAAGGCCTAAAAGACTTAATATGACGTTTTGAAGCCTTTTTTTCTAAACCCTCAGCGCAACGACGACCACGGGACTTCACTAGTTTCTTGCAAAGTTCTGCTGTTATTTTATTTCATGCTTGCTCAAACTTCGTCTATAAATCCGTCACAGTTAAAGGTTGCTTGTCTCAACCTTTGTCTTCACTTATCTTCTAAAGTTTCTCAGTTCGGTTTAGGTCAGGAGTCTGATCTGGCTACTTCATTACTCGATATCTTCTTGTTATAATTAGTTTTTTCATTGCTTTGCATTATGGCATGGCGCGTTACCCAGCAAATATTGGTGGCTGATTCAGAGAGTGGTTAGAGTTAAGGTATAGCATGTTGTCGTACGAGGTTTAGGTACCTATTTGAAATTCACCTCTCAATTATTCGCACTAGCGGACCAAATCCTTCAGTCGAACACATCCCCAATTCCATGGCACTGCCTCCTCCATGTTTGGCAGACATTCTAACATATTTAATGTTATGTATATCAACCTTAGAGCGTCTAACAGAGTGTCTGCGGTAAGATCCATCTAAATTAAATTTACTTTCTTCGCTGAAGTTAATTCTCTCCAACTTTCATCCCTCCGCACATGAGCTTCAGCATATTTGAGTCTCACCTTCTGGTTATTCTTTTGATGATTAGTTTGGTTTCTGGAGCTTTTAGTTCCGATGCATTGAGGAGACGGCACACTATGAAACGGCTCAATTCTAGCTTCTATCGCTCTTAATTTTTCGAGAAATTCCTGCTAAAATCTCCAAGAAATCCTTTATTGAGAAGCTTCTAATAGCTCTTTCCTCTCAGAAATGTAAATTTTTATTGTATAACTTAATAACGAGCGAAATCACACTCTTGAGCCTTCATACATCTCTTAAAATTGCAGAAAGTGTACTCCCCAATCTCTTAAATTGAACTATTCCCTGACGGAGCTCAGGTGTCACTTCCAGCGTGAGTACGATAACAATGGCGGTTTTACAGTTCCTACCTACTGAGCAAAATTTTGAAGATGATTTCAAGAAACTTCAACAATGTTTCTTTTTCAATCGTTTTCTTACTTTGCAACTGTCAATATTTTATTTTATTAGTTTATTTAGTATAATCTTTTGAATATATAAGTATATCATATGAAATCTTTATAAAATATATTAAATGTATGCATTTATGTAGCATGGAAATTTCATTAACCTACTCATCATATTTTTGAAAATATTTTAAGAAAGGAAAATCTTTCTCTTATTTTGCTCGGTAGTGTATACCTACAATCTTTCCCTTCAGCGTTACACACAGACATGTTACTCAGCCCAACCGGTGCATGTATCTACTTTTATCTTCAAATATATTTAGGTATTTTAATTAGGAAAACTTGCAATTCTACACAAATTTGCTAAATAATTGCGAAATCTATTCTTTGTAAACGAATCAACTTTAGTGATGCGAAAATTAGCCTACATTTTTTACACATCGCTTCATTATTTCCCAGTATAGAGGCTCCATTTGGAGACAGTAATACCTGACAGATGGATAAGCGGCACTTCATCCCTTAAGGCTGTACTTAGTAACCTAAATCTTAATTTGATCTATCCGGGCTATATTTTTTGAGATATTTATGCTATACCTTTTTTAGCTAGTATTTCAGAAGCTCTCCTCTCTCCAACCTCATGAACGGCGATTAATTTCACATGCTAGTTACTGACTAGCTTTCACTGAGTCATCTATGCTCACGCCTTGGACTTCATTCCCTTCCCTTTACCCCCTTTTACTGTCCCCACGTTTGTTTCCTTGTTTCTATCATGTCTATGCTCCGAATCAGTCTTTCTGAGGCGAAACAGCAGTAGATTAATGTCTGAATGCAGGAGGAGACTAATCCAAGGGCAACTTACAGAGGACGTAAGACGTTTAGTCAGGCGATTCTTCCTTCAGTGGTTTGATTTCCTTGGGAGTGAAATCGTTCGTGGTGATTATTTTTTGTGATTTCATAAATGAAATTCACCTTCCTTCTCAACACTCGACTTCTTATATTTTATTGGTACCACCAGTTCTTTTCAAATCATTAAATTTATGTAATTAATAATCCTGTAAACTGGTACATGTTCAAGAAAAGTTATTCATATAAGCCTATGTTGTATCAGCTCTGTTCAAAAATCAGCTTTTTCTTATTTTCATAGGTTTTTGACCTGAAAAAGGCGGAAATTACAATTATTTTTTATCTAGGATTTAGTGAAGCATTACCGCATGAAGTTTTAAATTTTTTTCCTTAAAATTGGCAAAAAGAGGTAGTTCTGGAGTCCCTTTAATCATGTTTTTTCGTTTAACTTTTGATCTAAACAAGATTAACCAACAAAGTAGGTATCAAATGACCGAACATAAAATTACAAAATAATAATAATAAATAATCATTAATAATAATAAATATCAATCATTTTCAAGAAATAACAGAAACTCAATCCGAATCTAGAAAAGAATCTACAAGTTACAAGTGCACAATGAAATTAAGCAAATAGGCGAGGGAGACGACTAGCCGCACAGTTGATATCTAGAGCTTCCACGTACTGTCCACACACAGATCTTAACTGAGTCATCTATTCGATATCCTATTGGGTCTTTCCTGGTTGGATACCACCCCTCAGCTTTTATCAGTGGTCCATAGATTTCCAACAAGAGAAAAATGCACAGCATTTGCTCTATCTTCAGAATTTACTGAAAAATCCAGGGACACCCTAGATTCAAGACCTTGCATATAAAACACGTGAATCTGGCGGATGTCTAACATCAAAGCAATCACCAGGCACAACTCAATTAAGTTCTTCTTGATGCTAATTGAGAAATATCGTGGCCAGGTAAAACAGCTGAGGAAGAGCAAGTAGTCTTTATGGAAAAGTAGATCATTTGCGCTGAAATTAGACAATGTCTTCAATATAGCTGCTCCAGATGAAATCCAGGAAATAACAAACAACAGATTGCTATATAGAGAGAAAAACGATGAAGGAATCAGGTTCCATGAAGACTAAAATATTGAGAAGAAAAGTCGTCATTCTGGTACTCATTTTTTTACACAAGATCTCTGCAGTAAGCATGGAGTAAAGAAAGACTGCACAAATATAAGAATAAGGTAAAACTAATTACTTTGAACGTCACCAAATGTTTTAAGTTTCGATCCATTGCGATATATAACATGCAGCTAACATTTACTCTCGGGAGTTTTGGCCATTTTAATTGCCCCGTATGACTATATGAGTAGATATACCTGCATATTCCGCTCCATCATTCGGTGAATGTCCTTTGGTGAGCCAATTGCAATCACTCTTTTTTGCCACTCAGTAAAAGCTGAATTTTGCACCATTTTACATAGAGCGTACGGGAGAGGCACTGCATTGTACCACCTTTTGGAATCAATAAATACGGTCACAGAATTCCCAGTAATAACATTCCGATTCTCCTCGTCCATAGTTAGGTAAAGGTTGCTGTTATTTGAACTTCTCTAAACTTATTTTCTTACTTGAGAAGAAAGAGATTATATGTTAAGTTGCATACCGTTAATTCGGACGTAAGATTTTTTTTTATGCATATATATATATATATATATATATATATATATATATATATATATATATATATATGTATTCACCTAGATTTCTTATACAAAGATTGAGACTTATATTCAATAACAAGGACAAAACGAAGAAGGCGGGTCCCATCTTTAATTCCAACATTTCAGGTTATTTCAAAACCCATCTTCAGGAGCTAAACACAATATTCTAGATGAGTAATCTAAGCCTTAAAACATAAATAACAGTACAAGTTCAAAGTTGAAAACCACAGATCAGAGAAAATCACAAAAACTACGTTAAAAATATAAAATGAACGTTACCTTAATGAACAAACAAAATAGTGACGTAAAGAACAGTATAATATTTGTAAAGAGATACTATCAAAGGACAAACAAAGTAAACGTAATATTACAAAATTAAAAAATTGAAATGGAAAAATAGAGAATTGGATACAAACAAAAGGTAAAAATAAAATATAGACACTGAAACAATACCTTACATGGTCGGATCAAAATGTCTTGTGAAAACAGGAAGGAATTCAAAGAATGAATACAGATTGGTGTGTGTCTACAAAATTCACGGACAAATTGGTATGGTTAATGTATTTGCATTATTAGACACCTGACTCTACTTCAAGGCCAGTGTAACACCCTCGTTTTCAAACTGGCAGACAGCACACAAGGAGCCGTTCTAATCCGCTCAAAATGACAGACTTCGAAGGAAGCATTTTATGTTAGTCTCGTTTACCGTCATAGAAAACTGTTATCATTAATACTCGTATATAACAGCGCTATCTTAGCTAAAAACATTTAAAAGATAAGAAAAATGCAAGACAAATTGGTAAGGTTAATGTATTTGCATTATTAGATAACTCACACTACTTCAGGTCCAGCGTGACACCCTTTATACTCCTCAGCATCCTAAACAATTATCCTGTAGTATAGTTTTTTAGATACAATGCAATTAAATTTTCCAATTTATCTGTTCCTCCATAGAGTCAAATGGTGATATGCGTTGGAAGACACCAAAGACAAACGAACTGAGATAAAGTAATTGACACTAACAGATCAATTCCCATTTTTCTCCCTCTTTCGCTCTCTTTCTGTCTATATGTTTTTTCTCTTTCTATCATTCTTGGTCTTTCACACTCACTTTCATTCTCTTTCTTTTCAATTTCACTCTCTGTCTCTTTGCTCTGCTTTTCTCTGCTCCGTCTGTGTGTGTATGAATGTTTCTCTCTATCTCTGCCTGTTTCTTTGTCTGTCCCCGTTTCTTTTTCTTTCTCTATCTTTCTTTCTCATTCTCTACATTGAGTCAAATCTCATTTTACTCACTGCGCTTCAATTCAAAACAAAACACAAGAAAAGCCACAAGGGCCTATCAGAGGTTATCTGAGTTAACTACAACAAATAAATTGCATCTACAAGATTGTGTCTAAACTTCTTAAAACGGCATCACTATCATGGCTTGTCAAAAACTAAATGATGCAGCTACTACTTAAAGTAATAATAAAAAATAAAAATTAATAAATAATAATACAACACTAAATTAAAATAAGAATCATAACAATAATAATTATTATAATAATATTAATAATAAATAAAGATAAAGTAGCGCTGAGTGGGGGTGAGGGGAAAGCGCACCAACAGCTTTCCCAGGCCCGATCAGAGTTCACATCAACCCACCCAGTGACGGGGCATCCCTAATTTGCATTCAGGCCAGGAGGAGGGGCAGCTCCTTCGAGTACCAAGTGTAACATGCTACACTGGGTCCCTACCTGCAGGGCTCTGGATAGTGTGTGTGTTGCACTCTCTGGATAGTGACAGTGTTGCACTCTATAGATAGAGACAGTGTTGCCCTCTCTGGATAGTGAGTTTTGCACTCTCTGGATAGATAGTGTGCCACTCTCTAGATAAACAGTGTGGCACTTTCTAGATAGACAGTGTTGTACTCTCTGGATAGATAGTGTTGCACTCTCGGATATAGTGTGTTGCCTTCTCTGCATAACAATTAAATAAATGCCTCCAATGCCATAGGGCTGAAGGACTCATCACCCTTGACCTGCCTTCAAACAGCCTCTCCCATCCGAAAAGTAGGTGCATCATGTAGACACTTACACTTTGCAACAAGAGCAGCAGAACAACCTACTGGTCACAGTCCATTCATCCCTAGTAAGGCCTGAAAGGTAAGGCGGATAAAGTGTGTATTCTTTGCACCCTTTTTTCCATCTTTCTTTTACTTATCCTTTTACTCACCTAAATGGGGATGTGAGGTGTAGCATGGCTAACATTGCTGCAGCTGACATCTGGAAGATTACTCACTTTCTTCAGCTCCATTGCCTGAAGGATCTGCAGCTTTATGTATTCCGCTTCCTCTAGCTTCACTTTCTTTATAGAACTCTTCTTACAAACTTTCTTGCCCCAATACCGCATGAGGTAGTCAGAAATTGCAATGAAAAGAACTCACAACTCAATCTCAGTTATCTGAGTGATTGATTTGGGTTAATCCTTAAGGTTGTCTGCTTTCCTTTCTTCATCTCCCCCGGCTTCTTCTCCATCATTTTCCTCAGTGTTATTCAATTTAGTTGTCTCATCTTCACTGTCCAATGAGTCAAACACGTCACTATCAGTTTCTATCAGATCGAGATCAAGTCATTATTACCCTTTAATAAATTACTACTTTTCTACGTCTCTTTCCCGTCATCACCACTCCAAATCTCAATTAATTATTTATTATATTATTTTTTTATATATTACATCTATTCTCTCTTCTTGACATTACCCGAGCAGAGTTTTCTTTCTTAACCCTAAAATATAAACCCCGGCTGATTTCCACCTGACGCTATGGGCCCCCACGTGGGCACAGCAAGGATAATGAACCAAGGAGCGCGTTACTGCTATAGCTTCAGTGCACGTTTTGTTGTGGCCGAAAAATGTCTGTTCTACAGACCTCGCTGCCTAAGAATTTTCCACATAGTGGATTTTAGGTTGATTTCCACCTGACGTTTTACGGGTGGAAATCACACGAGGTTAATAATGGTGCTTAATTTGTGGTTTGTTATTTACGTTTTTTTCTCTTTGCAAGTATTAAATATTAGTTTACAGAGACCATAAACAGATACATGTTACTCCCGAAATGAGATAGACTACATTATGAAAACTACTGATACATTACCAGAGACAAGTCATGAGAGTGTAAGTGAAAATGAGGGACACGAAGATAACCAAGAATATGAGGCTAAGTATGACATTTTTGTTGCCCAAGAGTACCTTCCGAAACCTACTGATGTGGAAAGTGATGATATGAGTGTGTTGACATGCCTGGACGGCCACCTGCACGGAAAATAACACGGCATACGTCAAAGCCTTCCAAACGCTGTGCTGCCACCCCTACTACTACGCATGCTGTCTCTACTTCTGCTGCACCTGCTGAGAGCCATGAACCTTGGCCTTCTGCCCCTGCTGCCATCCCTGCTGTTCAAAGGAAACGAAGAATGCTCCGTGTTTGCGATGATAACAAGGCTCCATCAATTGTGGATTTCAAAACCACTACGCTGTTAAATACATCTGATTTTAGGTGGAGATGTCAGCCACAGGTGCTTGCAGCCACAAGAACAGCAGCAAAGAACATTATTGCAGCCTTTACTTCAGCGCCAACACAGGAGTATGGAGTTCTGACACCCCAGAAAAGTGCTTCACATTGCTATTTGAGGACCGAATTGATGATGAGATTGTAGAATGCACAAAAAATAAAATTGATATAAACGCTGCCAAGTATGGCCGTAATACAGCGACGCCCTCCAGAACAGAACCAGCAGAGGTGCGTTCACTAATATAGATTGTGCTCTTCGTGGCTGCCAGAGAGACTGCCATCTATCAACCACAGAAATGTGGAGCCTATACACCGGACTAACCATTTACTGTGTGGCGATGTTACAAGGTTGCTTCGAGTTCCTATTAAATTGTTTGCGATTCGATGACCGCAACACACGGCAGCAGAGGCAGCAAAATGACAAGTTTGCACCCATTAGGAAGATCTGGGACATCTTAATTAGAAATTGTCGAAAAATGTACATCCCAAGTGACAACCTTACTGTGGACTAGCAGCTGCTGGCATTCAGAGGCAGGTGCCCGTTACGTATTTATATATTGGCTCAAATTAGTTCTTGCAAACGACAACAAAAGCAAGTACTTATTGGGTGCGATCCCTTACCTATGGACGCAGAGGACAAGACACACAGAAAATATAAACCTTGGCCATTACTTCATGAAGGAAATGACCAAGCTATACCACCACACCTAGAGGAACGTGACCACAAGCAACTGGTTTACATCTGTGCCCCTAGTAACAGATCTCATTGACAACTGCTGCATGACCCTTGTGGGAACAGTTAAGGAAAACAAGAAGGAGGTACCGAGAAAGATGATAGAAAAAGACAGTCGCAAGTTAGGGGCAAGTGCGTTCCTCTTCACAACGTATATTACTCTGGTGTCACCCGTCCCTACAACGTCCAGGATCAAGAAGAAAATGGCACTGCTAATGTCTTCCCCATACGCAGCCAACCCTAGTAGACACTGGCAAGCCAGATGTGATTAAATTTTATAATGCCACCAAAGGAGAAGTTTACTCATTCGATCAGATGTATGCACAGTATTCATGTGGGAGAAAAACTAAACGATGGCCAGTGTGAATTTTTTCGGATGCTGAACGCCTCTTGTATTAACTCGTGGATCATACAATGTGAGAATTTGATGAGTGCAGGCTGTTGTCACCCTATTTTCCCTCGCCATTTCTACCATGCCTATTTCAACTGCCTTGTTAGGTAAGTTATGTTATTTATTAGTTCTTTGCAATACTTATTTATTATATTTGATTAAAATTATAAAATATCAAAATTTATTGGTGCCTCTAAAAAATACCCTGATTTGTATATCTTTCCTCTTGCCCGGAGTAAAGTCAGGATGTTGTGGCTGTAGCAGCTGAAGCTCATATTACCTGGGTGGTTCCAGGCAAACGCTTAAGTCTTCAGCTGCAGTATTTTCTTTCCTTAGAATTTATTGTTTAGTTTTTCGTGATTTTCAGTATTTTAGTGAGTTTTTTCTAAGTCACTCCTACAGTACTATTTGTGTCAGTAACTTATTATAAGGGGAAATGAAAGCAAATCAGTTATATTTTCTATATATTTTTATACTTTTAATATATTTTGATTGCAACTGTTTTTTTAGTTTCCAAAAATCTGGTGTTTTTCACCAGGAGTTTGTGATGGATCAAAATCATGTTAAGAATAAAATATTAGAAACTTTATATTGGGTCTTGTCAAAAAAATTCTGCAAACATATACTACCAAGTTACTCCAAGTCATGTATTTGTATTCGTTTGATTCAAAACCTGATATAATATTCTTCTGCCTTTACTGGAAGTTTTTACGAATCCTTGATAGCTTGTGTACTTTCATTTCCTTAGATATTTTATTTGAATTAAATCCCACATTGGATTTGAGATTTTGATTTGGTCGGAATAAAGTATGCAATATATAACCTGCACTTATTAAAGACAAGCCCTCTAAAAATACCCCTTATGCATCTTTAATATAAAAGTAGCATTATCCTTTCTCTTCATTCACTTATATTGGCATGTCGTTTCCTACAATCTATATCAAATGAACAAGAGCTTGTATTATATACGTAGGAGTAGATAGTAAATGAAACTTTAAGATACGCCCTTCAAATGGTTCAATTATTTATCCAGTCTCATTTCTTCCTTAACCTTGGAGCAGTGAACATGGGTATAGTTTGCCCGAGGCTAGTAACCTCATGAGCATTTATCCCCCTGCCTCACAAGGCAGGATGCTTGGAGTCTGCGTAGCTTGAGTCTAGCGAACGCTCTCATAGAGTGAGCCCACGTCGGTCCACTCCTATGCTTGAATTTCCTGCTAGACCCCTGTTTGGGTACCGTTTATCTTAGTTTAGTACTAATTATAGTAAAAAAATGATCGGCAACCTGTATCCGAGTTCAGTTGTAATAGCGTACAAAGAGAAGTTATAGTGATAAATATCACTCTTTTTAGGCTGTAATTGTTATTTCGGGTGACTAATATTGTGAACTTGTGCATGAAATGGCAAAAAATCAAAACCTGAGAGGGTTCGAGATTAGTGAAATTTTTTTTACTCCAGATAGCGACGACGATAATGATTGTGTTGAAACTGATGTACTTTATGACAGTGAGAATGATAAAAGAATATGCTCCAGAGCCACATGAAGTAGCTGAAAGTTCAGGTAGTGTATCCGGAAAAGACGTTCCTCGCCGACACAAGCAAACAAAGGCGGGTGGTTGGAATACAAAGATGTCTAGGCTCCTCCCCTACCTCCTAGCCTCTTACCCACGCCACCACAGCTAATAATCCTCCTTCTGGCCTATCCTGTATCTATGTTGCTGTTTCTGTACAGTACCCTGCTATGTCATCAGGCTCTGATGACCTTGACAACCCTTATTCTGCTGTTTTTGCTACCAACCTTGCTGCTGCTCCTGCTGCCACCATGCTGCTGCTGTCCCTGATACTGTTGCTGCTCCTGCTAGCACCCATGCTGCTGCTGCCCTACTGCTGCTCCTGAATCAATTTGACAACGTGTGGACGATGGGGAGTTGCTAGTGACTTTTAACTCTGCAACAGTCAAAAGTTGCTCAGGCTATGTATAGCACACAAAGCCTCAGGTAGCTGCAGCAATCAGGAAAGCAGCACGAAATATTGTGGCATCAATTAGGCCAGGTCCAACACAATTAGCTGCTACCTCCAGCACACCTAAAGAGTGTTTTCTCCTGTTTGTGCCTGATACCATGGTGAATTTGATTGTGGAGTTCACCAACAAGAAGATTGATGTTGTTGCCAGGAGGTACAAGAGACAAACAGCGACTGTACAGCAAACAACAGCAGCAGAGATACGTAACCTGCTAGTTGTCCTTATATTCAGTGCTTACAGTAAAGATAACCACATGAATACTAAGGAGTTGTGGTGCCTAGTCGCAGGGGCTTCTTTCTACAAGGCAGCAATGTCTAAGGTGCGTTTTTGCTTCCTGCTGTACTGCCTTAAGTTTTATGACATATCCACACAGGAGCAGAGGCAGGCCACTAAAAAATTAGCCCCAGTCAGGGCTGTGTGGGACATGCTTATGGCTTGCTGAGAGGACAACTACACAATTTACGAAAACCTCACAGTAGATGAGCAATTGCTGGCTTTTAGGGGTAAGTGCTATTTTAAGATGTATATCCCAAATAAGTCAGCAAAATATGTGATAAAAATTGTTATGGTGAACGATGTGGAAAGTAAGTACATGTTGCATGGTATTCCCTATCTAGGGAAATATGGCACAACAGCAAGACATGGCCTGCAACTCGGCCACACGTTCACCAAAGACCTCACATGCCTCTACCACCAAACCAACAGAATCCTCACTGGCAAAAACTGGTTCACGTCTGTGCCTCTTATACAGGACATGCTCAGTAAAAGACTGACAGTGGTGGGGACAGTGAGGTTGAACAAGAGAGAAATCCTTGAAGTAATGAGGCAGAAGGACACCCGCACACTTGGCAAATCAGTATTCCTGTTCACAAAAGATATGACACTCGTATCATACCTCCCTAGGACATAGAAAAGCAAAAGGAATGTGCTCCTGCTGTCAAGTATGAACACACAGGCATCGGTGGATGATGTGAGTGGGAAGCCTAAGATCATTGAATTCTATAATGCAACAAAAAGAGGGGTCGCCACGTTTGACCAGATGTGTGCAACATATAACTGCAGAAAGACAAGTAGGTATCCATTGTGTAAGTTCTTTGGGATGCTGAATTCATGGCTCAATCACCAGAGCGACACTGCCATGGTAAGAGGCAGCGCCATGCAGAGAGGAAAGTACATGCATGAATTTGCCCGGCAACTTATCAGACTCTCAGCTGAGAAACGACTAAACACCCCAACACAGCATCGACAGGTGAAGCTGGTCGTTAGACAGGTTTGCTCCCGTATCCTTTCCTCTGGCACGGCTGCAGGTGCAGGACCATGAAATGTTTTATTTTCGTGTGGGTGTGTACAAATGTGTTAGATTTATATAACTAAATCCATTAAGTTCATTTTATTAGCCACTACAATCTCATACCAATAAATTATGGAAAATAAGTATCCAAATCAGTGACAGGAAGTTGCAAGGGATGGACATCAATGGAGATGCTTAGTAGGCATTTCGAGGTGATTTGAGGGGTTTCATAAGAGAAAAACAAATTATATTGAACAATTATTCATTTTTGGTGCACTGAAAAAAAGGTGTTCTTCCTACTCTCTTCCCGACAGTTTGTGCATCGTCAGTCTCATATGCAGTCCCTGGGAGGAAAGCCTGACATCTTTTGAGGCCTGAACGAACGTTTGGGCGAATTCTATGCAAGGGATTTTGGGGTTGAATTTTTAACCAAAATAATTGACAAATTTCCACTGTTATGGGGGGTATTTTTATAATATACCTTTCTTAAAGTAAGTATGGATTTTTATTTGTTTAATTAGCATATACATGCTTTTTAGTTAGTGTGTATATGAAAGGATTAATAAATTTGTATATTTACTATTTTTCTTTTATTTTCTAAAACCAGGTATAATATACCCGAGCTCAGTAACTGTGTAACAGGAAAATATGTTCAGGGCTCCGGGGTTAATTAATGTTTTTGCTCTAAGTCCCTTCTGAGTCAAAGTTTTTACAATTACAATTTTTTTCCTTGGTTGATTAAATCAATTCCCCAGGTTAAATGTAAATTGCAACTTTCTTGATTTCTTTCTCGGTTCCTAACTATCTAGTTAATGCAATTTGATTTAAAAATCAATACTCTTATATATTCCCGTCGTCAGACTTCCTCTTGATTATTTATTTTGTTATTCTTCTGATCTTTTGGTGCAAATCATGAAATATATCCATTTCTACCTTTTAAGATAACGCAAAGACTTGGAAATGCTTATATTTCTGTTCTCGAACAAAAAGAACTTTTTCGAGGACTCCAATAAATATCCAAGGACGAGGTTTACGCTTTCAAATCAAATTTCAAATCCATTCCTTTCGTGTCTGGATTTTCTGGTTGAAACTACGTTAAAAGAAGTCAAAAATAGGATTGTGTTTTATGTTGTTTTTTTATTATTTTATGTTTGAATCGAATTTTGTGTAGGTTTGTGCAATTTATTTCAGAGGTATTAATCTCTTTCTTTCAATGAAAGTGAAAAAGGTAAAAGTGATACTAAGATTTAAAGTGGTCGTTATCTAAGGATGCTTGCTAGACTTCCGTGTGTATTTGTGTATCTCAAGGTTTAGAATCATAAGCGATTATATCTTATCCATTTCTGTTTGCATTAACAAATTATTTTATATTAAATGAGTTGAAAGATAGAATGATTTATTTAGTTTTAACGCAGCCATGTAGCAATGAATGATGATTAATATTAAAAATCATATATCACATTTATAAATTTAAATGACAGATGTTTTTACTAATTTAGTAATCTCACCTCACAAAAAGCTAAAAATCCTGGATGTATTATATTACCCATATGTTAAACTTTCAAATCCATTTATTACGCAAACTACACTGAAGTGACAAGAGTCACAGGATAGGACTGTATAAAGTTAACGGTGGGCAGTGCCACCGTACATATATCTCATGCACATTTGTATCAGTTGCGATGTGAGATATTTTAGGTTAGTGGGAACATCGATTAGTTCATTATGGCATAGATTTGAATTAGGAGTCAAAATGAGTATGCTAGTGAGTGCCAGTCAAAACTGTCCATATATTCAACATAACTCGACCTACGGTGCCATGTGTGTAGCAAGAATATCTCATGGAATTAATTAGCCGGGACCATTGCCAGCACAGTGTCCAAGCACGGGTTCTCAATGATCGGTATCATGAGTGTCTGGTTAGAATATTCTCTGGTAAGAAATAAGCAACCCTGGCTGCTGTTTCATCCACATTCAATACAGGAGGTGCTAGTCTCACATGCATCCGACCAGCGCAGGGTTCTTTACTTTTCATGGAATAGTCGAGCAGAATACCCAGCAGAGTTCTCTTTACAACAGGACACCGGACAAGGAGCCGTAATAGGGATCATGACATCACAAATTAGATCCTACTCCATGGGTAATAAAGAAGTGGTGTGGTCCTTTTAGTAACGGTTATGTTTTTGGAAGAATAATGAAAAAGAGAAAAGAATCCCCCCCCCCTGACCTCCTCAGTTCGCCGTTGACTGCTCTAAAGTCGTCTGCCCTATATACTACGAAAATTATAACAATGGAAAGACCTTTAATGAGGCGTCGCGGTTTCTCGCTATGGACTCTAATCACGACCGAAGGCAATTAACGAAATCTGTTGGCGATGAATCTCTCCCCACGTCTAAATAATTTCGGAGTATATATTCGAAAATTCGGAATTCACACGAAGATTGTGTCTGAAGCCGCCGTCCAGTACGCTAGCCGTAACGTCTTCGTTAGTCGAGAAGAATTGAGTAATTTTCGAAGAGCCAAAGAAGAGCTATTCATCACTCGTTGTTGTTCGAGGAGATAGTTTTAGGCGCGCTTTAACCCTTCTTACCACGTCATCGGACTTAAGGATCGGAAAAGCCATCCCCGAAGCATCCCCTTTTGCCTCTTAAAGATAAGAGGCCCCATTTCAATTTCCCGTAGTTGGATTGAGCGTATCGTGAAATGCCCACAAGTTCAAGGTTGAACTTACCTTCCTGGTCATAGGCGCCGCCCATCAAGGTAAAAGAGATTTAACCCTGCTTCGTCCCACTCCTCCACATTTGTCGCGTCGAACCTCAAGGATCCCCTTTTTTCTAGAACATGCATAATTGTAAGATCATTTCTTAATTAATTCTCCCTCGGTTCAAACTTAAGTGATAGTGTTAATCATCTTAGCCGTGAACCGTGAATATTTAATTGCATTGCATTTAACTTGCCCTATATGTGTATATAATCTTTAGTTCTATTAAAGTATATTTTTGTAGCCATGTTTGAATTTTACTTGGCCTAGCAAATGTGTATTTAAAGCACTCTTAGAGCCATCTTCATGAGGAGCTTTAATTTCGTTCAGCTAGTAGGCCTGTGTGCGTATAACAGCATACATTATTGTTTCTGGCTAACGGTAAGGTTCTGCTTTGACGCAGTACCAATGAGTTCATGGACCTCATTTTTCATCCAGGCAAAGCGAATGCTGGGGGTGGCTCCATAGTGCTTTGTGGATTGTTCACCTGGAATGGGCTGGATCAATTTTGTGACAATTTACATTTATTCATGTTTTTGATGTACTTAAAAACCATGAGATAATCCAGTAGAAAAATTCACCAAGCCATCGATTACAAATTGGTTCCAAAGCAATCCGAGGGGTGGCCACCACATTCAGCAAATAAAAACCCATTTGAGCATTTAATAGACGCAATGGCCATAATTAGTTGCAGCCAAATTTAATCCCATACCTATACCCGAGAAATGCACATAGCTCTGGAGACAGCATGGATCATCATCTCTCCAGAGGTCTTCAGGACTTTTGCTGGATTTTGCTAGGTTAGAAAGGGTCCTTCACGAAACTAGCAACCTACATATCATATGAGAATTGACAATTCAGATTAGTAAAATATTAGTTTCTTCCTCTTTGCCTCTCTTGGTCTATGATTAGCGGTTTTGCTTTATATTTATGCTCGCTTCAGGGTACGCAACTATTAAGAAAACGCTCAGTTTATTATTTCTGATCTGTTTGTCGTCTTTTTGTTTCAATAGCATTTCACAAGTGATTGTGTATGCAATCCTTTTATTTGTCTTCTTCTCTTTACTCTTTGTGGGTGGTCAAAAACTCTTTCTGTAGTTTAAACTCGTAGATTTAAGTCATTATATGTAACTTCCGTCCATACAAGGAAGTAATTGTAAAAACTGAATCGCAAACCACTTTAATAATTAATAATCTTATCGATTTATTGCATTATTGAGATCAAACTTAGGACTTACCATCCCTGTTGGCACCTAAAACAAAGAGTACTTTAACTTGTGTTGAGTTAGTCAAATGCATCGAGTGCGAGGAAATTATAGGGAATATATACCAGTATGTCACACATTAAGAACGGTGTTATATAAACGTAATTGGAGACAAATTGTAACGTTCTTTCTTGCTCCCTATTGTTTCTTGGCAGGAATCTTTAGCATGACGAGCCCTTAATGCTCTGTAGCAGCCACTTTCCATTAGAATATAAATTGTCATGTATAAACCAGGTTCTTTCAAATGCGAAGGATGAGTGAAAAAGCTTTTTCTTGTTATATCTACCTTCTAGGTTTGTAGAGGTATAAGAGTTTAGCATATATCTCTCTCTATATATATATATCGAGGCCAAGGAAATAATAAAAAAAGACATCTAGGTTTAGCTTTGCCCCTCCGATGGTCTCCGATAACATAGGAGAACGGGTAAAATGGTAAATTTTCCGAGACAGATGCCTGGCCGCAGGTCAAAAGGCAGGCCCTTTGAGGGTGTACTTATAAACAATCAATTCAAAAGTGCAAACTTCTGATCTCGTATTACCCTATCTCAAAGCTACAAGACGCCAAGCCCGGGAGACCAACCTGAGGTCTCACCTTGTGAGTCCCCCCTCCACCTTCCCCATTAACCCGCGGGATTAATTTGTGTATATAACAGGCTGACCCGAGCAAAAGCGGCTTTTTGTTCGTTCTAACGGAAGAGACAAGAAATTCACCGGTTAAGAGATTATTGGAGTTCGAGAAGAAAACAGAAAAATGACCTGTAGAAAGTTTTCTGCAAGTTAAGTAGAACTTGCAGTCCTTGTATAAAACCAGATTGTACCAAGGAAGCTCGGCGCCGTTCAAGCCCTAAGATTATTAAGTATCAAGCTACCAAGTTTGAGGACTCTAAATCTTACTCTATTTGAGTTGGACAAATCCCAACTGGATAGAAAAAAAAGAAGACAACGATTTTATATCGTCCGGAAGAAAACGAGGTCAAGGTCGGACCAACTGGCTATAAGTAGAAGGACTAAGCTTTCGCTTGAGCATCCACGTAAACCAGATCCCTCGTGACGTCACCCATCAGATCGACAAGCAGTCGACGAACGCCATCTATTGAGCAAACAACCATCTACTCAAGCTACGCCTCTCCGGAACAAAATCACCGAAGATAGTCTAACTGGTCTCGAGTATTTAATTTCCATTAACTTATGTGAGTAAAGAATAATCCTGTTGTTTATGTCCACGGGCATAATAATTAGTTTATTGGATGTCCGGCCAAAGACAAAGATATTAACTTAAAAATTGTTCCCCCTGTAAAATACTATCTCGTATACGAGTCTTGAGAGCTCACCCAGTAATCCCATTTTCCTTTTTTTAAGTGTATTAGATCTGTTATTTAGTGAGAGGTTTTATGTTCATTAAAGTCTATTTTTCTACTAAAAGCACTGTTTTATTTATCCTCGAACGAGTTAAAGTGGCAATAATTGATAAAGTCAAGAAAAAACCCTTTTATTCATAATTAGAATAAAAATAAAGTTTAGCACTCTTAGAGAACGATCCTCAAGCGATCACCGAGGCACGAACCTACGCCTTAAGTCCAAGTGTATTTGGTTTATAAAAAAATTAATGAAACAAATAAATATATATATATAATCTTGGCTAAGCTACGACATATTTAAGTAGTGTCTGGTGTGGGGTTGAGTCAGAAGAACCCAAATTCATGATGAGAGAACAAAAAACCTTACCCATAACAAATAATTGCCAACCCGTTCGAGGAAAATTTAAATAAAGAGACTTCAAACAAGTCTTAAAGATTCAGTGAATTGTAGTTACTGTACAATGAGGAAAGTAGATTAGGTATACAATGTAAGATACTGTAAAATACGATTTACAGTAAAAAGATGCGAAGAGAATTAAAGTATGTAAAATAAATATGGTGGAATAATATGATTAAATTATATGGCGAATAATATAGTAAATAATAGTGACTATGATGCACTGTGAATTATGGGCTGCAATGAGAAGTAAATATAATCAGGACCTACTCTCGTATGGTCGTTTGCAAAGAATGTGAATGTGGAATTAACTAAGTATGATTTGTTTGGAGGTAAATGACTAATTGTAGAATGAATGATTACCAACCTTTATACGAAGAAAGCTGTGAGTGTGCTATTTGGTCGAGCTGGAAGTGTTTGTTTGTTTGTTTGTTTGTGTGTGAAATTTTAAGAGGTGTTGTTTGGAACAGTATTACGTTAAATGAATTGACAAGTAAAATGAATGAATGAATTAATTATTAGATTGTACATAAAATTATTTAATTAACAAAAGTTGAAGTTAATTAATTGAAAGATTAAATTGACAAAGTAAAGTAAAATAATTGAACGATTAAATTGACAAAGTTAAAAGATTGCAAAATATGAATTTTACATAATAATTGATGTATATATATATATTTTAGTTTCCCAGTAGGTTTTTATTATAGGAATGACCATAGGCATTGCTATATTACGAAGGTAGGAATTATAACTTAACGAAGAGTGTTGTGTATTGTGTTGTCGTGTTTTTGGATAGGAATAATCCAATCAAGAGGTTTAGAAAAAGGTAAGGTTAGAATAGGAAAGGCTAAGGGACTCCAAATTGCATACGTAACGTTCGTTACAGCGGTGAGGTTTTGACGAATATAGCCAATATGTCTTAGTTTGAAATATTTTACAAACAAGGTCAAACCCTAGGACTAAAGGACATTCTTGCATACGTCCAAGGTAAAGAAAGGACGGAAAGGGAAATAAGGAGAGAAGAAGCTCAAAGGCAGGCAGAAGAGAGAAAGTAACAGATGGAATGAGAAGAGAGGGAAAACATAAGAGAACATGAGAGAGCATTGAGCAAGGACCAAGTGGAAGTGCAGTCCTTGGGGTCCAGGACTGAGACACCGCAGGCCCCAACTATGAAGCTGCCACCGTACAAGGACGAAGACGACCTATACGCGTATCTCTCGCACTTCGATTTTTTTTTTAAATGAATCACTGGGATATCGAAACCGACGGTATTGCCAGACTACTTCTTCTACTCAGTACCCGAGTATGAGACATATTCATGTCTCTACCGTCTGATGCGACGAGAAACTATTCTACCCTGAATGCAGAACTACTGGGGGCCATTAACCCAAATCCTGAAGACCATAGGATAAAGTTTAGGCAGGCTAGGATTCAGCCCGGACAAACCTGCCGACAATTTCGTTTTACTCACAGGAGACACCTCCAATTTTGGTTAGAGTCAGCCCGAGTGAGAAATGATTTCAACTCACCTATCGACTTCATACTGGATGACCAGTTATTATGCACGCTTCCTCCAGAATTAAGGGCCTTTGTCAAGGACAGGAGAGCAGAGTCCTTCGATAAGTGTGTGTCAAAAGCCGACTTGCATTTGTCCAACCATAGATTATATCCGAGAGAAGGTAGTAAAAACAAGCCCTCGTCCCCGAAGAAAGGTGGGTATCATCAGAAACCCTTTTCCCCAAAGAAAAGGGGTTATCCCTAGAAACCCCCGCAAAATAACTCCCCTAAATTCGTCAGGAACGCCGTAAACCCCAGAAACCCCATAACCTGCTTTAGTTGTGGCACCTAAGCACACCTTAGCTATAATTGCCCCCAAATCTCGAAGCTTAAGTCGTCTTCGACCCAGCAGGTACATAACCTGATAGCAACGTTGGAACCAGAACAACCTTCGAATCCCTCACCTCCTTTGACCACATCGAATTCCCCTGAACAGCTGATGAATTTTGTATACAGCAAAAATTCTCCCGAAGGACTAAAATTCGAGACTGAGGCCGTAAATGGTTGCCGAGTCTTAACCGTGTTACGCGATACGGGGTGTACCTGTATTGTTGTAACAAACAAATTGCTTTCCCCTATCAGCCCCCATCACCAGAAGTTCGCGGTCGTCCAAGATTTCCTGGGTAGACCAACTAAGTTCCCTGTCGTCCGATGCCACATACAGTCGAAGTATTTTTCTGGCTGGACTGACATAGCAGCAGCGCCTATTAGATTCTGCTCTGTATTAATAGGTCAGAGCACGCAGCTCTCCCCAAATCTGATAGCTAAACTAGTAGTCACCCAGATGCCCACGAATGAGAGACAAACGGTCTCGACCCATTCGTTTTCGTCCGAGAAACATGTGGACGAAAGGATATGTCCACGAGTTGTCAATACGGCGACGGATGTGGTACCCACCCTCCCACTCCATGAGGGCAAGGTAGCGAAGAAGGAGTATGAATAAGAATAAATATAAGAAGAGTAACTCATATGCCTAATAAGCAAGCTGTAGCCAAACAAGTTCCTCCTGATCACAGGGCAATCAAAGAAACTTTTCACGAAAAAGTTCTGACGGAGAAATCTTCACAAGATCAAAATAAATGTGCAAAACCCTAAAGAAAATAATTCTCAGAAGACAAAGATGGTGACCGAAAACTCAAGGTCAAATGCATTGGTTGAAACAGGAGTACAAACCTACTTTCAAGAAAAGGAAGGTTGTAAAGAGAGTTTAATGAAAGAAATCAAAGAAGAATTTCGGGAAGATCAATCTACTCTCCATAATGAAAATCAACCCTATTCCCGAAAGGAAAACTCAATAGTAAATAGACAAATAAAGATTAAAGTAAAAGTAGAAGCACGAAGATGTGTATGTGTTTGGAAGGAGGCCTCTTTCTATTCTGGCTACGTGTACGTGACTACCACTACACGGGAAGGACACTTACATGCCCGTAACACCATCCCAAATCGACACCGCGTACGCATTCCCCCGGTGAAAACTTATAAATACCACTTTGCTGATGAGGCCATCTCTGAAAGGAGTCAAAATTGGGAAAAACGGTCTATCCACACAACATAATTTTGTAGACGCCATAATAAAGATGCCGCTATCGTAAACCAAAAAGCAAGTACGTTCGTGCGTAGAGAGCGCCCCCTGCTACCGAAAATTCCTACCACATAGCTTATGTCAGTCGAAAACTCACGATGTAGGAAACAACGTATGCGACTGGAGTACTGAAAGTATTAGCCATAGTGTAATACCAGGTTAATATAGTTTACATACGATAATTTTTTTTTGTGTGTAGATAAAAAAAGAATTTCTGTTGGTTAATTTGTACGTATAAGTATATCTCTAGTGTTGTAGTTTTTTGTGTATTTAGTAGAATCGGTTACGATAAGTGTTAATTAGGCGCACGGTGGACATAATTCAAATAATAAGAGTTATGTGAATGGGGCGTTCCCACTATTGGTCGAATAGCTTTTGTAAAGATGTTGTTTTAGTAAGGCTCTTTACGTAAAGCACAGGCGATCCCGCCATCCCAGGATCATTTTAAGGGTGGAGGAATGTAGAGGTATAAGAGTTTAGCATATATATATATATATATATATATATATGTATCGAGGCCAAAGAGATAATAACAAAAGACAACTAGGTTTAGCTTTGCCCCTCCGATGGTCTCCGATAACATAGAGGAACGGCAAAATGATAAATTTTAAGAGACAGATTCCTGACCGCAGCTCGAAAGGTAGGCCCTTCGAGGGTGACTTATAAAAAATCAATTCTAAAGTGAAAACTGCCGATCTTGTATTACCCTCTCTCATAGCTACAAGATGCCAAGCCCGGGAGACCAGCCTGAGATCTCACTTTGCGAGTTCCCCTGCCACCTCCCCCATTACCTTGCGGAAGGAATTTGGGTATAAACCCAGGTTAACCCGAGGAAAAGCGGCTTTTTGTTCGTTCCAACAGAAGAGACAAGAAAGTCGCCAGTTAACAGAAGATTTTTCAAGTTCGAGAAGAAAACTGAAAAATCACAGGTAGAAAGTTTTCTGCAAGTTAAGGAGAACTTGCAATCCTTGTACAAAACCAGATTGTACCAAGGAAGCTCGGCACCGTTCGAGCCCCAAGATTATTAAGTATCAAGCTACCCAGTTTGAGGACTCCAAATCTCACTCTATCTGAGTTGGGCAAACCCCAACTAGATAGAAAAAAAAGAAGACAACGATTTTGTCTCGCCTGGAAGAAAACGTGCTCAAGGTCGTCACAACCGGCTAATAGTCGAAGAACTAAGCTTTCGCTTGAGCATAAACCCAACCCACATCCCTCACGACGTCACCCGTCAAATCGACGAATGCCATCTATTAAGCCTTCCATCATTTTCGAATCGAGCCTCGAAAGCTCACCCAGTAATTCCATTTTCTTTTAGACTTGTATTAGATCTGTATTTTTTTATGTTAAATAGTGAGATTGTTTATGTTCATTAAAGTCTATGTATTTTTAAAACACTGTCTTAATTATCCTTGAACGAGTTAAGGTGACAATATTTTATAAGGTCAAGAAAGAAACCCAGTTTATTTGTTCTCTAGAATAAAAAATAAAGATTAGTACTCTTAGAAAACGATCCTCAAGCGATCACCGAGGCACGAACCTACGCGTCAAGTCAAAGTTTATTTGGTTTATAAAAAATTAATAAAACAAATATATATATATATATATATATATATATATATATATATATATATATATATATTCTCCGCTAACCTACCACAAGGTTCTCCCGCATCCTACCACACAACACGTAACTGGTTGGTCAACATTGATGATGAAACCCTCTGTTTCTGCCCCACCGAGTTTTAATGGCTTGACTCTTTTCAAATTTCATCAAGATTTTGCGCTATTTCTATGCTCCATTTTCCCGTAATTTTATGCTGCACCTTATTAAAATAAATTAAAAAGAAGACAGCAAAATTTGCCCTTCGATCGAGTATATACATCTAACCTACAATAAGAAATAAAGCTCGTAAAGCTTATTTTATTTCGCATCCCCTGATAATATGATATTTTCCCTATGATACCAGTTTGTAATATGGCAAGTGTATGTACATTCCTATTTCCACTTCCTATTAGAGTAATTGGTACTATCTCTGTTATAGCAGAACTCCACAGTCTCTCAACTCAAATTGACCTATTACTAGAACCCATCCTTTAATCGCGATGAGTGGTTCATTTCATAGAAACTTATTTTCAGTTTTTCTTATTATTTTTCCTCCTTTTGTATTATCATTTTTTCTTCTCTTTCACATGGTAATCCTTAGAAGGATGAAACGTTCTTTATTATGCATTAGATGGAACATTTGGATTTGATCTTTTATATGTAAACCATCTCACTCTCTCCATTAACCTGCAACTAAGCTCTCAGACAATAACGTAGTGACAAACCATTAGGTTTGAAACAAAGTTCTCGCTAAATCTTTTGTAAAAGTAAATTTATTTATAGATGTAAAGTTTTAGACGTATTTGAAAGTTTATTCATTTATAGATATATACAGGTTATACGAGTAGTTAATGTGAGGCGGCCGAGTCATTTCTAGGCCTCAATTGCAAGTGGACATGACCTAGAGACTAAGTAACTAAGTCACTATGCACTTCAAGTAATTAGTTGGACTCCCTAAATGATATCTAAATACCCACCAAATGACTCTCGTAAACATCAACGTACTGTTTTAATGTATGATCCCCACTCCGGACTAAACGCTGCCTAATCACAATGTCATATCATCTCGCATTTGAATAAAACACAATAAGTACTTGCACAACCTAGGATTGGTTTGATAGTTTTCAGCCTGGTCAATTTGATTTTTAAGATCAACCAAGAAGTAGTTTATGCATCTATGTCAAAACTGATCGACATGTTACATTAGGAGTCGTGGCTAAAAGGCTTAGCGTCATTCAGACAGCCATTATGCATAAATTAGAGGAAATGGGCGAAGTCAACAAACTGGATATATGGATTCCACGTAAACTGACTGACTTCGACCGTCAGCGCAGCATAGACACCTATCGGAGATTACCGTCCAAGAAATAACTTTTTGATCGGGTCAACTATGTGGTTAGTGTAGATGAGAAATGGTGTCAACACTCGAACATGGCACGTAAAAATTGCTGAACAAACAAAGGTACACCTGCACAACCTCAAGCAAATGCTATAACGCAAACAGTCTATTGACGCTTAATTCTACAGTCAACACCTGCAACAGGTAGCAGATGCAATTGCACCAAAATTGACTGATGTCATGGTTTTTCATGATAACACTCGACCACAGTTTTCAAATGATTCCGTGAAAAAGTCTTGGAGCTAGAGCTTGAATTCCTCTCTCACCTACCGTATCCAAAATATCTGGCACAAACAGACTACCATATATTCCAGGCACTGGAGAACTTCTTGAACGGCAAAACGTTAGCAAATAATGACGAACTGAAAACTGCAGTTGGAAACTTCTTTGATAGCAAACCAGTTTACTCATATAATAAAAGCATCCCTGATCCATCTTATCGCTGGAAGCAGGCTTTTTAAAATAACGGTGGTAACATCGTTCACTTGTGTTTCCTTTGCTGCATTGTTTCGTTGTAAATCATTGTCAATAAGAGTTGTGAGGGAACTTTGTTGGCAACTTATGAGTTCGTTACAATCTTATTCTGAGAACAATGTTGTTTTAGTTAGCTGTTTAGAGTTTTATGTACTTAAGATTTCTTTCAAAAGAAAGAAAGGTGCAGCTCAGAGCACACACACAAACTCCGACTCTTTGAAAATAATGGATTACGTGGACTATGTAAAGAGGTTTGGACTAATGAATCAAGATGATAAAAGTTTTTCATGCGAATTCAATGATAATTATGGATTTATGGGAATTTAGTAATCAAGAATGAAATTTCGTTGGAGTTTTGAAGAAGAAAACGGAGCTAGTGACAAAACTGATTCAAATTATGATTTGAAGTGATTCTACACAAACCTGGTGTTGAATTATTTGGCGTACTATGTGGGAACTTGCTAGAATGCTCTTGTTGGACTTATATATATATATATATATATATATATATATATATATATATATATATATATATATATATATATATATATATATATATATAGTCGTGAGTATTGCTGCTAACCAGGCTGATTTTTAATTTCACAGCGAAGGCAAGGGCGCAGAAGATGCTAAAGTACATATATTTATTTCAATTTTGGGAAAAACGTCGGTGGCAACATGCCCATCTTCAGGTTCGAAGATTAAAATTGTAAAAAAAAAAAAAAAAATTATAGAGTCATTAAAGTTGTGGAAAAAGAAAAGAATTTGAACTAAAGGTTTAAATGGAATAAAAAAGTTGTTTTATTTTTCCTATAAAAAATATTAAGAGTATACAATTAAATTGATTAAATTGTTTATCGAGCATTCAGTTTTGCTCGATAATTCTTCAGTCCCCCTTCTAATTACTTAATTATATATTCCTGTTGTATTGACCAACCTATTCCTCTACACCAAACATACACCTAACATAGATCCAAAGTTTCCTTTAGCTTCCTCATTACTTAATTTCTCATTCTGGGCTCCATCTCCAACTCCGTTTGGTAACCACTTCATTCTTAATTGTTTAGTTAATATTTTTTAAACACTTGAATTTTTCTTTTACTTTATACCTTTAATTGACTTCCACCATCTTAAACCATTTAAATTGTTACCCCTCTGTTTCAGATTAGTATTTATTTTAGTTTATACATTTAGTTTTTAAACTTTTTTGTCATTTTACTCAGTATTTTCTTAGTTTATTTGAATTGATTTATTAATTTATATTTTTAATTGCCTTTTTGACTTTTTAGTTTAATCATAAAATAGGTAATTACTCCTTTGATTTGTTTTAGTCCTTATATTATTTCTTTCGTGTTTTTTCCAATACTTTTTATCAATTCAATTGTTTATGTCTTTTGTGTATCTTTTAATCAATTTAATTGTAGACTCTAAATATTTTTTATAGGAAAAATAGCCAAACTTTCTTACTCCATTTAAACCTTTAGTTCAGATTCTTTTCTTTTTTCACAACTTTAATGACTTGATAATTATTATTTTATTTTTTTTACAATTTTAATCTTCGAACCTGAAGAGTGGCATGTTGCCCGAAACGTTCTTTCCAAAATTGAAATGAATATATGTACTTGAGCATCTTCAGTGCCCTTGGCTTCGCTGTGAAATTATATATATATATATATATATATATATATATATATATATATATATATATATATATATATATATATATATATATATACATATATATATATATATAATAAAATGAGGTCTGCCTGACTCTCCATTTTTGGGAAGAAAGGTTAGACCTTCTTCATAAAAAGTAAAAGTGATTTCTTATATAAAGTCCTCCGTGAAAGAGAAAAGAAGTAGTGTCGCGTCTCTAAGTGTCTCCCTAATGGAGCTACGAGTCCGTTGCCAAACTTGCACCGTCTGTTCGACCGAGGGAACGTGAGCTGTGTTTAGACCCTAAAGAGAAATGTTAATTTTACCGTTTTACCGTGAGCTGTGTTTAGACCCTAAAGAGAAATGTTTTACCGTAAATCCTTGTTCAATTGTGGGAGGCAAGAGCAACCCGTTTGTCTATTCACCACAAGGATACACGAAGTAAATTGTTTACCAACAACTCTTTGATGTAGCATTGGTTAAAGAATAATTTGTGATAATTATAAGAATTTCAACCTCTATCTTGCGTATAATATTTGGAATAATTTTTTCTAAAGGGACCAGGACAGATTAGGGCCAGGCTAGCCTAAAATCATCTTCTAGGATAGGAATATTAGAACACTGTCTCTAAACACAAATTCGATAGCAGAGCTCTTTGGTGATCTACTGTCAGCACAATTAGCCAAAGCATTCTGACACTGGGAAATGGCAAAGTACCTCTTGATGCTGATGGTGGAATAGAAATATCTCCTGTCTACATAGTTATTAATACTATTAATAACATAAACACCAAGGTATTACTAAGTTTTCACCAAAACTACAATTGGCTGTGTGAAAGAGATATATGGCTCCGAAGAACCACACTGTCTGTAGAATCAATAAACATTTACTGTTTGCCCTCTCAAGGATTCAACGGATTTACAATTCAGTTGATACAATTTCGGATAATGCTCAACTATTCAATTATTTCCCAGAGTTCCTTAGCTCTCAAAAACCTCTTGAAGTACTTCCTCACCAAATGTAGTGAAGGTAGTAAATTTAAATAATGTTTTTGCCCAATTTTGATCCAACAAAAGAATGTAATGGCACTCGCTGGTGGTAAAGAATTTGATGCCATATGTTATAGAGGTCAACCATTCTTACTGGAAGTGGAAAAGGAGAGGATGTCTTCATTTACATAATAACCCTAAATAAATCAGAATCAGCATTGCCATTTCTATTCAGAAGATTATATTTCCTAATCCGTGTAAAGTTTCCAATGTGAATAAAAATAAATCGTAGGTAATAATGACTCTATTAGTGGCATAGTTGCTATTAGATTAACCGTGTTTTTCTTATGGTCAAATCTAATGCGGATTGATCTAGAGTTGAAAGCAAAAGTAATCTGTTTGTATTTAATCAAAAAGGAAAAACTAAAAATTTTGCGTACAAAGGTGTTGTGTGGCGTCACAGAATAGGATTAAGTTTAGTTCATAGAATGAGAACATTGTTTGTAAAGACTAAAAAAAAAAAAATCAAATTTGTCTTACTTTATTTCCGAACGCCCATTTTACCAGGGCAACGACGGGTATTTCTGCTAGTATATATATATATATATATATATATATATATATATATATATATATATATATATATATATATATATATATATATTAGGTCCCTTGACTTACCATTTCCGTAGGTCATTCATTCCAACGGGCAAAACAACTGCATCTCCAAATTTATCTGCTAAACATTCCAAATATCTCGCGCATGCACCCCACACGTGCTCCTAGCAAACATTTTAACGCTCCTTTTATGAGCTCTCACAAGGAAATGTCTTAATTATATATCCAAATTAAGTATAAACCTAGCGAGCACTTCGGGTATCTTACTTCCTTTGCTTTCGCCTATGAACACCTCCACTTCACTTATTTCACATAGATTTGATGCAGTACTTAACATAATTATTTATCTTCCCTCCGAAGCCTGCCAGATAATCTACACGTGCTCTGGCAGGCACTATGATTTTTTTTCCTCTCTCACTCGCTAGATGACATACTTGTATCTACATAAATATTTAACTAGAATAGGCCCGCGTAAACTCTTTATGTGCTTAATTTACTTTTATTTTACATACCCCCCTTACTACTATCGCAGCGCAAAACAATAAACTTATTAATACAAGTACCAGTTTTGGCAAAAGTCTGTTATAATCCGTGTTATATCCTTCGAGAGTTTTGTCGAGATAAGAAAGTAGTGAATCATGATCTCTTCTCCAGCGCACTGGTCACAAAAAGAGAGACATTGCCAAGTGGATCAAGGTCAGCAGGATGACTGCCCAAAGAGTCGTGAAGAGGCTCAAGTAGGTAGAAGACCTTAAAATCGACCCTGTTCAGACATATCTCATCTTTACAATCGTCTTAATGTGAGAAAAGCCTTCAAAACTACTCTCAACCTCAAAATGACTGCGCTCGCGATCAAGTAGAAAATGTCGGTGGCCACGGTGCATATGGCCACCAAACAGTAAAGCCGAAAGAGCTTAAAGTGAGTAGAAAGTCATCTGGCCTCCACTATATGCGAGAACAACGTCAGGAGCTTTCATGACCTAGTCAACGACTTTAAGAGTCATGGCATTCGAATTCTTATTTTTTTGATGAAAAGGCCTTTACGGTAGATCATGTCATCAACATGCAGAACCAATGCTTAGTCAGCTTCGGCCAGGACGTCTGGAAGGTTCACAACGTGTCGTCAACCAAGCAGACAGCGTACGTGATGTGGCTTGACGTTGTGGCTTTAAACGGCCACAAGATGTGGACAGTGTGGTTCGAGGCTGTTAACTGGCTCACTATGGCCGATTTCAAGAACATATTAGCTACAAAAGTCCTGCTCTAGGTACTAAAAATCAGGAAGAAGGCAAAATACGTCTATTAGTATGACGGTGCTCCAGCCTACATAACCACCAAGAACGTGCAAGAGTAGTTGCGTTCGAACATATAGTTCTGTTAGAAGGAATTTTGTCCGGCGTAGTCGCATGACCTCAATCCCCTGAACTACAGCGTATTGGCGCATATCCAGAAGACGGCCTGCAATGTCCGGCACAGCAACTTCTACGAGGTGTATCCTCCCTCAACCGCGTGTGGGCCAGCATAATTGAAAGAATTCGTTCGTAAAGTGTGAGCGGCCTTTCAAGTCTCGCCTGGAGCGCGGGCTCGCCGCCAAAGTTTGTCACATTGATAAATATTACACTTTAATCATTTTTATGTATGCTAAACAAATAAAAATGTGTCAAACTGTATAAAAAATATTATTACCTCCTTTGTTGATGGTTTCGTAACCTGGGTAACAGGAGTTATTAAAGACTGTATTAGGCTCAGACTGCCAAACGCAGCGTGTATTCTTTAAAATACCTAGTCTACAGGAACTAATATTTACACGTCCGTCCTTGCTTAAACTAAAACTCTCCTCATTTTTAACTCAAATCATAGGGAATGTTAGTCTAATGTTCCTAAGCAATCTTCTTCTGCAACATCGAGATTGTTAACTAAATAAAGATTCACACCCAAATTTTTCGATATCTACTTCTCTCTGTCACGCTCTCTGTCATCATATAGATTCAAATCTACCTTTTAACTAATATCATGATCAGCCTATATTTCATCTTCCATTCTCAGAATCTCACCCTAACATCACTTACTTAGCACATTGACTTTCAATGATAAATTACCAAACAACTCATTAAAATTATTTTACGACTATCATCATTCTAGAAACAACACAAAAGCTACAAAACATTCTTCAGTGACTTCCTCAAACTTTCAAGGAAAATAACTAGTTCCTACTATCCGTGAAGACTTCAGTTTTATTAATTAATAATTATTTGAAAAATAAATACCAAAGTGAGCATCTCCAAGTTAAGTCTGTAGGAGATATCTGCAAAGAAAGTAGAGTGAGAGAAGATAAATAAAATGTATGGAGAATATATATCTGCCTGACTCATTCTAGGTTTGTGGAGCAAAATGACTTAGTCGTCTTGCAGACTATAACCCCAGCTTCGTGGTTACCCATTGTGAATATAGCACACCAAAGGCATGATTAAAACATCTAAATCAATTCCTATACAGTTGACTTTACCAAAGAAACTACCCATACGGCATTTCTAAAACCTAGTATCAAAAAATGTGTCACTCAGACAGCCTCACAATAAACACCTATATTATCATAAACAAACCATCTCCACACAATTTATTAATAAATCTGTCAACAAATACACCCTCGGCCCAAATTATGAGGCAAATATGAAAAAATAGGGGATACGAATGAAACTTATTCACATAATAATTGAAAACAATATAATACACCGCCAAGTAGATCCCATCTATAATTATTATTTTATATTTTTTTTCTTTTGCTTTTATTATTGCTTTAATGTGTTTTGCATATCGGGCATAAGTCGTTGGGCCAACCTTCTGCGATTCAATATGTGATACTAAAGTTTATTCCTATTTTTTCAGTGATAATGATATCGTTAACTTACAAGTGGTAATTTTTAGTTAAAAACGTTCCTAAGAAACAGATTCCTGAACCTCAAACTGCTCAAATCATTGTATTGCCAGAGAGGGATTATTCTAAGTTAAAATTGCAAGAAAATTGAAATGCTCGAGAAAAGGTGCCCAAACAATCATTAAAAGGTACAATGAGACCAATTCTTTCAAAAACCGTGATCGTTTAGATTGCAAAAGGTGTACAACTCCAAGGTAAGATGGGTTGCTGAAAACGAAATCTCTGGCCGATTCAAAATAACTCTTCTGATGCAGCTACAGTGTTTCGGCAGAAACAAACAAAGAGATATCAAGACGCGGAGTGAGAAGAAGGTTATTGGAAGCTTGGCTCAAAGAATGCAACGCTAGGAAAAAAACCGTGGCTGTCTCAGGTAAACAAGAAGAAGTGATTTTATTAGGCAAAAGAGCATGAGGAAACTGATGATGATTGGGCTAAAGTTGTTTGGCCTGATGAAAGCAACTTTGAACCAGCAGCGCCACATTAGTTTTCACCATTTTATTACGCATGTACCCATTTTTATTGGATACCAAAATGATCATTAAAACTTGTATATTTCCTCAGAACTTTAGAACCCCTGGAGCGGTTTATGTTCGTCGATCTATTAGGAAAGCCTATGATCAGCGATGTGTTGTCCTAACAGTCAAATTTGAATGTGGAAGTGTAATGGTTTTGGGCTGCATGTGGTCTTTAGGTCCAAGATTGTTGTTCACTTGTGAGAGCAGAATGAATTCCAACACTTACAACAGCATGTTGGACCAGGTTTATTAACCTGCCTTAGGTAAAATTTTCAGTTATGACACACCAGATGTTGTGACCTTCCAACATAATTTAAAAAGAAAATGGAGATGTTGAGCTAATGGCTCTCTCAATCTCAAGACCTCATTCCCAATGAACATTTGTCGCCACACTTGGGCACAAGAGTGAGGGTGCACAAATGTTCCTCAAAAAGTGAATTAACAGACAAAATTTATGAACAGTGGCAGAAAATTGAAACCACTGAATGTGCCAACTTAGTTTCAAGTAGGCAAAAACGCATATAAGCGGTTATAAAAGCAAAAGGAAGACACATCAAATATTAATTAGTGATAGAATATGCGTAAATGAGTTTCAATCATATTATTTACTTTTTCCTACCTGCCTCATCAATTTGTGCAAAGGCGTAAGTAATTATAACCATTCTAAGCATATCGTTGCAGTAAAGGCCTTAATTTACATTCGATTAACTTGGTTCATCATCATCATGGCACCACTCGCGGATGAGTCTAGCTTGTTCCCGAGGATCTCGCCAAGTACGCCAGTGCGTGATTTTCTTTGCATGGATGCACTGGCACACGAAGATTATACCCACGATGTTCACTGCAGAGATTGATACAGAGTTTGACTGTAAATCGCGACGACCGGGTTTTCTCCAATGTTGCAACCTCTCATCCACCCTTGCAGACATTTAAATTAGGAATGCGTCATCTTCTATGCTTGCTCAACCGTTGAAGGATTTGATTTAGATGAGCTTTCTTGGTCTAGCTCCTCATTCTCGACCAGTTGCTCAAATACACTGAGGCTGGTCAAGGGGTCGTTGGAGCGAGCTTTACCACTTTTATTTCTAAATACAGGAGTCAAAGAAACTCCTAAACAGGCTAAAGCATCGTATTGAGTCAAAGACTATCTGGTTCTTCTCAGACAAAGGAATTTTTCTCATGACCAGTTTCATAATAAATCGAACAACAGGTGACTTGCCTAGAATCTATGCGACGTTCCATCTATCATAAAGAAAAAGTTCCCAAACTGAGATTACCATTTGGTGTAACTCCAGTCGGGGTCCCGCAATCTTGGAAATGGACCTAGGCACAATTTAGACAGTCATGTGGAGCTTACGCTTCGCATACACACATTTGATTTATAGCTAAATTTGTGCCCATAGACTTAAATGCACGTATGGGAACTGTCGTGGTATAGGAAGGACAGAGTGATGGTTTTCGTACGTATGGGTTGGTTACGTACTACAAAACTCCTGGATTAAGTTTTTTATCTTTTCTTCTAAGTCTTTCTCGTTGGTTTGCAGGGCTCTTTGCCGGCCTTTTCTGTCTAGAGCTCTTTAATGATCTACCTCTTACAGGCTTCTAAATTCGGTGTGACCACTAGGAAATGGCTCCGGATGAGCTTCTTCTAAGTCCTTTCTGTTGGTAGCTGGGCCTCTCACCGGTCTTCGTCGTCTTGATGACTATCGTAATCTACCACGTGTTCCCAAATTTATTGGCAAATATACTTCGCCCCCCCTCATTGGGGCTAGGAACAGGAGGGAGAGGATATGGACGGCTGCATTAAGTCTCCTCCTCTGCCGTTTTTTCTCAGGGCGTCTTTCAGCTAGCACTAAAATGGTGCTTCTGGCTTTAAGACGACGCTCCTCTGATTTCGCATATGCGGTAAATTTGAATATCATCTCTTAGGGGAAATATTGCTGTTTGAACCCATGTTAGGCTCATCGTGGACGACCTGCGAGGATTAATGCATTCTGCTGTGTTTTGGGCGGCCTTTCAGGTTCTCCTCAAGAAGAGTGAAGAGAGAGGGGGGGGGGAGGTTAAGTGGTCGAACTATCCGCCTTCATGCCAGGACGTTGTGGTTAAAGACCAGTGGCTCAGTTGTGAGTGTAGGGTATCGATTCCCCATCATACCTCCCTTCGAAGAACTTAATGGGGAGTGGAGCTCTCCAGTGAAAAACAAAAACAAATAACTAAACATCATCGACAACAGGAAACTTGCATGTCTTAGACCATACTACTGATTATCACGTAAAGCTGGAGTCAACCATACTCTTAACTTAAGTTTCTGTAACTTGGGCGCACACGCGTTCGCATAAACCGCAGGGGTTAGACATATGCCTCGCGAGCTTACTAGGGTATGTTTCACAACACTTAATTTAACATAACAACAAACAAAACATAATTCATCGATTACACACAAAAAAAGCAGCCAAGCTCGAAAGTGGTATCCAACCAGCTACTTCCTTACCTTTCTAAACTTTTAAGAACTTAAATACATACAATAAATACGACCACACAAAAATGATAAATGGTTTAACGCTTACCAGGTGCTGAAATAACCCTCGATGGGGTTTCGACTCAGGTTATACAGCGGCTTTACCATATCGGCACCCTTGATATAATTAATATTAAAGTGGTACTCGATGACCATTACTTTACAGCGCATGAATTAGCCCTTCGGTTTATTGGGTCTACTCAAGTATGTCCCAAACTGGTAATGGTATTCTAACCTACTCGAACTTCCCTTTTTATAGGAACGAATGATTTTAATCTTACCCTTATGGTTAGGGCGATCTTTTGCAGGGTTGCATAAAAAATGGGATCGGGAGTCCCATAGTCATCCTTTACCAAGGTACACTGGGAGATCGTGTCTGGATTCGATCTAACGGGGTCGGAGACAAGTTTCACTACGGGATTTTTAATGGGCGTGGCTCTCACGGCGAGTTGGGGTTTTAGTGTTAAATACGTGGACGATACGTTCTGGGGGAATACTACTGGGGGTAGGGGATACTCATAATGCGCGTCTACCATCTGACTCGGTTTCCCTGGGTGTACCGCATTTGCATTCTCTTCTTCCTCCATCGCCACCCAATTTGGCTGGGTTCTCCTCGTAGGTACTTCCTTAGGTACACATGCGTGTTCCGCTTCCCTTGCTCTTCCATCGTCACACCATTTGGCTGGGTTCTCATAGTAGGTAATTCCTTAGGTGCACATGCGTGTACCACTTCCCTACTTCCTTCTTCCTTAATCGTCACCCCATTTGGTTGGGTTGTCATCGTAGGTACTTCCTTAGGTAGAAATGCGTGTACCGCTTTCCTACTTGCTTCTTCCTCCATCGTCACCCCCATTTGGCTGGGTTTACATCGAAGGTAATTTCCTACGTCCAGGCAAGGATAAAACAGCCTCAACCTCCATCTGATCCTTGCTGGATGCCTTTTATGTGTGAGCATGAATTCTTTTTCTTCTCTCTATTCTCTTTCTGCTTCGGCTAGTTCTCTTTGTATCTGCATTCTCCTTTCTTCTACTTCTCTTCCCATCTTTATTCTTCTTTCTCTTGCTTCTCTTTCAATTTTTATTCTTTTTTCTTCGTCTTCTCTTTTTATCTTCATTCTTATTTTTTCTGCTTCGCTTTTCAACTACATTATACTTTCGTTTGTTTTACTTTCCTTAGGTATTCTTCTTTATTCAGCTTCAATTTTCGAATGTATTCTTGTTTCTTCTTCTATTCTTTTCATCTGTATTCTTCTTTTTCTACTTCTCTATCCCTCTGTATTCTTTCTTCTTCTATTTTTCGGTCCCTCAGTATTCTCTTTTCTTCCCGTTCATGAGCCTGTTGTTGTTCTCTCTCTTCTGCTTCCCTTTCTAATTTTCTTTCCTTTGCTTGCATCTTTTCTCTTTCTGCTGCCCTTTGGATTTGTGCTTTTTATTTTTACGCTTCCCTTTCGGTTTGTGCCTTTTCTTTTTCCGCTTCCCTTTGTGCTTTTCGTTCTTGCTGGAAGTAGGCAACTATTTCCTTGCCTATTAGTCCCAACCTTTGGGCTCGTTGGTGGAACCTATCGTATGAATCCATCTTGTGTATGTCCGTCAAACTCTCACCTCTCTACGTTCAGGTACTTATACAACCACTAACCAGGTAGCGCGCTGCCCAATTTCCCTTAATCCCAATACTTTGCTGATTGGAATACCACTCCACATATAAATAATTAACAACCTTAACGGGTTAATCACCACAAATGTATACATTGACCTTTATATTTTTAACCTTTCCTCGAACGCTTGGTACACATTTACTATTCCTGAAGGGAACACAAGACAAACAACTTATACTGAGTTCTTCAAAAACCCATAAAATCTGACACGAAATATTTATGTCGTGGCATAGGAAGGACCGATTGATGGTGTTCGTACGTATGGGCTGGTTACGTACTACAAAAATCTATGATTAATTTTCTCTCTAAGATTGCTATATTTAATTATTATCTGATTATTATTACTACGTTAATCTTTAGGGGTTAAGAGTGCCCGGCTCAGCGTTTCGAGGATTTAAAAAAAGTTGTTTCTAATAAAACCAAACTTTAAATTAAAAACATGCACCAAGATTGAAATTCAACACATTAACCACCAAGAAATGAATTAAACAAATTTAAGTGAAGCATACTAGATAAAACAATAGAATTTATAGTAATGGTTGACCCACAGCTCACTTTAATATTAAATGCACACTTACCTTCAACAAAACAGATACCGGGGTTTAAATACCTTTCGAGATTCCACGAGAATCGGGTTTGATCCTGACCTTAGCATCAATTTTTTGTCACTTCAAGAATGTTGTTTCTGGACCGGCGCGTGACTAGGGCGTCCAGATGGTCCGAAGGGGGAATGCTTTAAAGCCCCAGAGGACCTCGGAGTGTGTAGCAGATGTAGTGACGCACGTCTCTTGATGAAATGATCTCACCATGGGACAGGGAAACTATGTTTCTTCTAATCTTCGGTTTACTTTGGAGAATAATTCACACTGGCAAGCGATGAGCAACCGAATGAATCATTTCATGAGGGTGAGTGCTCGAGGGAGTTCACCTTGGGGTATACCTTAAGGTTGGGGACTATCACTTTGTTTTGGGATACACCAGGATAGGGGGTTTTCCAGACGAGAGGTAGTTGAACTTGCTTCTCATTCTAAGTTAACTAAAAGTTCGGTGTGATCACCAGAAACTGGCTCCGAATGAGCTTCTTCTAAGTCTCTCTCGTTGGCTTGTTTGGCACTTTGCCGGTCTTTGCTGTATAGATCTCTCTAACGATCTACCTCTGACAGGCTTCTAAATTTCATGTGACCACCAAGAACTGGCTTCAAATGAGCTTCTTCTAAGTCCCTTTTTTGATAGCCGGGCCTCTCGCCGGTCTTCGTCGTCTTGATGACTAACGTAATTTAACACGTTTTTCCAAAGTTATTGGCATATATACTTCCCCCGCCTGGGGATAGGGGTAAAAGGGGAGGATATGGACGGCTGCATTAAGTCTCCTCCTCTAGCGGTTTTTTTCTCAGGTTGGTTATCAGCTAGCCTTAAAGGGCAGCCTCTGGCTTTATGACGAAGCTCCTCTAATTTCGCATATGCGGTGAAATTGACTATCAAATCTTAAGGGAAATCTTGCTGTTTTAACCCATGTTATGCTCACCGTGGTCCGGCCTGCGAGGATAAATGCATTCTATGGTCTTGGAAGGCCTTTCAGGTTCTCCTCGAAACAAAGGGAGAAAAGGGGAGTTTGAGTGGCTGGGCTACGCCGCCACCAATACCAGGACGTTGTGTTTAAGAACCAGTGGCTCAATTGTGAGGGTTGGGTATCGATTCCCCTACAGGAACTTTTTGTGAGCTTTTAGAATACTGAGTTGTCAAAGAGTTTCTGAGCGTGTTTCAAGGTAAATATTGAATGGCTTAAGTTTGTAGACAGTGACGTTAGAATGCTTAGATTTTGATGAGGAAATATGAGATAGATAGCCATGATATTAATTATAGGGGATATTGTTTGTAATGTAACATCTTGTACATGATGAAGGGCATTGTGGAAGAGAGAATGTATAAATAAGGTATAGTGTATTTCTTTAATAATTTAGGGATCATAATATGGCAGGAGAAGAATAATTATATATATTGGGCTAGACCTAATTATTTTGGACTAGTAAACTAAGAAAGAATAGTTATGATAAAAGGGAGATTAAGGCTGATTCTATTACTTGTACTAATGGGTTTAGTGTCTTCGGTGAGATAGGAGAAGGATGGGGATGCAGGTGATAGAGAATTAAATAAATTCATTTAAGTGATTGTGCTGGCTGAAAATTGAGTTCGATGTGCCATTTAACGAGCGGGAGAGGAAAATTATAATGATTGTGTTTGCCTAGAGCACCTGTAGATGAAGTGTGAGTGAGTTAAAGGCAAGAGATTAATGTTAGAAGAAGTATTGTATTAAGAAAACGGATATATGAGAGAAGGAAATATTTTACCCGAAGTGCTCACCAACATGATACTTAAAGAGAGATTTGGAACATTAATGAGATAAATTGAAGGGAAAGAGTTGCAACGCACATTGAAGTAAATGTCGTAGGAAAATGATAGGTTAATTCACCTAATGAACCAATATTTAGAACTTTTAATAAATTATTGGCAAAGTGGTAGGTCTTTAGAAGTATATTTTTTCATAGGATAAGATTGACAACTGCAAACTAGCTGTTGATGTCAACAGCTAGTTTGCAGTTGTCAATCTAGTTTAAGAGCTAATTTTGACAAGATTTAATATCTCTTTAGTTAAAAAATAGGTTGACATATCGGTGAACATTTAACGTCTTTCGAAAGCATACAAAGTTTTAGTTTACAAAAATAATGACATGGAATAATGGAAGCCATCTTAATACTTGAAAAGAGAACAGTGTATCATAATGATTCGCATCGGGTATCAAAATGCGGACACCTATGACTCCTGTTCATTACTCTTTGAGCAAGCTTTTAGGCAGAATGCAGAAAGTTATGGAAAGCTGCTGAAAACTGTAGTCAAACATAGCACGACAGCATTGCTGGTGGAATACCATACTTCATGAAAATTCCGAATGTTCTTTTGACAAATTTTCCGATATCATCAACACTAATCTATGGCCTCCTAATTCTCCGAACTTTAATCCTATTGCTTACTATTTAGTGGATTGCTAGTCAAAGGCCTGTACGGGGTGATGTTGCTCTGGAACCAGGATGTGGGGGATGGAAGGGTGTACTTGTGGCAGTTAGCCACTGCGCCATATAAGACAAGTATGAGGACCCATTCTTGGCTTTCTTACAGTTACTTTGAACTTATCACTCCGAACATTTGGTCTATGAATCCCCAAATCGCAACCCCTTTAAGTATTATAAATGAGACATGGTTGATAAGACGAGACCAATAAGTCCCTTTGCACCAATAAGGTGGAGCTTATGACCTAGATCAGCATAGTTTTCACTATGTTAACCGGAAAGACATTTGAGAATGCCTCCAGCAAATTCCGCTGTCGCCTGAATAAAATTAATAGTACATTCCTTCAAATCCTTAAATATGGCTAGTGCTTCAACATAGCGCTCTTCTATGAGCACTCTTCCGAAAATTAATGGAGAGTCATTGCAAACCACTGTGCATAGTTGAAGCCATCACCATCTTGATACGAAAATACAAAAAAATGACCATATAGCGGAAGATCAAAGCAGCTTACCCATCCATCGCACTCTTAATGTCAATCGCATTTCCTGATAACCCACATACTGTCTACCTTGCCTCCTTTTTTCGATCGATTAATTTTTGTATTTCGTAAGAGTTCGCCAGCTGAACATTATTTAATCGCTATAAATTTTCCATTATCTGATTAGTTCAAACCAATATTTTGCGTTAAACAAATTATGTATAAATAACACCCAGTTTTGTCATTTCTACTGAGATGGGTGGCAGTAGTCATCTTATTTCTAAAAGGTGAACAGCAATCCCGATAATAAGGAACTACGGCAAGAGTAAGCGTGAAGATAACCAGAAGACCTATGACGAGATTTGTACTAGACATCACAAAACTTGGGAATTAAAGACTATACAGGGACAGCTTTTCTATCTCCCTCCTATTTAGGGCGGGTCGGCGAGTGGAGCTTAAGTCTCCATAGATATCCACAAGAGAAGTATTTTTATTTTAACCTAGTGGCTTACCTGCCGAAGGCCAAAGCTTAGCAAAGAACGGGTTAGAACCATGTGAGAGGCGGACTTCTGTGGGTCAAGAAAACATTGCTATGGTTAAGTGTTAGGCAGGATCGAAGAGCAGAGTGGACTAGAAATTAAAGAACAAAATCGAAAGAGAAATAAATTGAGCCGAAGTAAAATGGGTTGTAAAATTCACAAGTAGGAATACTAGCTTAAAGTACTTTTACATATATATTCAAATTTATTTCTAGAGGAATGACGAGAAAAGCAAAATTGAATGGAATTTTCCCATTGAACCTAAAAAATCTTCAGAGCAAATTAAAAGCGACGATTTCATTAACGTCTGAGCTTGCTTTAATTGTTTTGCGCTAAACTAAAATATGTCCAGAGGCAGCCTAAATAAAGATTAGATGGTGTTTTGAGTGTAGTTCTAATCACACACCTGAACAGAGTGGAATAACGAGAGAAAATGTCTCTAAACTGCAATGTGAACAACAGCACAATGGCGAAGGCGTGCCCAACTAAAAAATGGGTCAGAGTAAGGAAGAAGCGAAAAAAAGAAAATGGAAGAAGAGAAGCGAACTCAAACTTAGAAGGGGTAGCAAAGGGCACTGTAGAGCAGTTCAACTGACAAAAAAACATTATTGAGTTAAAACAGGACAAATCCATGAATATACTAGAATGCATACGCCACATACACTTTCTTAATGTAAGAAAACCAGGCTCATACTTGAATGAGCTGAATAAGATGTAAATCATCGAAGGACATGAACTATTGTGGTACCCGGATAACCCACCCTTTGCAGTCTTACTCAACGCATAATTTGGACCAACAACTTTAGAGAAAATTATTTCCACTCCAGAACCCTAAATTCCTAGCAACTTCAACAAACAATGCGACAAAACAAAGTGATCTAAGGCTCAAGCCAAATAGGTGGGGACTAATCAGGTAAAAGTGACTGCTTGGAAATAAACAGGCACTCTCTAGGTAATGCTTAAGTTAAAGAAGAGCCTAAGTTTTGTTACTAAATGAAATTAACATATAGTAATATAGTAACATCATAAAACTTTAAAATACACAGTTATTACTAACACCACAGGAGATAATAATTATGACTGTAGCGGAGCCGTATGAATTGATATAAGATTTAGTAGACTTCAAGTCCTCGATGAGGCGAAATTACCGGTCAAAATAGACACCTCCATAGGCAACATGATTATAATGACTGAATACCAGCTCCCAATTAGTGACTTTGTACCGGTCCATAATTTCATGGGAACTTTAAGGCCCAAAGACCAAGTAATATTCATGGGTGATTTCAATGCCTGCAACAGGGCTCCCGGCTACGGAGGTAAATAGGTAACCGGTGTAACTCCTGTAACAGAGGCATCGAAGGAGAGAACTAGAGACTCGAAAGAGGAGCCAAGCGGCATAGTTTTGAAATAGTTGCAGGGGGCGAAGTGACGAAGAAGGGAGATTCACTAGAAAAGAATTCCAGTAGTCTAAGCCTAAGGTGACGAAAACATGGATAGCAGTCTCAAAGCTTCGTCGATCAAAATGGGATTGAACACGTGAAAAGGTGCGGAGAAAACCGAGGGAAGACTTACAGATACGATGGGTGTGCGGTTTAAACGAGAGTTGCTCGTCGAAAATAACACGAAGATTACTGATGGATTCAGAGAAGGTGACATTGGTTTCCCCAAGATTAAGGGAGGGGAAGAGAGTTTTAAATTTCTTAAACAATCGAATCGGTACCAACAAGAAAAACTTCAGTTTTATCGTGGTTAAGTTTGAGAAAGTTGGCAGACAGCCATTCGTTTATGGAGTTGTAGGCTGGAAGGAGCTTAGTAATTGATTGAGCGAAGGACACAAGGGATGATAAAAGGTATATCTGAATGTCATCGCATAGAGCTGGAAGGACAAGCCCAAATCGCGAAAGCGGGAGTCAAGAGGAAGTAAGTAGATGCGAAAGAGGAGGGCACCAAGGACTGAGCCCTGGAGCACCCCAAAATAAATGAGCGCAGGCTCGGAAGAGAGGTTATCGAGCGCGACCGACTGAGTGCAAAAATGAGAGGTATGAGCGGATCCTATCAAGTGCGGTGCCCGAGAGACCAAGAAAAGCTTGAAGACGATCAAGGAAGACAGTGTGGTCGATAGTGTCGAAAGCAAAGGAGAGGTCTAGGAGGACTAGAATGGACGTACAACCCCTATCGGCAGCTCTACGTAAACTGTCTTAAACATTAAGAAGAGCGGTTTCAGTAGAGTGCTTCGCTTTGAACCTCGATTGGTACTTTTTATCGATATTGCAGATTAAGAATATAGTCATTAAGGTGAGAGAAAACCTCTCTCCCGAGAATCTTAGAGAGGAATGGAAGCTGTGAGATAGGGCGATAGCTAGATGGTTCAGAGGGGTTAAGGTATAGGTTTTTAAGGATAGGTCAAATTGAGGCATGTTTGAAGGAACAACCCCCCCCCCCCCCATGTGGTATGAGGAGTGTTAATGAGATGAAGAATCAGTGGGAGGACAGCAAGGAGAATTTGGTGGAGGAGTTTGGGTGGAAAGACGTTGTATTGAAATCACCTAAGCTCCGATTTAATTACTCAGTTGAAAATGCATCACCCTCCACCAGTGACCATGAAATGATCATATTGATCATTTCGACAGAACTATTTTATGTTAATTACCCGCATAAGAAAACCTAAATAAACGCTAATTGCTGCGGATATGCAGAAGAGCTGGCAAGATTTTGGCCACATACAATAGTTAAGACTCTAGTCAAAGCTGACGGAAAGTATGTCGCGAGAAAAACACATGGAACTTTACCGCACTCACATCGCACAGCACAAATTTTTGTGCTTAAAAGAGATTATATGTAGATAATTTGGAGAAGCCACGAAACGCAATGTACCCCATGGGGCAGCAAAGAACGAGTGCAGCCTCTAAGAGACGATTAAATTGCAACTAAAGCAATGGAGAGAGGAGCAACATAAGACTCTTTTGTAGAATCGATAGAAGAGGAAATAAACCCCGCAAGGCTCTGGATAAAGATTAACCTAGCTAGAGGAAAAGAGAAAACCCAAGACAAAACGTCTGCAAATTGAGTAAGCTTTCCGGGACCACTGGAGTAATGTCTCCGATATTTCTCCAGAAGAAAATGAGATTTTGATAGGGCACACGAAAAAAGGATAGTTGAAGAATTAGAACTACATAGGTCCGTGATAACACCAACCCACTTTGCCTCCCTAATTGCACTTGAAGAAAAATGTGTTGTACTAGTGACACTCCCAAAACTAAAATGTACATTAAAAGCTACCCCAAAAACAGCGTCCGGCAAATCTTTAATAACTAACCTAATAGAAACAAACAAACCTGTAATAGAAAAACTAATGAGAACCCTTGACGAACCTCAGTAACATAATCGAGTTATATAAGGCAATCATTAGTGCAAGATATTTCCCTGGTGTGCTGAAAAAAGGGAAAGCACAAGTTATTTTTGGCACAAGCCCAGCAAGCCCCCAAATTACCCATAAAACTTGCGGAAAACGATGAACAAAAGATTAAACCTATATCAAGAAGGAAATACATGGATACCTCAACATCAACATGATTTCAGAAAAAAAACAGAGGCAAAGAAACAGCATTAGTCATCCTCGTCGCACCTTTGGCAAGAGCTAAGAACGACAGGAATTATACATACATAGCATATTATACCGTACATCTCTGTTGAGGAATACTACGGACCAAGTTTCGATATCTACTAAGGTGTTCCGCAATTGCTGGCGGAGAGTAGGCGTGAATTAAGTTGTGATTAACTAAAATATTCATTGCCCTCTGAATAATTCCGTTCTTAAACAAGACCCAGCCATAATTTTGGGTAATACGGCCCAGTACCCTGTTCGCTTGCATTATATTCACGAATGTCTATTTTGTCTCTCTTAAGAGTTTTTTCTCTCGGCTATCAATATCATAAGAGCCCGAAGAGGAGAAGAGAGCAAAAAAGGAAACAAACTAGAAAATATCTCTCGAGCTCAGCTTCTACCCGGCAAATACTCGCTCGATCCCTACTTTCAAAGCTAACTGTGGTTACTGGAATACAGGTTGTATTTTCCGTCATAACTTCGAACAGGCTGAGTACTAAACGGCCTTAAGTGCAAACCTAGCCCGTGCTTTTGGAAAACTCCTTGAGCTTAGTGCCCCCTGCCCCTCGTGGTTCTCTCGAGCAGCTGAATCTTTGTAGGGCAGATCCACCCGTAATTGTTGTCGGCCGTTTGCGGCCGAGTATCTATACCTTGATTTATCTTACATTTCCATTATTTTATTTTTTTATTTAACTTTTATGTCCAGTATTGTATTTATGTTTGTACAGTAGTAAAGTTTAATTTGTTTCGCTAAGTTTTATATACAGAACCTTTTTAGATAGTTGAATTAACTCTGCCAAGTATAATTGGTCACTCTTAGATATTTATTTGAACCCAAAGTTCAATTGCATTATTAGAGGCAAGGCTCAACTGCAGAGTTGCCTTACGTGCAATCCGCCAACCGTTCTGAGATACGGAAAGCAAACGGAGGTGAGAAGATTTAACCTGACCTACGATAAGGTGAATGTATTCATATTTATCCGTGTAGCCCCAGAAGATGACCAGTATGGTTGAAAGGTACCTCGGGCAAATAATAAATAATAATTTACAATGATCTTTTACGATCTCTTTTTCTTCATGAAATAATTATTTATGCAAACAAAAAGTTCTGAAGAAGCTGACCAATACATTTTCTGCTGTTTAATATAACAATTCATATATTATATATATATATATATATATATATATATATATATATATATATATATATATATATATTTATATCTATATATATTTTTATATATATGTATATATATATATATATATATATATATATATATATATATATATTTTTTTTTTTCTTTCTCTGTGGAAACTTACCTGTTTACACAGATAGATCCAATCCAAAGAGGGTCTCGTCTTTCACGCCTCCTCTACCATATTTCCAGGCGCTGGGGTTATACCTCCCGTTTCGTCTCACCTCACGGCCGCGCTGATTCCGATAAACAACTCGGTATGGAAGAATGAATTTCGGGCCCGGTTAGGGCACTATATTATGACTTATAGCCTACTCTCACAAGTAACTCTTGAGTACCATCCTTGAGCCCAGAGCTTTGGCAAACTGGATGATATCGAGATTTTCTTCTGCTGGTTTCATAAATGTGTAATGAACGTGGTAAATTAGAGTGCTAGTGAGATCACCATATAGTATACAATGATTGGGGGACCATATCAGCGTTTCTCTCTTCTTCACGATGAGCATTGGCAGGAATTAGGTAAGTCGCTTGAGCTTTACTGCCGAAAAAAACTAATATTGCGTTCCACTACGCCAATACTTTTCTTGTGGATCTACTCCGCAATGCTGCGCTGGCTTCAATTCGTTTTCAGTCGCCTCCGAATCGGGCACCCTCAAGGGCGCAACACTATGTGATGGAACGCTACTCTTAACTTTACCGTGACGACTGCTTTGCCCTTGTACTCGAAAGTGCTGTAGTTTGTGAACTCCCGTCATTCAACTTATTGAATCCTTTGAAAATAATGCCCCCTCCATTGTATATATCTATGAGATGTGTGGGAGGTGAGGGCATCCTCGGCCCTTGGAAGTTGCGCAACTTACCGTAGCATATGATCATGCTTTTTGTTTATTGTTCTTTTATTTATTCTTAGAAGCAATTTTTTGTTTGTTGTTTTAAATTTTTATTTTTCTTTGTTTTAAAGTATTTGGCCTAATTGTATGCTACAAAATTGAAAAAAAAGAGTAAAAATGAGTGCCTTTAAAACATAACATTTCGATTAGACAATACCAAATCAAGAAAAAATCGCTTAGACAATACAAAGTGTAGCAAAAATTACCACTCTGGTCAACAAGAAGATTTGCTACTAAAATCTCGAGATAGGTAAATATAGACATTAGAAAGTTCTAATTCAAAAATATTTTCCATCTTCGAAGGGCTATATATAGCAGGATAATTCACACATATACAAGGAAATACACGTAGTCCCATCTGCTACCTACTATACTTGAAGTGGCTTAACTTTGCTGAAAGTTAGGGAAACGAAGTTTCCAGTCGGTTGCGCTTGAATGCTAGATAGGGAAGGATAGCTTCCGTCTGACTAATTATAAAACGGACAGTATTATATCTGTTATATATAGTTTACAGTTATAGTAGATCAGAATTTATTGTGGGATATTTACCACTTGTGGAGAGATTGTGCTAAATCTCTCCACGATTCTGTTGGTAATATAATCTCCACGCAATGAAAGATGATGCACGCTTTGGCTCTTTGATTCTCTGTAACCAAGTTGTGCTAACGAGTAGAAGGGACTTTCCAGGTTACACAAATTTATGTTATGGTGGAAGATTTGAGCATATTTGTAAGAAGAGATTGTGTGTGTGTGTTTAATCTATACTGATTGTAAGCTTTTATTAGATAGGTTTGAATATTACTGCCTTCTCAGATACCTGTGGAAATACTACCTTGCTTGCTTTCTTAAAAATTGAGAGGGATCACTTTACCCTGTATGATTTTAAACATATATTTATAATATCCTACATTATTTACACCATGAAGTATATACACATCTTGAGAGACGAATATAAGTTAAATCCATACGTGTAGACGATGGATTCATTACTTATAGAGCCTGAAATTGGTTACAATGAGTGTGGGATGAGGTTTAAATGTATTACTAGTTTTGTTTACTGTTTGTTATTTCTTGTTGTTAAGTTTGTCACACCAAACCTTGTAGGAATTTAAGGGACGCCGGGGTTTAGATATGGCAATGCGGGTTGTTAATCCTACTCCATTATGATGTTGTGGGATTGTTGTACTCCCTGTTGCGTGTTATGAAGGAAAAGGGGGACTTGGATAGTGTGAGAGGATCATTTGGTTTTCTACCATCTGCTTTAAGGTTAGGTGTAACGTTTCTAATTTAGTTTTTTTTATCAGTTTTAGCTTCTCTCGTTATTTTATTATTATTATTTACTCTCTCTTTTTATCTTCTTTTAGTGATATTATTTTTTCTCTCCTTTTGTTACTTTATAGTTTGATTTGTGTGTATACCGGGGCTAATCATTTCCCCGGAGAGATGTCTACTGCTTCGGAATTTACTTTTTCTTGCTACTTTGGTTTATTTTCTTAATCCACCTCTTGCAATTTTTGTGCATGCCTTTGAGCAAAATTTCGGAGGATAAAGATAATCCTTGAACCTTCTCATTTTATCCTTATCGAGAGCTTTCTTAATATCCTGTACCACAATGTCGAAATATTAGCCTCCATTCTCAGCTTCTAGCCGATTCAATTTTGATCCTCTGCATCCGCACTGATATTATCTGTTAATAGCTTGATTGTAAAACCTTGAAGTAAGATTACGAATTCTGTATAGTTTCTCATTAATTACAGAGTGGAACAATTTTGATCAAATTTTCTGGTGACTTAGATTTATCTACCAATTATAATTCATTTTTTCATAATGATTTCAAATATATAATACATTTTTACCTACATGCTAGAGTTATTCTGTAATTTCTATTTTCTCGATTCCCCGAAAAATACCCTCCGAACAAACAGAGAGGGTGCTTGTAGAAAGCAAATTCTTCACATAGTAGTAGGATAGTAATAAGTGTTATTGTGCAAAATATTGACATTATTGTTTCTTTTTCCAGGTCTCATCTTGTAGTGATGGCTCCGTTAAGAGGAAATTGCGTTAATGATCAAGATACATTCAGCTACATGCTAGTTCGTCAAAGGCGCAATATATCAAACTTTGTAATCTGCACTTATAAGGCATATTTTGATGTTCCTCTTGGCAATCAAGATAAGAAGTGGGCCCCACATGCTGTTTGCCCTAGTTGTGTGGAACATCGTCGTGAGTGGACACCTAGAAAGAGAAATGGTCTTCTCTTTAGAACCCCCATGGTGTGGTGAGAGGCATAGGATCGTGTATCGGATTGTTATTTCTATCTGGTGACTACTAAAGTGGATTGGAAAGGAAAATCGGCAAAAGATTGACTACCCCAACATTCCATCGGCGATATAGCCAGTACCTCATTCTGAATTTTTACGAGTTCCGATTTTCAGTGCATATACTTCCTCCGAGGATGAAAATTATGCACCTGATATGGACGTCCACGGAATGGATTCAGAGTTTGCCGATTCATCATCAGATGCGGAACAGTCATTAGCTCCTCAGTGTTCCAATTAAGAGCATTGAAATGACTTGATACATAATTTGGCGCTCTCCAAGAAAGCTGCCGAACTTTTAGCTTCCAGGTTAAGTAAAAGACATATGCTTGACAGGTCGGTACAGGTATCATATTACCGAACAAGTGAGATTACATTTGTTAAGTATTTCTCTAAGAACAAACAATTTGTATACTGCCACGATGTTCTTGGTCTGTTTAGCAAGTTGGGACTTGGCACCTATAGCTCTGCTGAGTGGAGACTAATTTTAGATAGCTCCAAGCGTAGCCTCAAGTCTGTCCTTTTGTATATGGCAATGACTTTAGTGCAGTTCCTCTCACTCACTCTGTCCATCTGCGAGAAACTCACGATGACATAAGAATGGCATGGATTTAGTTAAGTAGCATGAACACAATTGGATCATATTTGTAGACCTTAAGTAGGTCAATTCCTCCTCCTTGGCCAGCAGAAGGGATATACAAAGTTTCCATGCTATATTTGTATGTGGGACAGTCGAGCCCGCGACAAACACTGGTCCCAAAAGGATTGGCCAGTTCGGGAAACTTTGAAAGCAGGAATGCCAAACATTGTTAATGAGCCAATCGTAAGTCGAGAGAAGATCGTTTTCCCTCCACTTCATCTCAAACTGTAGTTGATGAAGCAGTATCTCAAGGCTTTGAGCACTGACAATGATTATTTTCAGTACATAGTATCAGGGTTTCCTGCTTTGTCACACGAAAAAAATAAAAGCAGGAGTATTTGATGGTCCCCAAATCTGCATAATGCTGAGTTATTCTAGATTCGAGAACACCATGAATGAAAAAGAGAAGGCTGCCAGGCTCTCATTTTCGGCCGTTGTTCGTAACTTGGGAAACAAAAAAGCGCATAACTACGAGGATCTGGTTACTAATATGCTTTAATCATATCGTGATCTAGGATGCAACATGAGTGTGAAGCTGCATTTCCTAAATAGTCACTTCGACCGAATCCCAGAGAATCTGGGAGCCGTGAGCGACGAACAAGGGGAACGCTTCCATCAGGATTTGATGACGAAGGAAGAGCGCTACCTCAGTCACTGGTATAGACACATAATGGCAGACTACTGTTTGACGATTAGAAGAGATCAGCTACAGAAGACTTACAAGAGAAAGAGTTACAAGCGCAAATTTTTGACCGATTGAAATCTATTTGAGTACAGTATTTGTAATCCTAATGTGTAATTCAAGTTTCTTCTCATATGCAATAAAATGTTTGTACAGAAAAACCTGCTTTACTATAAATAACGCAAAAGGATGGTTCAAAATTACTTCAGGGCATAATTATAGCCATGATAAAATAGAAATTATTGTATGATACTATTTATTGATAATAAGAAAAATCTGTAGCATTTGGAGAGAATCTGATTTTAGATTTGAATTCAATATGCTCGAATTAGGTAGAAAAATATACCTTTGTTAATTCACCAAACACATTGGTTCCCAGTGTAATAATGCTAGTTTGATTGTGTTCTTGATGCAATGTTTGTAACCAGGGGTGTTAATATAGAGTAAAAGAATATTTAATTCCGTGATATACCGATATCGTTTTTAGTACAAAATTCCGTCCGTGGGGTTTCGACTATTGTTGTAGAGAATTTTGAATTGGTGTTTATTATTTTTTTTAATTTCCACTAATTATCATAATTATTAATGGTGCAATTTCCTGTGCCTCAGCCTTCTGATTCCTATATCTGTTATGAATAATTTGAGAAGTATCATTTGTGAATTGCGATATATCACGTTATTCTTTACTGGCGTATGAGGTCAATGCTGTAGATTAGTTATAAGAAGGGACTTAAGCTGCTCTTCTGTGGAACACCAGCCTAAATTTTGAAATATTATCCTCCCTGACCCACTATCATCATTTTCCCTTTCTTTCGATGCTATTATTATAGGAGTATCTTTTTAGGACTGAGTTTAGTTGGAGGTTGTGGATTTGGCAATGGACTACTGTAAACCAAACATTGTCAAAAGCTTTGTCGATGCCTCAGGGCACACAATTTCCAAATATTTGTCTTTCGCTTTCCACAAAGCGAGTTTTTCCCCAGCTAGTGTTGTTGGGGGACTATGTTATTTGCCAAACAAGCTGCAGCTAGAGCCTGTTTGCAAGGATTTTTTTCAGAATTTGGCATGCAATTTGATGAATGGTGGCTACCACGTAGTTTGGATTGAATCTTAATCATTATAGTTCAAGTATTGATCCCGTGCTCAGTGTTTATGATTAGGCTTGGGTATAGTAACAATAATATATTTCCGTGTGTTTTTTATTTGCTCGCTCAAATATCTACGTTTAATGTTATTTATTTATTCTATTATTTGTATTTACCATATTGATTGGTTGTGTTTATGGCTCTTACCTTCGATTATTTGGGTGCATATGGATCAAGCATTCATTCCATGTCTTCGAAAAGTTCTTCTATTCCTCTTAGACTTCTTATTTAATTATTTGCTTTTCCTCAAATTCCCATATATATTTTTTATCGCACATGCCTTCAAAACTTTGGGGGATCATCAAGAAGGGAGCTTTTTTAGAGAAGGGCATATTCAACTTAAATTTTGTCCATCTTTTGGTTTTTTATATTTTCCAGTATGTGGTTCTCACATTGTCGAATCTATTAGTATCATAGACACCTGATGGCTCAATCTGAGTCATCATTTAGTATAGATTCGTTTTGGTTTCTTTTGTTTACGCTCTTTAGTCTTTTTTCCTGCGTGCTTCAATATGTAGCTCAGGTCTTTTTATTTGTTTACTATTAATGTAATATATTTTTTCCTTTCATCCTAAAGTTATAAGTGTTAGGTGCCTTACCTTTCCGGAGTAGAGTTCTCTGTCCACACAATATTTCGACCATTTTATTGTTTTCCAAAATTTGGTTCAGCTCTGGAACGAAGATTCTGGGGGTTGGTAAAAGCCATGCGTGTTTATACATAGTATGCATCTCAGGATTCTAGTTTAATTTGGACTCATTTTGTTGAATGCTTCGTTCGCAATCGTTCTAATTTCTTCTTCATGTTTTTTTATTCAGTAACGTTTTCCCACCCGAGCTCTTTCTCGAATGATCGAAAAATCACTATAACTCTGAAAAATGGCTGCAATTGACCCACCGATCATATTATTTTTCTTAAGACTCCTCCAATTTTAACCGAATGAACTGCAGATAGAGACTTTCACCTGACCTCTTCCCTCTCAAAGTTTCCAAAGAGGTTCATCCTTGAGAGGATGGCATGATCTATCCTTATATCTTCACTTGCCGCCTCTCGACCTTCTTCTCTTTCATCATCCACTCCTATATTCTTTGTGTTTTTGATGTTCTTCTAACCGTTTTTCCTATTTCTTCTCTTCGTTCCTTGAATTTTTTTCAATTTTCTTTCGCCCTCTCCTTCTTCCTATAGTTTTTTTGTTTCTGTTAGTCATTCGTTGTTTCTTTGATTGCTCCGTTATTTACTACCTTATATTCTGCTCTTGTTTTCCTTCTTCTGTGTTATATTGCACATCTTTGTCACTCTTTTTCTCCTTTCCCCTTCTTAGTTACCCTCCTTATCTCACTAACGTTAATAATTGTCCTCATTGGTTTTTAATAGTTTCTCTTCTCTCGTTTTGTTTTCCTTGCGGCGAAGCGCCATGTCTAGACGTCGCTTTTTTTCTAGTTTGATATTACCCATTTAGAGCGATTAAATGACCCATATAACAGTGGGACATAGGGTTATTCACTCTGGAAATTTCAAATCTGCAATCGGATTTGGCGCTGGGTGGCACCATCTAATGGTAGAAGCCTCATTTATTTTTTTAAACGAGTAAAGTTAATTTTTCAAAAGGAGAAAGTTCATTTTTAAAAAGGAGTAAAGTTCAATTGTACCCATTTAGAGCCATGAAATGACCCATATAAGCGTGAGATATGGGGGCTTTACACCCTTGGGATTTTAAATCTGCCATCGGATGCAGCGCTGGGTGGCGCTATCTAGTGGCAGAAGCCTCTTTTATCCATTTAGCCATTCAAAGGCTCTTTTTAGTGATTTAAATCATTGAAAGCCATCAATGAAATAACCATTTATCATCCTATCACAAAACGCCTAACGTCATTAGAGGGACTTTCTCTCTTGTTCTCTTCTTCCTCATTTACCTCTCTATTCTCATAATCTTCCTAAGTCATTTTCTTATACTTCATCTTTTATTCCTTCTCCCACCCCTGCTTCACCACTTCCAATTCCCTCTAGCCTTTCCTCCTCCCTTACCTCTTTATCTACACTTTCGTCTCTCCTCAACTTTTTCTTCCCCTTCTTCTCATTTCTCTTCTTTTTCTCTTTATTCTGTCCGTCTTTTCGCTCCCTTCCCACGTTCATTTCTTCCTTTCTCCTTTTTTTTACATTTCCAATCCTTCTCCATGTTCTACATCTTCTCGTCAACCTTATCGTAAATATCCCTTTTCCTTTCCCCTTCCTCTCTTCTTCTGCTTGCTCGCCATTGTAAACTCTCTTATTAATTCTGCATATCCCTTGCCCTTTTTTTTTGCATGTGTAAGCACACTCGTGTGCAGTTTATTCGTGCTCGTCTTATCACGATTTCAGCATCTTGAAGATCGGCGTTATTTCTGCAATTATAACCTTTAAATTGACCTTACTTAAATTATTGGCCTCTCTCCTTCAACGTGGCCATAGAAGTTATAGGTCAAGGATTGAAATATGGCGAAGCAAGAGGCTACATATTAGCGGTATCAATATAGCCACAGTTTTCCGCCTGTATGGAATATGAGATGTGGACCGGAATTAAGGGACCAGCGTAATAAAAGAATAAGTATGCTCTTCCTAGGGATACTTTGACACTTCATCCTTTTGCTGCTAAGTCTCGTATGCTGGACGACGTAGCCGTCCACAGGACACCATACTAATGAGAATCAATTTTTTATTGTCTTTGGTGGTCAAGCCAAAGAAAAAGTAGTAGTCATCTTCGGACTTTGATAACGATAGAGACAACTATGTCCAAATAGTGGTAATCTCTAAATCTCTTTAGTTGGCAACGAAAATGGCGTGAATTTTTGTTTACTAAGGTTAAATATGGCATGATAAGATAAATAATAATGCGAGATTACAGAATTACAAACCGACAAAGACCTTAATACTCATTCGAAGAGAGACCAAGAAATGAAGAGAAGGAAGGAGAAAAAATCAGAGGGGAGGTAAAACAGGATCTAATGATATGGTATCATGATCATTTCTACTCTTTCTACTAGTTTTAATTGCTAAAGAAATATTTCCTCAATTCGAATCTTAAACAGAATTGCTTTCACTTATTTTCTCGGCAATATAGCTCTTTTATGACTATAGTCAGAAGGAATGGCAGGAAATTGAGTTTGCCGCTTTAAGTAGCACGTATTCAAAGGACAGAATTTGTGTTGCCAGACGAGGAGACCAAAACTGAACTACATATTCTAATTAGGTTCTGACAACCGCCATATTTAACGCAATCATAATAACTTTGGATTTAAATACCAAACTCCGGGCTATGTAAACAATAAAGTTTTAAGTCTCTAGAAATTAATACCACTAAATATATTTCGAGTGTAACAGTATGTACATTATGACAGTCCATGTTGTACACTTCACACATATTTTGGTTAACTAGGTCTATTGCCTCATTGTTATAGAGATAATAATAAAGGACTTGCAATTGTGGTTTCTAAAGAAATGTTCTTAAATGCATGACACGATATATATATATATATATATATATATATATATATATATATATATATATATATATATATATATATATATATATATATATATATATATATATATATATATATATATATATATATATATATATATATATATATATATATATATATATATATATATATATATATAATATATATATATATATATATATATATATATATATATATATATATGTATATATATATATATATATATATATATATTGCCCCTTGAATTTCCTCTTATGCTAGCATTTTTCGCTTTGGTCTCAAATTGAGCGACTTTCCGGTGCTAGGAATTAGTAAACAAATTCTTCATATAATCTTTTGGAAAAGGAAAAAGGGAAATATTTTCTTTCAGACGTATTTTTTTCGAAGACGATTCGACACAAACATACATACATGCACTCTATGTGTGGAGCCGAACAAAAGCGTTCTCTACAGTAATTAGTTGCTTTCTATGTCATTGACCTGCCGATAATCCAAGTTACCTTCTTTAATTAGGTCCAAAGAGATTAATTCCTACTGACGCAGTGCATGTGCTCTAATTCCTGTTCAAGTTTAAATCAGTTAATATTATCATGATTAATTACATTTTCCATTTAATTGAACGTTAGTAAGTCGTTGCCATTATCTTATTTCATTCGCCATTTTCCAATTGCTTTGGGTCTGGTCAGTCGAATCAAGAATTTTAGCTAACTAAATAGTTATTAAACTTTATTCTAGAATCTAGTGCTGACGGACCGAAAACAGACAACTATGGCTAAATAATACAGTTGATCCTCCTTAAGTGCCTAATATTTTCTAGGAAAAAATAAAAATACCGTTGTTAGACGAATACAATTTATTCAATGTGGGGACAAGAGTAGATGCAAGAATTATTAGCGGAATACTTAAAAAAATTTCTTATTCCCAAACTAAAGGGAAAACCAGTCTTTTTTCACACTACAAATCGGAAACAAATCACAATCGGTAGTATCACCTTCTCTATAAATATATACAAAGGGCGGTCCATAGGTCTTGAAATTCGCATATAAAGAAACGAGATATGAGGAAAAATGTTTTATTAGATTACAATATAACTACCCTCGACTTCAATGCACTTGCTCCACTTGTCTCCGAAGCTTCGAATTTCAGACAACCAGAAATCTCCCGACTGCTGTTCAATCCACTCCTGGACGGTGAGCTGGACATCTTCATCGTCCCCAAACCGGCGTCCACGCATTGCAGTCTTGAGCTGGCGGAATAAAAAGTAGTCGCTAGGGGCCAGATCTGAACTGTAGGGGGGATAATTAAGTTCCTTGAATCCGCACTCGCGCAGAGCAGCTTGTGCAACTCTGGCCTTGTGGACTTTGACGACGTTGAAGTCGATCATGGGGCGTGATGTTTCTAGGGACCCAACGGGCAGAGACCTTGGTCATTGCCAAATTGTCGTGGATGATGTTGATAACACTTCCATGTGATATTCCAATTTCTCGCTCGATTTCTTCGACCTTCTCCCGTCGATTTTTGAGGATCATCCTCTACACATGGCGGAACTCCCTATTCCAGCAAGCAATGGTTGCATAGGAAGGGGCGGTGTCGGTGTACACTGCAACCATGCGTTCGTGGATCTCTTTCGCATTCTTGCCTTCCTTGGTCAAAATTTGATCACTGCGCGGTGCTTAACCTTCCTTATTGTTGAAAAATTTGTGACTAACGATCTACGATCAGCTACTGCTTTTTAAATAGTTGAGGCAGGAGCGTGCAGCTGCAGGTCCTGACTTGTCATAAGTTGTCCTAACACCCCCACTAATAGCCATCTTCCTTGCTCTCTTTTGCCCTACCGATTCGCAAAACTTATTGACCGCCCCTCGTATGTACATATGTACGTATGTATATTTATATTTATTTTAAAGAGAAAGCACAATAATCTCGTAATACGGTAGATACACAATAACCGATAAAAAAAGAAAAAACGAATCTTAACCGCTTTCGTCTTTTTATATAATCAAACAAGGATCAATCCTCGACTAAGAAACTAGCAAGAAAAAGATAATAAAGGTAATCAAATAATCTAAACTTCTGTTCCTATACTTGATGAGTTCTGTAAGTTTTCTGGCGCATCAATGGGTTTTTCTTCTAGAGAACACTAAGTAAACTAATATCAACTCTTTTACCTATTAAGTATAGTATAAAATGTGTGGATTCAAACCTATGCTATCGACCCTTCTTTCCTTCTCATGCTACAGTTTTAATGAATCGGCAAATTGTTTAACATTTTAATCGGATATGCTTCTACTGTTAATTTTAAAACTAACCACTTCCTATACTCGTGGTCGTAAACGGATTGCCCTTCTGAGACTTAAATTTCCCGAGCAAAAGCTATTAATCATCTTTAGCACTAACTCACACTAATTATTCTTTGAGCCTGTAAATGCTACAAAAACTATTGTAACTTACCAATATTATCTTTTCTAAACTCTCTAAGCATAAAGTTGTAAATATGGTCGTTTAACACTTCCGTAAACTGAATATTTTAACTCTTTTTATAAATTGAGTATAATAATAAAAAATAATATCTCAGAAAATGAGGCTTAATGTGCTTATGGCGTAAACTAAGCGTGGGATTAGATAAGAAGTACAACCACCTAGATAAAATAAGGATGAAATAATGATGAAAAAAAAATGCTGGATTATACTTATACGATATTTTATAGAAAGAGTTGTTAAATGTGTTTAATAGATTTTCAAGTTTTCAAAAAAGAGCTTTGTTAATTTATAGATGACCAAACACAACTCCAATATTTTCCATAGCGATATTTATTAAACTTCGTTCGACCTTCTGCAGGCTTCTACAAGGAAGGGTGTTTGAAGAACAAACATGTGTGAGGATTATATCACCTAAAAAATAAACCAAGCACATTCTGTTTAAGATTTCTGTGCAAACTTAGAAGGCTAGGAACTCAACAACTTTAACATTCATTGGTGTTGAATCTAACAAGTCATCTGTCCAGCAGCGCCTACTTTCCCTTGTGATTTCTTTGCAATTATTGCTCCACTTACCCCCTAATTTGTGTTTTACTATCAATATATATATATATATATATATATATATATATATATATATATATATATATATATATATATTCTTATCAAAAAATAGGGGGCAGTTATGAAAAAGTGAAAAATATGATTGGAACTCATTAATTGCATACCGAGATAATAGAAATAAAGATTTTTGGCGTATATTCTGTCACTAATTATTATATGATGTGTGGTGCTTTTACTTTTATAACCGCTGGTATGCGTTTTGCATACCTCAGACTAAGTTGGCACAGGTGTTTGGGCTTAATTTTCTGCAACTATTCCTGAATTTTGTTAGTTAATTCACTTCACTTTTTGATCATAATTTCTGCACGGTCACTCATATGCCAATTCTGATTACAAATGTTTAATGGGATTGAGATCTGGAGATTGAGGGGCCTATTCCATCAACGTTACCCCTTTCTTTTCAAACAAAACCTTTAAGACTCTAGATGTGTGGCATGGAGCATTGTTTTTTGGAAGATTACACCATCTGGTATCTCCTCATTGAAATTTTACCTAGGGAAGGTTGATAAACCTGGTCTAACATGTTTGTGTAAGTGTTGAAATTTATTCAGACCTCACAAGTGAACAACAATTCTGGACTTAAAGACAAAATGCAGCCCCAAACCATTACACTACCACCTCTACATTTGACTGTTGGGACAACACATCTCAGTTCATAAGCTTCTCCAACTGATGACCAAATATAAATTGCTCCAGTAGTTTCAAAGATCTGAGGAGAAATACAAATTTTTATTGATCATTTATAGTATCCAATACAAATTTTAATATCCAATAAAAATGTGTATGAGGCTAATAAATTAGTAGAAACTAATTTAGGGAACCTACAGCAAGTTGCTTTCATCAGACCAAACAAATTAGCCCAATTAACAAGGGTCCAATCTTCAAGTTCCATTGCACAAGACAATCGTTTCTTTCTACCATTACACCCTGTCGTAGAATGGACTCTCGACGATATACCATATATAACTATTCGTTGAGGGAACTTATTTAATTATCTTTAGAGTGCGTGGATGTCTGGGTTGACTGATATTATGTATCTTCGATATGCTTAAGAAGTGGAACTGAGCTCAAGAATAATAATATGGCTATCATTAATAAAATTGAGTTTTATTAATAAAAACTATCAACAACACACAAAACGGAAAATATTGACATAAACAGAGAATGGAAAGGGTCGTGGGGAATCTAGCTAATCCTAGGATAAAGAAAGATTTAAAAAGGTAAAACAAATATAAAGTTAAAGGGATGGGATGGTTCGGTAAACCATTTAAAGCACAGGATAGGGTTGACAAAAGGGTTAAATACTCAAAGGTAACGTTCAGCTTACGTAAATACACTTGTGCAGAGGAAGGCGACGTGAAGGAATTTTCGGTCCGCTGGCGAGTTCCAGCCGAAGGGGGGGAATTAAATGATCCTGGCGTCTTGGGAATGAGAACCGTTTCTCTGACGAACGGGCTTGAAGAACAATGGCTGTTCTACGTTGTTCTCTTCTGAACAACAGGGGGGGGTGAGAACCGTCTCTTGTCTACGGGCTCGAGAACAATGGCTGTTCTAATGTTGTTCTCTTCTGAACAACAAGGGGGAAGGGTGAGAACCGTTTCTTGGCGAACGGTCTGGAAGAACAATGGTTGTTCTCTTCTGAACAACAAGGGGGGGTGAGAACCGTTTCTTGTCAACGGGCTCAAAAGAACAATGGCTGTTCTAACGTTGTTCTCTTTCTGAACAACAGGGGAAGCCTAGTGGACTTGGCATCACGAAGGCTCAAACCTTGGCACTCAAGGGATATTGTCCTTCTTCTGGACAAGTGATGGTGGATCTTGAGGTCGAGGGCCCTTTGGTGCACAAGGTGAGACTGGACCGTAGTGATGTCTCGCGAAGAAAATCTGGATCTCTAATCTGCTCTTAGTGGTAAAGTTTCCAAATAAATAGTCAGGACATCCCCTTGGCGTGGGGGACAATGGAGTGGGGGCTTCGAGGGAATGCACAGCCGAGCCTGAGAACAATGCCTTATCTGCCCATAAGCCTAACTCAATCTGGCGAGGTCGGCGCAGGGGGCGAACGGGGGAAGATAAACCTCCTTGTTTAAACATTGACTCAGGTGGCTGCGATAAGGCGCCCGACTTCAAAGCAAAGATGCACGTGGGTAGCATCGTGTTTTTAAATAACATGTGATAGTGGTTAAAATTAAGCGGCCTTAACCCGTTCTATCACACACCCTTTGAGCCTAGCTTCTAATAACCTTCTTCTTAGTGTGCATCTTGATTTATCTTTGTTTATTGCTGTTTGAAATCAGCAGCTATATCAGAAGATGTCTTTTTTCTATCGGCCAGAGATATCCTTATCAGCAACCTTTCTTTCTTCGGTGTTGTACATCTTTTGCGACCTTGACCATCATGATTTTTGAAAGAATTGGGGCCATTCTACCTTTAAATGGTTGTATGAACTCTATTTTTTGAGCATTTCCTTTTCTTGCAATTTTGACCTGAGATAATCCCTCTCTGGATAATGTGAAGAATTTAGCTCTTTGAACTTCAAGAATCTGTTTCTTCGGAGACCTTTTTTAAAAAGTATTACCACTTGTAAGGTAACAATAAGATAATCACTGGAAAAATAGGAATAAACGCTAGTATCCCACATTGAATGTCGGATTTTTGCCACAACCATTTATTCACAATATGAAAAAACGTATTATAGCGGTTATAAAGCAAATGGAGGACACATCATATATTAATTATTTATAGGATATACGCCAAAATGTTAATTTGTATTATGTAAATTATGAAATGAATGGGTTTCAATCATATTATTCACTTTTTTATACCCTCTCCATAATTTTGAACAAGGCTATATATATATATATATATATATATATATATATATATATATATATATATATATATATATATATATATATATATATATATATATATATATATATATTTATATATATAAAAGAGGTGACGGTATTCATTTAGAAGTTTCAACTGATAATTTTACGCTTTGTTTTACCATCTCTGTCAGTCTTTTGATTTTTAAAAACATTAACTATTATTGATTTATTTTAGTGTAGAATAATTAAAAAGAAATGGCTAATTTTAAATCCCCTAATTTCTGGAAGAAACTTGGACTCCTCATTGGAATCTACACCCGAAGGAGAAACAAGGAGATTTCAAATTTCTTCAACGTCAGCCGAAGTGTGATGGAAAAGGTCAGAAAGTAGCAGAAAGATTCAAGCTTCTATTACGAGGTGACAGCAGAGCGAAAATCGTTGGTTGATGATATGACGCCATCAAAATGAGGAATTCGTCACTGAAATCCAGAACATCATCAACAATGGTCCCAGGTAGTCAAAGCGTGCAAATGGAAGGAAAAAAAGGTATGGATGAAATAATCATCAGGCTGATGATCAATAAGGACATTGGCTACTCTTCATAAAATATAAGAAAGGGAGAATTTATGTCCAAGGTGAGGCAAGAAAAGCAAATCAAGTATACTAAGCAGCTAAGCAACATGTTAAAACATCAGTTAGTGGCAGACATTCTGTATTTTTTCTACGATGGGAACAATTTCTTCCAAGAGCAGAAAATCATCTCCCAGATCTGAAGAACAGTGGCTCGAGGTCGCTCCCAAGCAGTTACCCAATGTCATGCAGAGGAAACTTTCAGCGACAATCATTTTCTTTGGGCCCTTCAGTGGTGAAGGTGAGGTTATGCAACTTGTTGTCTTATAGGAAGGACCGAGTGATGGAAGGATTTGGTACGTCTGGGTTGTTTACGTACTACAAAAAAAGAAGACTCTTTGACTAACGTTATACCTCTCTAAGAGTGCTATATATGTTTGATTATTATTATATTGATTATTGACTTCTTTAACCCTTGAGGGTTCTTTGTTCCATACGTAGCGATTTAAGGATAGAATAAAAAAATTATAAAACAAACTAAAACATTAATTAAAACACAAAAACAAAACTAAACATGAACCACAGAAATATTACGAACTAAATACACAATAAGGACTTCAATAATTCTTAGATAAGGCATTCTATCTTGACTTACTTGACATTATAGTGATGGTTAACCCACCACTCACTTTAATATAAAAATATGCTAACTGTCTCTACTAGAGTTTAAATACCTTGGTCCCTCTAGGGACGGGTTTGAGTCTGACCTTGAACTCAATTAGACCACACACCTCAGGAATCTTGTGGGTTCTTTGACGCGTGCCTCGGCCAGATGGTTGACGGCAGACTGAATAACTTGACAGCCACAAGGGACTTTGGGAGTGTAGCAATTGGGGGGGGGGGACACGGGACTCGGATGGTCTTCTTCAAGGGCGAGGACTATCACGATGCTTTGCGATGCATCAGCATAGGAGGGGTCTCTCTGACAAGAGTAAGTTGAACTTGGTTCTTAAACCAAGTTAACTTGACGTTCGGTATGACCACGGGGAAACGGGCTCGAGGATGAGCTCCTTCTTTTTAGTTACAGTATTCCTCAATGGCGAGGACTATCTCAGTGATTTGGATACACCAGGATAGATAAGGGGAGGGGGGGATTCTCTGATGAGAATAAGTTGAACTTTAACAAGTTAACTTAAAGTTCGGTTTGCTAACCAGGAACAAGCTTGAGTATGAGCTGCTTCTCAGTCCCTTCTCTTGGTAGCCCGGCCTCTTGCCGGGAACTTCGTCTGCCTTAATGACTAACCGAATCTACTCCGTTTTTCCCAAGTGTTTTGTATTTATAGGTCGTTACCATACTGTGGAAGGGGTAGGAGGGGGGATGGGCTTGTAAACGTGCCGCAGGAGAGTTCTTAATCCAACGGTTTTTCTCAGGCCATCTTCCCTTTGGTCTTGATGAGCCTTTGAGCTTGAGCGTAATGCGTCTCCAATTTCGTACTTGAGGTGAAATACACACTCGTAGGGAAGATCTTGCAGTTTTAACCGTGCTGCTTTTCATAAAGATGAGAAGCGAGGTGCTGTGGTTATGATATTGATCCAAGGTGTCTACACGGCCCTGATGTTTTATGGTCAACGTCCCGTGTCTCAACTGAGAGAGGAGGGAGAGGGTCGATTCCCCTACACAACTCTAGTACTACCGTCAGTGCCTTAGACTGAACTTTAACAGCTACATCTCTGTTATGACCAAAGTGTTGAACTCTTGATAAACCAGGTAGCTGCAGAAAGTCCCAACTTGTGACAACAAGATTCCGCATTCTGCTACACAAGTCGGAAGAGACCAGCCTGGTTGTCGGAGAATTTCTTCGAACACAAATCACCTGACATTTGCCCTTACAACTCACTTGATTGCAACCCTCTCGACTTCTTTTTCTCTGGCGTAAACAAAGAAGGATTAACTTGGCCTTCAGGCACCAAAAAGGGGATATATTGTGAAAGGCCTATTGCCTGTTTCGAGGTCACAGGCTAGATCATCAAGTGAGATGAATAGAACATCTCATCAGGACAAACCTATCCAAATTTGACGAATATAAATAAAAAATACAAACGTTTATTTTTATTCTGAAAAAGTCATTATGCGTACAAATACCGTCTTAACCCTATGTATATATATATATATATATATATATATATATATATATATATATATATATATATATATGCCAACAAGAAAAATGAAACACGAATTCCTAGTAATTTCAAATTCTTTTATAAATTAGTTATCAAGGAATGACGCAATCAACAGAAAACTGCATTATATATCAAGAATAAGAGGATGAAAAATTCTAAAAAAAGAAATTTGACCTTTCATGAGAGGAATTAGTGGCAGTTACATTAAATATAAAGGATTTGAAGTGACAAAAAATGAATGATACAAAAAATAAATTCAGTATTTCCAGATATATTCATTAATCTATAAACCAAGTCATCAGAATGAGAGATAACAAGGTCTGCTGACCAAAGTTGCATACTCTCACTTATTCTGATTTATGACCTTACTGCCTTTGAAACTTTTAATAATTCCCGGACTAACCTTGGGAGAACCTTTGTAATTATATCGTTCGAAAGAGAATGTAAAATAAAATAATGGTTTCAAATTTTGTTAGAATCAACCGAATAGTTATGATGTTATTGCCGAATCAAAATAATTCATGGACTATCGTTGGGAGGACCTCGTCATTATTTAATTCTTAAGAGAATGTAAAACAACATAAAGGGTTCCCAATCTCGTCAGAATCAACCGAATAGTTACAATGTTATTACCAAAACCCCAAAAATCAAAACGGGAGGCGACCGAGCGAGAGAGTGAGACATTGAGTCGCCCGTGACTAGACTCGCACGCGACTAAAATTGGCTGATTAGGAGAGAAAGAGGGATAAAGAGTTTGAGAGAGAGTGAGGTAGGTCTAGAGAGAGAGAGATAGGATAGGAAAGAGAAAGAAAAGATAGAAAACTAGAAGGAAGCGTAATAAAAGACAATAAAATTACTTACTCGATAAAAGTTGGGACACTTTTTGTCGGAATGCAAATTAAAATATAGTTATTGAGTTTATATAATCAGAGACTTAAATTAATATTATTGATTTTTTATTGAAATAAGATATGAGAACAAATGAAAAATATGTCTCGCTGGGATTCTCAACCTGAGGTTCGTGGGAGCATTTACAGGGGTTACTTAGATGCCTGAGGAAAAAACATTTAAATTTCCTGAAAGAGAGACAGACAGAGTGTAAGACGCATAAAGTAACTTGTACTATACGATCTTACGACGGTATTGATAATGACTGCCTTAATCTCTTGAAATTATGACTGTCTGCAGACCTTACTACTATTTGTTCTTATGACGATGCTGATAATTTTAGTGCCTAGTGGTGTTTTTTATGTAATCGTATGACGGTGGAGCTTTTAGATTTGCGTGTCAACGTCAATGACTCTATATATGGATTTGGTTATAAAACTATTTTTTTTTAAAATTCCCGATTTTCTGAGGGTCTCATCTGCAAATAAATGGCAATAAGATGAAAGCTACATTTACTATCGATTCAATACTATCATCTACGTAAAACGAAAGATAATTTTAACGAAGTGTCTTATGCCATAAAAGCAGTATCACTATAATACATTAAACCATACTTTCCCATGAGACATTTGAATATTTTTCATTTAAATCCGAAGAGTACTAATGTTGGTTTTCAAGAAAAAGGAAGGGAGATTCAAGTGAACACTTTTTGATCCTTTAGGATAGTTCCGTCAAGAAACTGAATCGAAGATACGCGGATACATTGCCGAAAATTTATTCGTATCTTGCCTTAAGGCATAGCCCTCTGTGTTATTGGGTGTGATGATGAGCGGAAGGTCATATTAATACCATTCTCAAATAATAATTTTCATCGAAGAATAGTAGATATGTCTGAATATATAAAACAAATGATTGATGAAATAACAAACGCATCTATATTCAAATTTGCAATAGAGCTTGATGAATCAATTGACTTGGCTGCATGTCTCTAGTTCCAGGGGTTTGTGCGATACATCAGTGCTGAATATTTCAAGGATAATTGTTTTTTCTGCAAAGCTTTGGAGACAATAACGAGAGATGTAGATATTTTTTACGAAATCTCAATCCTTTTTACACTAAAGGACTAAAATATCTGTGCATGCAAAACTGATGAAGCACAGGCAATGATCGGCTGTTGATTAGGTTTTTGAGAAGAGTGAATGAGGGGAATCCTGAACAAGTTATTTTCATCGTATGATTCATAGATATGCTCTGGTATATAAAACTCTCCCACCAGAGATAAATTTAGTATTTTATGATGTTGTGCACATGTTAAATACCATCATGTCAAGTGCCATTGATACGAGAGTTTTTGCCTACTCTGCCGAGTTTTTGAAGCAGATGAATAACTGGTCATTTTCACACTGAGGTTAGTTGTTTGTCACATGGGAATGTGGTATACGGAATAGAGTCATTGGAGGAAAAACTGTGTAAATGCTTTAAACGGGCCAAAAGTCCCTCATTGCCAGCGGCTCAATGTAACCCTGATGACTGTCCACAGAGTCGCGGCAAGGCACAAGATTAGAAAGACCTCAAATATCGAACTCGTGAAGAAGACATCAAGGTATTAACAGTTTGAATGTAAAAAAAGGCCTTCATAAGTGCTCCGACGCTCAACGACTTGAAGATTCATGGCCACCGAATTCTCATTTTTCTGATGAAAAAACATTCACAGTCGAACGGAGATGAACAAGGAGAACGACCGTGTGGTAAGCTCCGGCGATTATGTCTCCAAAGTCCACTATGTTAAAAAAGCACCTACCTCAGTCATGATGATCGTAACTCTAGCTGGCGCGTTTCAAGGCCCGTTACAGGCTCACCACGGCCGTCTATAGGGACATCTTCTTCACGAAATTCCTGAGAAATATCAGGAAGATGGTGGACAACGTCTTACCGCCTGCGGTGTCCCGGCTCACATGGCGAAGTCGGTACAACAGTGGTTGGGGTTGAACATGAACTTAAGGGTCGAATGACCTTTAATCGCCGCAGTCTCCAGAACACAATTAGGTCCACTAAATCGTGCAAAGTCTAGCATAGCAAAGTCGACGAGCTGAGTACTGCCACAACCAAGTGTGGCCTACCATGAGAAAGGACTTCAGTCGCAACGTGTGCAAGGCATTCAGGTCTCGCTTAGAGCACTTGTTTGCCTCCAATGTCAGTCAAATTGATTAATAATACAATATAAACATGTATTTATATGCTTAAAACATTAAAAACGTGTCTACTTTCATCAAAAGTATCATTGTGTCTTTTACTGCTGATATTTTCTCTTATCCTATATTATTACAAATATACCATCAAATTCCAGCCTTTTCTTATTCCACACCCATCACATAACAAGTTATAGACCTCTACAATTTTTAGTTCATCCCTCTTAAACACAGCGAGAAAGCGGCAGCAGTAAGGTCAGTCGCCGTTCTTAGAACTATTTATACATAACTTTTCCATTCAATCACGCTTAAAATACTTCATTTTAGCCTATAATTGGCTCCCCATTCCTTCGTTACCCGTCCCCTTTTTAATCATAAATATTTAAAAAAAATTTATACAGGACAATAGAAATAAATTTTCTTAAACTTCAATCCTAAGTATTATTTTAATTTCTTTTATACTGGTCCTTAGAATGCATAAACAACCTGAAAAAACAGCTAAGAGCTTTGAAACAATGAAGATTTTGTTACCCACTATAGAGTACGAGGAAAACCGGTGGAAGATTTGTCGGTATCTCAAAATCATGTGATTACTCCTGGGTCTTCAGAATAGTTACACAAAGCACATGTACGTTTTGTGTTTTTGGAGGAGCATAGCTTAAATAGAACACTATGTGAGAAAGGAATGGACGAAAAGACAGAAAGACGCACCTGGAAGGTTCAACTATGTTCACAATTCTCTTGTAGATCCAGAAAAGATATTATTTGCCTCTACTGCATCTAAAGCTCGGTTTCGCTAAAAATTTCTTCAAGGCTATGGATCAATTTGAAGCTTGGTTTGAATACTTATGTGATAAACTAGGTAGTCTGGTTTCTGAAGCCAAGTTGAAGGCAGGTGTCTTAAATGGACCACAAATTTACATACTAATTAATGTAAGCGGATTCACCGAGGCCTTGAACCCACTGGAGAAAATCTCGTGGAAATCATTTGTAAATGTGCCAAAGCTTTTGCTTGAAAACTATCGAGCTGACAACTACAAAGAAATTGTTACAACCATGCCACATAATTATCATGCATTGAGAGCAAGGATGTCCTTGAAACTGCATTTTTTCTCTCTCATATTTATTTTTTTCACAGATAAACTTGGAGATATTAGTGATGAACACGGTGAAAGATTTAATCAATTCATTACCATAAAGGAGAACAGCTATCAGGAACAATTCAGTCCCAAAATGATCGGGGACTATTGCTGGATCCTGCAACAAGAAGAGAGAGAGCTGTACAAACGAAAAGGCAAAGTTCAGAAGCACTTTTACAACTTAATATTTATCAATTATAAATAATTTGAACTTATGCTTTCTGTTACAATTATGAGCTTATCTGTGACCTGTTTAATATCGTTATCTTGTGTGAGATAATTAATGCCACCATATTTACTATTTTACTGATTGTTTATCAAAGTAGATCTGATAGTAGAATAAAACATTTAAATCATACTCAACAATGTGAAATTAATCATGTAAGCACAGGCACAAAAGAGACAAGCTGGTCTTTTGGGGGTTAAATATCTGTTGCACGACACAAGTGACGGAATATTGAATATTTGTACCTATTGATCTTTTTATAAAACCTGGTCTAATAGAACAAAACAAATATCAGATTCAAATTCGGCAATATTACCAGTGTAATCCATAATTTCAGCATTAAATATTTCCACAATGGTAAAATTACAAATTTCAGTAATTACTTTGAAAAACTTTTCGATAAATTAGTTAGTTACCTGGGTTTACATGCCTATATGACTAACATAAATATTTTGACATTGTTTTATGTCAGTAGGTAAAACATTGCATAGTCTAAGGCCTGATACAGTTAATTCTCTTGCCCTATGTCAGTAAAAGGTCTTGATACAAAGTATGAGTTCTGGTGTCTGGTATTTATAGTATCAATACGGATTTGATTCACAGTTGGCAACAAGAAGAGCCATTCCAATAGGATTCTATTTTTATATTTTAAAAAATAAAATCCAAATGTCGAATGTAAAGTTGTCATCCATGCGTAGACATCCTAGCCTATCAAAAATAGGAGTTACATGATCATGCTTTCTTACTCTACCAATGCTAAGCCCTCACAACAAAGTTTTGTAACCTTTTTACTCGAGACATTTGAGTCTTAGTCGTTGAGTCCCAAACACTGAGACAGTAATTGAGAACACTCAGTACTAATGACCTAACTACCATAATTCTAGTCTCTAGTTCAAATCTTTCCGAAATTCTGTCTATGTAAATAAGGGTCTCGTAAATTTCTTTGTAGCTCATCAATGTGAAAATTAAAGCTCATGCTACTATCTATGACAACCCTTAGATTCTTAGCCTTTTAGATATTGTAAGTATGACATTTTAAAACTTATACTGGTTTGGTATTGAATCCGTGATACTCGTAGATATTGATTTGATCCAAAAATTATAAATTTTGTTTTGTTTTCATTCATAAAAAAATAGCGCTATTAAAATATTTTTTGCACTAATTAAAATATTTTTAGCCTTTTTTAGCAGTTTATTAATTTGGCCTATCTCCCCAGATATCAACAGTTGTGCATCATCTGCGCATATTACAAGTAAACACTCTCGTAGAAATTGAAATAAATTAGAAAAAAACAAAGGACAAAAAATTAACCCCTGGGGAAAACCAAAAGTGACTTCTAGTGGAGAGGAACAAGTCGATCCGACTCTAACTGAATGACTGATGCCACCTTCATAACTCTCAAATTAAAGCGAGTCAATATTTGCTTTAGCAAATTTGGTCATTAAGATTCGATGGTGGAAACTATCAAACACCTTAGATAAATCTAATAAAAGGAGAACTGATATTTTATTCTGTTCTATGTTCTCCTAGATTTTATTTGTAATTTTAAGTATTGGTGTTTCTAAAGACAAGTACTTTGGAAACCATGTTGCTCATCACATAACAGGCGATTCGTTTCAAGGAAATCAATTATTTGAATTGCAATTAATTTCTCTAATATTTTAGAAATAATAGATAAAAGTGAGACGCCTATAGATTTCAACACTTTCAGTATCACCATTCTTATAAATGGGTATTACAACAAGATACATCTAAAAGTCGGAATAAGTAACTGTGACAATTGAAATGTTGATTATCACTCAAATATAAACTATGGTAACGGGCAAAGAGTCTATCAAGAGGCGAAAGCGAATGCCATCGGATACACAGGAATAGGTCGGTTTGAGTTCTTTTACAATAATACGAGTAATACGAGTGGTTAAATCAATTGGGTATTTTCTGAATTTATCAGTGGTAGTCACAATCGATAGGGGTTGGTTGCTCAGAGGTTGATTAATTAACTGATTATTGTACTGGGGTTTTTCAAACATAGTTTTTCCTATATTAGCAAAATAATTATCAAAATCATTTGCCTTCTGTTGGGTGTTTTCATCTAAATTGTCAGGTTTACAGGAAACATAATATTTGGAACTATTCTATTGATAACATCCAAGGTCCCCTTGATATTTCTTTTACCTTTAGAGAATTCCTCCTTGAAATAATTTCTTTTCTTTTTTGAAAAGGTTTTCATCACTTTTATAGGCTCGTTCAATGTAGAATTTGCTCTATTTGATTTAAATTGTCTTTGAAGTTCATCTCTCATTTTCATTACTCCCTTGACTCTAGAGTTAATCTAAGGGGAAGGGGGCGTGAGAGGAGTATCGTTTTGTAAGGGCCACACATATCTAACCATTTAATAAAAACATTGGTAAACAAAGAAACTCGGTTATTTACGCAATCGGTGTATAAAATAGAATCTACAATACACGATTCCTTTATAAGAAGGTCACAGAAGTACTTTTGAGAATAGTTCTCGAGAGAGTGGACAGTTTTTTCAATAGGGAGTCTTTTTTCGTTCTTAATATTGAATGACACTGTTAAATGTTCATGATCACCAACTGGACCAGGTGAGATGTTAGAGTTTACTACAAAATTAGACTTTTTGTTAAATGAAGATCAATAATGCTTGGTTCATTCACAAGCAGACTTAAATGAAGAGTTTGTATTAATATTCACTTCTTATTATTTGGAATAAGAAGATTACTATTCAGAAATAGCTCAAAAGATTAATCAAAACTATTACTGAGTGCATGCGGATACCTATCTATACACAACCCAAAATAAATCAAGGACATTTTCTAATTTTTTATCGTTAACCAGATATCTTCAAGGTTAGCAGGTCGTTCTATTCCCATAGAATACTGCGAGAACAACAGAGGTAACCTTAGGAGCAGAATACCGATTAAAGGAGTCAACCCCGCACCAATATACACGTAATAAGAAGATCACGATCAATAGTGTGGGGGAATTCCACGTGGAATTTCTTTTCCAGCACGGAAGTGACGTCCATCCGATAGAGAAAATTCTAGAATTTGGATAGGCTTAAATTGGTAAGCCTCCCCCCACACCACATCCAAAAGCGGTAGCCTCGAACCGCGTCCACCTTGGATCACCTTTTTGCGGGTTAGGATATCCTGGGCGTGAAGATTCGAGGCCATTCAAGAGTAGCGCTGTGTCGTAGAAAAGGCTCTAGAAGATATACTATATATCTATTCTTTGTGGCGATTATTCTATATTCGAGTGCGGGGATTTAATTAGATGGCCGAGTATTATTCTCCGTTAATAAATATGCCTGGAGAGGGCTTATTTATTTTCAATATACTCAAGAAGTAGAACGGAGCCCAAGGATAAATAATATTGCAAGCATTAACAAAATAGAATTTTATTAATTAAACTAACAAAAATAACACATGGAAAATATTTACATTACGTCCATAAAGGATCTCGAACGATGCGAAGCCTAATGTGCGATGAGGAATTTCTCGATAGGCGAATAGGGCGACCGGGAAATATCGGTGCCATTCGCGGGGCTGCTCGGGAAAAGTATTCTTAATAATTGATTTTAGATTTCCGTTTTATTTTTCACACATTCCGTTTGTCTGTTGCCGGAAGGCGGTGATAAAAAAGGGCTTTACCATGAGCAGCCATCCCTACGTACTCCATCAACTCTGAGTTGAATTGCTGTCCTCTGTCTGAGAGTATTTCCTTGGGGACGCCTACCCTTGAAAAGATCGAAATGAGGGCCTTGGAGGAAGAAATACTATCGATTTGGCGAAGGAGGACTGCCTCGGGGAAACGGGTAGCGAAATCAACCAAAGTAAAAATGTAGCTCTGCCCTTCGCTCGGAGAGGGGTGGATAGGGCCAACCAGGTTGAAGGAGAAGGGTTCAGTGATGAATGGTCCCCTTTGTAAGGAAGCAGGTTTGCCCCGCCCCTTAGCGGACGTCTTTTGACACACATCGCATGTTGACAATGCTTTGAGATGTTAGCTGCAGCACCCGGCCAGATACGCTGGGCCGTTTTGGAATGACTAAAGTGACCGGAAAAGATGCTGTTATAAGCTATTTTTAGTACTATGGGTATATGTGATCGTGGAAGGCATAAGGCAGTTGTAACGGCGTTATTACTGTCCTCGGCGGATCGGTAGAGTAGACCATCTTGCTCCAGATACTTTATTATTTTGGGTCCACGGACAGTCTCCTTGTCATTGTTTTGGGCCTTATCCCATAAGGGTGTTAGAGTGCGGAACTAAAATGCTGGTTAAGGATCTCCGAGAATTCGAACTGTATCGGGGTTCTGAGGGGAACTGGCTTCTGTGCTTCCTTCTTCGCTCGGGCTCGAGTAAGGGCGGCCTGGGACACAGGGTCAGAGCTTACTTGAGGGCTCTGCCCTATAAGTACTGAACAAAACTTTATAGGTGCCGAAATGACTTCAGCCCAGCCATCAAAATATTGACACTGCAGGTAACATTTAACAACGGGGAATCGGTTCACTCGCCCAAGGAAGTCATGTACTACCGCAAATCTTTCGTGGTTAGGGTCGACTGGGGGGAGGAGCTCGTCGGACACGATGAAACAAGTGCACTCTGTTTCCCTGATGAGGGTAGATACTCGGCAGCCGTTCACGCTGCCCTCCTAAAATTTTAAAGTTCCCGGTGAACTTTTATCAAAAATAAAATTTACCTGGTGCGCTGACTGAGGAAGAGAAGTTGATCCTTGGGTCTGCACCACCGGGGAAGCCGGTATGACCTTAGTCTGGTGGACTTGATGGGCTGGTCCGTATTTAAGCCTAGAATTTTGGAGGCAATTCCAGCTCGTGCGGTTTTCTACACCGCAGGTGAAGCATATGATCGGTCGATTCGGGAAGAGTAATGGCGGATAAATCTTAATGGGAGGTTTGATGTCCCGTTTTCGTTTGAGGGTAAGAAGTTTTGGGGTTATACGGAGCCCGGAAACATCGTTGGCTTTCCTGTGAAGGGGCGAGAATCCTTCCTTCTTTCCTGGTAAGGGGATTGATGAGAATTTCTATTCTCCTTGGGGTACAAATTATGGCTGGCAGCATAGACATCCGCTTCTTCGGTACATATTTTAAAGGACTGGCATCGATGATGCTTGACGAACTCGCGGATCTCCGTCGGAAGAGACGCCAAAAATTGATCCCGCAACACGAAGTCTGTTATGGAATCGTAGTCAGGAGCAACTTTTTAAGATTCTAACCAGAATTTAAAATTCCTCTGGAGAATGCATACGAATTAACAGAACGGCTGTCCGGGTTTAATACGACCTCCTCCAAATTCCTCTCTGTAGAATTCGGGAGTCATATTATGAGCGGCCAATAATTCAGCTTTTAATGTACTGTAGTCAATTGTACACTCAGATGGTAGGGAAATGAAAATGTCGCGCAATTTAGAATTTAGGAGGGGCAGTAACCATCACTACGCCTTCAGCTTTCAAGTCCAGGTTGTTGATTTCGAGGATCTTTTCGAAGTGCGATAAAAATGGTCCTAAATCCTCTCCATCCCTGAAATTGGGGAGATTAACTGGAAGATTGGACGGGACTTCTGAACGTGCACTCACTGATTGTGTTTCAGCTTGTACGCGTGCCATTTTAAGCTCATGGTGAAGCTCGGCTTGCCTTCTTCGTTCCTCTCTTTCTCTCTCTTCTCCTTCTCTTTGCCATTCTTCTCTTAACTTTTCTCTCTGCTCGTTGCTCCTCTTGGATATACTCAATCAATTCTATTATGGAAAGTCACAAGGATTCTCCTTGCACTTTGAAGATTTCAAACTGAGTCATATTTGCTTTTGGTATGCAGTAGTCAACCAACTAATTTCCTTTGCGGTAAAAGTATGCCTTCTAGAGATTTGGCCTACCTAAATATGGGCACTGACCTATTCTAAAATGGTTTCTCGACCTAGATAACCAATGACTAAAAAAACACAAAAAAAAACACAAGAACAAATTATTATACCACTTCCTTGAGCTACTCCAGCTTCTTTAGTTTGCGAAAGGGGCCAGCAATCGTTAAAAAAGAGGGAATTAATATATGCTATTCTTATAAGGTATAACACTATGCTTCACTCGACTGAGACCAGTGTTTGCAAAGATATAGCGTTACACCCCTCACCTGACACCAAATTTAAATAGAATATATATATATATATATATATATATATATATATATATATATATATATATATATATATATATGTCTTAGAAAAGGCTCCATACGATATACTATATATCTATTCTTTGTGGGGATTATTCTATATTCGAGTGTGGGAAATTAATCAGATGGCTGAGTATTATTCTATGCTAATAAATAGGCCTGGAGAGGGCTTATTTATCTTCAATATACTTAAGAAGTGGAACGGAGCCTAAGGATAAATAATATTGAAAACATTAACAAAAAATAATTTTATTAATTAAACTAACAAAAATAACAAATGAAAAATATTTACATGACCGGGGATTAAAATGGGAGATGCACATGAAATGCAGAGGTCATATGATAAATTTGACTAAGCGGTGGATTAAGATTTTAGAGGGATTTAAATGACAAAACAAAAAAGAAGGGAAAGAGTTGACTAAATCCGTGTTAAAGCACGGAGTTATGTTGGCAACAAAGTTCAATAATTAAATGCAATATGTAGCTCTTAGGTATTTATAAGGTCGGCGTGCAGATAAGGCGATTTGAAGGAGTGGCTTCGATCCGAATGCGATTTATTTACCAGTAGGAGGGGTATTTAGGGGAGTTGTCCTTAACGAGGGGAAAAGGACAGCTTTGAGAAGTGGGAGCAAAGTGGGGTTTGGAAGTACGAGCGATCCTTGCGACAGGATACCGGAGATGTTCTGGATGAACAATTGAGGTTATTGGGGAAACCAAACGTTCTCTTGAAGAACGTTAAAAGGGTGAATTAAATTACCACTGACGTGATAGCAGGGGAGCGAGAATCGTTTCTTGTCAAACGGGCTTGAAGAACAATGACTGTTCTAACGTTGTTCTCTTCTGAACAATTGAACAACAGGGGGGTCCTCTTTCCTGTTTACTTGGCGTCTCGAGGGATATGCTGCTTGGCACTCAAAGATATAGTCCTCTTCTGGACTATAAGGGGGTTCTCGATGTAGAGAGGCCCTAGGTGCACAATGGAGACCGGATCGGCGTGATGCTTAACGAAATTAATCGGGATCTGATTCAAATGCGAAATTCTATCGCATAAAAGTCTGAGTCAGCCCCTTGGGGTATAGGGCAATGGGGGACTTCCATGGTATGTCAAGCTAGCGATTCGAACACTCTTATCTTCCTATAAGCCTAACTCAATCTGGCCAGGTTGACGCTTGCAGGCAAACGGGGGATTAAACCTCCTGGATTAAACTTGGAGTGGGGGAAGATAATACTCGGGAAATGTTAGGGCGACAAGAACTCAATGCGACTCTCTTCTCGCAGGATACACGTGGGAAGCATTGATTGATAGAAGCGAGGCGCGGCAGTTTCAGGCAATTCTATCACACGCTGTTTTCCCCACCACTGTGGGGAAAACCTCGGATATATAGGGCTCGTCTTCCAGGTGGGAGACACAGAGTTGAGGAGTCCCGCCAGGATCGACAAGCATTTCCCTAGTTCCAAGTCAGGTGCTAACAACGAAGCAAAGTGACGGCTGTACTTTTCGTGTGTTGGAATTAGCCCAGCCAGTGAGGTAATTTCATTTGAAGATCGCCACCGAGCGATTTTTCTGACTCCACTCATCAGCTCCTTCTAAGCCCTCCTCGTTCCCTCCTCGTCTTTAGGTGGCCGAAATACTCTTCCCTGGACCGGACGTTACCCCCCTCCTTTAGAAAACCGTCATCACGTCAACTTTCCGCTCAGAAGCTCTGAGTGCCCGCGCCCTCACGTTTATTGCCTGCAGAAGAATTCCGTGAAACCTTACCCTGACGTTTCACCCAGAATCCTCCGTAAGCCAACCCCTTTCCCCCTTCAACAACCCATTTAAGTTAATCCTCCCCATTGGAATAGTCTCCTTTTGTAACGCATTGATTTCTAACTTCAGAGTCTGATGCATAACTCTGCAATTCCCCCCTCATTTACCAATTTAATTTTACCCATTGATTCTCTTATTTTATGTAAATAAAATTATATTTTTGTACATGCCTCTTTAAATAACCTTGAGCTTTGCCATTGCCCAAATTTTACCTAACCTCGTTTTACACTCTTTTCTCGCTGCTCTGCGCATCGAAACTTGTGACGCCCCCTCCCCCCCCCTTTCGGTTCGCCTTTAAGTTATTAGTCCCTTCGCCCATAGATACAATACGGTATTGATATAATATAATGTCACACCACGGCAAATAGTAAAGGCGAATAAGAAAACATTGACAACTGCATATTACTCAAATTTTAACCTGAAGAAATTCAACAAGGAATAATAGAGGCGCGAGAACCTTAACATAAATAACGAATAAGAAGAAAATAAAACGAAAATAAGTCTCAACCAGGAGATAGCTGGTCACCCAGCAAACACCCCTAACTCTTACTCCTTCCTTTTCATCACTTTACCTTAATACCTTCTGTTCACTCTACTCTCATTAAACACTTCATCTTCCAACCGTTTTCATCGCGTAAAGGGGGCTTTGAACATTTACTATTGACGAAAAGCTACGTGCTAAAATTTAAAATTTCCTTTGGACAGATTAACTTTTGGAATAAAATCGATTAGTGTGGAATTTACTACCTCTCATTTAAACCAGCATTCGATTTCCAGATGGAACTTGATGCTCCAAAACTATTCCTGTATTTGTAAATAATAAAAGTTGTTCTCTCTCATTATTACTTACCAGCGTCTACCCTACAATAATCTGATAACTTACATTTTATTTGTTTTAATAAAGATAGGTAAACGCAATTACTTCCCCTTGATGATAATTGATATTTCCCCATTTTCACATATTCAATGATTTCTCGGGCTTTAACAACTATTTATAAACAAATTTATATTTTACTAAAATAAATATCGTCACATAATGAGAATAGGAGTGCAAAGTCAGTGATGAGTTCTGTTACATGAATTGGTGGTGAAATAACTAGAAAAACTTAGCCTTTGCTTGTAATTAGATGTCTTCCTTCCTTTCGTGCCTTTTAGAAAAAGGAGAACTGATTAGCCTTATATTTTTGATTAATGGATCGCTGCCTTTCGGAAATGTGCCATTAGGAACTTCCAGGTATAATCTAATTCTCGAATTATCGGGATAAAGAGAAAAATAATTACCTCATTTTCTTTAAATTGAAAGTTTGCATGCGAGTAATAAAATAATCCTGTTTGACCTCAAATACTCCGAAAATCTCAACTACTATAAGCTTGAAAACATCATAGACTTAAAGGAGTGCCGTCTAGTATGGAATAGGCAGTTAAAGGAAAACACAAATGAGCCACACATATTCATGTTTGCCGGTCAGAATAATCTTCCACTCACTTTTACATTTAGAAGGAACCAACTTTAAACCAGCTAACAAGATTAGCAAACAATAGTAGCCAGCTAACTGAAAAAGAACGACTACAGCATATCAAAGGTCTATTACCTCTGAAGTAAACGACCTTTGCCGTATCCGAACTGGGAGTCTTGATAGGTTGAACTAACCATAGAATATTCAAAGATTTTTTTAAAGGTGCTCCAAATACTGATTGAGGACCCAGAAGCTATTATCAGCTTGAGGTCTAAATGCACATCACATGTATAAATTAATATCGCTGAAGGCTTATAGGCAAGAATGCACTGTTTTTCACTTTAACTGCATTCCTCGACATCACGTTGCACTAAATTAAATAAATTGCCTCGTTATAATCACGATTAAAACGTTTTTAATCATATAAAATAAGTTCTAGAACTATCAAAAAGAAGTTTCACAAAGTTGAGTTTTCCAAAATATTTTATTCGTAGTATCATGTATATTTAAGTGAAATAAAAGCAAAACTTTTCCTTATATTTTCATCAATTAGGCTCTCGAGGAAATAGTATTCATAAATTTTTTTCGAAGAAAACTTGGCGAAGCTGAAGTATCTTCGAGTCTGATTACTTATGGGAACACGTATGGTGGCTAATGTAAGCTACAAGAGAGTATGTTTTTTTTAAAGTTGACCTGAATTTTTCCATGCTGTTTTATTCTTTTCAACCAAACATTTATTTTTGGGGGAAGGTTCTCAAGACAATTTATTTAGAAACCAAACTATTATATTTTATTTTGAAGGTGCTTTTTACTCAAACTTAGAAGTTAGGCGATCCACCTTCCAATCACAGTATCCAACATTTTCTGCTGCAAACTAAGCATTGAAACTAATTAATAGCGGGTTTCTTCCATATTACTATAATTTGACTAGAAATTAAATGTTTTTCGAGGGATGCAAGATTATTAAATTGACTGGGAGAATGCAAAAGGAGGAAGGGACAGCAGTGTTTAATCCAGTTGAAGCAATTCTTTTTACTGTAGATATCTTTATTCAAAATTTAAAGTTGAACCAAGGTGAACGTCTCCAGCAAACGTGTGTAAGGAGAAATACATATGTAAATAATGTGGAAAAAATAGAGAAAGTGAAAATATGGGGATGATTAGATTATGTCCCTGATACTTCTACAAGCATTGGGGCTGAGAGAGAACGCATCTGAGGGTGTTGGAGCCTGAAAGGTACTCAGTCAACCTGATTTCAGCTGAATCATGGGTTCAATGCTACCCTTGACATCTCCTTACGAGGGATATTAGCGTCAAGGAAAGAAGGCGACGTAGGTCTTTTTTTACTGCAATCAGGATGAGGAAAAAATGTAGAATAAAAATTCAATAATATATTTAAAAACATAACACATTAACAACAACCATAACATAAGTGAAAAATAGAATCACGCTGAGGTGTCCAAGGGTTGTCTACATTCTTTATGTAATATGGACGCTAATAACAATTTAATTAAAACTTCAAATAATATGAAGAAGGAACCGCTAACTCACCAGTAGTTTGAACAAAAATGTTGGTTAAAGGCTGAAATAAAAACCTCAATAGAATGTCGCTGCTTATCTGAGTGTGTCCGATTCGAGGGCGACAGAAAATGAGTTTAGAACGTCCAGGCGCACTATGAGATCGATTCATTTGAAGGGTCAGGGCGCAACTTTACTTTCACCTACACCATCTCAACCTTTTAGCAAATAGCACTAAAAGCTGACCTGTTCCCTGCCAAGTAGTAAATGTAGGAAAGAATAAATCGCCGTGTAGCTTGCACTATCTTTTCAGCCAGCCGGAAGATATTACAATGGCTCAAAGCACTGAGCAAGAGCCACGAGTTCCTTGATTGAACGCTAGATTGCAGCAATTGTTCTGTCGATACAGACGCGACAGCCAAAAGAAGCCCTTTCAGACACACATATAATAACGTGGACGCCAAGGCCCTCTTGGAGTTTGAATCCATTTACATAAAACAGCACGGCTCTTTTGTACAGGACGCATGTTCCAAGAAATATGAATGCAATACTCAATGTAATGTCAAAAATTTGCGAGCAAAATGACTAGACAAATGTTCAAAGATGTTATCCTCCTAAGTGGTGTCCTAGACACAATCATCAGCACAACAATTCCAAAAATTACATCAAAATCTCTAGAGATTTGTTTGCTCTCAATTAAAAAGGTTTTAGGGAGTAATTGGACTCTCCGGCATTTTAGGCATCTTTGAGATCCGTCGCAGACGAAATAAGGGCTGTTGGCGACAGAAAGACACTAAACTCCCGTGTAGAAATGCATTATGAGTTGTATACGTCGTAGAAAGAATGGTCTTCACCCTATGTGAATATAAAGGCACTATGTAGGAAAATGCAGAAGAGCAATCGCATTTCCGATACCTGCATGGTAGAGACATTTCATTTTCCCCATTAGTTTCTTGTATTTAAAGCAATATAGCTCGCATCTATATTCAATTTTTGAGCAAACAAATGAGTAATACAACAAGAGTAGGTCATCTATATTGGCACCTCACACTTTGAACATGACAGAGAATCACTTAGAATATTCATAGCGCAAATACAACATACCTTGAGGCTGCTAACATGCACCTCTAATGTGAGGCCTTGGTAGATTAAGACAGAAAGGAATATATGCACTTTCACCACCTCCTAGCTAGCAGATACGGGTCAGGAGTTGTGGGGTTTACGCTCCGAAAGTGGCATTTCATTCCACCCTAGAAAAATTGAGAAATCGTCAAAGTAGACATTGGCAATAATATGTGCCGGTAGCGATAAGATGACGCCGTGGATGCTCACGAAAAGTCATGTGACCTTGAGTTTACTTTTCAATTTGCCTGCGAGACACTGTTCTATAGCTAAAGGTGCAAGGCAATCGGCCTACCATCCCACGTCAATCGAGTCAAAGATCTTTTTAGAACAAAAAGAAAAAAATGGAGAGGCATCCCATCATCATCATATATCGGATGATTTCCATACAATATCATCTCCCGGCATAATCCGCTTTCTTCAAATAGGGAAAACGGCAAAGGAGTGGCGCATCTGACCTTTGTCAGAATTTACGTTACGAGGAGATAGGTGAACTTCGCTTACTAGGACATAATATATCCTATTACTTAGCCATTTCCCCGAAATATGAAAAGAAATTAGAGGGCTCTTTTTGCCAGGAGTCTATGAAGATACCATCTGAGCCAATACGGTTAAACAAAGCTAAGAGAAACGCCAACCCTTGCTCACTTAACATTCGCAGCATAGCGCATATGGTATTATTCGGTCAACTTCCAGTCTCCCTGTATAATGCGATAGCTGAAAGTACAGTAACTGGCTCAAAGTAAAAGGTTTATTGGAGAGCTAACGGCTTTTGGAACTTGAGCTCACTCGGCTGCGGTCAACGACAGTGCGGCGTCAAGGATGCTGGCGACGCAGCATTTAGTTTGAATTCTGTGTAGAAAAAAGTTGCAAAAGGTTTCACAACTAAAATAAATATTTTTAAGAATAGAATCAATAAATAAGTAATTCTTTAATTTACTGTCGTTGATCGAGTAGGGACCAGTAAGGGTGAATCGAGACAAGACGTAATTTACCCCTTCTCAATTCTTTACAGAGATTGAATTCGTTCCAACGTTGCGTCTAAGGCTTATAGGCATTTTGACTTGCTCTGAGAGCTGTCTCACACCCAACTTACCAAAAAAGACGACTACTACGATTAAAATGAGAATAACTTCAAGGAAAAGAAGTCAGAACCATGACGTGTGAGGAGCATGAAATTAAATCTACGGCCTTACTTCAACTAGGCCTATGGTAAACAAGTTAATCTTTGATCAAATAAGAGTCACGTGGCTCGTCTCAAGCCCTACGGAGATGGCTTCTCGAGCAGAACAGTACAGCAAAATGATATTGAAATATGGAAGCGTTTGCTGCCATTGAAGACTTCGACCAACCCCCTCCCAAGTCCTCGTGTGCATTAAGAGAACACTGGAAGAGGTTAAGTTGTGATATTTGATTACTACATCCATCTCAAGGATCCGATCTCCAGCTGTTACACCAGTTACGCAAGTGTTTGTGCCCTGGGATTGAACTTGTATTACCTCCAGAAGGGGTATAAGCGTTCAAGTCTCCGAAAAAGAAAAAAAGGTCTTTATCAACCGAATTTAATACGGCAGAACTCCACCTTATACATAGTAACCCGATAATTATTGAATACAAATAACAGAGGCTGATTTAGGTATGGGCAAAGTAGTGAGGTGCCAAAGCTAGTATCTCGCCAGACACGGCATGAATTGATGGGAGATAAAAGCCGAGAGCTTAAGGCGACTACCCAGTACCGCGGGTGGCTGCCTTGAATAAGGGTTTGTCCAGAGCTCCTCAGCGGGGTGACACCATCCAACTCTTTCACAGGTGTTCATCAGAAGCGGAGAGTATCTAAACCAGATTTAGCTGTGTATGTATGCTTCGTTCATGGTTAGGGCGAGAAATCTCACAGCTAGATAAAACATTATTTTTAGCCATATCCTCGCATCACTACCAAACTGTATATTTACCTGTGGTGAAACGCAAGGTGTAGGCGTGCGTTACTTATTTTTAAGAGGAGTAAAGTTCATTTTTCAAAAGGAGTAAATTTCAATTATACACATTTAGAGCAATGAAATTACCCATATGACCATGGGACATAGGGTTATTTACCCTGGAGATTTCATATCTGCCATCGGATATGGCGTTAGATGGCTCTATCTAGTGGCAAAAGCCTCATTTAGCCATTCAAAGGCACTTGTAAGTGATATAAAAATGGGAAACCATCAATGCAATAACCATTTATTATCTTATCACAAAACACCACAGGTCATTGAATTGACTTTTCCTTTGGTTTGTTTGAAGGGATAATTGTATATTTAGGCTAATAACTGATAATTCACTATGTAAAAAATATGGAACATTTTTTGGTCTTTGGTTAAATGTTTATAAAGGGATTCACAGCTCTGCTATCATTTCATCTTAAGCTACCATAGGAAACACATCATAATAAATGGCATAAAGAGGCTACAATAATTCTTCAGATGCATTCGGTTATATATGCGAAAGGTTCATTAAAACAAGAGCAAAAATGTTCTTCGTGACAGCATCTCAAAGAATTGGCAAAGATTTCCAAAGCAGAATTTTCCATGCCTTTTGGAAACCAGCCAACCCCTGGGGTCATCATTTTGCTTGTGAACAACTACAAGAAAACATTGGAAGATGGAAAGATTGTTTGTATGATATTAATTATCACAAGTTTTTAAACTATTATGACTGTGTGTAAGCTAAAAGATTATTAAAGTATATATTTTACTTTTTGTAGGATGGTATAGAGAGGATAAATGAGCCATGAACTTTGTCATTATCAGGATTTCGTGTGAGCCCACTGGCCACTTAAACAACTGATACTTCTTCATGGTATACCGTTGCAAACGTCTGAGTGACAAAATTGGACCTGCTACTATTTTTTATCCCTATCTTCAAAGTCAAAGCTGCTCCCTTTGTTGGACAGAAAATCAAGAAACGTCTAAAGGGTTTAGAATTCCCTGAACAGCTTACAAAAGTGACAAGGAAGCCTGAAAATCTTTTGATTTGGTCTGTCAGAGCTTTTGGGGCCACTACCAAACTGAAAACTATCTGGAACTAGTTGAGAAGTTAGTGAAAAGTTATCGCTAAATGTTAACCTACACAGAAGAGAAAGGTGAGCGCTTCCATCAAAATACACTAAACTTAAACATAGATAAAAAGGAGTATAGAATGAAAACACGATGGTAGACTACATTAGGTGGCTTTTATAGAAAAGCGATTTACAATACAAAAGAAAATCGAGGCAAACTTTCCACTTCTGGATTTTACTTACTTGTATGTTTTAAATAAAATTGTAAAATATTAACCTTTTGTTTTATTAGCCCTACACTGAATGAAAAAACAAAATTTGTCTACTTTTAGTTAATATTTCATCATGCAAGCCATAAAAGCAAAGTTGAAAACGAGTAATGCCTACGTTCTAAAATTGAGCAATAGAAGGAGTTTCGTAAACAACACTGGATAAGAAAAAAAATTGTGTAACAGAGTGATAATCACCAATAAATGAATCCCCCCTATCAAATATGGCTATCAAAAATTTGGCACTTCTATTAGCCATACTCAAGAAAGTTAAAATTATATCCTATGGAACAAAGTAAAACAGAACAAGAAATAAGATAAATAGTAGACCATGTGGGTTTTTTAATAAAGTTCACGTTTAAATAATAATAAAATTCCTTTTTTTTAGCACTTCTAGCATGCTTTTCCATATCTTTGTTATGTTTGTTTGCCTTTCCATTTTCTCTTGCAAAAAGTTCACTTTTTATTCCAACAAATTTCTTCTTACGACCTTAATCTATATTATGTAATAATTTGGTCTTTTATTGAAAGGATTTTTCTCTTTATGCTTCAATAATAAATTTAATTTCTTCTCCTAGCAAGCAAAACGAATTGCATGATTTTGTCAAAGTAAAGCTGCAACATCATTGAAATTTCGGCCAAATGTCAATTCTCATGAAGTGACATCGATGTCCGAATTTTCGATGACACGTAACCCTTTTACGATGATATCCACAAAAGAAGGTCAATTTTATCCTTTAGTGTCGTTTTGCTCTCCTTTAAATTTATTCATAAGATACTTGACTACAATATTTCAAATTAAAGATAAAATGTCTAATTTTGCAGTTTATCATCCCTAAATATTTTTCAATTCATTTTCCATTTATTTGATTTCTGACAATTTTCTCTCCCTTCCATGCGAGAATTTATCATCGGTGTATTTTAAGAAAATTATACGAAAGATTTCTCAAATCTAGGTATTTAAGGCCAAGTGTCTTCATATATTACATTTTTTTAAAACTTAAAATTGTAGTTTGCTTAAAGACAAAAACAATTTTAATGTACTGCCTAGTAGCAGATGTTTAGAAGGCGTTTAAGAGAAAATCTCCCAAAGAAGAGTTGAAAATTCGAGTGGCCGAACCAAAGCTTCTTTAAGAAATAAATTCTAGAGGTTTTTCCTTTATCAGGCCAGATTGGATCTCTGGCACGCGAAAATTTTGGAAGAATGCCACCGGAATGAAAACTAGAATGGTGGAAGAATAACTAAACTTTATAGTTAAGTGTTGATTTATATAGTTATCACCACTATCATTGTTTAGAATAAAATTATCAATTCACTGACTTCATTGCTAACATATAAGCGTTTATTCAGTGATCCTTTACTGCTTTAACATCCATTCCTTGCGCATTTAAATAAAATGATCTTGGACAATAATATTATTCACTTACTTAAAGGAAAATTTAAAATAAAGGTGAGTTTCCAGAACAAAGTTTGGAAAACGTTTGAAAATTAATAGTGGAAATGGGATGGAATATAAAATTTTGCGAAAGGAAAATAGCCAGATAACCCATAAATTCAACCTTAAAGAAAGCAGTTGGTGAAGACAAAGTAGCTATCAATCACATAAAAATAATGGGAACTATTATGAGGAATACCGTGGCTACTGTTTGATCTCAAATGCTTAAAGCTAAATTGACTATGAGAACTCTTAAATCTGTCTTTGCTTATATAAGAAGCATGATACCGAGTGTAAGACCACTGACACCTAAGTCATGGACACTTCTAGCAATATATTGAGAAAAACAGCTTTAGAATCCTTTCAATTTTCCCACTATACGGGGGGAAGGGTGTTAACTATGATAAGAAACAGGACTTGCTATTAACTTAATGAGGCTAATTAGCCTACTAAACCATACTAAACCTAGACTCCGTAAATCATTTAATAATCTTAATTATAGAAAGGACAATAGGCGCCTAAAAAATTAAATGCTGAACAAATGAAGCTAAACTACTCCAGAAAAATGGAGTTTGATAAAATTACTCGGCTGACGAGGTGAAATACCGATGACAAGCATAGAAAAAGTGTCCTTAAATGAATTAAATAAAACAGGTCATTAAATAAAGTAAGGAAAAACAAGCTTACGTAATTACTACAAGGGGTTCTTCAAACGGCTTCATCAAGTGAAGCGAAAGGGTTCCTTATAAGAAACTAGAGGCTTCATTAAATGTTTTTATTAAATTTAAGATTCTATTCTGGCGACTGCCTACTAGAAAACTAATAATTTACAATTGAACCAAAGTAACTGCCAAATTAAATCCACAAAAAACAAAAGGAAGCAAAATAAAAAAAAAACATGAGAGGGGAATGAAAGGAGGAACGCCCGCTTCAAGACGCGAGTATTCAAAAATACCTAGCATTCGTCGAAGTAAGGTGCATGGGAATGCCTAATTAAATGGCGATTGTCCAGCGAATGGGCCCGATTTGGTAACGGCAGAAAACAAACTGAACCGTCGAGCAAATGGGGTAGACTCAGCGCAATCACCGTTAACTATTATAGGTGTCTGTGGATTATTTGACATCTACTTTGCAAAGATTACCAAGGGGCTGACCTGATATCGCCATGTAGTCAGTGTTGGGAAATGCTCAACTCTAGTCCGCTTATAGAGTCTTCGTGGGCTCTTTGTCTCCTATACAGAAGGCTAATTTCCTGTAATCTCTACATTTCCATGAACCCAACAGAAGACAATCTCAACATCAACCCACTTACTGCAGCCGTGACGTCACAGAAACCTTGAAACGGGGTCTAAGGAATTTTCAATGTATCAAGAGTAATCAGGGCACTCCGTGAGTGGTTATAAATTACAATATAGACTCCAAAGTGGGGGCGATGCGTAATCTCTTGTAACGAGATGTTTGTTAAAACCTGCTTAGCCATGAAGATAGATGAAGCTCCCGGTAATCACAGTCGACATCAAATAAGTGTGTCACAGCATAGAAGCAGACCATTTCTTAGGATTAGATCTATATGTACACAATAGCATGGCTTCAGGGTGCTTCAGTAAGTGTTACTAAAAGCTCGAATGCAATACCCCAATCATTATATGAGCTTTAAGAGCATAGGCCTGGTGAAAAATTGTCCATCGTGGTACAGCCCAAGGTGAATTTTTATTCAAACCAGATGCGCAAAGGTTACGAAAGCTACATAGAGTTCTCAAAAGATTAGTCTACTCTTAAACTAGAAATGCTAAATGTATGAATGGCCTCTCGTCAATTTCAGCCGCAGATGAAATGAGAGCATCGGATACTGAGGGAGATGCAGCACTAGCACATACAATCGCAGAATGCACTGTGTAAGGTAGAAAGCGTGAGCGGTATCTCTCAATAATGGACGTGCAGAAAGCTCCGTTCACTAAACAAAGACTGCTGCCTTGGAATGCATCCACCACCTGCAATTAACAATAAAGTATGGATGCGTAAATTTGAAGCCGCAGTATACATACTACGAACGAAGAAATGATCGGTAGAAAAGCGATGCCTCCTAGGTAAGAGACAGGCAAAAACAAAATTATGTAACGGCGTGGTTCTACGAAATAGAAAGACCGGATGCGTAAATCTCGGATAAATTACTCTAGCTAAGTATTAGCTAAAGAAAATAAAAACCAATGCGTTTCGGGATAGCAAGAGATGCTTTAAATGCCTGTTTAACTCGAAGCTCCATAGTTGTCATCTGTCTGAATCAGAAGAAATGGACAGGTTGTCTACATATAGCGTAGCAAGAAGACCTTCTAGCAGCATCGAGGTGATATATTTGCTGGCATAGGCACAAATACTAACACTCACAACACTTCACTGCGTAACAATGTCTTCTTGTCTTATTTGCCTCTCGTGCACACCTCTCCAAGAGGGGTTTTCTCTTGTTCAATAAATGCATATGCTCGCCAAGAAGAGCAGCAGGCGTGTTTTGAAATTTACCGGCCATTAGCCCTCGCTCGTTGAAATTCATCGACAGTGAAATGATCCTGGTATTGCAATCAGATATAGACATACATATATCTCTGAAGACTGTCTCAAACTCAGACAAGAGGCTAGAAACGGAATGGTGTGCAAAAGGGCCAGACATTTTGAGAAAGGTTGTCTGACCAAGGGCGATGAAATTGCCTAAGAAAAATTCAAGGACTCAATATCTGACCTAAACTCCTCGAATGGGATAGAGAAATCAATCATTTCCTGAAAATAAAGTATCCCTAGAGAGTGATGTGTAAACTCATCCGCATTTTGTTGAGGATGAAATCCTTCCTCAACTAAGGGATGCGTAGAGTGGCTCCTGGAGAAGAGCAGGATGGCCATCTCCGTTTCTATCTTTTATATAATTTTAAGAACCCATCTTACAACTGCTTGCTAGGACCAACTTCAATTCAGTGGTCTATCTGCCAGAGGACAATTGCGAAAATGGTAAAGGGAGAAACCTCTATCCTGCATGCATGTGGGTGGCTTAATGGAAGCCCATCCACCGATCCGAGAGCTAACTTGGATTTCTTTACCATCTCCGGCACCTAGTAGGGGAAATGAGGTCGTGTTTCTAGGCGTCGGTCCTTTAGCTTGCTGGCACCCAGTTTTCTTTCCTTTTGGCTCCATCTTAAGTTTTGAAAATAAAAAAATGCATGAGAAGTAGATAATATTACCTTGGAAGATTAAGGAAAAACTCTCCATAGGATCAAAACGATCAAGGGTGCACTAAGTTACATATACCTGGTCTGCAGATTTGAGCTAAGGTGGGATTTGACAATCCAGCCCGCCGTAATTGCGACTTTGTCGAGGTATTTTAAACCATAAAGTTTGCTTTCTGTGAAACTACATCACAGTGGCCACGCAAAGTATCTGATCACCCTCAAAATTCGTATTATTTTCAATGATATTCAAAGAGGCATAACTCACTTCCTATTTGTTTTATCGGCATTTGTTAGCTTTCATATAACGATCAGATGTAACAGTTTTCCAATGCAATCTTAAATTAGTATTGTTGTCGGGGAATGGTTACTCCCCCCCCCCGTTCACTCTTGGTGCAGTCACAAGGCGGTTACCGCAAAGAAATCCGTCAAAGGCATCAGCCGGTTCAGTGATTAACCGCAGTGTGGCATAACTTGGTGCCATGAACGACCCTAAAGGTCAAAATGTAAGATCTCCCCCAGGAGAGTGAGATCCAGTTTCACGTCGAACAAGAAATTGGAGACGTGTTTCTCCCAATCTCGAAGGCTAACGAGGAGCTGATGTTTGACTTCGTGGGAAAGACCGTTTGGAAAAAGAAATCTCCTGGGGCCGTCCTCAAGCCCCTCCCCCCCTTACCACTCCCCCAGTAGGGTTACGAGGTATAAATGAGGAACTCTGAGGAAAATCGAGGTAGTATACGTCAGTCTCTAGGTGACGAAGTCTTCGGATCAAACCGAACTACCGAGACTAGAGAGGGAGAGTACTTGGCTCGCCAGACCAAGAAGTACCCAGCAAGAGAGGCAGGGCTACCTACCTTAAGGGGCTAAGAAGAAGCTCATCCTGGAGCTAAGTCCCTGGTTATCAAACCAAACGATAAGTGAACTTTGGTAAGTTCAACTTACTCTCGCCAGAGAAACTCCTCATATCCAGGTGCACCTTAAACACCAGGGGTATTCCTCGTCCTTGAGGAAGTAAGAAAAGAAGAAGGAAAAGGCTCCCCCTAGAGCCCGTTATTCGGTGGTTACACCGAACTCTTAAGTTAACTTGGTAAGGAACCAAGTTCAAATAATTCTCGCCAGAGAAACCCCCCTCCGTTATCCTCGCTCTTGAAGAAGACCCTCCCCCCGAGTTCATTCCTCGTCCTTGAGGAATTAAGAAAAGAAGAAGGAAAAGTCTCCCCCTCGAGCCCGTTATTCGGTTGTCACAACGCACTCCAAGTTAACTTGATTTAAGAACCAAGTTCGACTCACTCTCGCCAGAGAGACCACAACTGCCTAGGTGTTGCATAAAGCACCTTATTGGTTCTCGTCCTTGAAGAACTCCCCCCCCCCCGAAAGAACGTGTGGACCCCCCAGCTGCCACCCTCGCCAAAACAACCGTGGAATTCCGCCCATCTACATCTCGACACACGGCACGAGTCGTGAGGCAATAACATTTCTGATGCCTTTAAACTCCACATGAGTCCGTAAGCCTAATTTTTATATTATTGTTGTGTATAGAGAAAACGTTAACCGATTTTTGGTGGGTAAACTAATTTAATTAATTCTTGTTTATAATAATATTTAGGGTATTGCTGTAGTTAATGTATAAAGGTTGTGTATGCAATGGTTAAAGATAAAATATAAGTTTATTTTGTGAATTAGTGGGCGTTTCTTTTAAATCCTTACGTGTGCCGTAACGGCTCTGTTCTTTAAGATATTCTTATAATATCAATATATTATACACTCTTAGCACTCTTAGAGATAGAACACAAAGGATGGGGGAATTTTACGACAATCTTAATAGCGTTTATTGCGTGTGGGCGTGGTTCAAATTTGTCCGATTTCACGTTTTTACCATTTCGATATTATTTTGTCATATTTTTACAGAAATTTGTCTAAATAAAATTTATTTCAAATATATGCTGAGAAGCATATCAAGAGTGATTTTCGTGGTGCTATTTTTGCTCTTCATAAATGTAGGAAATCTCAGAGACAGATAGCTACTCAATTAAACATAGCCTAAAGTACTGTTTATTTATGTTTTTCATGTGCTAAACACAATATTAGCCTATCTACGCCACTACCTAAAAAACTATCTGAGGGATCAAGAAAAACAAATTTGCGAAAAGATATGTTTAAGAAACGTTCAGAAGTGAATAATCCAACAAAAACTGCGAAAGAACTAAAATTTAATATGAATAATTTTTATCTGATATTTCTGAACCAACTATCAAAGTGCCACTACAAAAAGAACACGGTTACCATCTCAACATGCTGCAAAGAAACCATTTATTTATGAAAAAATGCGTAACAAAGGTGTCACATTTTGTAAGAAATACATTCATTGGACTATTGAGGAGTGGAAAAAAAGTTTTATTCAGCGATGAGTAAACACTTGTAACATTCAGACACTGTGGTAAAAAGGTTCGTCGGCCCATAACTTAAATAGAATGGACCCTAAATATACCCAAAAGACAATGAAACAACCTGAATGTGTGATAATTTGGGGTTGTTTCCGTTTCCAAGGGAGAGAAAGCATATATTTCATTCCTAGAAACAAACAATGAATGGTGCACGATATTTAGAATGATACAGGAGAAACCTCCAGTGGTAATGATAATCCATGAGACAAAAACAATCATGCATGATGGAGCACCTTGTCATAAGGCTAAAATTGTGACAAAATGGCTTACTGACAATATTTGGGATTGTCAAGTAAGAGCCCAGATCTCAATCTCATAGAAAATATATAGCTAATAATGAAAAATAAGGTTGAAGACCAAGAGACTGGCTCCGTCGAAAAATTAAAAGAGGCATTATAAGGTATGGTGCAATTAAATATCAGGGGAAGTTTGTCAAAACTTGATCAAATCCATGCTTAAGCGTCTACAACAAATCATCAAATACAAAGGAAAGATAAAAAAATACTAATATAAGGTTATTCAATTTTAAACATGGTTTTTATGTTAAAAAGTAAAATTTAAAGGGTGATCTGAGACTTTTCGCGGGCACTGTATATTTGCACTGTAAGCGGTGAACAGAGTCGGTATTTAATACTAACCCTAGCCAGTGAGCTTTCGGCTCTCGTAGCAGGTAGGAACCTCATGGTATAACCTACCAATCGGCTTGGTTTCGGTAAGAGGAAAGTTATGGGAATTTCGCCGAGACACCAAAACCTCTCTGGATAGTAAAACCAATAGTTCAAAGAGTATGGGAAAGAGTATATAATAAAGAAGATTAGGAATAGGCGAGTTCACTAAATGATAAAGTGGGTGACCACCTAGTATTATCATATCTGGCCACTGTGAGTGTGAGGCTTCCTCTATGAAGCAAGAGGCTTCTTCAAATGTTTACTTCTTAGCACACCAAAGGTTAACGTTACTAAAGAGCCATTTGCCTCACAAAAATAAACTATACCGAAGTAATGAGTCTCTGGCACAGACGATCAAAGAGGTTTGATAACCTATATTTGAGCCTTGAATCACAAACCAGGAGTACTACCACGTTATGAACAATTAAGATCTGGGTGTACATACGTGTAAATTGAGGTGCTTCTGGTCAAATTAACCCCCGCTGTTCCTTAAGACGTACGAAAGTTCAAAAGCATGTCTTCTCTCAAGGAAAAACCTTAATACAATTCGCTTACTTTACCTCAAGTAACGAAGGTATGTAAATGGAATCGTTTATTTAAATGTTTAAGACAAATTAAAATTCATAACTCCAATACCAAGGCAACTTACCACAAAACTATCTGTGATTGGAACAGAAATAGGATAGTAATTAAAGGTAGGGTAATCAAATTTAAATTAATGATACCATACTTGCCGTATATCATTGGGGGCATTCGTTATACCAATTAGTTTGGCATTCAATTGTGTTTACCTGGAAGAAGACACGGGAAAACTCAAGTCAAATCAATCTTTGCGCATTTAATAATCGTCCAATAGGGGAAAAATTTACTTTTTTATTATAGTTTTCTACACCAAAGACGGACACAGTTTCCAAATCTGAAACCTTAAGTTAAAAAACTAACTTATTTTAACAATATTCTTACTGGATTACAGAGAACTTAAAAACAAAGTCTACTGATTTACGACCTTACTACCTTCAAAACTTTTAATAATTCCCGGACTCACGTTGGGAGGAGGTTGGCAATTATATAATTTTAAAGAGAATGTAAAGCAACATGAGGGTTTCAAATTTCGTTAGAATCGGCAGAGTAGTTACAATGTTATTACTAAAACAAAAAAGGTAAAACGGGAAAAAACCCACCCACCTACCCAGCGACCAACCGACTTAGTGAGATATAGAGTCGCACCCGACTAGGCAGACGCGACAAAAACAACAAACAGCTTTGACAGTAAACTTTAAGAGCTAAATCTGACACGTGTATGAAAGCTGCTAATAATGGAATGTTTGTTTGTTTTTCTGTCTTTTGCATCAACCTGTATGGTGATTGGCACACATGGAACCAATGGAATGAGTATATATATAGAATAAATGTGTATGCTCTCGGAGGTCTCGTTGTCAGGATCGAAGAGATCAAATCGATTGTCTTCGTTCGATAAAAAATAACTTAGAAGTCGCTACATACCTTTTTCATCGGAACCATTCTCCTTTTTTTATTTAATTGCCAGTAGTTCAAAATTTCAGACAGCAACCTAGTATATACACTGTTAGACTTCTAGCGTCTAGGTACCGTCTTTCCCAAGTGAGAGCGGATACAAACATCAGCGCTTGTAGAGTTCTGGCCACTGATTAATGGAGTCACTGTGCTTACTCTCGCGGAGGTAGCTATATCTTTCATATATTATTACACCAAACCATTTACAAAACCACTCTCTTTCCCCTTCGATCTTGGCATCACAGCACAACACACATTCTCATTTCATCTGTTCTAAGGAATCGTTTCGATGAGTAGTTTTATCTACATAACCCTAATAAAGAAAGCAACTCCTTAGCACCTTTCCTCCAAATACCATAACAGGCTATTGTTGCCCCTGGATCCACCATTAGTTTTCATGGTTACCTTTACATATATTGGTTTCATAGTTTAATCGATGTAGGCCTATCGTGCTAGTGTCCATAAGGTTCTTCCAAACTACCTAGCAGCTTGTATTTACTAATAGTTTCGGAGGCTCTGAAAAGTTGTTTTATTATTCTCAGAATTTTATTAAATTGTTTATATTTTGGAGGAAACTTTCAATACCCAATCCCAATAATTCCAATTGTTATCTATCGTCTTTAAAAAAAAAACATCAAAGCATCAGTGATGATAGGCATCATGATATAAAATATAATCCCAGTTTAATCTTATCTTTCCTTTAAAATTCAGAATTCAACCACTTGGCCCATATATGTATACTGCAGAGCAAACATGGATTCACAATGGCTTAACTTTCGTGTTTCCTTCCCTAGTAGAAGCTCTTATAAGCAAAGAATAAATTAGCTGTAAATAAAATTAATCTAGTCCAGTCCGCATCTCACAATTAGTGATCTCGATTTGCCATGTCTAAAATAAATGCTGATGTTACGTCAATGGGAACTTCATTACACTGAAAGAGTAATTAGAGAGAACCTAGCGTTTTTCTTTGTATTATCTATATATTCGGGACTTAAAAAGCTTATTGGATGCACACATCCTAATCATAAATACATACACAATGATATTAAATCAGTATTAAAACTGTCTCCTTGTTTCTAGAATGATACGCGAACTATACATTGGGATCGCTTTATAATTTGCGATGGCTCCTTCTGTGAGACATATGTAGTTGTTTATTGCTATGTTTGCGACCTTGAAAGTGTTGGCGATGTATACCCCGGGGATTAAGTGGGTCTGTAGGAGGGGGACCTCCTTCCTTGCCCGCAGTGAGGGTGGGGGTAGATGGTCGAGTATCCTATGGCCAGGCCCAAGCTGGCGCTGGGAGATGAACGATCCACAAAAATACTTTAAAAATTTGAAGAGGGATATATCTTATGTTCTTCATTTCTTTGATATCCCAACTTAAAATTATCTCCTAAATATGGGGCTAAAAAATCAACATCAGCAAACAACGGGTACCTGCTTGGCCAACCTACAAAGTAGGAAAATAAATCATAGGCTCGGCCAGAGGAGTAGGGCCTAAGAGAGAAGAGCAAAGGCAAATTAAGGTTAGACATAGGAAGAATAATAAGAATATTATGAAACTAAATATAATGCATTTAATGAGAATAAATTCTTGCTGTTTTAATACAGTTATAACACGTTTAATTGAGAAAGAAGACAGAACAAAAAATGTATTATTTATAAAATATTAATATCATATTACTCTCTAAATACTTTGCTTAAAAAGAAATTCAAATTCCTTCAAGTACTCAAGATACTTGGGAGATAATTAAAGAGCATCTTAAATAAGAATAGACCGATAAAAAAAATAAGGTAAAACTTTACTTCCAATTAATTTTAAAGTTTAAGATATAGAGCAGAGGAGAATCGGGTTACGTAAGAGTGATTGTGAAGAAATAGAACAAATTGCTGTTTGGCATTGAAGGTTTTAATGAATTTGGTTGTGAGGTAATAGAATACGAGAGTTGGAAGAGAGTAATTTGGTTGTAAATGGATTTTGGGATGGGAGATGGAGGCCAAGAATTTTCCATTTTCTTTGAAGAAAGTTGGGTAATTGGTTAAAGTATTAGTTTTAATGGAAGCCCGAGAAGTAATCCAATAGGTGATTTCAGAGAGAATATTAATTAACTTGTAAAATGAGAATTTAATCTTCAAGGCATGATTTGGCAAATTCGTTCTAATTAGAGTAGAGGAAAGGATCATGGTGACAAGATGTTAAGGAGTATTTGTTATTAAGTGTGGAACTTTAAACAAAGGTAGGCCCTCTTATGGTCTCATATGTATATAAGGACCAAGGGAGCAGGAAAGACTTCTCGATGACCAGATGGAAAGTATAGAGGAGGGCGTTCTCATTAGACCTCCCTGACCTGGACGATGCATCTGAGGTAGACCTCGACGATGAGCTAACTGCTATTAATGCCTGCATTTCAAACGCAGATGCGATAGCTATCCCGACAACTTCTCACAAATTTACACTGCCAACAACCCCTACACAAGAGAGAGTGGTGCTCCAACAGCACTTCGCTTATGTCTAGAACCGCATCCTCGACATAAGCTACTCCAGGCCCATGGATTTCCGCCTCATTCAACACCTCAGGGGCCAGCTGAATACCACGCTGGCGCAAGAACTGAGGGAGAAGTGGAAGCGTCCAATTGAAAATTTAGACCCCGTCAAGAATCCGAAATCTGTCTGTGAAACAGTCAACAGACTAAAGCGGAACTTCCATTCCCATGGTCCAACTAAAATTTCGCAAGAAAGTAACACGGCGACCACTCCCCGAAAAAAAGAGAGGCTGTTCCATGCCTTTGTAGAATGGACTCTCGACGATATACCATATATAACTATTCGTTGAGGGAACTTATTCAATTATCTTTAGAGTGCGTGGTTGTCTGGGTTGACCGATATTATTTATCTTAGATATGCTTAAGAAGTGGAACTGAGCTCAAGGATAATAATATAACTATCATTAATAAAATAGAGTTTTATTAATAAAAACTATCAACAACACACAAAACGGAAAATATTGACATAAACAGAGAATGGAAAGGGTCGTGGGAAATCTAGCTAATCCGAGGATTAAAAGAGATTTAAAAAGGTAAAACAAATAAAAGTTGAAGAGATGGGATGGTTGGCTAAACCATTTAAAGCACAGGATAGGGTTGACAAAAGGGTGAAATACTCCAAGGGAACGTTCGGCTTACGTAATTACACTTGTTGTGCAGAGGAAGGCGACCTGAAGGAATTTTCGGTCCGCTGGCGAGTTCCAGCCGAAGGGAGGGGAATTAAATGATCCTGACGTGGCGTCTTGAGAATGAGAACCGTTTCTTGACGAATGGGATTGAAGAACAATGGCTGTTCTACGTTGTTCTCTTCTGAACAACAGGGGGGGGGGAGAATCGTCTCTTGTCTACGGGCTCGAGAACAATGGCTGTTCTAATGTTGTTCTCTTCTGAACAACAAGGGGGAAGGGTGAGAACCATTTCTTGGCGAAAGGCTTGAAGAACAATGGCTGTTCTACGTTGTTCTCTTCTGAAAAACAGGGGGGGGTGATGAGAACCGTTTCTTGTCAACGGGCTCAAAAGAACAATGGCTGTTCTAACGTTGTTCTTTTTCTGAACAACAGGGGAAGCCTTGTGGACTTGGCTTCACGAATTCTCGAACCATGGCACTCAAGGGATATTGTCCTTTTTTCTGGACAAGTGATGGGGGATCTCGAGGTCGAGGACCCTTGGCGCACAAGGTGAGAGTGGATCGTTATGATGTTTCGCGAAGAAAATCTGGATCTCGAATCTGATCTTAGTGGTAAAGTTCCCATATAAATAGTCGGGACATCCCCTTGGCGTGGGGGACAATGGAGTGGGGCTTCGAGGGAATGCACAGCCACGCCTGAGAACAATACCTTTTCTGCCCATAAGCCTAACTCAATCTGGCGAGGCCGAGGCATGATGCGAAAGGGGGAAGATAAACCTCCTTGTTTAAACATTGATTCAAGTGGCGGCTCCAATGCGCCCGGCTTCAAGGCTAAAATGCACGTGGGTAGCCTCGTGTTTTTAAACAACATCTGATAACGGCTGAAATTAAGCGGCCTCAAACCGTTCTATCACACATGCAGTCTGGACAAACGTTTTACGTTTTTCAAATCTCCGATGAAGAGGAGGAAAACTTTGACCTAGGCTTCAAGGATCAGGTTCTCGAGTACATGGAGGTGAGGGAGGGCAGGTTCTATTTTTATGGAACTTCGTACCTCTACCGTCTACATGGCAACTCTCAAGAGGAGAACTCCATCACCAGGGCGCAATTTTGGGAAGCAATCGCTTCATTTAAGCCTAAAGCCCCAGGCCACAGCCAAATCACCATCAGGTACCTGAAAGAGGGACACGAAATATTTTGGACTAGACGGTGGAACCGACTCAATTCGTCCCTAGCAATAGGATATTTCCCAGCTGGACTGAAAACTTCGAAAATGATTTTCACCCCTAAGCTTGGGAAGCCAGCGAACCAGGTCATGAATTTCACACCTATTTCATTGCTGGAGACCATTGGAAAGGTTTTTGAGAAAATTATCAACAGCAGACTATCAAAACACCTGTCAGAGCACACTCTGTTGAACGAGGAACAGCACGAATTCAGAAGACACCGAAGCATGGAAACAGCCATAGCCCACATGCTTCAACACACAGCAGCAGGGCGGGCTAGGGGGTATTGGATTGACGTCATTTGCAGAGACGTAAAGAAGGCCTTCGACAAAGTTTGGTTTGACGGTCTGAAGTACATATAAAATCTCGCGACTAATAATCACCTACACTTTGAAAAGATCCTCTGTAGATACTTGACCAACAGGCAAGCTGTCATTGACTTCGAGAATTATACAGGGGAAAGCTTCGATTCTCTTGTCCTGAGACCCTCGGAGAGGATGCCTCAGCCACACTTTCTACACAATTTTTACGAGATTTGTCCCAGAACACACTGATGGGATATCTCTCAACATCCAATATGCGGACGATATTACCTAATTTGTGGATCGTAAAACAAATTCTGCAAGAATGATGACCAAAGCCACGACAGCAGAAGCTGAAAGAATCTCTCCACCATCTTTACGAGAGACGTCTCAAAACTAACTGATGGGAGAACTCTCAACATCCAATATGCGGATGATATTACCCAACTTGTGGTTCGGAGAACAAATTCTGCGAGGATGATGGCCAGAGCCACGACAGCAGAAGCTGAAAGAATCTCCAAGTTCGAGAATCCCTGGAAAATACAAACCAACGTATCAAAATTATCAGCAACCACAATAGGGAGACGTCTTTCAGTACCTCTCAGTCTAGAAAACTCCGAAATTGACTATTCACCGCACGGGTCAGTCCTCGGTTACAAACTTTCCAGTACTGCCATGAACAGACACGTCTGCTCCATGATTGGATACGCCAAAACTGAACTCGACAAACTCCTCCGATTTAGAAACCTCAGCACCATCAATAAAAAGAAGTTGTACACCAGTCTAGTCCGATCGAATCTGGTGTACCCTGTTATTACGCTCAACGCAGCGTCAAGGAAAAATATGACAAGACTCCAAAGAGTGCAAAATTGAGGCCTCTGGCTTTCCCTATGAAGACTGTATTGACTCTAGACCAAGAGGCAGCGGTAGGTGCATACAAAAGATACCTCCCCAGTACCAGAATAATGGAACCAGCACCAAAGTAAAACTAAAAGGAAAGAAAAAATTGCGAAACAATAATATTTAAAAAATTCCCAAAATAGGCCAAATTTAAATGACAATAACAAATACAAAATAATTAGAAGATTCAGCAATGTGACAACATTAACAAATACGAAAAAATAAACAAAATAACAAATGGAGATGGTCCTTTCACCGGGCACCCACATACATACATATCTAACTACCACTTCCTTTCTTTTCTCACTATTACTCTACACCCTCTCTTCCACACTCCTCCCCCTCTTATTCCATCTTTCTCTTTCAAGATTCCAGATTCAACCTCACAGTCCGTTCCTTGACCGTCAAATTTATTTTTTGTAATTCCAAAATATTTTGTAAATCCTTCTTTGCAATATGTTCTTTTCTTTTACATACGGTCTTGATCCACTTATTTTATATAACGTTGCTTTGCCTAAATAAAAATTTTCTTTTAAATATTTAGAATTTTCGATAAAAATAAAGGAGTACCCCAGTGTAGTATTTGAATTGAGTGAAATAATAATGCATGGCATATTTTTTCAAATACTGAAATTTTAATAAACCTGCAATAATTTAAATATTAGAATAATTATGCTTATCTTGTAGCCAAAAAAACTGAATGAAACAAAAATATATTAACCTCAAAACCTTTGTCCATAATTCAACATCAGCTTCTGTGCGCAATGAACTCAGAGATATTATTCAAGCGTAGAAAAGTAATAATTATCGTAGGGAAAATGTCATTAGAGTAAATCCTGTTGAACTCATAAGAACTTAAATGCCTGGGTCAAAAGCAAACCATTCGTAGCCCCATATTTTTTACGATTTATCGAGTAAGGGGCCCGCTAAAGATTTGTAATATCAGTGACTGTGAGGACCAGCTCTTTCTAGTTAAGAAGACATTTTTGAATTACAGTACCAGTTTCATAAGTTTAGGTTCTTGTACACTTATAAAGATTATGAATGGAGTTAGAAATCCTTATGGTTGTAAAAATTTAAGAATCATGTGATAGATTTTATTGTTCATAGGAAAATATATGAGTAATAGGTATGAAAAATTAGATCTTATAATGCCATTGGAAAAGTTGTAGGTCTGTTAATAGGTCTTTAATGTGGTAAAAGCTTTTGACTGAGTGATTTAATGATTGAGCTACGCGAGCAAATTCCAGACATGAAGGCAAAGCCACAATGGGATAATAGTTTATTAAAAAGAATAGATATTATTTTCACTAGTGTATCAGTGGTTAGGTTTTAAATGAAATTAGGACAGACTTAATGAAAGAGGAAGTTATAAATTTTACAATAATGAAAACAACTTTATTTCTTCTACGGGGAAAGCCCGGCATGTATCTCATCAGAGAGATTGATTTTGGTTCGCAGTATGAAGTTATCGACTTCATTGGCAATATTACTATACTTGTATTAAGAGCACATCTGATGAATGCCACCAATGGCATACATAACTCACCGTAAATTAAAATTTCACCATAGTACTAGCCACGTTTCAAATAAATACGAATATAACAAACAAACAAACACTAAAAATAGGCAAGCAAAGAACAGAAACAAGAAACGAAATAAAATATAGAAAAATAAGAAAGTAAGCACCAGGGTCGGGGGAGGCTCGCCTCCCCAAGCCGCAGGATCATGCGAACAACGCAAAATAGAGTCAAATAAAATGAAAAAGCCAAACCTCCTACAATATTGCCAAACAGTCCGGAAGACAAGGCAGTCATCGCTGTAGGATGCAGGCTAGTGATCTATAAGATGACGCTGCCTCTCGCGAGTCTGGCCAATTCACAAAGTCCGAAAGTGACCTGAAGCCGTCACGGCATTTGGGTTAGATCCATGGGAACAATCGACGGTAATTGGCAATCAATAATAATTCCACCCAATCATCGCCATTCATCTTGCTAGGTAGGCTTAATTCCACATAAGTAGTCGTTGTGAGAAGGAGCAAAACAATGGTCAACTCACCCTGTTCTCGCGGGCATTTAGTGACCTCAACGGCATGCTCATTGTGTTCAATCCCCCATGGGAAGAAATACATTAAAAGACGATTTCCGCATTTGCTTTCTTACAGTCAACTGTGGGGTCATGGATATCATGAATCAGGATGTGTGGAGATTCCAATTCCACGGGAGAACTCAGAGCACTTTTGTCACCAAACCTGCAGCGATGCATCATCTCCGATACCGAGTGATGTATTGCAATTAACTCGGCCGTTAATTTAGACACAGAACCTTGTAAAAAACAACTGAATTCAAAGTAAGGGAATATTATTTGGGAGCCGAAACACTCGTGTGAAATGTAGCCATAACTTTAACCTTTTACAGATCCAGTGTGACACCAAGTATGCTCTACTAACGTAGAGCGCAATACGCCCGACGCCATGGAACTTTTAGAAATAGAGACGTGGCCTCAAGAACTAGAGGCACTAACGACACAAAAGCTATACAGATATTTCGAAGAAGTTTTCTACCCCTAAACCTGAAAGTCATATGGTAAGACTGTCGTATCTAGCCGGGGTAGGCAACGTCACAGAGGTAGTGGGAGACAAGTGCATATTGCACTGTGTACGGCGCAGAGCGTATGGCATCTGCCAGGCATTAAAAATTGGGAGGTAGAAAAGGCACCGGTCTCTAAACGGGAGAGCGGTGTGGTGTTAGATTTCACATTCCGCAATACTCTCTCGACTGAGGAAGGGTAAAACTCGCTTACGTAGTCAAGCTTTTAACGAACAAAAGATTGGTAGAAAAGTAAGGCAGTTACCGTAGGCCGACCCCAATTGCTGTGGTGAGTATAAGAGTCCCTAAGATTGCGACTATGAGCTTTCCAGCTAATTCGTACGTCGAAAACAACACCAAGGAAACTATGCGAATCCACCAATTTGAGGCTAGACTCGTTTAGGAAGAATTCAGGGTCGGATGGATGCGAGCATAGCTGCCGAAATGCTTTACCATTGTGTTGGCTAAAGAAAACCGAAAAATGATAAGAGTTGATGCTTTTTCATTGGCATCTGGGCTGCACCAAAAATAAACCGAAAGGTCGTCTATATAGAGCATATTTAGGAAATCTTCCGGAAGCGCCCAAGAGATACCGCTTAAGCTCTGGGCAAAGAGTATGCCACTGAGGACACTTTGATGATCTCGTAGAAATTAAGAAATAAATTTTTCGGTATCCCTTTGCCCTCATTCTGAGTAAGGTCTCCTTGATACTGCATCCTCATGAGGTATAATAGACCTTTTCCAGTTTGAAAAATGTCCTCGCTTACTGCTGTCTATAAATGAGGCCCTCTCAAACGGCATTTTGCAGTAGTAACAATTCATCCGACTTGGAGTGGATCTTAGGGACGCCGCAATGAGCAGAGGAAAGATGTTCTTAGCTCTTCAGTAAAATGGCTAGTCTACCGTACGAATTTTTGCAAGAACTTCCACACGCAGTAGGTTAGATCTCCCCCCGCTATGCGAAAGCTATCACAGTAATCAACCGCTAATAGTCTGTGAGGATACTTGCTGTCTAGATCCTGCTGAACTAATATAACAGAATTGCCATGCCTTGCTCATCTAGGTGTCTAGGCATCGTATACGTCACACTGTCTTGACTATGGGTTTTTTTTAGCATGAATTGAGAAGAGAACGAAACTCATTCTGCTTAAGACTTTCGTTGAAGGGTTCCACATTTGGGATGAAGATTGCTGCGTTACACTTACAGGCGAGCCATTAGTTTTCCAAAAGGCACAAATTCTGGCCGAATGGGAAGGGTCAGTCGCATTCACCAAGAGTCTCTTGTACAATTGTGACCTTTGGTCAACATTCTGTCATATGTGGTTCGAATAACTAGAAAGTGTTTGAAGTCAGCCTGCTGACTCAATATAAGGGGAGCCAACGTAATCGATGCTTCAGCGCACTTGCGATTTTAATCTTTTTCTCGGTTTCTTCGGTCGAGGGTGCCTCGTAGCCGAACTTGCCGGTCTTGTCTTGGTCACTTGATGAAACGTCATCGGACCTTACTTGTCTACCCTCGAAGAATTTTTGGATGGATAAGAAGCCATACTCAAAGATTTCTTTCTCTTCCCTTTATCTATCTTCTTTGAAGAGAAGACCCAAGGCTTGATCGACCGGGTTTAGCAAGTTTCTTCTCTGAAGTGAGGAAGAACTTATCTGTCAAGGGGGCTCCATTGTGAGAAGGAGGTCTCCTACCTCTTTCTCATTACAAGGGGTCTCAAGCGGCCTAAGGAGGAGATTGGACAGGAGCGGACTCAGATTCAGTTTTTGCTACCGGGCTAGAATTATCCTCAATGAAAAATCCTACCATTTTGAGTGAGGTGAACTGCAACACAATCTTAAACACAGCCGGACCCTCGAAATGGCTACTCCTCCCATACTGTTATATATCTTAACTGGGGACCTAAGGTGTCTATGACTTCTCTTGAACGTCACAGGGTCCTGTATGCTGAGCTGCTTTGTGAAGAGAAGACGGTGAATACCGGTTCTCAAACCTCGGATCGAGAAGAATTCTTTGCGATGCACAGGGAACTATGCCGCCTCTTACACTCTAAGGAAGTTGAGGTTATTGACTTCCCCACATTGACACGAGCGAGAACCGAGTCTGTGCCTACTCTGCCTCGCCATGTTCTTGGAGATTCCCTGAGAAATCAAATGTGGCTACCGAACGTGCAGAATAGCATAGAGGCAACTCTTTGAAAAGAAGTAATTAAAAGGGAAACTCCAAACCTGTCACCAAGATTGGTGGAAACGAAGTGCCCTCTCCGGTAAAAGAATCTCCGAATCACCCATGAAGAAGTATAGGTGTGCAGGCCACTGGCTAGAGTCATTGACTGGGGCCTCTTTAAAAGGGTGTAAGGGTGAAACCCAGAACCTGTATCTATCAGAGAGGTGGATACACCCTATCCACTGGTAGATACTTGAATGGACCCTGAAACAGCACAGAGGTGGCAACCTCCTTATAGGAGGCATAGTTATCCCTCTTACTAGAGGCAGTCTCCCCTTTACTTTCTCAGGGGACTGATAAGAAAGTACGCTAGCATCACATAATTGAACACTCCGAATGTGAGCGGCTCGAGATGAGCGACCCTTTAAGTGTGGCAAAAGATGACAGGGCACGTCGGTCCGTGCCCTCTAAAGTCCTGCTAGCGTGCATAGCAAGTGTACTTGCACACCACTCTTTACCGACGGATGCCGGTTTGCCAGACAAAGAGACAAGAGTTACATCGAATGGGATCTGTGATGTCTTGGGGGTAGATAGGCACATATAGGGCCTCGCTGAGATAGACATTGTCCCGGAGGTGACCCAGCCCCGAACGGTAGTGTGAGGGAATCCCCACGTGAAAGCTCTTGAGAAAAACGTAACTTCCATGCACGGCAGAACGCTCGGTTAGGCCTAACTTGGTAAGCCTATCCCCCCCACCTTCCACAAGTGGTAGCCTCGAACAAGGTCCACCCAGACCCACTTTTATACGGGCAAAATAGCCTATGCAAGAAGATTCGAGGCCATTCGAGAGTAGAGCTATGTCACGCTTACCGCCCCCCACTCAAGGAGAGCCTTGGACAAAAATAGCCCTCGACTCCCATGAAGAGACACAGAGTTGAGAAGTCTCGCTCAGACCCCAGAAGACTCCCCATCGTTTTAAGTCAAGTGCTAGCAACAAAGCAAAGTGACAGCTGGAATATTTTGTGTATTTGGAAATAGCCCCCGTCAGGAGGTAATTCCACTGAACGATCGCCCCCGAGTAATTTTCGCGACTTCCCTCATCAACTCCTATCAAAGCCCTCCTCATTTCGGGTAGCCGAAATACTCGCCCCTGGACCGAAATTTACCCCCCTCTCCTTGTTTTTGGAGAACCGTCATCACTCCAACCTCCCGCTCAGAAGTTCCGAACGGCCTTACATCTCCCCTTTAGTAACCCAATTGAGTTAATCCTGCCTTCTTTGAATAGTCTCCTCAAGGAATACCTTAAGTTCTAACTTCATAGCCTGATTCATAACTACAATTTCCCCTTTCGTTTACTGATGTGATTTTGTCCGTTAATTCTCTGAGGTAATTTTACCCATCAATTCTCTCATTATTTTTGTTAAAATAAAATTATATTTTTGTAATTCCTCTTTAAATAACCTTAAGCTTTGATATTTTCCATAATTTACCTGACCTCGTTGCACTCTCTCGCTTCTCAGCCCGTCTAAACCCGTGGTTTTCCGTCCCTTTTTTCGGTTCAATTTCAAGTTATTGGTCTCTCCCTCATAGATATAATATGGTATTGATATAGTGTAATGTTACACCACAAAATATATATATATATATATATATATATATATATATATATATATATATATATATTAATATACATATTATATAAATATTAATATACATATTATATAAATCTGGTGTCAAGTGTGTTGGGGTTTTTACGAACCCGTGTCATTTTAATTTCGACATTAGAAGTTACCTTGTTATTTACATACATCCCTTTAATTTTAATTTTTGTATTGTACTGGCAGAAGGCAAGTTCAAGTTATTTGAAGAGCAGTGGAACGTAATCTATTTAGATTTTGTGTTGGACCCCAGGTAATTAATTTTTTTATGGTGTTCGAATTTTGGAGACTCTCCTAATTATTAATCCAAAAGAGTTAAGGTCTTTGGTGTCCTAATTCCGGTAGGACCATTTTATTTTTTTTCCGCTAAGAAACAGCAGAGGTAGGTAGCTGTATTATTTGTTTTTATGTGAACAAGGCCTTCTCGAATATTCAAGTATTCATTTCGCGTGTCAGTGTTCCCTCAGTTAACTGCGTAACAATGTGATCCTACGAAAAATGCAAGAGTCAGGGTGAAATGTTATGTCTTTCGGACAAACACTTGCTAAATCACGTACAGGAAGAAGAAAGAAACGAACGGGCAGAGTAAATGGAAATGGAGATGGAGAAGAACAAACTGAATATGGAGATTGAGGAGAACAAACTGAAGATGGAGATGGAGGAGAGCAAACTCAAGATGGAGATGGAGGGGAACAAACTGAAAATGGAGATGGAAATGGAGAAGAACAAACTAAAAACGAAGAGGAGAACAAAATGAAGATGGAAATAGAGATGGAGAAGAACAAAATGGAGATGAAAGAACGTGAACAAATTAGGCAGCATGAACTAGAATTGAACCGAAATCAAATGGATTCTCAGTCCATCGGTTCCTGGTCTGAAATTCTCCAAACTCCTTCAGTCCACCTTCCCGCTTTCAATGATGGAGAGAACTTAGAGTCATTTTTGGCCCATTTTGAGAGAATCTTTCAGATCAATAGATTTGAGCTCGAAAATGATGGCGTCGCTCGCTTAATTCCCCTCCTAAATGCCAAGTTAAGGGATATCTTCGTATCCATTCCCCAGCAAGCAACTTTGAAATATTCCACGTTAAATTCCGAATTGTTAGCCGCTGTTCATATGAATACCAAATTCTACCGCTCCCGATTCCGCCAGGAAAGGATCCGCCCTGGCCAAATATTTCGGCAACACGAGTACATCCTTCAAAAACACCTTCAGTATTGGCTGGATGCGTGCAAGATTCCCCAGGTCTAAGAGTACCTTCTGGACTTCTTCTTTAGGGATCATCTTTTAGCTGCCATGGCTGCCGAAATTCGTGCCTTCATTAAGGATAAAAATTGTGCCACTTTCAAGGAGTGCTTGGAAGAGGCCGATGTTTACGCGGGAAGGCAGGATTTATACCCTAAGGATGTTAAAAAGGCTCCCCACTCGCCCCCCAAAACTAAATTTTATGGCACTAAGACCCCCCTAAATTGATTCCAAAATTGACCAAAATTCCTAGTCCCTTGAAGCCAAGAAATTTCAAATCCATCTGACCACCGAGATGTTAAGCCCCTAGTTTCTTTAAAACTCCCGATTCACAAACTCTCCGTCCCACCAAGTGCACCAAATCTGGGCAGCCCCTGATCCTCCTCCGTCGCCTCAGGTGACTCCCGATCCTCCCTTACCCGCCAAAGACCCGGTCCATCAGGTAAACTTTCTCTTTAATGAGAACAACCCTGGTGTATTGAAGTTCGAGAACGAAATTGTGAACGGTCGCCGAGTATCCACCCTCGTCCGTGACACCGGGTGCACCTGTATTATGGTGTCCGAGGACCTACTCCCACCCCCGTTGGACCCGACCTCAGGGAATTTGCTGTGGTTTACGACTACCTCTTGCCGGGCCAGTCGTTTCCCAGTAATTCGTTGTCACATCGAGTGTGACTATATGTCCGGTGGGGCCAAAGTGGTAGCGGCCCCAATCCAGTCCCGCTCCGTTTTATTCGGTCAGAACCCCGTAATCCACGACCAGCCTGTGATAAATTTTCCCGCGCCCAGAAGGAGTGCGCAACTCTCGCCCCTTTTGGAAGAAAACTAAAGCCCTCGAGCGTGAGTACACCCGAGGTAACAAACGAGTCGCGGTAGCCTCGAACCATGTCCACCCCGAATCACTTTTATACGGGCAGAATAGCCTCTGCAAGAAGATTCGAGGCCATTCGAGAGGAGAGCTGTGTCCCGCTTCCCGCTTCCGACTCCGGGAGAGCCTCGGATATAAATAGCGCTCGACTCCATGAAGAGAAACAGAGTTGAGAAGTCTCGCTCAGACCCCCAGAAGATTCCCCATCGTTGCAAGTCAAGTGCTAGCAATAAAGCAAAGTGACAGCTGGACTATTTTGTGTATTTGGAATTAGCCCAGTATGGAGGTAATTCCACTGAACCATCTCCCCCAAGTGATTTTCCAGACTTCTCTCATCATCTCCTGTTGAAGCCCTTCTCATTTAGCGTAGCCGAAATACTCTTCCCTGAACCAGAAGTTACCCCCCCCCCCCCTTGTTTTTGGTAAGCCGTCATCACTCCAACCTCCCACTCAGAAGTTCCGAACGACCTCACCTCACGTACAGAAGACATCCGTAAGCCAACCTCTCTTCCCCCCTTCAGTAATCCAATTGAGTTAATCCTCCCCCCATTTGATTAGTCTCCTCTTTGAATACCTTAAGTTCTAACTTCAGAGCCTGATTTATAACTACAATTACCCCTTTCGTTTACTGATGTGATTTTGTCCGTTAATTCTCTGAGGTAATTTTACCCATAAATTCTCTCATTATTTTTATGTTAATAAAATAACCTTGAGCTTTTCGTTGTCCATAATTTACCTGACCTTGTTGCACTCTTTCGCTACTCAGCCCGTCTAAACTCGAGGTTTTCCGTCCCTTTTGTCGGTTCGCTTTTAAGTTATTGGTCCCTCCCTCATAGATATAATATGGTATTGATATAGTGTAATGTCATATCACGACAGGTGTAGTCTTCATGGTGTCGAACACGGAATTTGTTCTAAGCATAAACCCTGAGTAAGCCTCTATGCAAGCTTATCCTCAGACGACTCGGGAACAGAACATCCACAAAGAGAGGAGGGACCTCCTTCCTCGTCTGTTGCCCATTTGATCTACTCCAGCTCGGAGAAAGATCTTGCTGATATCGGTCCATCCGCCCTCACGGCTGCTTCCGGCTGAGTAGAGAAGCGGGTTCATTCCCCACCCTCTTCTGCCAAAAACAAAAGAAACTGTAAGACAAAAAGGACTAAGGGCTCCAACCTCTTCATGTAAGCCAGTGGGACGGATGGCTCCATAGCCTTTTCGGCAAGCGACCAAGCTAGGGTGCTTCCACGGTTAAGGGAGTCCAGGTCTAATGCCAAAATTGTAAGTACGCAGAGCTGAGCCTCGATTACGTCGGGGCTCCTCATTCAGAGATTACCTGATTTTTTCGAGTCTGCTGGCTTCAAAAGTTTTCTCCTTATTGGATCCACTAATAGCAGCATGTTGGGCAAAGGCAAAATATTCCATCAGAGGAGAGTACTACCTAGCGCAATTTGTAGATAACCGAAGGTGACCCGTTTCTCCGACAGAAGCCTCATAGCGAGTGAGTCGAATTCCTCCGAGGCAAACATAATTACTGCCCTTCGGACACTTGTTGGCACGCTAGTGAGTGTGACACCAGACTCTACTATTTATTTCGTGAAAGAAGTGGTTTATGCGAGGGAGCTTTAGGAATACTACATAAATGACATCAACTTGGAGCTGGCCGACCATTGAGTGGTCAAGATCGAACGTGTGGTGAGAAAACAGGGAAGGTCTTCGAGATCCACCCGTTCACTCTCTGTCGCGTTTGATTGTTTCAAGCTCCCCGAGTTGGTAAGTGTCGGTTGGTATCGCTACCGCGTAAAGGCATTCGTACCATTTCCGCGGAGATACTACTACTGCCAACGCTTGGGCCATACGAATTGCTTCTGTAGTCGTGCAATGTCGGGGTTCCCTTAAGTCTAGAAATTACTCCAAAGCTATACACGATTATTCCTAAACGTGTTTAGCCAAGTGTGTCAATTGCGCAGATCTGAAGCCCACTTCTTCGAAGCGAAGTAGTGCGTATCTCTTTACGAAGGAAATCCTGGCCGTTCAGGCCCAGAATCGTCTCTCATTTCGCTAGGCTAAAGACTTGGCTCTGGCACGCCCGGCGCTGCCCGGGAGGTCTTATGCCTCATGTTAAAAAGACCTCTCCACGGCTACGAGCGCGGTAGTTTCCGAGGTCATTCAGAAGCTTTCTGCAGGTTCTACCCACTCCGGCCTCTAGCCTGGTAGAGCTGGCGATACAAAGGGTGCACGCCCAACTTGGCTAAAACCAGGGCTCGCCCCCTTCCCCCAGCGTGACCGTTTCTTGTGAGACGAAACGTCCGGGCGCTTATACCGATTCGGGAGACTAACAGGAGGCAACACCCCTGAAGTTGGCCGTGTCCCCCGAAATGAGGACAGCTGGAAACGACCTTCGGCTCCTACGCCAATACCAATTTTGAGCCTGGGTGACTCAAGGGCGAAGATCCTCCAAAGAAGCCGCCCCGCCTGCATAAAGTTTTGAGACGGAAGGAGTAAAAGACCTATGTTGAGCCCAAACTCCCTCGATAATAAGCCTTACTAGGCGAGAGCCCTTTCAGCGCATTCTGCCTCTAGGAAGCGGACGGCCATTTCTGTGAGGGTATTCTCTTCAAAGAGGGCCCCAGTATCTCCACCGAGCTATGCCTGGAGGGAATATTCCTTGAATGGAATTTCCACGGACTCCTGGACAACCTGGATGAGTTGCAGAAACTATTCTCCTCCAATTTTCCCTTAGCTATATTTTACAGGAGACCCTGCTTTACGCGCGCTGCATGCCCACCCTATAGGGGTATAATTTTTTTGCGATCCCAATACCACAGGATGGGAGCCCGCCAGGAAAATGCGCCATTTACACCCGGGAGGATGTCTCCGGCCTTTTTTTTGGAATGAATACCTCCTTTCACGCACTAGTTGTGCAGATGCACCTGGATAGGAGATATACTGTAATTTCCTCGTACATTCCAAAGTTAGCCGACTTCAATGCGGGGGACTTCCTCCGCGTCGTGGCATGGTTTTCGAGGCCTTTTCCTCTGCTGGGGGATCTGAACGGTAGACAAACAATCTGGGAAAACTACTCGATCAATCCCAAGGCTGAGTTCCTTGTCGATCTGATCGACGAGGTGGAGATAGCTGTCATAAATGTAGATGAGTTTACGCATCACAGCCCGAGAAAAGTTTCATTTTCCTGTCTTGATCTATCTTTGTGCCCTCCGGATGCACAGCCTGACTTTGGGTAGGGCTTAGTAGATAAAATATAAACTAGTGATCACTTTCCTAATTAAATACCATTTTTTAGGACGCTGCCTCCGAAGAGCTCGCCCAGGTGGTCCTTAGCAAGTGCACGGTGGTCCGCCTTTCAAGAAATGACTGATTTCTCCTTCTCAATCGAGGAGTTTAGGTCTGTGGTAGAGACCGTTGATTTCTTCTCCGGCAACCTTATGCCTTAGGGTAAACTACTATTCCTAGAACGTCTGGCCGTTTAGCACGCCGACCACTTCCGTGGTGGTCAGCCGAGTGTAAGGCGGCCCTCAAACAGACATGTTATGCCTACATGCGCTTTGATCACCGTCCGAACGATTTTACTGTGGGGGAATTTCCTCGAGCTAGAGCTTGCTCATGGTATATTCCGGTATGTGTCTTGACTTAACGAGAATTCATTCTGGCATAGGTGTGGAAGTGAGTCAAAGGGATTTGAGTCAAGCTTTCCTAAGCCCCCCAACCTCCCGTTCTTCAGGAGAATGGGAAAGCAATCTTGGATCCCCTGTCTGCGGGGGTGTCTTTTGAGCTCGCTTTCTCCGCATTTTCTATCCGAGAGGCTGCTCCGCGAGCATTCAATGCGGTTCGTGATGTCGCGGAAGGCCACCAACTAGACTTTACCTGCAGAGGCAGAGAACCCTTTAACGACAGGTTTAACTAGAGTGAGTTGATTTCCGCTCTCTCTTCGTTTGCGGACACTGCTCCTGGTGCGGACAATATCCCGTATGCCATGCTTCGACACATGGGTTTGCGAGGCAATTCCTTTTTTTTATGGAGTATCCTCTCAGAATCCTGGCAAAAACTGTGTTCGCTTGTCGCAAACAGGGGAGAGATCTCTCTACCCCGGCCGGTTTTCGCTCAATCTCTCTAACCTTCTGCGTATGAACGTTGATGGAAAAATTGGTAAATGTTAAATTAGCCTTTAGTTCTGGACAGTGGTGGCCACTTGTCTGGTGCACAGTGCGGCTTTCGCAAATTACATTCCACATCGGATGCTCTACTCCGACAGGATAATGTCACATGCAAGGCCTTCCTTTGTAGACAGAACTATGCCATGGTGTGTTTTAATCTGAAGAATGTCCATGATACCGCATGACAATACGGTATCATGGAGACTCTTCAAACGATAGGGGTGATGGGACCCCTCCTAATCTTTATATCTGAATTTTTGCGAGATCGTCGATTGCACGTAATGTAGGGGAGTCCTCTCAACCACACTCTTTGCCCTGAGAATCAACGGCATCACCTCGATCCTGCCGGAAGATGTTCTCACTACACTCCACGTGGACGGCCGTTTGATCATTTTTGGCGTGACCCAGTTGCCAACTCTGGAGCATTGACTCCAACAGGCATTTAACCCTATCTACTGCTAAGCCAGTGGGCACAGGCTTCAGTTTTCCTTGGCCAAGACAAAGGGGGTGCATTTCTATCACCATCCCCAGCTCAATCCTGACTATGATGTGGTTTAAAATGTGGTTAGCCTGGAAATGTTGGACTTGTACATTTTCCGTGATCTTGTATTTGACCGACGTTTCACCTGAGAGGCAAATATTCAAGCCTTAGGGTCTTTTCTATCCACGCCATGCATATACTTTTTTACGTAACGTTTAGCGCCTGGGGCGCTGATAGGGCTACTGCCTTACATTTTAGCGATCATTTGTTCGTTCGAAGCGCGACTACGGATGTGACTTTTATGCATTCAAAACGATTCTATATTACGAAAGGTGGACTCGATCCATCTCATCAGCCATCGCCTGTTAACCGTTGCCTTTCATACGTCCCCCATTGAGAACCTACTTTTCGAAGCTGGAGAGTTGGCACTCACTCTGTGCATACTGCACTATTCGCATGCACGCGAGAGCCCGCCACCTCCCTCATTTGCGATTCACTCTCACTGCATCTCTAGATGATCTCAACAGTGCCTATGCTACCAAAAGACGCCACTAATACTTTAATCCTTCAGAACTTAGGGCTAGGGAAACTCCTTCGAGAGCTCGGTATAGCTGTCGAGCCGGTGGTGCCCCTAATTCTGCCCAGGATACCACTCTGGATGCTACTACCTTTGACTATTTGTCGCCCAGCCTCTGCCTCCAAACCTTTGAGATTGGCCTTTTTGGAGCACACTTTGTGTCACTCTGGAACCGTGCAAGTGTATACCGATGGCTCATACTTCCAATAGGGGGTAGGTTTCCACGCTGTATTCCCTCTGTTTGAAGTTAGCGGGACTATAACAGGCACTGCGTTTGTCTTCACTGACAAGCTGGTTACAATACATCGCTCGGTAAGGGAAATAACGAGATGTGCCCGATTTGGAGACCAGATTGTGATTTATACTGACTTACAAAATGCATTTAGTGAGTGCTCTCGGAGCATTGGAATCTCCGCATCCATTGGTTCGCAATATCCATAACGCCACGGATTGGGTGAGCTGGGAAAATGTCGAGATTATCTTCTGCTGGAGCCAAAGAGTCAGCGAAGAATGGGTGACCAGAGCAGCGTTTCGCTTTTCTTCTCACCGATTAAATGGCAGGAATACGAGCAGCTCTCCATGTTGATTGGCAAGGAAGATAGAAGATGGGTGAGGGGAACATAAAGTTTTGTGCCATTTCGCCGCGACTGTTCACATGGCCATACCGCCTCTTGCCGCAAAGGCTTCAGTTTGCTTTATGTCGTCGCCGAATGGGACACACTCGCGGGACGCACCGCCATTTGATGGAGCGGTCGCCTGCGCCTCATTGTGTTTACTGCGTTGTCCTCCAGACTGTTCGGCACATTTTTGTTGAATGTCATAGTCTGGTTGATCTTGGCGCAAGTTACCAGTCCCGATACCGGGACGAGCGGAGTCGCTATTGCTTGTCCCTTGTTGTTTGTTCTTTAATATAGCCTAATAGTAGGTTGTTTACGGTGACTACGGTGAATTTTGCTCAAGTAAGCAGTCGCAAGATGGTGTCCTAAAAGTAGAAAAAAAAAAATCAAGAGTCGTCACTGTTAAGAGAACCTTTATCTTATCTCTCTGTTTTTCTCTTGATCTTGCGCAATTTGTTTAGAATTTTTAGCATATATTTGAATATCTTTTTAACTTGTACGTTGTAGTCCAATCGGTAATCTTTCCGTTCCATTTATCAACTTTTAACCTTGTCACATGTCATATGTTGCTCCACTTTTAGGTTTCTTATAGTTTCCACAATGTCCTGAAGTTGTTAGTTTATGTATGCAGATGGCGGATTTTTTTATGCCAACCTATGACCATCATGATGCGTTAATTGGCTATTTGTGTTGTTTTAAATCTTAATGTATTTTGGGTTCAGGTTCCAAGTTTCTACTTCCTAAGTCATAGTTGATGTTATGCAATGGTTGTATACTTTTATTTTCAAGCAAATAGGCATTTTGCGTTTTCAGATGCTGATTGCCTTTCTAAATGCCTTCCAACCTAGCGTGATCGGCTTTAGAATTCTTTTACTTTACTTGGTGTTATTATAATCTATTGACACATATAGATATATTTTCCTACCATTTCAATTTGATTTTTGTCATCTGTAAAGTTGATCACGTCGACCACTGATATTTTTATAGACCGACCTTTTGCCCTCATGGTTAAGTTATTGAGGCAGTCTTTGAATCTTCTCTGTTGTCAGCTGTGAGTAGAATATAATCTTCAAATCTCAGTGGGAGTGAGAAGAAGGAGAGAAAGGAAGAGATTGAGAAGAAGAAGGTGACTTTGAGAGAAAGAAGGAAATGTAAACAGTGATTGTGAGAGGTAGAGGGATGGTGAAGGAGGAGAAAGAGAGAAAGTGAGCGGGAGAGGGAAATGGTGATTGTGAAGGTGGAGTGATGGTGATTTTGAGAGAGATAGAGAGGGAAACGAAGAGAGAATGAGTGAGACGGATGAAAAGAGAGTCTGAAAATGAGAATGAGAGGGGGAGCGAGAGAGTATGTGAATAAGAAGGAGAGAGTGTAAAAGGAAGAGGAGAAGAGTGTGCAACTAAGATGTAGAGGAAATGTGAGAGGGAGTGGGTGTGAAGGAAAGTGAAATGGAAAGGGAGGGATTGTGAGAGTGCGAAGAAAAGAGAGAGTAGGAAAGAAGGCAAGAAAGCGTGTGTAAGTGATATGGGAAGAGGGAGAGGGTGCGGCAAGGGGAGAGATATATTGAGAAAGGGGAATGGATAGTGTGTTTCTAAGAGAGAGATTACGTGAGTAAGCAGGAAGGGCAAATATTTAGTCCGGCAGATCCGTGACAAAATTAGGCTGACTCGTGTACTTTGTGCTAAAAGCATGAAACTTAGTATTTCAGATATGGAGCCATCTTGAAAAACAAGTTTTGGCTACCATTTACAAGATGGCCGCCAAGTATGCCAGTTACGCACATTTTCAGATGATAGTGAGTGTCCAGTGACTACAACTTATGAAAATCATCCTATTTAACATTTGGCGCCTTTTTTGATGCTTGCGAATTAACCTTAGGCATTTTTCTAGATACTTCCCAGTACATTTATATAGAAATCGGCAAATGGGGACTAAAATAATCTTTATAGGACCCTGTACTAACGTCGATTCTGAAGCAGTATAATAAGTGTAGATTTTCATAAACAGCACGATGGATGCACCACATGAATTAATATAGGGGTTAAAGTCTGACCATTGTGTCTAATAATGTGACTCCTTTTGAGGATATAGGCATTTTGTGCATGTTCAACTTAATTGGATGCCGCAAAAATAAACATTGAGCCTAGGTTATGACATAATGAATTATTCTAACATTAGTCATCATGTAATACAAATGACTTTTAAGGCATTGGTTCTTTCAGATGTTCATTGGTTTGTACTCCAATACAACTATTTGCATGCATCACTTGCATATATCTAATATAATTCTTTTTATTTTCAGATTCCATATCCTGCATGCATTTGTGGATCGTGTTGCACAAATAGTCAATAGTTTAGATAATATCTTTGGTGGTGGCTTTTAACAATGACTGAGAAACAGTATATGCTTGTCTGAAAAGACTATGGGAATCATCCCTATCAAAATAAGTCTCACTATGATCGTCAAACGTAATAAACTCTCACTGTTCCACTGCCCTCCTGTGACAGAAAACTCTAAATCACAACTACATGTCCAATCACTGAAAAGTGACTGTTCTTTGTTTTCTAGAATTTTCATAGCCTGTCAGACAGGTGGAGGAGACCTTTATCAATTCTTGGCACATAAAAATCAGGCAACTCCACCAGCCTTACCTCACCCGGGAAAACTTCAACTGAACAAAGTCATCTTTGGTACCTATTCTGGAGGCAGCTGCTCCAAAACAGCCTGAAACATCCCTAGTAAATGTACAAATCATTGATGGAGCTGTGATCGTCAATATGCCCAAACCTGGTGAAAACTGTGTAAATTTTTAATTATGCAGATCAGGTGTTCAAACCTTATGTAATAGACAAGCTTGACAAGTCATTATATTAGACATTGTCTGGCACAAATATTTCCAGAACAGTCTTCAAGCAGAAACCAAGACTCAAAGGGGACAAGAAGAGTGAAATCGTGTAACTGAGTGTTGTGTACTTCATAGAAATTGGCTATATTTCCCGAAGAATAACTGAAATAAAGCAGAGCTCTTTTCTTTTTTATCAGATATCTAGGAAATATCCAAGTACATAAGGGTAAGCAGTTATTTTTGACATATGAAGGGAATGTCATTGCTAACCCAGAAAAAGGTACAAGCTGCGTTGCACCTTGTAGTCACGAGGAAACGGAAACCAGGCTTTTCGTTCATGTGGCAAATGTTGTGGCTGATGGGCACACAAGGGATATCATAAGAACAGTTGATACTGGTGTGATATTCTTGGCTGTTGCATTAGTTCAGAATCTAGGTCTGGCTTAACTTGGGTTCGCATTTGGAAAAGGGGACACAAACAGGCATATAACATGCCACCTTATTTCAAGTGCACTAGGCCGTGAGAGGTCCAAGGGCCTACTTTTCTTCCATGCATTTTCCGGATGTGATGTTCTCTCAGCATTTTATGGACAATCAAAGCCTTCATCTAGGGATACTTGGATGGATTATCCTAGTCTCTAAAACATTTGCTATTCTCTCAAACGCACCAACAAGCATTGATGAGCACCAGTTCGCCCAGCATCATAATTTTAAAACTTTTTAAAACCAAAGTTATGAAAAAGATAATTTTCCAAATGCAACGTTTTTGTCACATGATCTCATTGAAATATTTCACATGATAACTTAAGCATATTTTTTAGAATTTGTGAAAACACAAAATATATGTTGGAACATTTCCTTTAAAATTGATGTATTATTTGTTAGAATTTGGTAATATCAGGCCGAATGGCTCTAGTTTAAAGTTATACATACCTGGTATATGTTGAACATAATTTGCATTACTAAGCAGATATGTACATATATTCACCCACAATAAATAGTGTTAGAATATGATATAAATGAAAAGAAATGATTGTTATTATATCTGCTTATCATGATTAAGATTGCACATATAAACTGTCTACAATTGTCATGAGATGGAAGTAAAATATATCCTAAAAACAAGATTTTATGGTTGAAGTTATGGATTACTCAGCTTAAAAATAGTTGTATTGTTACAAAATAGTGTTATGATATGTTAAGTGGACAACATTAAACTATAATGATATTTGTTGCTTTACAGTTATTTTATTTAGGTTAGTTCAGATTCATGTATCAAACATTGGAGTTAAATGATGAAAATGGCCGATTAGTTAATTAAGAGTGGTTTAAACAGTCATCCTACCATATTCGATGATTTGATTATAAAATGCACAATACTCTAACCGATCTGCCGGACTAATTGTGACAGGGAGAGGGTATGAAAGAGAAGTAGATGGAGAGTGATAGTGTTAGTGGGGGAGAATGTGACAGCGAGTGAGATGTATAAAGATAAAGAGGGAGAGTGAGAGTGTGTATGAATGAGATGGAGATGGAGTAGAGAGAGTTAGGGAAAAGGGAAATAGAGAGAGTGTCTGAGGGAGAGGGGAATGGGAGAAAGGGAAAGGGAGAGGTTGAGAAAGAGGGATAGAGTTTGTATGTGAATGATATTCTGTGGCTGAAGAAGAAGGTGAGTGAGAGAGAGAGAGGAAGCGTGTGAATGAAAAGGAGAGGGAATGAGAAAGAGTGTGTGCGAGACAGAGAGAGAGAGAGGGAGAAAGAGAGAGAGTGTGTGCTCATGAGGGAAAGAGAAAGGGAGCTACACCCTGGCCCGTCCTTGATAACTAACTCCTCAGCCCTCTCTCTAAAACCCCAAACCCCATTTCCACCCCAACCCCGCTAAGCCAAACTCATTCTTATAAACCTTCTACTCACACCTTCGTATACACTCTCATTAACTTAGCTTTCTCTACTTCCAGGGACTAATCCTCTTTCTCCGCCAGATCAGTAAGAGCACATATTACCTTCCTTTCCTCTCTTCCAATCGGAACAGATCTGGCAGTGGCGGTGCAGCCATCATCGTCGTGTTATTCGTCGTATGCACTCTCTGCCCCTCCTCACAGTCCTTCATCCGGTGGGTGTCTGCCTTTCTCTAGACACTACTCCATCTAGCTTTTTCCGCCTTTTAATCCATTCTTATATCTCACATACTCTCCTCTCTCCTCTGGATGAGCTTTATTTCTTTTTTTTTATCTCTGGAGCACCCATCTCTTCACCACTGCCCGTGTTCCAGGAAGAATTCGGTAGCTACTACCTAAAAGTTGCTCGATCACTCAACCACACTCGCCCTTCCGCAATGTAGACTCGGCCGTCTATAATCCCGATTCGGCCTGACTTGATAGTGTACAACACTTTCTTACTGTCGATTAGTCCCTAGCCATCTTAACCTCTCTAATACTCAGACCGCATCTGCCCTGGGCTTGATGTAATCCTGCACTGCTTATTCTAACATCCTCACGTAGCGAGGTTAAGCTCCTTTTGGATCTATTATATCGTATCTAGATTGAAAATAGTTCCTCCACGGCTTGGTAAAATGTTATCTTAGTGATTAACCCCAAGCTAGACTCCGATTCATCCAACGTCTGATCGCTCGGACCTTTCATTCATGCAAGGTCATGGAGAGAATGGTAGACATTCTTCGAATGGTCATGTCCCCAATTTACTCTTTGCCCTTTGCTATCCTCTCCACTGAGATCGTTGGCACCTTTTATGTACGGCAGCCACACTCTTAACGCAATCCTCCTCTCTCTGTCACTCTTTCTCAGATCTACTTCGAGGGTACTACTTTGTGGAGAATGACTCCCGTAAGAATCAGAAACTGCCTCTTACCAACTGCCAAGTACTTAAATCCGCCCAGGTTTCTCAAGCTAGTGTTCTTTAATCATGCGACCGCTCAAGCTCAGAGCACGGCAATTTTCACAGAGGGCTCCCGCTCTTTACACAGATGTCCACTGCCATTGCAGTTGAGGCGGTGCCTGGTTACTCTTCTTTATTCCGCTCCTCGCCTTCCTCCCGGCTGTTTTTCATAATTAGCAGAGTTGGAAGCTATCTGGGAGGTCCTTCCTATCGCCTGCCTACTTCCTTTCACGGAAATGGTTTTATTCACAGATCTAGAATTTTAATCTCTTTTATCCCACAGATACCTTCTAACAAGTCTTACACGAGCTTTGGATCTCTTGCAATTAAGTTTATACTTACTGCTGGCTGCCCTCCCAAGTGGGGGCCTGTCAATGAAGTAGCTAACCATGCTGCCTGGTAAACATCCAATCCACCAGGCACAAAGCCCCAACCTTTTAACGAAATTCTACATGTAAGAAAGATCATTAATTCACAATGACTAACTGCATTGAAAACTGCGCCTCTCAATCAACTCAACTGAAGTGAGTTACTCCTCTGCAAATAAGCCTCATCTTTTAACATATCACGTCAAAAAGAGGTGGTGCTGGCCTGCTACGTTCTGGGTCATGCCTGATAACGCATAGTTATCTCATATTCGATGATGCTCTTCGCCCACTTGCAACCCTGTCGTAGCAGAATAACAGTATCTCAAGTACTTATACAGAGTTCTCTCTACAATATAATCCTTGTCCCTATCCTTTCCTTATATTGTTCTCGCAGTCTAAAAGTTTACATCTGTTTTTTACCTAAATCTCCTGAAATGCTGCAAATAACTTGTTTTCTTTCCTCTCAACTACCTGTCTCTCTCCACTGCTGTATTCTCTTTTGTGTCTCTACTGCAACCTGTCATTTCCCCAATTCCCAGCTTAAAAATGCAAGCTTAGTATTCACGCCTGAAGCTCCATTGAAAATGATTTCAGAGTTGTTTTGTATCAATTTTAGAAAGGTACTCAAGATCAAGAAAGAGTTGAATCAGTCAGGCTGTGATTAAGAGAGTACGGCGGTTCGAAACCCACACTCTAATCGTTCTGATATAACAAAAAACCCCATTGTTCGCAGAGATCCAGGTCATCTTTAACAGCGATTTCTGCAAGTTAATGAGCGCAATAGCCAAAGACAAGGAAGTGTCAGTCTCCCATCGTTCAGTTAGTGAATCAGGACATCAGCTACTACTGAGACCTGATGAGGACTGACTTCTCCCGTAGAAGATGAAAGACAAGCGGAAGTAATCCCCTTGTGAAGCTTGAAAACATAGAGAATCATCCCATTTAGCCTAGCATCCTTTGGTTTAACTCAGATGAGCCGTGTACAGTCCCGGATTTCTCTGTCACACAAAGATGTAGCGTGTGTTATAAAATCTAGATTCTCGGTCCCCAAATTGTCTTTAATGGGATCAGTAGTAAGGGTAATGTTCTCACTTAATGTGTCATCCCAATTAGAAGGGTTACATCAAGTGACTGTGTGAGTTTTAGAGGCACGGAATCTAGTTGAAGCCGCTGGAGAAGCGTATTTCTGCCACTAAGACGGCACAATGCCACAAAGGCTGGAGTATCCAATTTCTTCGAGCATATAACTCCAAACATCTTGCATCCAAACTCCCCAGATTACCCCTCTGCACTATTATGTTTCATCTGATTGAGACAGAGACCAACAAGTCCTAGTCCACCAAAAAAGGGAGGTAGAGGCTTAGTTCGATGATAACCAAAGCTTTTAACCCAGTTAAACAGGGAACAGTATCGAATGCCTGTATTATAATTCGACGCCGCTTGGAAGCCAGCAGAAATAAAGAAAAACTGTACACCATCATCACTGCGCTTTTCCCCGGGAAAAGCCTGAAAGAGATTGTGAATTTTTTATCTACCCGAGGAACATCGGTTAAAAACCGAAACAGAAGTATAATAAGGTTAAGAATAAGGACGAGGTTAACCCCAAACAATAGTGACACAGGCTTTGCTCTACTACCAACAGGGAAGAGAAATTCATCAGTTTCAGACAGAAGATCACCGAGGACCTTGAGCAGTAGATGGGAAAACTTGCCAAGAATAGAGGGTTGAGCAAGGCAAACATCCGCATAGCATTGTACGAAGAGTACCACTCAAAAGTGATGAAGAGGTGGCAGGTTCTCAAGAAGAATACAAAGAAAAGTCTTAGAGCAAAGGCACAGGCATTGAAGAACCAAGTCAAAAACGATAGCGCCAGCCTTTATCGCTTTTTCTCCGACGAGGCAAATTTCATGTAGGACAGAATGGTGGATTGGCAAAATGAAAGCTGGCTGTGCGGAGACCAATTAGAAGTGACTACGGTCATTATACCTCCTAATCTCTTTCCCCGAGGTCTCGAGATCTATGTCACGTTTACATTGAAATCCTGGGAACTGTAGCCAATACCTCTGTTTTCCAGCAGGACTCTGTTTCCCCACACAGGGCAAAATAGGCAGAGTCGTAGTTGTTCAACAGCGTGCAGCATCACTGTTCACTCTACTAGTGTCTGCCAAGATCCCCTAGTGCAATCCACTAGTTTATTTAATGCGGGACTTTGTTGTAAAGGATGTCAAAAAGGCTGCTCACAAAACTTTATGATCTCTCATGGCTGCCATTGCGACCGTAATATCATTACTTTACAAGGACTCCCTAAGCATAGCATGCAACCAGTTGTAGGTATTTATGAATGGAGGTCACGAAAGCAGTTCGATTTCATTTAGAAAGATTTGGATATTAAATATATCATCAGTCTATTTATGTGCAAATTCTTACGAAAATATATATATTGCTACGTTTGGTAGGCAACTTGTTTAATTTTTCCCGTGTAAAATTTGTATCAATTGATTTGAAACGCCCGGTATATATACAGAGTGTTTCCAAATTATATGTTCAAAATTGGCGTATGGGTAGAACTTGTCGAAAAAAAGCAATCTTTCTTCTATGAACTTGTATCTGCTAATGCATCCTTAAGGAGATATTTAAGGTTTGAATCTAGCAAAAGTGAGCCAAATAAAAAAAACTTATAAAAATGTTTATTTATTGATAACTATTTATAATTTTTACTTCATTTACTCATAATCTGTTCAAAGTAAGACACTTCCTCTCTGAGAAAATAGAGAGAGAGGGGTGACGCGCCCTTGTCGCTGGAAAAGAGCTTGTGCGTACCTTTAACTTTTCAAGCTATGTCGGCTGGGGTACCTCTCTTCTGCGTAACCCTGGTAGGGCTTCCCTTGTCGATTGGGTTGGAAACGAGGTTCCAGACTAAGTGCGTCCTTTATTTATACTCTATCCTTCTCTTTTTTTCACTTTTATCCTATCTTTTCCACTTACTATACAAAGGAAAACAAAAAACATACTACTATCATGTCACTCTTGTTCTTCTTTCCATCTTTCTACATATAAGGACCTAGCAGCTACCTCATGTATCAGAAGAGAGGCTTTGGAACAACGCCAATTGACGCTCACTGGTTGCGAGAGACTAGGACTAGGCGTTGGGGCATTATAAATGGGATGAGGGTAGTGGGCCGTTAACCCCTTCCCAGGTGCGTAATTATTGACCATTCCCAGTGAACTTTGACGGGTGCTTCTGGTAGCATCGGTCCGAAGTGACGGCCCTTTGTTCCCAGGTTGGTTGTTAGGCCAATAAGAAGCCTTGTGTCGAGTCTCTTGGTGTGGCGGGATATCAATGGAAAGCTACTCCGATATCCTGGCCGTCGTGAAGCGAACTAGTAGGGGTTTAGTACGGGGCGTGCTCCGTTGTTCACCTGGTAAGAAATCGATGGCCCCTTCGGGGACGGTCAGTGCTGCTTGGTTGGGAGCCACGGCACATCGAGGTTTGACGACTCGGTCGGACGAATAGCAGCAGACGGAGCGTGCCTTCTGAAAGATCCAAAACCTCTACGATCGATAGGCGGGAGCGACTCACGTAGGGAGGACTCTCCCCCCCCCCTCTTTTTCATCATTGATTGGTCACGAGTTTTCAAAGTGAGAAAAGGCGTTCAAAATGACAAGCAAAAAAGGACCCGTTCGTCTAAAACACAACTGTGCAACATGCCAGTTAGAAAAGTGGTGCGTTGACTTTCCGGAGGGCTGCTACTCAAAATGCAGCCCGGAAAGTATATGCACTACCTGTATACTGACGCAAAAGGGTGAAGAACCTGAAAGACCTCTATAGAGCATCAGAGGAGAAGGCTAAAATCCTTGAAAAAAAGTTAGAGAAACTCGAAGCCCTTCACGCAGCTCAGATTCGATGCCTAGAAGAGGCGCCGCGAACTGACGTGTCGGAATCCCCTGGTACCCAAGCGTAGATTCCGGCATCATCTGAGGCTAAGCTAGCTGAGGCGAGCGAAAAATAGAAAAAGAAAAAAGAAAAAAAGAAGAAAAAAGAAAAAGAATAAAGTTTTAAAAAAAGAAGAAGAAGCAAAAATAGAAGAAAAACAGATAAACAAGAAGAAACAGGGTGATAAGAAATAGAAGGATAAGAATGTGGAGAGTAAAGAGGAAAAGGGGAGGCCTCTTCCACAAGAGAAGACCCCGTATTCAGAGACCAAGTGTCCGAAGTTCACTCTCATTGGTGACTCGAAAACACGGGATCTGCAGCCGCTGCTAGCGGTCCGCCTTCGCACTAGCGTAAAGGTAAGCAGCCTGCCAGGACGGGGTAACCGCAACATCAGAGTAGAGGCAGAGAAAGCTCAGATTTCTGAGAACTCAGATGTTACTTTGATGGTGAGAGGCAACGACCACTACCTCAGAGGGGGTCAGGTTGGCTTCAGTGGTAAGATCATTCGAACGGTGATGAGAGCTGTGGATGACATAGAGCTTAAAACCCGCAAACGTGTCCTGGTTGGGATGGTTCTGAGAAGAGGTCCATCCCGAACCACTCACGAGAGAAACGTCGCAGTGAACAGAAGGTTGGTGAATCTCTGCACAGCAGAACGAGTCTTCTTCGTGGACCCCTATAGTACCTTTAACGGTAGAGACGACCTTTACCAAAAGCACGGGGTACATCCCTCCTTTAAAGGAAAAGCCTTTCTCGCAAACCTAATTCAAGATGTCGTGGACCGCACCCAAAAAGGCGGTTAAAACAGAGCGAAAGCGGACGTGTGCCAGGACGCCCGTGTCACTCCTAAAACGACCTTCTCGTAGGTCGTCAAAAAGGGTTCGACTACGAAAACAGAGAAGCCGGAAAACGGAAGAGCGTAGCAAATCCTACACTAGGTGACTCCCTGAAAGTTCTTCTGTTCAATGCGAGGTCAATCAGGAACAAGTTTCTTGAGCTTCGTGGCCTCGTAGCAACAGAAGAACCTGAGATGGTGGCCATAACGGAGTCTTGGATAAAAACCTCAAGCCGAGATTTGGAAGGTCAATTTACGATTCCCGGTTACCAGCTCTTCCTGAAAGACAGAGAGGGTGGCGGTGTGCTGTTGTATGTCAAGAATACTCTCAACTCGACGGATTGCAACATCGTATCCGACCATGAACTACTAGGTGTTGACCTAGAGAAAGATTTTGCCAGATACAGGACTCTAGTGCTTTACAGACCCCCTTGCCCAACTCTTAGAACAGGACAGGAATGTGTACCAGCTGTTGGGCGAACTTGTAAAAGACAGAGTGTGTATCACCATGGGTGACTTCAATACCCATGTTGACTGGGAATCGAGAGAACCCTGTGGTGAGAACGCACTACTCCTGGAGTTTGCAAACAACGAGTTCCTGACTCAATGGGTGAGAGAGCAAACGAGAGGAGACAATATCCTCGACTTGGTTTTCACTTCTGAGGATAACATCGTTGAGGACGTCTCTGTTGGCGAAGAGCTCGGTGGCAGTAACCACCAATGAATTAAATTTGTAGTCAAAGTTTCCAAGGCATGGCCTGCAACTAGTAAATCAAGGAAGCTTGATTTAAGAAGAGCAGCTTTGCAGGTTTTCGTGCTGGACTGACTGACGCGAGAATAGAAGTGTGCAATGCTGTTGAAGACTCGTAGAACAGTTTCAAAACCACATTCATGAGTCTTCATTCGCGTTTCATCCATCTAAAATACCCTGTCGGACTTCTGTTCAACCAAAGTGGTTTAATCGAGTAATCGGCTAACTGCTTAGGGAGAAGAGAAATGTGTACCGGCAATCGAAGATCTCGGGTGACTTTGACGAATACCGGAGGCTCTTCAGGAGAGTAAATCCCAGAATAAGGGCGGCTAAGCTGTCTGAGGAACTCCAAGTGGCGAGACTCATTAAAGAGAATCTCAAACAGCCGTAAACCAATCCGTCGAACGATTGGCCCTTTGAGAAATGAGGAGGGGACACTAAAGCAGTAAGATGCAGAAAATGTTAACCTCCTCAACGACTACTTTTCTTCAGTGTTCACTCAAGAGTGTGGTTATATTCCCCAGCCAACGAGTTCTTACTCGGGGGAAAAGCTGGAGGATATGGACTTCACCGAAAGAGGAATAGAAAAGAAGATAACTGACCCAATGACAAATAAGTCACCTGGTCCGGATGTGTCTCTACCTAAAGTGTTGAAAGAAGTGCGCGATCAAGTGTCACGATACATGAGCGCAATCTTCAACATGTCAATCCGGACCGAATGCGTTCCTAGAGATTGGCATGAAGCGAAGGTGACTCCTATCTTCAAGAAAGGAGACCGTAGCCAACCGTCGCTTTACCGACCTATCAGCCTGACTTCGATATGAAGGAAATAGAAAATTAATTGGGAATTCAAAGATAAAATAAGGAATAGGTAAACGCGTGGCAGATATACAAATGTATAATATCTCTCTTTGAATTCCCAATTAATTTTCTATTTCTTTCATAGTCTCCGTTCGAGCTGGCGAAAGTGTTCCTTAAAAGCTATTCTATTCAGAGAATTTTTTAGGTTCTCTGCGTATCGTAGTGTACTAACAGCATACTATTAACTGTGATCAAAGCGGTGCTCGCTGCCTCAGTGTGCCTGGTTCGAATCGCTTCCCTGCACGAATTTTTCGAAAAAAGGTAAGAAAAATATTACTGCAAGGAAAAATGATTCCGTTTTCTATTTCAATGTGGTTTAATGGATTCATATATATATATATATATATATATATATATATATATATATATATATATATATATATATATGTGAGGGTATGGAACGTACATACACGCATGCCACTAGACAATCGTGGGAACGAAAGAAATTTGTCATTTGAGTTGACCTTCGTCTCCTCCCCCATCCTCTTCCCAACTGGCAACAGGAAGTATGACGAAAGAAGGCCTATCTCACAGAGAAGTTTAAATTCTATTTGCCTTTTTTATGATACCATGGAGATTGTCCAGAAGGCGCTGCGATAAGCGAATTTTCGTGAATGGAATCTCTCAATCGATTTCCCACAATCCTAGGTATAAATAATAACGCCGTGCATCCCTCTGGAGCAGTGTCTCAAACCTACTCGCGTAATCCTCACATTGAACGAGAGTGGTTGCCGTAACGTATTGACTGTCAACGCGCCGCCGATGTAATTTGGTCGCTGTCTCAAGGTGTTCCTAAAGTAAATCCCGCCCCGCAGAATCTGTGACTAGAAGAATACGGTCTGTATCTAAACGTAACTTTAGAAGGAAAAGAAACATCCAAATAGTTACTGAAAGTTAATATTTGTTAGTGCCACATCCAGTTACGAATGAACTAACTGGAACTGCAGCCAGCAGCCCCGAATTCGTCGTCTTACCCCCCCTTTCCCCGAGAACTCGTGTTACGCCACCCGAACCACCCCGTCTGGACCTAAGTAGTCGTCTCTCCAACCCATCACAATTAATGGTAATCTGTAAACCCAGTGTCCCTCTATTCTTAAATCACCTATTTAATTAACAGTGATTGATACTCCCATTGAGTCATTGTAAATCTAGACGCTTAACGTCAGTGTTTAATATTTTATCCTTAATTTTGCCTGTTTAACTATTGCTAATTATTATATTTGTGTAAACTAAAGTTAATTTTTGTACGTGTGTTTATTTGTGGCTCCTCCCCTTTGACGTACCCTTGGCAATAATTTAATTAAGCACCTCTTTGGTTTATTTATTCAACCTGTATTATGCACTCTTAAAAGTCAACAATCACAAACCTCCCCCCAGTAACAAGTAGGACTTTTATAGTGAGAATCCTGGCTACGGCACAACCCGCCTCTAACCAGCTTTCGCACGTTCAGTAGGAATTAAAGCCTACATATATATATAGAAAAAAAAAAAATATATATATATATATATATATATATATATATATATATATATATATATATATATATATAGGTATATGTATATATATATATATATATATATATATATATATATATATATATATATATATATATATATATATATATATATATATGTATATGTATGTATATATATATATATATATATATATATATATATATATATATATATATATATATATATATATATATATATATATATATATATATATATATATATATATATATATATATATGTATATATATATATATATAAATAGAGAGAGAGAGAGAGAGAGAGAGAGAGAGAGAAAGAGAGACATATATGTGAGGTTTATTCCTTATGGTTTGATATTGGAATATAAACAAGAGAACCAGAACAACAGAAAACAGATGCATTCGTCTAATTCATCAATGAATCAACAATCCTCGGGCTAACCACATCTTCAGAGTTTTGAAACAACACAATAACAGATAATTAAAGGCAAGCAAATGTGTTTTAAGTGTTTGATTAGACATTTTAAATCGTTTTATTACAATAGTAATGATAAAGGAGGTAACCATTAAAAGAGTAACGAGCAACGGTAAAGATGAGATTTGTTCATTGGGGGGAGGGTTAAGCTTTTAAAACGTTCGAGAATTTAATGATGCGTATGTCCTAAACCTTATTTTAAAATAAAAAATAATATATATTCCTTCATCTTTTCCTGAGAAATATAAATATAAGCATAGATCCTTATCTTAGAGTGGTCGGCATTGGCCAGGGGAGACTTGTTCGGCTTAACTGTCCAGCGTGGTGCTTAACTCTCAAATCAAGGGTTTTGGTCGTTAAACCGATATAGGTTACGTTCCAAGACACCCACTTCTATATAAATATGAGAGAAGAAAGGCAAGCAAGTCGAAGGCTGTCTTCATAACCAAAGATAGCTGAGTGAGACGTTCTGGATTATGAAGCGGATTTCGGTGGTCATTTTTGAAATTTGTGGACAATAGAAGGGTAGACACCAAAAACAGATTAGTTTATTGGTCGTTAATTTAATTACGATTTAATAATGTAAAGGTAAAGGCACTTCCATATGGAGTTTGCTATTAAAAAATTTGGAATCCATTTTCTTTGAAAAAATTCCTTAGAAAAGGAACTCTTGGTCTCATAGTTTTTAGGGAAGCAGTTCCTAAGGGCTCTGTGAAAAACGGTACCAATATAAATAGATTGATTTTCAAACGAACGAGGAATGTAACTCAAAAAACTTATTTCTACTCCGGTGATGTTAGGCTTTTGGTTACAGCAGGAACCATTTTCCTTTAATTCTATAGTTATTTTTTATCACATAAGAAGTACTACTCGTTCTTCTTTACAGAGATGTGGTCTTTTTTCTCCTAAATGACGATATATTTGTCAATTTATTGTTCCCCTGGTGCTCTTAAGATCTGGATTAGCCTTTATATGTCAAAGGCATATCACATTTTATTTATGAATATCATGTAAAAATGAATTTCCTAATCAATAATTCTCGGCAATAAAAAATTTAACGTCAGACACCTGATTGTTCCTTAAGGTGAATGCAGGCAAGCATTACCGATATTCTGTTGTTGATAGCTAAGAAAATATTTCTTTAGGTTGCTGAAATAAGACTGATTATTCTGTCCTGATTTCAAAGTCAAGGCCCTGAAATAAACGAGAAGGAGTTCTGGAGTATTGAACATTGCCATCAGAATACTACAATCTGTTTAATATTTCTGAAAAAAATAAAAGCTAAATGAGATTGGTAATACCATTTTCCCAAAACTATATAAGGTCGATTGTAAGCTCATCTTCCCCTTGCGTATACGTGGGTCGCAAATTATGTAGACTCTTCTTTACTGTTTAGCTTTCTTTGTCGTTTTTGTGAAAGTTGCTAACTGCTGTATGGTGTTTATTGCTGTTATATGGTTACTAAGTAAACACTTCAAATGCTTAAAGATCTTTTCGTTTTTTACGAGATTTCCTCTTATTTTTCCTTGAGTTATGTGATTTCCTTTATTCCTGCTCTTAAATAATTGCATTACCTGAATTTGACATTTGTTTTTGAAATTTGTATCGCAGTGGATTTTCATTATATGCTCTTTATTTTCGCCCGATTAATTGTTGAGTTTACCCTACTCGATTATAAATATTTTCGTCTTTGGCCTCAATGTCCAAGGCTTGCTTACTTTTAGGTTAACTTACCTTCCCTCATTATTATTTCTTTCAGTTTGTTTATAAAAGTCTTGTCATCCGATTATACAGTGCATTTAAATTGTTTACTATTGAAAGTAAATTAAAGTAGTTCTTTAATTTTTGGAGTTAAGTTTAGGTTTGGCTCATCAATGCTTTAGAACTATTTTTATATTTCTCCTGAATAATCTTTAGTTAATTCGGGTGTTGAAGGGTTGAAGAACATGTTCATAATGTAAAAATTTGCTTGCTCTGAAAATTCTAATAATCTGTTAACACTTCATTTCTTTGCACTCGTTGGTCCCCAGTTTTTCTCCACCCACCCAAGAAGGGAGTCACTAGCTTTGAAGAATGAAGACAACAGTATTAATGATGCGGGGATCTTGAATCTGCCTGCCCGATTCTCTACCTGGCAACGCACCTTGAGTTTCTTAATATTTAATAATTTCCCTAAACTATTAAGGATTACTATAGTATTTCTCATTAGATAAGCAGCGAGGCCATGAAAGTTTCCTAAACAGCAACATAAATTTATTGCTTTATACCAAAAACGGATATATAAATAAAATAATACGACAGGCGTCGAAAGGTTAATTTAAAATATTTCCTGCCTGTTATAAAAATAAAAAAATTAAATTATGTTGCAACCAAAATATTTTGTTTACAAAATAAAATGTTATGTAAAAATAAGGAAAATAATAAGTAAAAATTATAAAATTTAGGCCATTTCAAATGGTACACCCTAAAACCAACATCGATTAAGCTATATCCTACTTTAAAACTAAATTGATAATTTGATTATAACTAAGCTGCATGTAAATTAGATAATTACATATTGCAAAGAATTATGAAGAAACTGCTGCAATAAACATAGATTTTATCAATGGCTGAAATTCTTTTCAAATCGAAACAATATTCTTGAAAAGAATAATCGATGGTACAGACCTCCTACCTCAATTTTACGTTTGGTTGTGTTATTGTAACAATTAATTCACCAGCTTCGTACCAGGAATATCTTTTTTCAATTATAGTCCAAAAGTTTTATTTTTGCTTCGATGCTTCATAATACTCACTTAAAAAATGTTATATTATAGTGAATTACTCCTCTGTAAACGGGAATCATAGCTCAACGTGAGTATTACGAAGAATTTTTATTTCTATTCCAGGATCCTTGGAGATCATTTTAAGTCTGGAGTCTCTATATAGGTGTTTCTAAATTATTAATTCAAACTTCTATCAATCTTCGTAAACTATACCTTATAGCTATTTGAGACAACTTTAGCCTTATACAGTTATGGATATAAATATGTCATATTTTCTGCTGCCTTCTACCTCATGTCAAAGGTTTTACTGTTGCGGTCTTCATATATTTGCAGTCGATTGTCTAAACTGAGAGCCGTGGGGTGTTTAGTCTAATGTTTGCACCGTTTCAGGATTTGCCATGTCTGAAGAAATGAGGCAAAGTGTAGGCCTACATTCCTCTGAAGCAAGTTTCCTGCTGAACAGCGAATCCGATTTTGTAGTCTATTTTCGATTATGTAGTCTATTTCCGTAAGTTCTCGAGAATCACAGTCTGCTACAAAGCTCTAGGACAATTTATTTGAATTTAATTTTTTATTTTCCTATGCGTTTATAATCTTGTAGAGGTTTATTTATTTATATGACAAATATGAGCATAGTAGTTTAGATTCATATATAGAAGGTTCTTTACAAAGTTCCTAGAGGGGGCAAATTAACAAATAATTGTCTCAATATTTATTTCGTGTCACGGGCGATAAATATCTAAAACTATTTTATGTGTATTAACGGGAATTAATTTAATAGATTACACCTAAAGGAGCAATTTTAAACCCCAATCCCAATTAAATAACAAGAAATTATTAAAATTGAAGCAAGGACAAATATCTAATTCTTAATAGAATTCTGCTGTCAGGTGATTAGAATTACTGAGGCTTTTGATTTTAGCACCCGATGAACATTTTTCAAGAATCGTTGAATTATTTCATTTATCTTCCACCCCAACCCCACCGATAATCCAATGTTTTTCTTACTTTTCCTTTAATCAAAGTCGATGTATCGTAAAAATAAGCTCCTTTTTAATATGCTAATTTTCCTCGGATTATCATTCAAATTATTTCCTTATTTAGTAAGTAAAACTCCAATTTACTCAGCGTTGGTATGCGGTTAGCATAGTAATGAGTGACAAACTTCACACTCGATCGGGCACGCTGGTAGACGCTCAACTCCCCACCAAGTAAGTACCTTTTTTGGGCTGTTAGATTGGTGTATTCGATAAAGTTAATTGCTTGGCATGGATAAACAGCGTCCTCTAGGTGTGCTTGATGCATTGAGAAGGTTTCTACTCATTGTTATACTATCCAAATATTTCCTGTTTATGACCATCTGAATATTGTTGCTTAATTATAAGGCTTCTTTTTTGCTCCATTCCTTTCCTGTTTTTGCAATAGCCTTCGTTTACTTAATGGTGGTAAATAGGTACACCCACCAATTGGCCCACGTATCACGTGTTTTATGATGCAAGGAAAATAATGGCGTGAAATATATATAAACTAAAAAATTGCCAATGCTGCTAGATATACTTACATTTATGTTACTAATTTCATGTAGAATAATAAATATTCAATTGTTTGTTTTTAATTTATTCCCTTTTTTCTAGAAACTTTTGAATGCCCCTTGACTATTGGAAAATAGGGTATACAGTCAATTAGATTTTATCAGTCGTTACAAAGAAAAGTGGCCAAGGAGTGAAGTTGGACAGAGCTCGATAAAAGGGTAATGAATAATGTCATAATAAATATTCGCTATCAGTGTCTAAACTTTTGATTCATTCAATGAATTTTTTTCTGCCTCGGGGAATTACACTCAGGATTATATGTATATTTATGACGACGCCTTTTCCTGACTATAAGTTGTGGGCAGAGCAAGATTGAATGCGGGTAATAAATAATAGAATATAAACCAACCCAAGTTGTCGGCATTTGGTTAAAATGTTAGCAGGAGAAAGTTCCTTAAACGCTGACTCGTCAGAGCTGGGCCGTAGAAGAATATCGTTGGACAAAATTGAAGAGACGTCAAAACAATACTGGTGGAAGAATAAAGGGTTCCGAAAGTGTGCCGTGACAATGACATCGAAGAGTGTGGCCTCAATGTGATTAGGCTGCTCGAGCAGAATAGAAAATCCCTACAGACCAGACGCGAAAAACTGCATGTTCGATGTCTTTGCTTGCCTCTATTAGGTAAGGTGGTGAGGAAGGGATTATGCTTGTGGCAGGCATAATTAATGCTCTTCGGCCTATTATTACTCAGCATATTATTTAATACAATGTAGCTTGAAGGAGTCTTTAACTTTCCTGCTTAATTAAAAGCAAGGGAATATACCTATGCGTCAAAAGGAGCATTATTTAATCTAAAGTAATGAAATCGGTTAATTCTCTGTATCGTATTAGGATACATATAATTAAAAGTGAGGAGTAGAATGCCGCCCATTGTAGAAAGATGATATCAAAGCGGCTTGTTTTTGATTAAAAGAATTTCCCAACTTAATGAAAATGATAACTCAGCTCCGGCTGATTATTATCTAATTTACTCACTTGATTGCAAACTAGTAGCCAGATTGCCTAACTCTTTCGTGCTCCGATCCCATTACCAATGCCCCCCCCTTTTACAAAAGTATTGAAAGCATAATTTAATTATTAAGATAATTAGGTTGAAGATGTTTAATTCTCTTATCTTAATTTAATCCTCTTATTTCTCTCTCACTCGGTCTGGAACAAAATTAAATACATTTTCGCCCATTCCGCAAAATAATGAGGGGTGGAACGATTTATAGAAATATCTATAAAATAATATGCGGTGATGATTTTATACTTTGCTTTCAGTCTGTTTGATTTATTTATTTTAAGTGGGCAATTGCTTAAAGAGAATCATAAGTGCCAATATTTGATAGAATAGAAATAAAACTAAGTAATTCGGTCCAAGTAAACTCCTCTTCCTCTTATCTTATTGTTATCACGATTAATATATGTAAGAAAGAAATAAAGACCAAACATTTTGGCTTGGTCATTCTAAATTCTCATAAATCTCCACAAGGAGGGGCAGGGGGACTGCGTAGACTGTTACACTTGGAACATGGAGTAGTGCCCTACCTTGCAAGCCTTACTTTATCTAGACGTCACCATTTTATCTTTCTTTCGCTAGTTTATTTACAAACTTCTTCTGATCTCTTTACCGGCGTCAAACACCGCTGGATAGTCGTCGACGAGCTTTCGTCCATTCATCTTTGGTCGTAGTCTGGACAGGCGAGGGTGAATCACTCTTCTCTCTTACTTCCTGTTTAAGTGATTGGTAGCTACATGTCTGCCCAATCGGCCTCAACCACCGCAGTTTGCCCTACCGGCCTCAAGAAGTGCAATTTACCCTCCCGGCCTCAATACCTGTACGATGATCTGTGGTTAAATGTTTATCTTCCACGCATTTTCGTTCTTCTAAGACAACCACTTTATTAACAGATCTCTCCTATAAACTTTCTTTTTGATACGCCCTCGTTGATGTTGCGCTCTATATCTCTAATTTTCCTAACAATCCCACATTAATCTTGGTGCCAAACTATTTTAGTATGATTATAAAATACAAAAATACCACACACCATACACAAGAGGTATAAGAGCTCTTGCTACTAGCTACCTTTATTTAATTGTGACTCATTTTCAGGTTTATCCGTCACATAAACTTCCAGCATGATTGGAGACGCTTGTTATAGTTATGTGGTTGCAGACCTATGAGCCAGAGGCTAAAACCAGAAGCTACCACGACCAAACTTAAATATCTTTGTTAAAATAAACAGGAAATGACTAAATTTGGAACTCTGACAATAGAACAAAGTTTTGTACAGGGAAAAGTTATATCGCAACGTTAGAATTTTGATCCAAGCCAAAAACCTTGTTGTTTAAGAGAATATGATGGTGATGAAGAAATTTTAAAATTCTTCCAGACGTCGATTACTTTTTTTTCGAAATTCCTTCTCCATCACTAGAGGTTTTTTAAATTGCATGAATTTAATGAAATTCAAGTTAAAATCGTATTCTCATTCCAGATCCACCAGAAGTATATTTGAAAGCAGAAAATCGAGTTGACCTTTTAGACATCAAGGAAAGGGATGATGGCAATTTCGTATGTAACGTCGAGTCAAATCCTCAGGCACGACCCACTACCACGTTAGGTGATTCTCCCTCTACCTTTCTCCATCTACCAATCTCTCTCAACCTCTTTCTCAAAATCTCTATTTACCTTTGCCTCTAGTTCTCTTTATACCTTGTGAGGGAATCCCCACGTGGAATGGAAGATCTTTAGCAGAAAGGAACTCACATGTGCAGCAAAAGGCCCGGCTAGGACTGAAGTGATAAGCCTACCCTCCCCCCCCTTCCACAAGCGATAGCCTCGAATCGAGTCCCCGGACAATTCACCTTTATGCGGGCTAAAATAGCTCTGCCAGAAGATTCGAGGCCCTTTGAGAGTAAAGCTGTTTCCCGCTAACTCGCAACTCCAGGGAGAGCCTCAAATATAAATAACGCTCAACTCCCCGGAAGACACACAGAGTTGAGGAGTCTCGCCAAAACTAAGAAGATTTCTCCATGGTTCCATGTCAATTGCTAGAAACAAAGCAAAGTGACAGCTTGACTATTTTGTGTATTTGGAATTAGCCCCAGCCAGGAAGTAATTCCACTGAACGATCATGCCGAGAGATTTTCCCGACTTCTTTCATCAACTACTGTCGAAGCCCAAATTCTTTCGGGTAGCCGAAATACTCTCTCCTGGACCGGAAGTTCCCCCCCCTTGCTTTTGGAGAACCGTCATCACTCCAACCTCCCGCTTTGAAGTTCGAGCGGCCTCACCTCAAGAGCAGAAGACGTCCGTAAGCCAACCCGCCTCCCCCCTTTAGTAACCCAATTGAGTTAATCTCCCCCCCCCTTCGTTTATTGATGTGATTTTTGCCCGTTAATTCTCTGAGGTAATTTTACCCCTCAATTCTTATATTAATTTTTTTGTATAAATAAAATTCTATTTTTATAGATGTCTCTTTAAATAACCTTGAACTTTGCCATTGTCCATAATTTGCCTGACCTCGTTGCACTCTCTCGTTACTCAGCCCGTCTGAACGTGTGGTTTTTCGTCCATTGCGTCGGTTCGCTTTCAAGTTATTGGTCCTCTCCCATAGATATAATATGGTATTGATATAATGTAATGTCATACCACGACATACCTCTCTCTCTCTAACTTTGCCTCTAGTTCTCTCTCTACCTTTCTCTACCACTCTCTTCCTTTCTCTCTCTCTTTAGCTCTCCTCCTACCTCTCTCTTTTGCTTCACTCTATCTGTCCCTATTATTTCTCTGTTTCTCGTTCTTTCTCTCTCCCATCCATCTCTATCTTTAAAATAATGACCTAATTTATGTTTCTATAATTTTAGACATTTTGCATCGTTAACTCACTATCAATTAAATTTTATTAGGGAAAAATATCAGAAATACCATTAGTGATGTAGGCCAATAGTTATTTACCCATTAATAAAGGTGTCATCCTTTAGAAGGTTAAACAAGTAAAAATTTATTTACTAAATTTACATTCAATCAACAAGGTAGTTTCCTTTATTATTAATATTGCTTTTTCATCGATTAACAAGGCAGTGGAATTGTACCTTGAAGAATTCATTCGCTCTTGATGAATTATATCTTTTGATATTTTTCCACCTTCTTGATATATGAGACAATTTTGCCATTTAGAAGATGGTGTAATGATGTAGCTCCATGGAATTTAAATTGCACAAGATTCTGGATATTCAGTGTCTTGAAAAAACAAGAAAGTCCCTTGATGACCAGTTAAAAGCGTTTTTCTTCAAGCTCTTCATTTAAATAAATCTAATAGTGAACATATAAGTCTGGAGCAACAGTTTGCCTATTATTATAGAGTTCATAATGCAAATCTATTTTTTACATCCAAGTAAATACAAAGCCTAGACTTTTCTGTCGGAGACCGCGCTTTGTGGGATGAAAGTTTTCGTTCGTGATCAACCCATTGTTTTTGCTTTGCTTTTGCATTACAGAACCGAATTTCTATCTGCCATATAAAATCTGTCCAGAAATGTCTCACTACTATTTTGCATTTCTCTTAAGCCTTGTCTTTTAGACAGTTCATGTTGCCCTCAAACATCATTTACATTAAAAATATCCTAGAAATTTATAGCCTACAAAAAACCTATGAAGTTGCTACAGTAAAAGAATTAATCTAGCTCTGAAAAGCTTTCTTCACTAGCCTTCTAAAAACGAAGTGATTTTTTAACAATGTATATATTGTTAATCAATACAAAATAAGAATAAATTAAAGGTGAGCAAAATTTGTTTATCCATTCCCCAACTTATAAAAATTGTTCCATTAGTTAAATTATATAAATATAATTAAACGTTATCTTTCAAATCTACCAGTATTTGGGATTCAACGGAAATGCGAAGATAAAAAGAGAATAGCAAAAAGAATTAAGAAAAAATGACGATTGATAATCGTAACCATCCATTCTCTACTCAGGCCAGAAATTTGAATTGAATAAATATAATGTGTTTCACAAGTAAGTACTTACTAGTTTAATAATCTAACTCAGTGTTCAGTTCATTTGTATTTTAAATTTTTCTCACACTTCAAAGGTAAAAATCTCAAGGTAGGGCAACCTTGAAGTTTCCAGAGACAACTCGGATAGGCGGAGCAAAAATAAATTAACTATTTTGTATCTGAGTTCGAAATGCAAACAAGGCGCTCAATTAATTAAATATAGTTTCTGATATAGGATTAAAAACTCGTGGATTGTTCAAATCAAATCTAATTTTTTGGCGTGCTTTCGGGAACGAATCATTGCTTTTTATTATATTACTGTATTTACGAACTCCTTGAACAGTCTTTTTAAATTCTTTTTAATGGAATTAGTGAGTTTGGGTGTTTGAATGAAGTAAGCTGTTTTCAACCGTTAACGCAGTTGAAACAAGACTCATTATCTTGCAATCTTTAAATAAGGTTCTCTAAAGATTCATACAGTGAAAGAATCAACTAATAATTTCTCTAGTAAATTACTTAGTTCGGATAACAACTCCCAATACAGAGAGAGGAACTTCTGCATGACGTCTCGGTGTGAATAATAAGAAGCAACTTCAGTCTGGTCCTTCAGTAAGTCACCCGTTTTTTCAAGGGAACTATATGTGCTTGGCTTCGCTTTCACCTCATCTAATAAACTGCCGCTCGATGTAAAGTGTGAGTAATAACTGGAGGTTGAGTTGTATGAAATCGAATCGTAAGAAAGAAATGAATATAGCTCTTTTCAATAATTTTTTTAGGGTTTCGTTAGCTTCAAGCTACTCTAGAATGAGGCTAAAAAAAAGCAAAGGTATAAGAAATTTAAAAGACAAAAACTTAAAATGAAATATTTTAAGATGATATAAAACCGGCCATATTAACTCAAGTATTTTAATCATATTAGAAATTCAAACCAGGCAATGAAATTCCATTGTTCACATCTAATTTAGCCGGGTCATGATTTTCACCAAATTAATTACTAGTAGAATCCAGACTAAATATAGACGCCCCAACATCAGTCTGGCGGAAGCGCAGTTTACATGTTGCGCTTCATACAAAGAATTATTATCTAACACATACAAGACATTGTAATGATGTAAAATTCACCTCTCGTGACAGGTAAGCCGTAAAAAATTATATTATTGTTAATGTGGATAACATTATGTAAAATGTATGACTTAAGTGGCATATAAAACTACAGCGAATCTAGTATTATAAATATTAATCTTATCCAAATGACCATAAATTAATATATATATATATATAAATATATATAAATATATATATATATATATATATATATATATATATATATATATATATATATATATATATATATATATATATATATATATATATATATATATATATATATATATATATATATATATATATATATATATATATATATATATATATATATATATCCAGTGTCGTAGTATGAACGTGAAGAGGGCATGCCAGAGAATCAGGATACAGATACCGGTGCGAGGGTTAAATAAACAAAGTCGAGTTTGGTTGGCATAAATAACACAGGGGAACAATTTTAATCACATTTTCTGGCGACTTAGATTTATCTACCAATTTTAATTCGTTTTTACATGGTGATTTCAAATATATAATCCATTCTTACCAACATGCTCTAGTTATTCTGTAATTCATATTTTCTCGTTTCCCCAAAAACTGTCCCTCCAGACGGACAGAGAGGGTGCTTGTAGAAAGCGAATACTTCACAGCCCATAATAGTAAGAGAGTAATAAGTGTTAATGTGCAAAAAATTGACATTATTGTTTCTTTTTCCAGGTCTCATGTTAGAGTGATGGATTCGTCAAGAGGAAATTGCGTTAAGGATACAGACACCTTCTGCTACATATGTGGCTGTTACATGCTAGTTCCTTAAAGGCAAAATATATCAAATTATGTGATCCGCACTTATAAGGCATATTTCGATGTTCCTCTTGGCGATCAAGATAAGAAGTGGGCCCTACATGCTCTTTGCCATAGTTATGTGAAACATCTTCATAAGTGAACGAAAGTAAAGAGAAATGGACTTCCTAGGGAAACTCCATGGTGTGGAGAAAGCCAAATGATCATGTATCGGACTGTTATTTCTGTCTGGTTCATACTAAAGGGGTTGGAGAGGGAAATCGGCACAAGATCGACTACCCCGACATTCCCTCAGCAATCCGGCCAGTACCTCATTCTGGGTCTTTACCAGTTCCGATTTTTAGTGAATATGCTTCATCCGAGGATGAAAATGATGTACTTGATATGGACGTCCACGGAATGGATTCAGAGTCTGCAGATTTATCATCAGATGCTGAACAGGCATTAGCTCCTCACTGTTTCAATCAAGAGGATTTGAATGACTTGATACGTGATTTGGCGCTCTCCAAGAAAGCTGCAGAACTTTTAGCCTCCAGGTTGAGTGAAAGACATATGCTTGACAGGTCGGTACGGGTATCATATTACCGAACTAGGGAGAGTACATTTGTTATGTATTTATCTGAGGACAAACTATTTGAATACTGCCACGATGTTTCTGGTCTGTTTCCTGAGTTTGGACTTGGCACCTATAGCCCTGCTGAGTGGAGACTGTTTTTGGATAGCACCAAGCGTAGCCTCAAGTGTGTCCTTTTGCATAATGGCAATGATATTGGTGTAGTTCCTTTCGCTCACTCTGTCTATCTGCGATAAACTCACGATGAAATAAGAAGGGTCATAAATTTACTTAAGTAGCATGAACACAATTGGATCATATCTGTAGACCTTAAGCTAGTGAACTTCCACTTTGGCTGGCCAGCAGAAGGGATATACAAAGTTTTCATGCTATATTTGTATGTAGGACAGTCTAGTCCGTGAGAAACACTGGTCCAAAAAGATTGGCCAGTTCGTGAACCTTTGGAAGCATGGATGCCCTACATTGTTAATGAGGAAAATCGTAAGTCGAGAGAAGATCGTTTTCCCTCCGCTTCATCTCAAACTGAGTTTGATGAAGCAGTATAACAAGGAGTTGAGCACTGACAATGATTGTTTTCACTACATAGTATCGGCGTTTCCTGCTTTGTCATACTAGAAAATAAAAGCAGGAATATTTGATGGCCCCAAAATTCGAAGACTACTGAGTGATTATCGATTCGTGAACACCATGAATGAAAAAGAAAAGGCAGCCTGGCTTTAATTTTCTGCCGTGGTTAGTCACTTCTTGAGAAACAAAAATGCGCATAACTACGAGGATCTAGTTACTAATATGCTAAATAGTCGCCTTGACCGATTCCCAGAGAATTTGGGAGCCGTGAGCGACGAACAAGGGGAACGCTTTCATCAGGATTCGATGACGATAGAAGAGCACTACCAAGGTCAGCGGGATAGACACAATATGGAGGACTACTGCTGTGCGATTAGAAGAGATCAGATAGAGAAGACTTACAAGAGAAAAAGTTACAAACGCAAATTTTTGCCAAATTGAAATCAACAAGAGGCCCTTCAGCCTGTTGTACGGTCATTAATAAATTAGCATCTATTTGAGTACAGTATTTGTAATCCTAATGTGTAATTCAAGTTTCTTCTCATATGTAATAAAATTTTTGTGCAAAAAAACCTGCTTTACTATAAATAACGCAAAAGGATTATTCAATATTTTTTCAAGGCATGATGATAGGCGTGATAAAATGAAAATTATTGTATAATATTAGTTATTGATATTACGAAAAATCTGTAGCATTTAGAGAGAATCTGATTTCAGACATAAATTCAGTATGCTCAAATTAGGTAGGAAAATCTACTTTTGTCAATTCACCAAATACATTGTTCCCCAGTGTAATCATTCATAGAGGTTCTGTGATTAGACAAAACAATGGCAGAAACTTAGATATATAACTTTTACTATATAAAAAGAAAATATTAATAGCAAGAGTAAATAAATGAGAATAAATAAAATAAGACCTGACGTGCCAAACAGAGGAGGGGATACAAATGAGTCGACGGTTAAGAGGGCCTGAGAAAGGATGCACGGTGATTCCCTTCTGAGTATGACAGACTACAATTTTCCAGAAGACTCACGTAATGCCTAATCCTGGATGGTTCAAACGGCGAGTATACGGCGTGCTACGAAGTTGAACTTTAAAGATTACTTCTTTTTTAACCTCGCTGAGAAATGAGCGAGGAAGTACTCCACTCTTTGAACGAATTGTACTGGTTTCTCAATGCTTTTCCTGAAGTATTCATACTGCCTCTGCGAAAGCGGGTCGCCGGGGGCCCTGGGGGAAAAGGCTTTATGTTTAGAGGTCCTCTCTGTAACGGTTCGGGCTTAACTCGCCCTTTGACGACAGTCTTTTGGTAGATGTAGCAAGACCTGCAGTAGTGAAGGATTTCTTCATGGGCGCCTGGCCAATAAAAATATTTGAACATCTTCTGGGTGGTCTTCGTGTGGCTAAAATGGCCTGAAAATAGGCTTTTATTGGCAGTGGTTAAAATGTTACCAACGTGAAAACGCGGAACATACAATACACGGGTCGGGGGTTAACCGTTTTCAGAGCACGCACGGTAAAGTAAGCCGTCCGTAACTTGGTAGGGGATCACCTTTTCTTCTCGGGTGGCTACCTGCGCTTTTGACTTGGCCTTAAGCCACAGAGTTAGGAGGGAATCGCAGTTATTTTTCGTTTTTTAGAAATTAGGATTACTGCATCTGAATAGGAATCAAGTTTTTATTCAAGTAACTTTAAATTAAATATAAAAATAAACTCTGTTTAAAAATAAGGAAAAAGTTAAACTTCACAGCAAGGAAATATAATCCTTTGTAATCAACAATCGTTTGGTAGTTCAGCTCTGATAGTGAAATTTGTTTATTTCAATTAAATACTTAAATAAATAAATTTAAGTTTCATTAACGCTATTTAGTAAAATAACTAGTAGCGTTAATGCTAAATGATTAATAAAATAAAAAAATAATAATAATTTTCCATTAAAGACGGACCGTGGGAAATATTTTTTCAGTAGGTTCTCAGCCAGCATCAGCGCAAGACATAAATATTACTTAGTGAATTAGTGAAATTACGGAAATAAACCCAAACTTCACAGCCCAGCTGCAACTAAATCTGGAAAATCAAAAGTTTAAGTATCTCTGCCTATTGTTTTTGTTAGAAGTAGTAGGAAAATAACTAGAAAAATGGCTATAAATATAAACTATGGGTCTATGACGCACGAGATAAGTAAATAGCATGTTGGTACACATTTATGGTTACAAAAATTCGTTACATAATCCAGATTTAAATTTAAATAATATGGCGTAATAATTATATGGTTCTCTAGTCATGTATATTACTAATTTTCAAACAGAGTTAATATATATATATATATATGTATATATATATATATATATATATATATATATATATATATATATATATATATATATATATATATACCTATATATATATATATAATATATATATATATATATATATATATATATATATATATATATATATATATATATATATATATATATACATTTGTATATCTACCACGCGTTTACCTATTCCTCATTTATTCCTTGAATTCCCAATTAATTTTCTATTTCTTTCATAGTCTCCGTTCGAACTGGCGAAAGTGTTCCTTGAAAGCTATTCTATTCAGAGAATTTTTTGGTTCTCTGCGTAGCGTAGTGTACTAACGGCATACTTTTAACTGTGATCAAAGCGGTGCTCGCTGCATAAGTGTGCCTGGTTCAAATCTCTTTCCTGCACGGATTTTTCGAAAAAGGTAACAAAAAATAAAAAAAATAAAATAATATATATATATATATATATATCTATATATATATATATATAAATACATATAGTAATTTATTCCTAACATGATTAGTATATGCTACGAAACAACGTTTACCCAATCATTGCCGTAGGCTAACCAAGACTAATGTTTTCGTCCGTCATAGGCTAACTCGTCTGTTGACATCGATGTTCGCGTTCGGATATTTGAATTTGTAAATAGTTAATATATTAATATTCATTTATTTATAATACTTTAACTTATTTAACTGGAAGTGTTAGATATTATTCGTTTTAGTAGCCTAACATTGAAAATAAATAAATATAAAAGTTTTGCCTTTCGGTAATTCCATAGTGTGTTAGGCATTTCGAGCGTTTGATCTTGTGAAACCGTACAGTATGCTAATGTTATCTGACGGTTGAAATAACAACTCCTCTAATTTAAGGGTCAGGTTACCGTTCCGGGCGGTTCAGTGTGCGTCTTTAAGTAAATACAATGGCTTGTGGGTGTCGATATTTTAGGTAACTTGCGTCATTCAGGTAAGTGTGCTTGTTTGCTTATTGATTCGAATTGCATGAGTTGCGTTAGCGGGGGCATGTGCTAATGCTATCGGTTTTGTACCCCCTTAAAAAATGGTTCCTTAAAATAACCCCATGCATAGATATCTTGAGGGAGTCTGTTAATTTGTAAATATTTGTAGGCTGTATATATAATGATAGTAAATAGTTATTATAAATATAGTAAATAATTGATTAAGGTAAACATGGTTGATGATGAGCCTGCTAAGTGTTCTCCTTCTTTTGAGGAGGAGGTGATGGTTGACCCTCAGGTTATGTATCCTTGTGGTTAATGGAGGGACTAATTAAAGAAAGGTAAGCATATATTTAAAGAAACTGAAGGAGCCTCATGATGGAACTAAGTTAACCTCTTCCCTTTGTAAGACTCAAATTAAAGAAATTGAAAAAGAAATTACTCAGGTTAAAAGTTTGGATGAAAAATGGTAATAGACTATTGGAGACAAATCAATTAATTAGTAGTGATAAAAGATATTATAATGCTGAGTTTGATTATCAAGCAGAATATATAATTGCAACTAGTATAGAGATAGATCAGTATAAAGAATATATAAATTACTCAAGCGGAGTTTCTGGCAACATATCTGCAGAAAAGGTTTTATATATGATGGCAAGAATAAATATGCCTGACGGATAACCCCCTCCTGTGGAATGTGGTATTTTTAAAGGGAAAAAAACGGACAAAGTTGCCTTTAATACTTTTTTAAATCAATTTAATACTGTTATTGGGTCCATAAAAAATTATCTAATTCTGCTAAACAAATTTACTTACATGAGTACTTAAGGAACTATGCTTTGAAGATGGTTAAACCTCTAACTATTTCTGATACTAATCACCTCTTGGCAATTCAGAAGCTAAAACAAAAATTTCTTTATGTAAATTATATCATTGAAGAAACTTTCAAGAATATTTTAAATGCAGCACCTAATTTTGAATTTGACCCTGAATATATTGGCTTGAAGAATAAGTTCTTGCAGTTTTATCAAATTTATTCATTACCATTAACAATTTTAGAAAAACTTCATATTTAATTGATAGCAATATGCAATTTAATCAATAATGTATTTTCCGTTGTTATTTACGACTTCTTCCCAACGCTTAACTAGTTTTTTGATGTCTCTGCAATAAAAATCTCATGATTTTGACTCGAAGAATTCTTTGAACCAGGTTCTTAATTCCACATCAGTATTTAACGAAACGCCGCGCAAATTGTTGGAGAGCGATCGGAACATAGAGAAATCAGATGGAGCCAAGTCTGGCGAATATGGAAGATGCGGCAGGATTTCCAAATTAGGCGTTTGGATGACGTCTTTTTTCATATTGGCAACGTAGAGTTCTGCATTGAAAATCTCGTTGTTGGTATGCATCTCATAAAGAATGATGCCTTCACAATCCCACCACACACAGCATCGTCTTTCATGGATGAAGTTCTTGCTTTAATCGCGGAAGTGGTTTTTTTTATTGGGGCTAATCCATTGTTTCGAAGGTTCATGTTGACATAAACACACCATTTTTTGTCGCCAGTGATGATGCAGAGAAGAAATCTGTCCTTATATCTACAAGTAGCCTTCTGACGAGCAAGCAAACCTGCGGTAATCGTGTAGCGTTGAAGTTTGTTGCTTTCACTCAAAGCGTGTGGAACCCATGCACCTCGTTTTTTAACTTTCCCCATCAAATGAAGGTAATTCACTATAGTTTTCTGATTACATGCCACTTGTACAGCCAATTTTACAGTCTATTGACGAGGATTTTCATGAAGAAGGTCGTTCAATCGATCTTAATCCAACTTAATGGGGCGACCAAAACGTTCTTTGTCATTAATATTGAAATGACCGTTTTTAAACGTGAAAATCACCATTGAGCTGTCCTTTCTGATAAAGTATTTTCTCCGTAGACATCACAAATATCGCAAACTGCTTTGGCCGCGTTTGCATTTTTTCCGTCTCGATTGAAAATGAATAACAACAAGTGTCGAAAATGCGCCTTTCTTTCAACTTGACATTTCCTTTTGAGGGAACAGAACAAAAATTAAATTAAAACAACTTTTAAATAAACCGAAATGACTTATTATTCAACTTCAAGACGTAGTCTAAGCAAAAGCCTAATAGTCTACGCTGTTAAGAGACGTAGCTTAACCTTTGTAAATTTTGCACTCATTATTTATTATTGTTTCTTAATATGTGCACAAATCACGTCAAGAAAACGTAAATCAGCACAACATTAAAAAAACGCCAGAAATTATCTCTCAACCTAATACATCTGTAAATAAATTTTTTTTATATGAAGTAAAGCGAATAAGGTTGATTTATGGAAAGAATGGACATCTGGACACAAATTTGTGAGCCAAATAGTATTTAGTACACCCCTTATTTCCGTAAAGAGAGAGTTGGTTCATAAATTGAATACTAATTATCCTACTTTAACTGACATTCTATCTAACCATAATGAAGTAATTAAAACTTTAAGTAAAACAGTTTCAACAAAGAAAAAGACCTTTACTAAAACTTTTATCATAAAGAAAATAAAGAAGGTAAAAGTACGATTCAATACTTTAAATCTGTAAATACTGAAGTATATAAATTAATTTGTAAGTTGTGTACAGCTGAAGGCCATACTTTAGAAAAGTGTGTTAATTTCAAAAGTTTTAATGATAAATTGGCCAGCCTCAGATAATTTTCGCTATGCACTAGATGTGCTAGGTCAGGGCATGATGAAAACAATTGTTATAGAAAACAAAATAAATTGAGATTTGAGTGTCAGTTATCCAAGAAGAAAGAACACATAACACCTTTGTGCCTTTCTTTGATTGAAGCAAAATAAACTCCCAAAACTAACCTAAACTTATGTTTTGCTCAAAGAAGTTTTGATGCTTCTCACATTCTGCCAACTATGACTCTGCATTTAAAAAGTGGTAAAAAGGCTAGGAAAGTGAGATGTCTTATTGATACAGGCAGTCAGAGGTCTTACATTTCTGAAGACGCAGCTGAATAGGTTAAGAAAATAAGTGGTTTAAACAAATGTCCACTGGGATAAGGATCAATAACAAGTTAGTTTATATACCCTTATTAGTGTATAAATATTTAAATATAAACTTTGAGGTACCAGGCATGAATCAGATAATATGTAAATAAGTTTAAAAGTAATAACATGGCTTTATCGGATGAGACCTTTTGTGATAACAGGAACCACGAAAATATAACAGTAGGTATGTTGTTGGGAATAGATAGAATTCAATTTTTACCACCAGTTACTTGGAATAAAATTTTGGGTGGATCTTTTTTAGTAGTAAATAATAGAGTAGCTCGTGTCGGTAATGTGTTTAACTTTTTGGATAAGGCACAAAGTAAATCAGTTATGCCTCTCATAGTTAAAGAAAAGGATGAAAAGTTGAATAACAATACTAAAACTATGATCAACTTAGTAATGGATCCTCATGAGTCTTACTTCAATCATTTGTAGCATATATTAGAAGAGAGTGAGGTAGATAATGGACTTGAACACCTTTTTAGTCTCGAATACATGGACATAAAAAAGTATGAGAAAGAGTTGGTTTCCTTTAATAAAGAACCAATTGATAAATTTAGATAGGGGATCTCATTTATGTATGGATTTTATAATGTAGAATTGCCCTGGTTTTTAGATAAACTTGACCTAGTCCCATCAAATCATTTTTTTGCACTTAAGGTTTTAGATAGAACAGTAGAGCATCTTAGTATAAAAGGCACTCAGAGACACATATCAAGCAAGAAGTTGGTGATAAACAACTTGAAGAGGGAATAATTAAGGAAATTAAAATAAATCATCCTAACTATTATGAACACATTTGGAATCCCCATAAACCATTTTTTAAAAGTAGAGAAACAAGTCACTACCAAATTAACACCAGTTTTCAATTTTTCATTAAAAACTAATAAGGAATTGCTTTCACTTAATGAAGCTGCTTATCCTGGAATAGATTTGATGGCTTCAATATTGAAATTAATTTTTTACCTTAGAATAAATAAGTTTGTAATGTTGAGCGATATTAAACAAGCTTTCGTAATGATTAAATTAAAGAATAAAGTTTACAAAAACAGGTTTTGTTTCTTCTGGAAACGGGGAAACAAAATAGTAGCTTGTCGCTATAAAACAATAGTATTTGGTTATACTTTAACCTCTTTTTTATTGAATTTTGTTATGAAACATCAGGCTGAAAGTTTTCCTGATGATAAGTGTAAAGAAATATTATCTAATAATTTTATGTAGATAATTTCTTAAAAACTGGTAATAACGTAAATAAAATGCAATCTTTATATACTCAAGCATATGATAGGATGAAAGAAGGAGAATTTATTTTAAGATCCTGAAATTCCAATTCAGCTGAAGTGAGAGATCAAATGGCATCTGAAAATAGACTTATTGAGCATTCATGTGAAGAAGATAAGGTATTGGGATATAGATTTGAGGTCAACAAGGATTCTTTTAGTCTTGCGCCTCTTAAAATAAACTCAGAAGCAGACACAAAAAGAAAGGTATTGTCTCAGACTTCAAAAATATTTGATCCTTTGAACTTAGTCCTTCTTTGAGAATAAGAGGTAAAAGTTTAATGATAAAAATATGGAAATTAGACATTGGTGGAGATGAAAAATTGCATAAGGAAATTTGTGGGGAAATGAAAAGTATAAGTAGAGAATTTGAAAGGTTGTCTGAACTTAGTTTTACTAGAGAATCACTTGATGAGCTTAACTCGTATGGACTTCGCATATTTTGTGATAGTTCAATGGAGGCCAATGGGTTTGTGGCCTATGCTCTGATTAGAATAATAAAGATCATTATTTGTTCTCAATTCTAACTTAGCGCTATTAAATAAGAGAATTAAACATAGTATGCCTACTTTAGAATCAATGTGAGTCATTTTAGCTTTTCAATGTTCAAATTCAATATTAGAAGTCTACAATTATATCCAATTCCAATTTAGAAATATTAGTCTTGACGTACAAGTTGTCTTGAATTGGTTAATAACCAGAGAAACTAAAGTAAAATCTAAATTTGTCAAAAATAGAGTACTTGAGGCAGATAGGTTTGAATGCGAAATAGCTAAACAATTTCAACTACCTGTGTTCTACCATTATCTAAATATAGATAAGAACCCGGCTGACATGATTGCCAAGGGACTATCCTATAGTAAATATTCAAGTAAATTCACCTTTGAGCTAGAAGAACATTAATGGTTAAATAATAATTTTGATAAATGGCCTCACTACCATTTAATGATTATTTCTCCTTATTATAAGCATCAAATAAGTACAGTAAGTACTATGCAAGTAAATAAATTAAATACAGGTATTCTTAATATAAATAAATATCCTGATTATGAGCAATTATTAAAAATTACTAGTTGTTCAAATTTAGTAGTAAATTAAAGGGTGGTGATCCTAAAAGGAAAGCCTTTGAGTATTGGGTGAAAAATGCTCAAAATAAATATTTGTCAAAGGAAATTGTTTTCTTACAACATAGTGCCAAGAATAATAAAAAACTTTCTCCTCTGTAATCGAATTTAAATTTATTCTTAGATCCAAATGAGATAATTAGATCTAGGAGAAGAATATCTAAATGTTTGCACTTTAATTTTGATGTACACAGCCCAATTCTGCTTCATAAAGAGCATAGGTTTACATCACTATTAAGTTAATATTGACATTTAAAAGTGCAACATTTAGGAGTAGGCACTAGTTTGAACTACCAAAAGAAACAGAGATTTTGGCTTCCCAAGGGTAGATCAGCAGTGAAGACTGAATTGAGCAACTGTGTAATATGTAGGAAATATAATGCCTTAGCATATAAATACCCAGAGTTTACAGATATGCCTAAACACCATATGAATTTGGTCAAGTCTTTTCAACATGTGGGAATAGATTGTACTGGCCATTTTGGGGTTAAAGATGAGTTAAGGGGTAAGACCACAAAAATGTTTATATTAGTGTTTACATGCCTAAATATGCGTGCTATACACTTTGAATTGTTACCCGACATGTCTTCTCAAAATTTTATTCTAGCTTTTCAAAGATTTAAGAATATGTACACAATACGATAATACTTGTAAAGTGGCAAGGCGAAGTTAGTTTTAAAGGGTGAAAATTCTTTACAGTCAAATGAATTCCAGTCCGAACTTAGTAAATGCAACATCAAGCATGTTAAAATTCCTCTATATTCAGCTTGGATTGGCCCAGCGTGAGAAAGACTGATTAGAGTTTTAAAGAGTTGTCTTTATAAAGTTATTGGAAGATCTAAATTAACTTACTTTGAATTATTAACTACTCTCTCAAATATTCAACTCGCAATAAATTCAAGGCCTTTAATTTATAGATCTAGTTGAGAAAACTTGGAGCTCATAATTCCTAATTCTTTCATTAAATTACATGGTAATTCTTCCCTCATTTTGATAGGAGATGATAAGTATTTGTGGTTAGAAGATACTAGCCAACCTTCATTAAAAAAAAACTAGAATTGCATGAGAAAATAATTAAAAAGTTTAAAAAATTGTGGTATGAAAATTATCTTTAGAGTCTTCGTAAACATAATAGAAATTGATATCAAAGTAAGTGGAAAAATAGAAGTAAAGTTGTGGCCATTGTCTCAATAAAAGCAATTAATAAGCCCAGACCATTTTGGATGATGGGTAAAGTTTTAGAACTGGTTTCAGGTTTTGATGGTAACATAGGTTCTGTAAAACTAAAGCAAAGTAATGGGTCTATAGACTATCATTGAATTTGTAATCTTTATCCTATGGAACTATCAGTGACCCCTGTTATAAGGGAAAGGTCTGAGACGCCTAAGAGGAAGGCTACTGGGAAATTTGAAAGAATGCTTAGGGAAAATATAGATAATTTTTAAATATTTGCTCTTCAGTCTATTTCATTATTTACTATATTTATTAAGGTTTGAAATAGGCTTAAATGCTACACACTTGATTAACTTTAAATCAGGGCGAGGATGCTTAGGACTAAAATGCTACACTCTTGGAACATTTTCAGTGAGGAAGTTATAATTTAATGCTTTATTCTTAATAACCTTAATTAAGGATAAGGGCATTGTAAATATAATTCTTTGAAAATAAGAAAAGTAAAAAAAAATATCTATAAAGAATTAAATGAATAATTTAAAATAGGATATAGCTAAGTTAGTATTAGTGTAAATATTTATAAAACGCTACACCTTTTGTAAATTGAGTATGGTACTACGTATTAATAATTTTGTGACATTGATTAGCTTTTGGTAAATTCACCAAATAAATTAAGTAGAATTAACGTAGACCTTGTAAATAATATGACATGCTTCCTCAAGTTCTTCATTGCAACTTTAGAATCGCAATCTTTTGTCTGGAGTATGTTAAAAATTAGGGTTACAGTATCTGAAACGGTATCGAATTTTTATTCAAGTAACTTTAAATTAAATATAATAATAAACTCTGTTTAAAAATAAGGAAAACGTTAAACTTCAGAGCAAGGAAATATTGTCCTTTATAATCATTAACAATCATTTAGTAGTTCAGCTCTGGTAATTCAGCTCAACTAAATCCACAAATAAATAAATTTAAGTTTCATTAACGCTATTTAGTAAAATACCTGGTATATTAATGATAAATATGTAGTTAATAAAATATAAAATATTAATAATATTCAAAAATAAATAATTACCTGTTATAATGTAATGATAAGCGGTTAGAACAAATCTATTCGCGTCTGCATGGTAGATTTCGACATCAAAGACGGACTGCGGGAAATAGTTTTTCAGTATGTTCTGAGACGGCGTCAGCGCAAGACACAAATATTAATTAGTTTATATAAAGTGAAATTACAGGAATAAACCGAGGCTTCACAGCCCAGCTGCAACTAAATCTGGATAACCAAAAGTTTAAGTATCTTTGCACATTGTCTTCGTTAGAAGTAGTACGAAAATAACTATAAACTTTGGGGTTATGTCTCACCTGATAAGTAAATAGCAGGTGGGTACACATTTATGTTTACACAAATTCGTAACAGGTTCCTTGCGATGTCTTTGTTCATAACCACCTTGAATTCTGAAGAACGTAAAGTTTCTAGTGTCGAGGGCATCTTTGAATCTTTTACAACTTGCGAATGGGTAACCACGGGCTGGGCCACGAAGTTAGGGAAGACCCGTTGGCACTGACCAATGAGGATGGAGCAGCATTTAATAGGGGCTGCTACTACTTCTGCCCAGCCAGTGAAGTACCCACAGTCGATGTAGCACTTAACGATGTAGAATCGATTGGTGCGCTTCGGGTAGTCGTGCACGACGGCCAATTTATTATGGTCCGGAGGTACTGGGAGAATCAGGTGTCCGACACAGCTATGCAGGTGCACCTGTATCTCTCATAAGAGTAGAGACACGGCAGCCATTAATCGTTCCGGATTGAAACTTAAGGCCTCCAGGGGTATTCTTATCAAATAAGAAGCTTACCTGGTGGCCGCCTGGACTTAGGGTGTTCCGAGGAGGAGAAGATTCCGATGGTGTTGACTGAGGTGCAGACGTGACACAGATCAGGTGTACATGGTGAGAAGAGTTTTCCTGAACTGGGAGTTATGAGGGCAGTTCGTCTTCAAGTGACCCTCCGCACAACAGGAAAAATCAAATGATGGGTTTCTTGGGAGAATATGACGTAGGGGGTGCTGAAGAAAACTATTGTACATCCGGGTTTTCGAACGAAAAGAGTGGTTTTGGCTTAGAAACCCAAGTTACCTTGGCAAAATGTTTCCATTTTGCCGGAAGAATTTACCTTTGTATGGTTTAGGCTTTAGGGAAAAGGGGACCGTTTTCTTCCCTTCTTTAGCATAACGGTTGTGGATTGCTGAATAAATGTCGGCTGATCCCGGGGACTCCTTGAATGTAAGGTACCGCCTGTCTTTTCCGAAAGATCTGACTTCAGCCGGAACTGCAGCCAACAAATTGTCTCTCAGGAAGAAGTCAACGAGGGCATCGTAGTCATGCGGGATTTTAGAGGCACCATGCCAAAGGTTGACGTGCGGCTGGACGGTGTATCCAAACTGACTGTATGTTTGGCCTAGCTGAAAGCGGGCATGTCTGAATTTGGATCTATAAAAGCCTGGGGTCATGTTATATGCCACCAGTAACTCCTATTTTAAGGTCAAAATAATTGATTGTTGCCTCCGAGGCGAGTAATATGTATATATCTTGGAGTTGGAAATTTAGCAAGCGCAAAAATTGAGCCACTTACTCTACCTCTATGTCAAACTACTTGTGTTGGAGTATTTTCTCGAAGCGGAATAAGAAAAACCCCAAATCCTCGCCTTCCATGAAAACTCGAAACTTAATAGACATGGTAGAAGAATATTCGGACCTTGAGCTGATGGACAGCGTCTCGTTTCTGGTCCTACTCATTTCAAGTTCATAAAAGCGGATTCGTTCCTTTTCTTCCAGATCTTCTCTTCTTCCTTCTGTTTATCGTTATTCTCTTTCTCTTCTTTCTTCTCGTTCCTTCTCTTCTCTTTCTCTTTCGATTCTTTCCACGTGCTGGATATAAGCTTAGAGTTCCTTCCTGTTGAGCCCAAGCGACTCTCCTTGCAACTGAACGCGTTAAATAATGAGGACATTTTATCACGTTCAACCAGCTTTAAAGAAATACATCACAAATGCACCACAGGAGAAGTGCGGTTAGATTTTGGTGGACCAATGGTTCTTCACACAAAAAAAAACAAATACAGTGATAATTATTTTGCACGGCGCGAACTTAATTATACTCAAAATATTCACTCCGTAATTTAGCGAATGCCTGTGTTGCTTAAAACGCACGACGAAAACTTCAACACAATACACACAAAAAAGAAATAAGATTAACTGTTTTACAATACGGTAGAACGTTTGATGAGGCCTTGTAAGCGTGAAAGTTTCACAAGAATAACAACTAATAGAATCTGTCACAGGTCTAAAAGAAATGAGTTCAGATACTGTGGAGAGCCCTAAAAACCGGACACCAGAATATAATATAGATGTAGAGAGGTTACGCCACACCTGACACTAAAATATAATATAAATGTCGTAAGGTGACCGGGAAGAGGGCACCCAGACAATCGAGATACAGATCCCAGTGCGAGGGCTAAATAAACAAAGTCGACTGCCGTTGGCATAAATAACACTGGGAAACAATTTATGGGGTGAATTGACAAAAGTACATTTTCCTACCTAATTCGAGCATACTGAATTCAAATCTGAAATCAAATTCTCTCTAAATGTTACAGATTTTTCGAAATATCAATAACTAATATTATACAATAATTTTCATTTTATCTTGCCTATCATCATGCCCTGAAATAAATTTTAATCATACTTTTGCGTTATTTATAGTAAAGCAGGTTTTGTTGTGCAAACATTTTATTTCACATGAGAGAAGAAACTTGAATTACACATTAAGATTACAAATACTGTTATCAACTAGATGCTAATTTATTAATGACCGTACATCAGGCTGGAGGAACTCTTGTTGATTTAAAAAATTCGCGTTTGTAACTCTTTCTCTTGTAAGTCTTCTGTAGCTGATCTCTTCTAATCGTCTAGCAGTAGTTCGCCATCATGTGGCTATGCCAGTGACCTTGTTAGCGCTCTTCCTTTGTCATCAAATCCTGATGGAAGCGTTCCCCTTGTTCGTCGCTCGTGCTCCAAGATTCTCTGGAAATCGTTCGAAGTGACTATTTACGAAATGCAGCTTCGCACTCATGTTGCTTCCCAGATCACGATTACTATAAATTGTGTTTTATTTTTACTTTTTAAATTCATATTTGTTTCTGTTACTATTTATATTATTTTTTACATAATAAGTGCTTTTTTACAAAAGAAAAAGCTAAAGAGTTGAATAAACATGCGAAGAAATTTATTATCCTTACTTTGGATATAAAGTGGGTGACCACACATATGTTGTGTCAGGTGTACAATTTCCCTTTTTGCTTTGCTGAAAGGCAAAGCGCTTGGCCTCATGTTTTGCCTAACAATGGTGTGAAGGGAGCCAAACGAACATTCAACGTATTGCTACTTCTGTCTAACAGATATTAAAGGTGAATATTCAATGTGTTTTATTTTCTATTCGTTAATATATTTTCAAGAGATGTATCAACTAAAACGATCAAAGAACATACTATGTTGTAATTCCACTCTTTTTTCAAGTGATCACAGCCAGGAATATCCATTTTTAGTTTAATTTTATTTAATTTCAGTGCAGGTCGCAAAAGAGTAGGCAAGAAGTCTATTATGTATCCAGATCTTAAGTTTGCTATTTACCCAGTTCTACATTCAAGTGCTATTCCTGTAACATAGCCGCCCTGTGAACTAACAGGTGATGACACCAGCATCTCGGACGATTAAGAATCTTAAGATGCACCATTTATGGTACACCTTGAATCTGACAAGAAACTACACCTCATCACCAATGTCGTAGGTTAGCCGAGCTTATATATATATATATATATATATATATATATATATATATATATATATATATATATATATATATATATATATATATATATATATATATATATATATATATATATATATATATATATATATATATATATATATATATATATATATATATATATATATATATATATATATATATATATATATATATATATATATATATATATATATATATATATATATATATATATATATATATATATATACTTATTTATTTGTTTTATTAATTTTTAATAAACCAAATAAACTTTGTCATGAGGCTTAGGTTCGTGCCTCGGTGATCGCTTGAGGATCATTCTCTAAGAGGGATAATCTTTTTTTTTATTCTAGTGAATGAATTACGGGTTTCTTTCTTGACTTTATCAATTATTGCCACTTTAACTCGTTCGAGGATAATTGAAACAGTGTTTTTATTAGAAAAATAGACTTTAATGAAAATAAACCATCTCACTAAATAAGATAAAACAAATACAGATATAATACACTTAGAAAAAAAAGAAAATGGGATAGCTGAGTGAGCTCTCGCAGCTCGCTTCTAGATAAAATTTTACGGGGGGAACAATTATTCAGTTAATATTGTTGTCCTTGGCCAAACATTCACTAAATTAATTATTATGCACGGTGACGTAAACAACAGGATTATTCTCTACTTACATTAAGTAATGGAGATTAAATACTCGCGACCAGTTAGACTATCCTCGGAGATTTTGGATCGGAGTTGGTTGTTTGTTCGCTAGATGGCCTTCGTCGACTTGCCTGGCGAGTTGACGGGTGACGTCACGAGGCCTCTTGAGTAGATACGACTTCAAGCTAAAACTTAGCCCTTCTACTTTGCTTCCGGACGAGATGAAATCGTTTTCTTCTTTTTATTTTTTCTATCTAGTTGGGGCTTGTCCAACTCAGGATAGAGTAAGATTTAGAGTCCTTAAACTAGATAGCTTGATACTTAATCTTTTGGGGGCTCGAAGGGCGCCCAGCTTCCTTAGTACGATCTGGTTTCGGAAGAGGACTGCAAAGTTCTCTTTAACTTGCTAAAAACTTTCTACCGGTGATTTTTCTGTTTCCTTATCGAACAAGAAAAATCTCTCAACCGGTGACTTACTCGTCTCTTTCGTTAGAACGAACAAAAAACCTTGTTTACTTGGGTCAACCTGTTATATACACAAATTACTCCCGCGAGGTTAGGATGGTGGAGGGGGGGACTCGCAAGGTGAGACCTCAGATTGGTCTCACGCGTTTGGTGTCTTGTAGCTCGGAGAGAGGGTAATACGAGATCGGTAGTTTGCACTTTTTTAATGGATTGTCAAATAAGTACACTCTCGAAGGGCCTGCCTTTTGAGCTGAGGTCAGGATTCTGTCTCGCAACATTTACCCTTTTGCTCCTTCTCCTATGTTTCCGGAGAACATTGGAGGGTTAAAGCTAAACCCAGATGTCTTTTGTTATTATTTCCTTGGCCTCGATACATATATATATATATATATATATATATATATATATATATATATATATATATATATATATATATATATATATATATGCTAAACTCTTATTATTCCTCTACAACCAAACCGGAACTAAATTATCTAGTTCGTGATCTAACACTTCCTAAATAACAGAGTGAACTCCTGGCCTCACGTCTGTACGAATGGAACCTAACTTATTGCATGAACATGCTCGATATTGTACTATTTAGGAAGCATTCTGCAGATCTACAGCACTTCTTCACTGTTGAAAACTACTTGACTTATTACAAAGATATCAGAGGCGTATTCATTGCCCATGAGCTCACCTATGAACCAAATATTTGGATGTTATTCATAGATCCACCATCCTTTTACTGCCCTAAAAATGGTTCTCTTTCACATTGAGAGAAACATGCCTTCAGTTCCAGTCCTCACTCAGTCTTTGAAGCGAGATATATGAGAACCGTGTTTTTATTCTAGACCGCATAGGTTACAAAAAGCAAGAGTCGCTAATTTTTGCAGACTTGAAAGTACTAGTCCGACTCAATAGGCTATAAACTGGATGCATCAAGTTTATGTGCTTTCCTTCCAAGTGGAAGAGTAGGGCCAGATCAGAACATTAAGTATGATCAGAATGGACACCTGGATGCCATAATGTAATTCATGAGCCACTAATTAAAAACAAGAAAATTATTTTGCCACCACTGTATATAAAACTAGGCCTTTTAAAGCAATTTGCAACAGCACTGCAACATAAAAAGAGATCTCTTCAGTACCTCAAAGCGATCTTGCACAAAATAAGTGATGTCAAGATTAAAGAAGGCATATTTTAATGCCCTCAGACTCGTTAACCTGTAGCTAATCATGACTTCGAGGCGACAACAGATAACAATATGGTAGCGGCCTGGCATGTAGTCGAAGATATATGCAAAGGAGTTCTGAGAAAGGACCAAGGGGCCTAGCGAGAGCGTAGAGTGGAGAGCCTAATCAAGTGCTAATAAGATCTCTGATGCAATATGTCACAGAAGTTACACTTTCTTCCTTCTTATCTGTCCTTCATCCCAGAAAATGCAGGAGATGGGAGTAATAACACGGAGAGGGGTTCCATCAAATTATAGCGTCAATGGAAAACAGGTATAAGGGAAAATAGAGCCCTGCAATGTTGGATAACTTCTCCTGTAACCTAAAGCTTGACATAAATAGGACGTCTTACAAACGAAAAGGGTAAATATTAAAATATAGTTTAATACATTTTATAATGCCTAAAACTATGCTCTTTCATTGTCGTAGAATTCCCCCCCCCCCTTTTTGTTCTATCTCTAAGAGTGCTAAGAGTGTATAATATATATTAATATCTGAATATCCTAAAGAACAGAGCCGTTCCGAAACACGTAAGGATATATAAGAGAAACGAACATTAATCCCTAAATAAACTTATATTTTACCTTTATCAATTGAATACATAACATTTAAACATTAACTATAGCAATACTCTAAATATTATTATAAACAAGAATTAATTCAATTAGTTTATCCACAAAAATTGGTTAATTTCTCTACCCACAACAAGAATATAAGAATTAGGCTTACGGACTCATCTGGAGTTTAAAAGGCCTCAAGAATGTTAATGACTCTCGACGCGTGCCGCCGGCCAGATATAGATGAGCGAGGTCACACGGTTGTTTTGGCGAGGGTGGCAGCTGGGGGGTCCACACGTTTTTCCGGGGGAGGGGGGTTCTTCAAGGACGAGAACCAATACGGTGCTTTAGGCAACACCTAGGCAGTCGTGGTCTCTCTTGCGAAAGTGAGTCGAACTTGGTTCTTAAATCAAGTTAACTTGGAGTGCGGTGTGACCACCGAGTAACGAGCTCGAGGGAAGCTTTTCTCCTTCGTTACTTGTTTCCTTATGGACGAGGACTAAACTCGAGAAGGGTGTTCTTCAAGGGCGAGGATAACGGAGGGGGTTTTCTCTAGCAAGAATAAGTAACTTAAAGTTCGGTGTGGCCACCGAGTAACGGGCCCGAGGGGGAGCCTTTTCCTTCTTATTTTCTTAATTCCTCAAGGACGAGAAATACCCTTGGTGTTTAAGGTGCACCAGGATATGAGGAGTCTCTCTGGCGAGAGTAAGTTGAACTTACCAAGGTTAAGTTATCGTTTGGTTTGATAACCAGGGACGTAGCTCGAGGATGAGCTTCTTCTTAGCCCCTTAAGGTAGGTAGCCCTGCCTCTCTTGCAGGGTACTTCTAGGTCTGGCGACCCAAGTAAACTACCTCTCTAGTCTCGGTAGTTCGGTTTGATCCGAAGACTTCGTTACCTAGAGACTGACGTATACTACCTCGATTTTCCTCAGAGTTCCTCATTTATACCTCGTCATCCCACTATGGGTGTGGTAAGGGGCAAAAGGGCTTGAGGACGGACCCAGGAGAGTTCTTTTTCCAAACGGTTTTTCACACGAAGTCAAACATTGGCTCCTCATTAGCCTTTGAGATTGGCAGAAACACGTCTCCACTTTCTTATTTGACGTGAAACTGGATCTCACTCTCCTGGGAGAGATCTTTCATTTTGACCTTTAAGGTCCTTCATTGCACCAAAGTAGGCGACTCTGCGGTTACGCAATGGACCCGCCGATGTCTGGGGCGAATGTCTTTGCGGTAACCGCTTTATGACTGCATCACGAGTGAACGGGGGGGAGGAGTGACTATTTCTCTACATACACCTACCATTAAGGAACTTAATGGGGGGAAGAGACTCCTGGGAACCTTAAAACAACTTACTAATCCTAGTCGGGATTAGCAAAGTTGTATTTCTTTGAGCCCTCTCTTACATTAAGTTTACTTACACATGAGTGCCCTCGCGCGCCTTTACACAGGCAATGTGTCGAACTAGACCTACTCGCTATGCAATTTTGCATGAAATTAAAAAACCTTAATTCGTCGATTACCCACAAAAAAAAACAACAAAACAAGCTACTTTCTTACATTTCTAAGTTTTTGAGGACTTAAATCCTACCGATAAATATTAACACGTACAACAAATAAGAGCATGATTTCACGCTCATTAGGTACTAGAATAACTCTCAATGGTATTTCTTCTCCGCCTATAGAGCAGCTGTACTTTATCGGCTCCTTTGATGTAGCTGATCCTAAAATGGTGCTCTAATACCAATACTTTACCGCGCCTGAGTCGGCCGTTCGGGTTATTGAGTCTATCCCAGTATGTTACTAAATGGTAGCGGTATTTCAACCTACTCGACTTACCCTTCTTATGGTACTTGACTACCTTTAAATTGAACATTATGGCTAGAGCGGCCTGTTGCAGCGGGGCATAATTGATGGGAGCGTAGGTCCTGTAGCTCTCCTTTAACCAGGGACACGGGAAGATCGTGTCTGGGTTCGATCTTTGGGGATCGAGAAAACTTTTCCCTGCGAGGTCGTTAAAGGCGCGTGGCGCTCACTACGACTTGGCGATTTAGCGGTAACTCCGTGGAAGTTCTGTTGGGGAAGGAGACTACTAGGGGTAGGGGATACTCATCCGCGTCTACCATTTGATTAGTCTTACCTAAGTGTATCGCAATAGCACCTCTTTCCTCCTTCCTTGTCAACTCATTTGACTCACTTCTCTTAGTAGGTAGTTCCTCAGGTACACCTGCTCGTACCTCTACTCTACCTTCTACTTTTTCTCTGATAACTCCATTTGTCCGGGTTCTTCTCGTAGGTTCTTCCTTAGGTACACATGCTGGTACCTCATCCCTACTTTCTACTTCTTTCATCGTTACCCCATTTGGCTGGGTTTCCCTCGAAGGTCCTTTCTTAAGTCCAGGCTGGGCTACAACTTCCTCGCTCTCTATCAGATTCTCGATAGGTGTTCTTTCGAGTGCGAGCAATCTTTTCTTTTTTTCTCTCTCAACTCTTTTAGCTTGAGCACGTTCTTTTTTCCTCTGTATTCTTCTCGCATCGATTTCTATTTTAATCTTTATTCTCCTCTCTTTCGACTCTTTTTCCCTCTTCATTCTCCTGTGCTCGGCTTCTTTTTCTGCTTTCGCTATTTCCTTTTCCCGTCGAGTTCTTCTTTCTTCAACTTCCAGCTTTATCTTTATTCTCCTCTCTTCATCTTCAATTTCTATCCTTATTCTGAATTCTCGTGCTTCTCTTTTAAACAGTATTATTCGTTCGCTTGTTTTACCTCCTCTCAGATTCTTCTTTCCTCTGTTTCTATCTTCCGCTGTATTCGGGATTCTTCCCTTTTTCGGTTCATCCATCTTTCCATTGCTTCCCGTTTTCTTTTATTCTCTCTTTTTATATTTTCCCTCTTTCTATCAAACTCTATTATTTCTTCTTCTTCTTCTCTTTGTATTCTCAATTCTTCAAGGATGTAGGCATCCATATCCTTGCCTTCAAATCCTAGAATTTGGGCTTGTAGGTAAAATCTTTTGACCAAATCCATTTTGTGTTGGTCCTTTGATTTTTCCTTTCTGTATTCTCAGGTAATTATGCCACCACTCACCAGGTAGCGCTCAGCATAACTTACCCTTAATCCCACTACTATGTTGATTGAAATACCACTCCCGACAACAAATTTACCACTTGACCTACCAATTACGTTAAGATTGTTACCACCCCTAACTCTACCAATTTTCCTCTCGTCAATTATTCTCTTATTCCTGATCTGATATTCCTTCACGTGTTGGCTCTTTCTTAATAAGACACAGCTGGGTTCTTTTTTAATAACAACCTACAAACCTGACACAAATTTATTTTTGTCGTAGAATTCCCTTCCTTTTTGTTCTATCTCTAAGAGTGCTAAGAGAGTCTAATATATATTGATATCTGAATATCTTAAAGAAAAGAGCCGTTCCGAAACACGTAAGGATATATAAGAGAAACGAACATTAATCCCTAAATAAACTTATATTTTACCTTTATCAATTGAATACATAACATTTAAACATTCACTATAGCAATACTCTAAATATTATTATAAACAAGAATTAATTCAATTAGTTTACCCCCCAAAATTGTTTAATTTCTCTACCCACAACAAGAATATAAGAATTAGGCTTACGGACTCATCTGGAGTTTAAAAGGCCTCAAGAATGTTATTGACTCTCGACGCGTGCCGCCGGCCAGATGTAGATGAGCGAGATCACACGGTTGTTTTGGCGAGGGTGGCAGCTGGGAGGTCCACACGTTCTTCCGGGGTGGGGGGAGGGGGGGTTCTTTGAGGACGAGAACCAATACCGTGTTTCATGCACACCTAGGCAGTCGTGGTCTCTCTAGCGAAAGTGAGTCGAACTTAGTTCTTAAATCAAGTTAACTTGGAGTGCAGTGTGATCACCGAGTAACGAGCTCGAGGGGGAGCTTTTCTCTTTCGTTGCTTATTTTCTTATGGACGAGGACTAAACTCGGGGAGGGTCTTCTTCAAGGGCGAGGATAACGGAGGAGGTTTTTTTCTGGCGAGAAGAAGTTACTTAAAGTTAGATGTCGCCACCGAGTAACGGGCCCGAGAGGAAGCCTTTTCCTTCTTATTTTTCTTAATTCCTCAAGGACGAGGAATACCCCTGGTGTTTAAGGTGCACCAGGATATGAGGAGTCTCTCTGGCGAGAGTAAGTTGAACTTTTCAAAGTTAACTTATTTTTTGGTTTGATAACCAGAGACGTAGCTCGAGGATTAGCTTTTTCTTAGCCCCTTAAGGTAGGTAGCCCTGCCTCTCTTGCAGGGTACTTCTTGGTCTGGCGACCCAAGTAAACTACCTCTCCAGTCTCGGTTGTTCAGTTTGATCCGAAGACTTCGTTACCCAGAGACTGACGTATACTACCTCGATTTTCCTCAGAGTTCCTCATTTATACCTCGTCATCCCACTGGGGGAGTGGTAAGGGGGGAAGAGGCTTGAGGACGGCCCCAGGAGAGTTCTTTTTCCAAACGGTTTTTCACACGAAGTCAAACATTGGCTCCTCGTTAGCCTTCGAGATTGGGAGAAACACGTCTCCAATTTCTTATTTGACGTGAAACTGGATCTCACTCTCCTGGGGGAGATCTTTCATTTTGACCTTTAAGGTCTTTCATGGCACCAAATAGGCGACGCTGCGGTTACGCAATGGACCCGCCGATGCCTGGGGCGGATGTCTTTGCGGTAACCGCTTTGTGACTGCATCACGAGTGAAGGGGGGGGGGAGTGACTATTCCCCCTACATTCATTATATACATATTTATGAATTAATTACAATGGACACATCTAATCTCAATTTTAGGCCAAAATACATTTATGGTATTGTGGTAATTGGTATCAATTGCAAAATTATTAAATCGGCAATTTACAAGAAAATATTACGCAATGGGAAATCTTTGTTAGCAAATTCGAATTCCGTACACCCAACTTCATATTTAAATAAATGCACATAAGATCTATGTTTTTTTCTTGACACTGAGATTTGTTGTATTATTTTTTCTCCGTTCTACGTGCAATTTTATTATAACAACTTTTATTTAAGCGAATTTTATTGGCCTTTAAACTTAATCACTATGCTAATTTAAAAAATAATAAATCACTATCATTTGTGGGCTCCAGCTGCCTTCAATATTCACGGTCTTACACAACATACAGGAACTATTGCTTATCGGTGTATATCTTAATTAGCACTCGGTTTTCCGCCTCAAATCCAATAATATTTAAATTATTTCTTTCTTCACAACCCTTCTCACCCAAAAGGTGAGGCTTTCATCAGAATCACTTTTTTTCTGTTTCACTTGAAAATCCCGTACGAATAATTTCGATCTCTTAGAACTTGATCTATCATGCAGCTACGACTATATCAGGAGGAACCTAACTTATAAATAAATAACATCAATACCTACGGAAAGCTTCGAAATAATTCTCTTCAAAATAAGGCCAGTTCCGTCAACCATGTATTAGCGAGGATTCTATAAAGACACACGGATATCCTGTGGAAATTTCTCCCTATTTACCCTACCCTTCCTTACTTGTATGGATTCATAGATATCCTATTCTTCATTCCAATATTGTTCTTATGCAACATCCAATTTTTCTTCTTATTGGGCTATTATTATTATTACATATGAATATTTGTTTCTGACTTTGATTTGGTGGGGAAGCCACTTTCTGTGATAAAATCGATGGTTTCTTTTAGGCTTGAAGAGTAATGTTTTATCCTTTTAAATTGTACACAAAATTATCTTATAAGCAAAATATCTGTGTTTTTAAGGGGTGTTTCTATGAAATTTTGTTTAATTATTTCAAGCCTGGTGATAGGAGGAGGATACTTACCAAACTAATTTTGTTAAGTACCTAAATACTATCCTTAAAAGAGCCTCCTCTCCTCCTACATTATTTTATTTTCGTGGAATTTTTCTTGATGTCCATTCGAGGATGCCATCTTCTTGCCTGTAAAAACATCATCTACTCGAGAGATAATGAATAGGCATTTATCCAAGAAAAATTAATTTCCCATAACAAAAGGATTACATAATCGGTAGTCGTGTTTTAAACCACGCTTTCTTTCCTCCAAAATCTGTCCTACTCACACATAAAAAAGAAACATGGGTCAACCATTTCAGTGGTTAGACTATGTCATAACCTCTACTATGTATTTCATCGAATTTAATTTAATTTTCCAACTTTATTCCACTTTACATCTCTCATTAAGGGCGCCATCTACTGGAACTTTATTGCCTTCACTACCCAATTTTTAATCCCAGTGCCCTAAGAAAACCTCTTTAGAAGTTTTTTACACTTCATTTGTATCCTATACTATCATTTTCGTGCTAACATAGATACAAAATATTGTGAAACATGATGAAACATTCTTGAAAAGTTCTCCAAGACAGTTTTGACCAAATGTTAGATTTTATATCGGAATCGCTTCATCCTTTTTCTTTAAGATGCTGCCTCATTTAATGATAAATTCACTTCTTATTTCCCTACAAATATATTATTTTCATACTCTTTTCTTATTTGTTTAATTTTAGATTGATAATTATTCTTTTCATGGCCACATGGTAGGAGTTAATGATTGCAGCATGCCCTCTCCCCAAGAAACCTCCTGCCCTTAAACTTAAAAACCTTGTAAGTGAGTTACTACAGGCATTAACGGCAATAAGAAAAGTTTTTCTGTATTACAAAAAGAAAGGTTGGTGGCAAGAAAGCAGCCTACAAGTACAGCAAATTTTATAAAACGAATTCTTACATTAAATTTGGAAAAGAGTGTTCAGCAAACATAAGCCGAGGGAGAAAACCAAGGATTATTTCTAATCCTTTTAGACGATTAGACTTAGCTATTTTGCCTTGAAATCATCCCAATGAATACATATAGAAAAGACTAGAATAAATAAAGGAAACAAAAAACATGTAAGCGCAAGAGCGTGTGACAAATGAGTATTAAGGACAGGAGAAGTTTCCAACAACTACAAATCAAATTAAAACTTTGAAAAGAAGAGAGGATTAGAATTCTGATCACATCAAACACATCAAATTTATCCCAATCACTTTATTTCACGTTCATTTATAAAGCATCTCTTTTAACTACTCAATTATCATTGATGCACTTGTATAGTCCTCAATAAGGGTTAAAAGTAGGCCTTAATCTTTCCTAAATAAATTAAGAATCCCTACGCTTCAATCCAATGAGTCCTCTTTCATAAATACTTCATTATGAGCTTAAAAGCTTCTTGCCCCTAATTGTTCTATTGATACATTTCTCTTTTAATCGAATGCATTCAAGTTATGGAAGAGAATCACACTATGTACTTTACGCCAAATTTGAAATGCAGGCATTTCTTTTGCGTTTTTCTCCTTTATCTCCTAAATTTCTTTTGATTTGGTGGGTAATTGTACATCGCAGGTGCTTGGTAAATTGTGATATAAGAAACGCAAATCTTTGTTCCTTAGTTAAAAGAAAAATGTATTTAAATATAAAATTTTACTCGTGCTTTCCGGGTTGTCTGTACCTAAAAATGGTTCAACCAACTGGCCTGAGGGAGAGATTGGCGTCTTCAGGGTACAAATATAATATAATGCTCACACGTTCAGTATATTTATAAGAATAATTTAATTTCTTCTATTTTTTGAAATGAGGTTATTTACATGAGTAGAGTTGTAAAAAGGAAAATTAATTAAAAATAAGGGGAACGCGAAAGGAGGGTCAAATCGTTTTATATTTTTATTTCATTTTATAACACTGTGTCTAGAATAGAGGAAATAACAGTTATTTATTTCAAACGGTGCTTTTGTGTCCAAGATAAAGATATTTATATAAAATTCACCTATTTCCTCTTGAATAGAGTAGAAAGAAAACGACATGATAGAAAAATAGTGTTTATTTATTTTAGAATTAAATAAGTGAGAAATTTAAAATATCAGAAATGAGTAGTTTTCCGTGATTTATGCTTATACTCTAAATTACTCAGCAATCAGCCTACAAATATAGTCTACAAATAAGCTTTTCATTTTTCCTCCTTGATAGCGGCGTTAAATGTCCAGTATATCCTGTTGAAAATACTCGCCATGCTCCTCAGAGTGTGCTCCAATGTTCCTCTTAATTTTATCAAGATGAGCGTCAAGAATATGGACTTTCAGAACATCCTGCAACCCATCCTGTCGTAGTTTGCCACCAAGTTCTCAATAAGCTTTGTGTACACATTTTTCGGGTTTGTGATTATCTGGGAATCACATATCACTGCGCGAAAGCTGTCTCACGTTGCATTTTTCGTTCTTTTGAGCTTCTCGGAAAACTCCTTTCATTCCATGATCTTTTTTATTTGTGGACCAACGAAGAGTCCGGCTTTCACCTTTACCGCAGCTAGCTTAGGAAAGAAATCTTGTAGATACATGAAAGCTGCATACTTCTTCTCTTGAGATCTGATGAATATTGTTTCATAAGGAACAAATTTGAGTGCAGAGGAAGTAAGCAATATTTTTCAGAGGTTCAACACAGGCTTCCATTTGACGTTGTTTCTTCCCATACTAACTCGGTCTGTTGTTGCCAATGCCACAGGTGGGATTGTGTCAAGGTATTTCTGCTGTAACAAAGGCAAATATAACAGGCAAAGTTAGTAAAGCCGCCTTTGAGCCCCATAAAGAGGGCCACCATTTTTAACTCTCCGATAACCTCCCAAATGTATTCTTCATATTTCACTGCATCTAAGAAGATCTTGACACTGCTGAATTACTATTTGAGTTTCACTGAGTAAGCAAGGGTAAGAGATGGATACATGTTCCCGTTGTGAAGCAGCACTGCTTTGCGGCTCCTAAACGAGTTCTAAATGAAGAGGCACCACCCGTTGGGATTGCAGGCGATTCCATTTGACTCCAAAGACCGGTCACATTGTGAAAAAAGCAAAGCTCATCTTGACGTGTAAAGGAGCTTGAAAAACACATTTGACGCTTTCTCTGACCTGATATGTACATACTCTCATCTAACAAATCGCACTGCTTGAGTCTATGAGTTAAGATCACGGCATTGGACTTAGTGCGACTAAGATCTTTGACAAGGTCGTTAAGATTTTTTGGGTTGGGAAAGTATGGGTTTCGTTCCTCAGTTAAACCTCTGTAATCTGGATTATTGACTTCATCTTTTCCTGAACTGCTTTTCCTTTCTAAAAACTGCTGCTCTCTTTTTGGAGGAGTGGGTACGGGGTGCACAGAACTGTGTGGAACTGGCGCAATAGATGACTGAAGTTCGGGATACATGATAAAAGGCGCATTTTTGCCTGCTCAACATTTGGAAGGGTTCACCATACAGAAGAAACAAATGCTTGAGGGGTCATTTGGTTCCCTCCAAATTGATGAAATTGCGAAATTCATAGCTCTCTGAACCATCCTGGAAAAAACAAGTGAATATATAATGTCCAATGACTGCACACACAGAGAAAGAGAGCGAGAGAGAGAGAGAGAAGAACAAATATACATTTTGCCAGGCCAAAGTGTCAAATATGAAATGTTAGGAGCAATAAAAGAACGTCGTTTGGAGACAGTTTGTGAAATCAGCAAAATCTGGTTAGAATATCTGGATGGAGACCCGACTGCCATTAAGGCTATTGCACCCAAGTGTGTAAGCAGATAGGTAAAAAGAGTAATTAGAGCTGTCTGGGATTGGGACAGAACCAGCGACAAAAGTTGTTTCGACTTAATATAAAATTTGATAAAGGGCATCTTAGCTTTAAGCAAACGGAGTCTCTGTGATATACTTGAAGGGGAGAAAACCTGAAATTAAGATACGAAGTGGAAAATTCCAGCCAATCACATGCTAGACTACAACCAATTACAGGCTAGGCTGGCCTGGTGGGTAGCTAAGAACTGCCTCAACGACTAAAGGAAGGCGGAGCTACGAGTCGCCACAAAATTATTCCGAGTATAAATAAGAGAACATTTCATTCAAAGTTTATTATTATTATCATATTAGGATAGCATATTTATTATTATTATCATTATTATTATTATTATAGATTATTATTGACCCATTTATTGATTGATTATTAGACTCTTAATTCACCGCTCTGCGACTCTTCATTATTCATGCTCTTGCCATTATAAACCGATTTAGAATATTCCGTTGCGCAGATTAAAACTTAACCATGAGTGTAAGCATTTTAAATTGGTATAAAATACAAGTGTTTACTTCCTTGCACAAAGGAGCCTTATACTTACAAACCTTGATCGGTTAATACCCCTTGGACCGTAAGTCAAGAAACCTGCAAGCAAGCCACTTTATCAAACCCTTATAGGATCGCCTTACAATCAAAACAAGGCCTACTTACGCCAAATCTATAACTGGCGACCCCATATTCGGCGACCTTTTGCCTTTGAACCTCAATAACTAGCTAGCAACCTTATCCGCCGAAACCGAACAAAGAACATAAGAAGATGGAAAGCACAGTCAACCAGCAATCAAGACAAGAAGGAGATTTCGCGAATGCGGTGAGCATAAAACCACCTATGTTTAACGAATCAGCGGTCACTGGCTGGTTTCGTATAATTAAAGCTCAGTTCCACAACTCCGGAATAAAAAAGAACGAGGGATAATTTTATCAAGTCTTAGCCTCACTGCCCCTGGAGACTGTTAATCGATTGCCAGAGGATATTTTTGAAATACAAAACTACAACAACCTGAAGACGGAAGTCATTTGGCTTTTCGAAAAGAGCAAGCCCAAACTTTTTGACAAACTCATAGCGTCTTGCCCACTTACCATCCAGCCTTACCTGAATTTGGAAGAACTAAGGAGGACAGCACTTCGGATTTAGTGCGACATAAATTTTTTCAGTCCTTGCCGTCGTACATAGCCACTCTAATCGCGTCGCAAAAAGACCTATCCGAGGACCAGTTAGGTAAATTAGTAGATGAACTGCTTATGTGCGGGCAATTGAGGGAATGCAGTGTAGTGTCCGCAAATGATCCCTCTGTGCCAATTAATGGTGCATATAATAATGGTAATTTTAATAATTGTGCATTTAGTAATTGTGAATCTAATAATTAGGCATTTAATGATCGTGCATTTAATAATTGTGGATATAGAGATAGTGTGAATAACGCCACGAATTCGTCGTGGTCAGGTCATAATAACTGTGGTTATTGGCATAAATAATATTCCGGTGGGCTTAGGGCCATTTAGAAGGGAGAAAAAACTATGGTGTGCCACGCTGATATTTATTTTGGAGAAAAGGCAAACACTTGTTTACCCTGGTGCGACTTTGCAAATGCAGCCTTCTTCTAGGCCATCTTCGCCGCTTCCGGCAGAAAAACTAACCAGGCATCACATAGCTAGCGCAGCCACTAGCGTGCCATCTGTTTTCACGATCGCCGCAAAAATATACAATTAAAAATTCGAATTTTTAATAGATACGGGGGCGAGTGTGTCTATTGTACCGGCCAAACTAGTGCGATTAGATCAAGTGTGTGAAAGGGGAATCAACATTTCCACGCCAAATGGCAGAAAAATTAAGGTGCACGGCGAGGTGCACGCGGATATTCCAATCCTAAGTCTCCGGCGATTATTTAGGTGGTCCTTCGTAGTCGCCAATACCACCTGTCCAATTTTAGGAATAGATTTCCTGAGGCATTTGGATCTCTTGGTGGAATGTGCGCTCAGCAAACTACTAGACCGGCAAACGAAGCTTGCCACAGCCGTGAAGATCTCCGAGAAGTCTACTACAGTTGTACTGATAACTGATGACCTCCTTAACGTACACCCCCTCCCCTATCTGCCTGCCGTGCTATCCGAATATGGAAAAGTTTACAGCTCTGTATGGGCCCACCTCTGCTCAGCCATCACCATCTCTGCCGCAGTCAGTAAAACACATTATTGACGGTAGAAAAACTTAACGTCTCAAAGACTAGAATTAAGGAATTATCAAAGGAAGGGATCATACGTCCCTTGAAATCACCATGGGCTACGCCAATAGATTCAGTACCGAAGAAGTCACACGGAGAACACAGGATGGTTGGAGAACTCCGGACGCTGAATGCCATTACAAAGCCCGACAGATCTCCTCACCATGAATCCAAAATAAGTAAGACAACCTTCACGGGAAAAAGATTTGCTCAAGGTTAGAACTAGTCTGTGCTTATCATCAAAACCCAATGAGCCCAGCGGACATTGAAAAGACGGCTATCGCAACACCAGTAGGTTGTGGGAGTACGTCAAGATCCCATTTGGCTTGAGGCATGCGAGCTGTACCTTCCAAAGACATATGGACAGCATCTTTCGTCGATTAGAGTTTGTATACATATATATAGAGGACATCCTGATCTTTTCGGATAAACTAGAAAGACCACCTGAAACATCTGAAAGAAGTACTCAAAATCCTGCAGGAAAATGGCTTAAGGATTTCCATGGAAATATGCGAGTTCGCAAGAGAAGAAATTGGATTCCTTGGTTACCATTTATCAAAGGAGGGAATTAGGCCGCTGTAGTGGAATGGCCAGACTCTATACTTATATGTACGTAGGTACTTTGGGGCTTGGGGCCGAAGTTGGGTGAAGACCGTTAGTTAAAGGGTAAATGGTTTTGAGTCCAGTGGGGATGGTTTATTATTAACTTTGTGGGGTCCTTTTAAACAAATATTTCAGAGTGAAAGTTGGCCAAAGATTAAGAGATAGCTGGTACGCGCTGGTGTTGCAACAGAAAGACAATGACGAAAATATAACTAACAACAAAAATAATTATATATATTTACATTGAAATTGGGTTAAATTGGAATGGTCGCCCAAATGGGGTTAAAGATCCACACGCGATCAGGTAGGTTAAATAAGGAATTAAAGAGGTCGGATTCAGTTTGGTGATTTAAAGAGGGATTTTCAAACTGCGGTGTTCACACAAATAGTGGAGCAATTGGATAAGCTAGATTCAAGTTCAAACTGCCGGCGGCAACGGTTACGATTACCTTATGTGCTCGTTGCCGAAAAGGGGGCCAGTTGGGGTACGGCGAGTGAGACGAAAGAAGTCGGTTTACCTCTGGCTTCATACGACGGAGCACTTGTCGCCTTCGCAGTTAGGTATCCTTGTCAGTCCTTGTCGATTGACTAGGGCAGAGTTCACTGGTGTCGAAGCTTTTCGATTGACTTGACAGAATTCACGGATCGATTTAGCCTCCAACTTGAATCGCAATAGTCGCTGATGGGGAAGGTAGAGAGCGTCCTTTAGCTCGTTTGTTAGAGAAGGTGGAAGTCCAACAGGGCTGCTCTCTAAACTCAATCGAAGCGTTATATAAGTGCCTAGTTAGGAGGCGCGAAACGCGCGCGTGATCTTGTGGAAACGTCGGTGACTCCTACAGAAGAAGGGGAAATCTAGATAACGCTCGTTGGAATGTCCAACGGATCTCAATCTTCGAGTGGAAAGCCCGAATACTTGCGGAGAGGTGGCCGTGTGGGGGGAGGAGGGAGATGACATCGGTCTCTAGGCAAATACAGCTGGGGCGAGTGTATTTGCCTAGGTTCAACCATGCTTTCACCATCTCTATGTACTGATCCCTGGATCAACCTGGGTACAGAAGGGCACGTGGCCGCCATTTGACCTCATTCTGATACAGCCGCCATTCAGAAAAATTAAAGAAATAGAAGAGACACCAGGGCCGAAAGATTCGAAGGGACTTCGCCGATATTTGGGCATGATGAAATACTATTGCAAAATGATGCCCAATTTCGCAGCGATTGCATCCCCATTGACAGAGCTTTTGCGCCTGTAACCAAAGGCTCGCGAATTAATTTGGAGCGAAATGCCTTCGCGAAGACCAAAGTTTCCTTAGTGGAGTCCGTTACACTCCTTTACCACCTGCCCAATGACTCTCTATTTCAGCTGGTGACGGATTGCTTCCAATACGCAGCAGGTGCTGCCCTGCCCCAAATAGTCGAAGGTTCCCCGCGACCAAGGGCGTTCTTCTTGAAGAAGCTAAGCCAGTCACAGCAAGCTTACTCCACGTACGACAGAGAGCTACTAGTGGCATACCTTGCTGTGATACCCTTCAAGCATATGATCGAATGGCGCCACGTAAATCTGTGCCCTGACCATATGATACTAGTATCATAATTTTCTTCGCCATTAAGCGCGAAGACAGATCGACAGCAATGCCATTGGACTGCCATCTCGGAGTATGTGAACGATATCTTCTACATACGCGGGCAGGACAATGTAGTGGTGAATTGCCTGTTTAGGGACGTCAATGCGGTCCAGATTGATTCGCTTGGCCTCCAAGCTTGGGTGATGGCACAGAGGGAAATTGATGTAACGGAGAAGCTGAAACCAATCTTGAAGCCTTTCCCCTTCAGAGAGGAAGTTTAGCTGTAGTGTGGGGTAACATCAAGATAACCACGACCATTCGTGCTAATGGCATGTAGAAAGGTAATTTATGGGCAATTACATAACTTGTTACACCCTGTAATACAGGGTTATTTCGCTTAATAAAAGCCCGTTACCATTGGCCCAACATAGAAAAGACATAGGGTCCTGGACCAGAGAGTGCCTGGCTTGCCACTCATCAAAAATCACGCGCCACACGAAGTCTCCATTGCTTTTTATCAATATGACTTTCTCAAGGTTCGAGATGGTACATGTGGACATTGTAGGACCTCTTCCCCCATGTACGCCTCCCAGCCAATCCTACTATTCGCACTGCCGTTATGTGCTCTCTATCATTGACCGTGCGTCAAGATGGCTCGAAGCAATACCAATCCCGGACATAAGTGACGCAACTATTGCTTTGGCCTTCCTAGACGGATGGATATCAAGATTTGCGGTCCCACTCTACGTGATAACCAACAGATCCGCTAAGTTCGAATCTGAACTTTTCAGCGAATTATTAACCCTCGTTGGTTTCACCACCTTCGCACAACATCGTACAGACCCTCCACAAACAGGATGGTGGAAAGGGCACATAGGACCTTGAAGGCCTCAATAATGTCCCGCAAAAAAAGGTTGGCTAGTGGCACTGCCAATAATCCTACTGGGCATCGTGCCTTGCCTAACGATTCGGGATTTTTCCCCTTTACGGCAGTGACTGGCACTACTTTACTACACCCGCAACCATTAGTCTCCTCATCTTCGTCCAAAACAGAATGAAAATTCATCAAAGAACTAGCATTAACGATGGCTCAAATCAATTTTAGACAAATATCGGAGGGCAACCTTCAATCGGTGGCAAAACCATTCATGCCACCATCTCTGCATAAAGCGTCACATGTGTAGGTGAGAAAAGATCGCGTTCAAAAGCCTTTAGAGGCGCCCTTTTGCGGGCCCTTTTCCAATGATTGAACGCAGTCCCAAGGTCTCTTTAAACTAGAGTTCCTGAATGGCAGGAGGAACACGGTCTCCATTGACAGGTGGAATCTGGCAAAATTGCCCGCAACCAACGAGGGCAGGCCTTCCGCGTCGCCCAAGGTCATGGGGCTGTTTTGAGCACCTCGGCCGCAAAACACATAAGGAAGAATAGGCAACAGAAGAAAGGAACACTGAAGCCGTATTATGTAACGCATGATCGAAAGCGATGGAATCTCCGAGCAAAATTGTGAATAGACGATCAGGGAGACGGGTTTCATTTGCCAGAAACCCAATGTACAAATATTATTGAACTTTGCAAGTTGTATATATGTACATGTGACATTGTTAATTGTTATCATTGTATAATGGCTTAGATATATATTTTTGTAATAAACAGGGTAGCTTTAAGCTTAGATACCAATTGTATATCGATATATATAAAGGGTGTTCAAATAAAATGGACCGATTTTGATGTGAGTTAAGTTTAAGCGTCTAAAGATTTTTTTCATTTTCTTTCAGATTTAACTACTTCAGTCTTTGGCAATTTCCACCATGGAAAGATTAACAATCGAACAACGTGTTAAAGTTATCGAAGCCTATTACGAAAATGGAGGTTCAAACAGAAACTCATTTCGAGCACTTTGCGATTTATTTGGTCAACATAATCAACCAACCAAGAGTGCAATTGGGAAAATTGTTCGGAAATTTAAACAAACGCGGTCAGTGGCAGATAGGAAAACGCTTTTCTGTGCTCGCTTACACCGTTCAGATGAATACATTGCTGCAGTGCGCTAGAATGTGGCCAAAGATCCAGACACCCTCTATTCGTCATGGCGCGCAGGAATTGAACCTCTCCACAACAACGTTACATCGAATTTTGACAAAATATTTGTCTCTACACGATTACATAATTCAATTGACACAAGAACTGAAGACTGCTGACCATTTGAAGCGTCGTACATTCGTCAATTGGGTGTACGAGCAAAGACAAGCAGATGATGATTTTTCGCCAAAAAATCATCTTTAGTGATGAAGCCTATTTTCATCTTGGTGGATTCGTTAATAAGCAGAATTGTCACATTTGGGATCATGAAAATCCCAGGAAGATTATTGAAACGCCACTGCATCCACAAAAAGTCACTGTTTGGTGTGCATTTTTTGCTAGCGGAATCAGTGGGCCATATTTCTTCGAAAATGATCCTGAGAAGTCTGTACGGTGAAAGGGGAGCGATACCGTGCCATGATAACCAACTTTTTATGACCTGAATTGAATTTTATGGATGTCGAAGATTTGTGGTTTCAACAGGATGGCGCTACATGCTAAAGAGCCAATGCAACAATAGCTTTATTGAATGAGAAGTTCCTAGGTGCCATAATCTCTCTAAACAGCGAGGTCAATTGGATACCACAATCGTGGTATCTCAAAATTAAGGTCTATGCCAACAAGCCAACAACAATTCAACAGCTGAAAGATGAGATAATAAGGCATATTGGTGAGATCAAGGAGCAACTATGCAGAGACGTCATCAAAAATTTTGACCATCGAGTGGAGGTGTGCAGCCGAAGCCTTGGCGGACATTTAGGCGATATTATTTTTCAAACATATTTGCCATCACTCATATAACATGATCCAATAGTAAAATCAATAGATTTTCACCAATAAAAGTGATTTATTCAATCCTAACTTCAATCCGTCTTAATGGAACACCCTTTATATAAATATATATATATATATATATATATATATATATATATATATATATAAGTAGTAACTCTCTCATAGTATGCATTTAGTATAATATACAAGTGTTTAATTCCTTGCACAAAGGAGCCTTTTAATTACAAACCTTGATTGGTTAATACCTTCGGACCGTACGCCAAGAAACCTGTAATCAAGCCACTTTACCAAACCCTTATAGGATCGCCTTGCAATCAAAACAAGGCCTACTTACGCCAAACCTATAAGTCGCGACTTATGTATAAATACATACGTATAAATCTTCAAATACTTTTCACTTAGTTTTATTAGAAATGTTAAAACATGAAAGATCCAATATTTAATTAAACAAAACACATTACATTTATATATATATATATATATATATATATATATATATATATATATATATATATATATATATATATATATATATATATATATATAAATATATATATATATATGTACATATATTATCTTTAGTATATAAATGTAATGCCTTTAAATGTTTAACCAGTGTAAAATTTATTCGCTCCGAAGATTGTCAAACGTGTTTGGAAGCTCAGCTAGCTAAAATAAACCATGAATATCGGAACACTTATCTATAACCTTTGGAAAGACCAAAAAAGAATAATAAGGAAATTAGAAGGGCGAAGAAATAACCTTTTAAAGGTTTAACTCGACTTGTTCTTTAATAAAACATCCATAAAAGAAAAACTACCTAAATATACAAATAAATAAATATATATATATATATATATATATATATATATATATATATATATATATATATATATATTATATATATATATTTTACCTTACAGAGTTCTTTTGAAGAGTTTGCGGGTGAATTGACGTGCCCCAAATGTGTCTCATCTCCGACTAGTCTGCCGAAATATGCCTTGTCAGCCTCAACATTTTACCTGATCTTTCTTCCGAGTACCTTTTCGCTCTTGTCCTAATAAATTCACCTTAGAAATTAGAAACTGCGTCTGTTGGATGCTTACAACCTCTATGCAAAAAACAAAGTATAAGGGAACTAATAGCTATTAATATTGCATTACTGTTTCTATAACTTTTTATTTACCGTATATCATATTTATACCATAAATGAAAAACATAACTTTAAAAACTTTTTAAATATTTTTACTATTCGCATCAAAATAATGTTATTTAACATAAATGGGCTAATTTAAATACCCACAAAAACAAATTTTACGATTAAAATTGACTTTCTCAATTTAAGAGAGCCACAAACAATTGGGAAATAACACTTTGAATCCATAGACAAGACAAGGGGAAATTTTATTACAGTGTCATTTTTGTGGTCGATGTTTTATCAAACATGGCGATATTACCAATAAATTGATGAAATTACCGGGTGACCCACAAAAAACACCACTCACGAATATTTGAATAAAACTGTTTATTTATTTTTTTTCTTTTCTTTTTTAAGGTATACAAGGAGCCTTTGTGCAGGAAATATTGTAACACTATTCTTCCCCAACATGTCTTGGTCAACTAAGGAAGAGACATTTTGCTTGGAGTGCTATTTTGCCAAAAAAATCCTACACTCAGTGGAAGCAAATTTCGGAGAAAGTTTCGGTCACGTCATGCTCCATCAAAAAGCAGAATTTTTTACTGGGTTCAGAAGTACAGACAATATGGAACTGTGCAAAATCTTATTCTAAAGATCTGTGGGACGCTTTTTCTGGTCGGAGCGTGAGTGCTAAGATAGAAAGGAACATTGATGCTGTACGGAGTCAGTGAGGCGGAGCCCAAAGAAATCACTTAGACGACTCATTCAAGAGCTGGGAATCTCTCGAGAGTCTTTGAGGTGTGTTCTTAAATCAGTTCTTTATTTGTATCCTTAACTGATGCAAAATAAAGCAAAAAGTACGGTGGTTGACATGGAAAACACGTAACCATGTATGAATGGTTTTGTGATACAATCGAGGACAATCCAAAGTTGTTCGATCATGTTTGATGCTCTGACGAAGAGGCCTTTCTGCTGTCAGGAAATGTAAACAACAAAAATAATGTTTATTGGGGTACAGCCGCACCGGAGCATGTGTTACAGAGGTCGTTTCACTCAACAAGGTTTACAGCATGGGTAGCAATCTATAAAAATGGAATCATCACCATATATTGGTTCGAATTCAAAAATGAGAGACTTCAAACGGTGAATACGGAGCACTATGTGGCAGTGCCGAGAAAGTTTCGGGCATCACTGGGACGAGGCAGAGGGATAGATCGAGATGAACAGTGGTTCTTGCAAGAGAAAGCCACCCTCCACACATCATATGACTAACTAGCCTGCTGAGAGAGCAATTACAGGAGAAAATGATCAGCAGGAAGTGTGACATTCATGGGCACAGCATTCACCGGACGTGAACCGTACATTATCTCATGGATAATGTGCACCAAAACAACTTTCGAACTATCGGTGAACTGAAGGGCAGCAATCACCAAAGAGGAATGTGTTCAAGTAATTGACACTTTTGCGCAACGTATGCAAGTTTGCCTACAACGTCGCTGATACTATTTTTAACAGCTTTTGGAAAAAACATGCTTTTTTTTAAGCGTATTAATGTGTATTGTGTTTAGCATGATGCAGTCCTCTGCATATAATTTTTTTCTAGAAGTATCTGGCATCTTTGGCAATGGTCTGTGCTGCAGATGACACTCAGTGCTACGCTATACGTGAGTGGAGAATGTTGTGTCTCCGCCATAACGCATCAATAATCTGCAGCTTTTTGTTCTTAGTGATTCCTGCTCAGTATTTTCCTACGGTCGCTTTGAAATGCCTGGAAAGTAGTGTACTGGTGAGGAGAAACCCTGTATTCTTGCGTGGAGACAAGAAAAAGTTCCGATTAAGATTATATGTGTACGTACAGGAAGAGCAAAGGCAACCATATTGAGACTGCTTGCAGCAGCCCGGAGACTCCCACCTAACGCCATTCCGGAGAACAAATTTGGCGGTGAAGGTAAAGGAAGACTTCTGCTGCTACAGAAGTGTTCATGAAAAGAGAATTGGAGAAGAACCCTTGACTGACAGCACCCAGAAATGAAGGAATTGCATCATGGACTGTTACGAAACGTCGCTGTTAAAACCATTCGGCATCGGCTGCAGAAGGACTTGGGGCTTCCTGCCATAAAGCCGCCGCAAAACAGCTTATGAAAGACCGCATGAAGAAGCAACGTCGTGCATTCGCAATTTCCGAGTGTTTCAGATGGGGTCTATCACGGTTCAATGCAAGTCGTCTTCCGATTGGTACAACCCAAGATACACTGTATCGACAGTTAAACACCCCGATTCAGTGATGGTTTGGGGTTCTTTTTCTGGTGAGAAGGAAAGGGCGGGCCTTTCTTCCTTCCAAAGAAGCAAAAGATGAACGCTGATCGTTATATCGACGGTTGAATGGCCATATGTTGGAAATGTTCACCATTCACGAGTGTGAAATCTTTATGCATGACAGTGCTCCCCAACATACGGCCAAGAAGGACACGGAGTGGCTCCAGGTGACAGATTGAGGTGTTAGAGTAGCCTGGGAATACTCCCGACCTCAACTCCATAGAGGATTGTTGGCAGAAAATGAAAAAAACATGTGCGGGAAGAAGACTTTAAACCTGGATACCCTCCGGGCAGAGCTGATGAAGGGGTGGTGCACAGAGATGTCCTTGGATTACTTCAGGAACCTAAGCGATTCCATGCCAAAACGCCTTAACATGGTCATCAAGAATAAGGGCAACATGACTAAATACTAAACTATGTGGTTACTATATATTTTTTTAGTACCTTACTCTAAATTTCAAGCTAAAGTTTTACTTTTCCTTAAAAATGTGGTAGGTCTCAAGTCATTTTGCCGTGACTGTACAATGGTTTTATAATAATTGCACTCAGGATTTTAAGAAAACATGCTCACCCCTTACTACGATACCAATTGTAATAAATAATTCAACCAGGGTATAGCTACAACTACATATAAGCACATTTACAACGAAAAAAGAAATTCATATTACCTTAAACTAAGGTTCCTGGTAGATATGGCCAAGGTAGATCATTCAATAACTTAAAAATTCCCGAAAAAAATTCAGCAGAGGCACATCGGGCCTTGGTTACACCAGATAGGGGCGTATATTTATAATAAGGGTCCAAGCAAGGACCGAGAGTTAGTTATACCTATGTACATGAAATAATCACACAAGAATTAAGGTAGGTCTAAGTTTCATTGGAGCTAAAATCCACGGGGTTGCTACTTAGGCTATCCGCTATAACATTTTCTGAGCATTTTAGATATGAAATTTTGAATTGAAATACCTGCAAAAATCGTCTCCAAAGCATCAGTCTATCGTTATTATTTTTCTATGTTTTTCAAGTACGCCAGCGACTTGTGATCTGTTTCAATGGTAAACTCTTTGCCTAATAATAATTCTAAATTTTTTGATTCACCATACAATAGCGCGGGCTTCACGCTCGATTACAGCATAATTCTTCTTACGCAGTAACAGTTTTCGGCTAGTGTATGCAATGGGAAAATACTTGTCATTAGCTCCGTATTGGACTAACACGCAACCTACTTCTTCGTTGCTAGATTCTGTCTTGATGCCAAAAGTTCGGCTGGATTAGGTAACCACAGGATCGGGGCAGACGCGAGTTTACATTTGAGTTGATTAAAGCTGGCAACTGAATACGGGGTCCAGTCGAGTCGATCGAAGATTTTCTTCTTTGGAAGATCCCATAAGGAGGCGCAAAGCAAGGCAAAGTTCGAAATAAATTGATGTAGAAGGAGGTAGAGGCCATAATTCCCTTAATTGCCGTTTGTTAACGCGTAGCGGCATTCTCGCGATGCCTTTAATTTTTCTTCCTGCGGCGCCAATCGTTGGTTCCTTATGCTACATCCCAAGTAGTTGATTGTGTCGAAGGAAAAATAACACTTGTTTGGCACGATAATAAGTTTGTAGCTTCTCGACCTTTATAGTAGAGAATAAAGGGCAGTCAGGTGGGTTTCTCAATCATTCGTGGCAACATACATATTATCAAAATAGAAGGACACATTAGGCAATCCGTCTAAAATATGTCTAATTATCCGGTTGTAGTTGCTACAAGCGGTGACGAGGCCAAACGAAAACCTTCTAAACTCTATTAACCCTTTTTCGGTGGGAAATGTAGTAAATCTCTTTACACTGTCATTCAAATGGTTCTGATAGTACGCTTTTCATAAATCCAGTTCTGAAATATAGTTCGCCCGTTCAAACAAGTGCAGAATTTGGTCAATTAAAGGAATAAGCTCCGCGTCAAACACGGTGATCACGTTCAATTTCCTAAAGTCAATACACATTCTGTAGGACTCATCCTGTGTTCTTACCATGACAACGGGAAAACAATAGTTGGATTTGGAAGGCTCAATGATTTGCACCCTTAATAAATTTTCCACTTTATTAAATTCTTCCCTCAGGTCGACAGGCAAGGGGTATGGTTTAGACCTAACTGCTTGCTGGGTCGTCAAATGAATATCGTGCTCGAATTAAGTGGCACATCTAAGTACGTAGGAGCTGACGTCACGGAACCACTCCAAGGTGGCTAGTAGCTGAGTTTTCTGCTGAGGCTTAATTGTTCGCTGATTTTTAGCAACTTTGAAGGAGTCTCCGTTATCTCGGGCACGATGAAAGGGTAATCCTCTTCTTGCTCGACACAGGCATTTTGGACAACCCCCAGGGCAACCAGGGAGAAATTTCCTTTAATGGCCGATTATTCATTACTTGCTACAATGTGATGAATTCCTGCACACAGCTGATACTTCTTAAGGAAGTTGATATGGACAAGCCTATTTCCACTTGGAGTTTCAATCAGGAAGTCTAGGTCGCCACGCTTCTCAACTTACCTAAAGTCACCTTTCCAATGGCTCAAAGGTTTGTTAGTGTCCGTCCGGAGTAATAGCAAAACCTCCATACATACTTGGCCAGGTTTCACGTCGGCGTTATGGTAGGCCAACTCGGAGAATTCTTCCAAATTCTTACGGAGCTCGTTCAAGTAGGAATACGAGGACTTTATTTCCTGGTCTAAACTAACATTTGTAACGAGCTCCTTAAGGACACTCAGGGCTCCACGAACATTCCTACCATAATTCAAAGGGCGTGAATTCCAAAGTAAGATGTGGTATCTCCCTATAAGCGAAAAGAGCCACTAGCAGATAATGATGCCATTCGCTCGGTTGCTCTACGCATAACTTTCGTAGAATCGCTTTGAGATTTCCGTTTAATTCTTCACACATTCTATTGCCAGCCGGGTGGAACGCAGTGGTAGATAAAGGTTTTATCATGGGAAGTTTCCCTACTTGCTTCATTAAATGAAAAGTAAATCGACGGCCGCGATCTGCCAAATTTCCTTGGGTAATCCAACGCGGACAAAAATTGAAATGAGTGCCTCGGCGCATGATACGCTATCTATCCTTCTTAGTAAGACGGCCTCGGGGAATCTGATAGCGAAATCGACTAGGGTGACGATGTAACTATACCACTCGCTAGATGGTGGGTGAATCGAACCAACTAAGTCGATAGCTATGAGACGCACAGGTGAGCGCGAACGCATTCTTTTCTGTTTTCAGATGAGTCTATTTAGTAGCAAATGCGATAGAGAAGGCTATTATTTACCAGAAAAGAGACCAATTTGCCGCCCCCTGTGTTCCTTCGCGGAAGTTAGGCTTTGGTCATTCGAGACCTTAAAAAAGGATTGCAAAAATAATCTTGAATTAGACAACAAAACATATAATACCAATAATTACACTCTTTAGTTATTAATTAATTCATCAATGGGAAAATTATTACTTATGCTGCAAGGGCACAATACTTCTAGTACTAATTCGATGGGGTTTAAGAAGAAACTACAAATGGATCCTAGCCTTAGGGGCACAATAATTCACTTTAGTTATCCCAGATGACTCGGCAAGAGACTACTTGACGAGTGTTAGTCGAAGAGCGTCGGCCCGCCTCGAGGAGGGAAGGAAAAGTGTAAATATCTTACTATTTTTGGAAGGAGGGCGGGGGTACCACAAATTAGACGCTCGGTTAATATTCTCCAACTAGACGCTCAAAAAGGGAAGATTCTCCTGTAGACACTCGAGGGGGAAGAATCCTGTGGGGTTGAGACTGTGCGCTTCTTCTAGAAAGGTCTTTCGATCCTGACGCCGTCGTTCCAAATAAGATCCTAGCTGCGGGCCGGTATGACACCGTGTTCTATCGCTCAAGGATATGCACTGTCAGTGGATGATTCCACAGACGTCTGAAAAGAGGCTGCCAAATACAATCTGTATTTTCTGGGCTTGACTCACTCGGGAGCACCGTAGAAACCATTCAACACCACGACCTGGGGTCTTCTCCAAAGCGGGGAAGGTACGTTTTCGAGACTCTTCCTTGGAAGGATTCTGACGGAATACTTCCACTATTAATTTTGTGACGGGGAATATATAGGCTTTAGCCGAAACTCCTATATTTGCTAACGGAAGCAATTAAGCCCTGCCTCAACGCCTCAGCATTTATAGCTCTGCGGCGGGTTTTGATGGTCCAACTGAACCAATGAAATTCTCCGCTAATCTCGCAGGAAGTTTGCTGACGGAATTTTCTCGATAACTCTCGTTTCACACTACTCCTTTAAACAAAATCTTACTCGATCTTTCTTTATTCGACACAAACAAATAATAGCCAGAAACGAAAAACAAATCGGGGGAGTGCTAGATTTATGTTACAAGAAAGAATCCTCCTGGATATTTACAGATAGGAATTTGACCTCCTTGGTTGGTATACATATAAGAGCGCTTATTTGTCAAAACCTCGTCATTATACACATGTTCTCAAAGATCGTTTGACCTTCGAAGACGTTTTAATTAGATTGCGGGTTTCTAAAAGCATTTATCCTTCGAAGATGTAGTAAATTTAGGGTTGGTCTCTAAGAGCGTTTTCCTTCGAAGACCTTTATTTAGGGCTTGCCTCTAAGAACACTTATCCTTCAAAGACATCGCAAGTATAAGGCGGGTCTCTAACTGCGTTTACTTAGAAGACGTCATCAGTATAGGGATGGTCTCGTAAAGAGTTTATCCTCCGAAGCCGTTGTCATTAGAGGTAGGATGTTTAGAAGAGATTGTCCTTCGAATTCGTCGTTACTATAGATTGGATCTCTAAGAGCATTTGTTCTTCAAACAAGTTGCCATTATAAGGCTGGTCGATAAGAGCGTTTATCCTTCGAAGACGTCTTCATTTTACTGCGAGTCTCTAAGTGCGTATACCATTCGAAAACTTCGTCATTATTGGATTGATCTCGAAAATTAGGCCTTATTCTATAAATAAGCTTCGCAACATGCGGTAAACTCAGTTGCAACGGAATTCGTTTAACGAATCGCCTAAATCCTCTTCGTCAGGTGGATCAAGTATTGAATGGATTCGGGGTGGGAATAGTGTAATTAATAAAATAGGCAATAATTATCAAATATGCTCGAATTCAGAATATTACTGTATTATGCAAGTCTAAGAAAATTAGAATGAAGCTGTTTTGTGAGATGATGCGAAGGAGATAAATAGTAGTTAGGGTAAATCTGTTTTTACCTAAATCTAAATAACAAAAAACAAAAAGAGCTGTGCCATCAACAAAGTAATTAATATAGAGGAAGTGATTATTTATTGAGTTACTATTTTTCTTCGTATTCAATGCGCAATAGCACCGAAACCGTATCACAAATAAATTTGGCAAAGAAAGAAAGTGGTGAAAAATGAGCAATAAAGAGTTGGGCAGTAGAATGGGTGAAGTGTGGAAATATTGAAAGCATATTAACATCCACCACCACAACGGGAGACGTGATGATGTAAAGTAGCCTACCAAGCCGAGGCCCGTGACGATCCTACCAAATGGAAAAGTCTAGAAGGAATAAAGCCCGGTTAGTCTCAATCTAGTTTCACACTGTCGAGCTCACAGGACCGTGAAAGAGTGACGTTCAGCCAGTGTTCAGATAAAGCAGTGAGCATAAAGCGCCCCGTGCAGGTGGAGGAATTTAAGTAATGTGTGGAAGGATATTTCTTTGATTAATGATGACTCAGCCATTTTTCTTTTATTGGAATCGTTACGATGGTAAATTATTTGGGCACTAGGGAAATTTATTATATGATTGGCGTTTTGTCAAGTTGCCCAAATAATTTGCCATTGTAACGATTACAATAAAAGAAAAATGATTGAATCCTCATTAATCAAAGAAATTCCAAATTTCCCTTTGTCCGTAAGGCAGCAAAGATATACTCCCTATGTATCAAATCTCATTCTAAAGGCTATTGATAATCATCTAAAACTAACGCCTCCAGATTAATGTCAGTTGCCTGTTATTATATATTACAGTATTTAATTTTTCTTTGTCCATTTCTCTTAGTTAAAGGCTGAGGAAGATATGGGAAACTACCTATATAAACTATCCCGCTCTAATAAACTTTATGCTCCAAAACAGTGTTTTTTCTTGTAAATTTAATTTACTCGTTATCGAGGAAACTGCTTTTATTTTGTGAAAAAATTCAAACTATTATCTGGCCTCTTGTAAAACGAAATGGTACTCTATGAAGCCGAAATCCAGTTGTTTACTGTAATTTGCAATTATGGGGTGTGGAGGGTATTTGGGTGAGTTTGTCTTCATGAGAGGTTCTGTCAATCTCACTCGATGAAACCGGCTGTGGCCTCGATGAAAGCCTCCAGGCGAACTCGAAACCGACCACATGCCTTCATCCTTCTTTCCTGTTTTAGACCCCTAAAAGCTTTGCTAATTCTGTTATTCAGCTCGTCCTTTGTATTGCAACTGGATTTTTGTGATCGAAGAAATTCTCTAAACACCAGGCCTGGGTCTTATGCTGATTTGGGATGGCGCAGAGCCTTGCTGCCACACGCAAGGTCTCTATGCAGCTACCTGGTTTATACGGAAGTATCTGACGGTTTTCACCTGAGGCCCTCAGGAAATAAGAAAGGTCATATGACTGACCTCAAGGCTGACGATACCGAAGACCAGGATTCTCTCTGGAGATTTCTTCTGTATGACTCTGCGGACGTCCTTTAGTGCGACAGCTAGTCACCTCTTTATCTGGGAGTGGTTCTTTTGTTTTCTTTTCAGAAATTATTTTCCTCGGAAAATAATCACATTGTAGTTTCCCCCAACGGGTGTTTCAACTTGTTTATCATCTTTTCGGTGTAATTCAGTTGCTATTACTGCTTCGCCTTGGATAGAAATTGTCCCTTACTCCTTTTTTATCCTCATGCACCACATGCCGGAAGAGCATTTCAGACAAACATTTATCCATTCCAATGAAAGACATCGAATTTCTGGGATTGTTTTGGGAAAATTCCTGGAGTTTAGCGACGAATTACGGTGTTTTGATGGCGTCTAATCGTCGACCATGTGTTTTACTTTCTGACGTCACCGCGTTGTCGAATTCTGAATATTTATCTCTTTTAAAACTTTTTCCACCATCATTCTGCTGACGTTAAGGAACTCTGATTTGTCATTTCGGACGGATTCTAAGGAGGACTTCATGCCTCTTCAACAAATTGGGAAGTTTAGAATTTCCATAGTCAATTAAATATTCTTCCAAAAATAAAGCCCAAAATCGTTATTGTTTTATGAATACAAATAAGATCGACAACGAAGGTAAAATAAATCGGCGCTCAATTAGCAGTTTAAAATTGCAACCGAATACTGTTTGCCTCAACTTGATAAGTGCCAATTCCTTAAAAAATCTGGTCTAAATAGAAATAAATAGAACCAATATGTTCCTTTAATAAAAGTTTATTAGGAGTTTATTTTAAAAATTTATAACTTTCACCTTTTGTTCCCTATAGCGAAAAAATAAAGAAACTTCCTTTCATATGTAAGGGCTAGGATCAGGAAAGTGTATAGGCTCTTGGTTTTCTAACGTCGAGGTGTCGGGTTCAATCCCAAAGGGGTCCTGACATATGCAAATGTCAGCTCATCTAAAGATTTTGCCACTGATTAGGGGAGGCTCGATGCTTACCCTCGCGGGTTTAGGTATAGAAGTAGTTAGACGCATGACGAATCGCACCCTTGCAGTCTTTCTTCTCCTGTCTTCAAAAAAACAACAGAATATTCTCCCCAGTTCCGAAGAATCCTGCCCATTGGTTTTTGAATATATACGAGGGGCGTTCAATAAGTTTTGCAATTCGGATATGAGAAACAAGACATGAGGAGAAGTGTTTTATTATTTTTCAATATAACTACCCTCGACCTCGATACAATTGCGCCACTTGTCCCTGAGGCTTCGAATTCCCGACAACCAGAAATCTCCTGACTGCTGTTCAATCCACTCCTGGACGGCGAGCTGGACATCTTCATCGTCCCCAAACCGGCGTCCACGCAGTGCAACCTTTAGCTGGCGGAATAAAAAGTAGTCACTAGGGGCCAGATCTGGACTGTAGGGGAGATGATTGAGCTCCTTGAATCCACACTCGCGCAGGGCAGCTTGTGCAACTCTGGCCTTGCGGACTTTGACGACGTTGAAGTCGATCATGGGGCGTGGTTTCTAGGGACCCAACAGGCAGAGACCTTGGTCATAGCCAAATTATCGTGGATGATGTTGATAACACTTCCATGTGATATTCCAAGTTCTCGTTTGATTTCTTCGACCTTCACCTGTCGATTTTCGAGGATCCTCCTCTCCACATGGGCCTCATTGTCCTCGTTGGTCACGTTTGACGGGCGTCCTAGACGGGACTCATCTTCAAGGGACTCACGACTATGGCGGAACTCCCTATTCCCTGCGAGCAATGGTTGCATGGGAATGGGCGGTGTTGGTGTACACTGCAACCATGCGTTCATGGATCTCTTTTTCATTCTTGCCTTCCTTGGTCGAAACTTTGATCACTGCGCGGTGCTCAACCTTCTCCATTGTTAAAAACTTTTTGACTGACGATCTGCTATCAGCTACTGCTTCTTAAATAGACGGGGCAGGAGCGTGAGGCTGAAGGTCCTGACTTGTGATAACTTGTCCTAACACCCCCACAAACAGCCATCCCCCTTCTTCTGTTTTGCCCTACCGATTCGCAAAACCTATTGACCGCTCCTCGTATATATGTATACCACCGATGTGGAACACAACCCTCTTTCCCAGAGGTGGTTCGCGTTTCGACATGATCGCTGGTTAGTGTAAAAGACTCAATACCAGCCAGCCCCTTCCATAAATCGGTTCCTGGTTCCCTTGGCTTCAGCCGTGCTTTTCATTTTTAGCTTTTTGTTAATTTCGCTCTCATGTCAGAGGAATCGTTCTAAGAGATAGGTGGCGGTAATTTCCCACGTAACTACTTTCTAAATTTACTGTGATTACACAAATCCGTCAGATGTTTTTTTGTACTCGCGTTTTTCAACTTCAAACGTTAAGGACCTAACAACCCACTGTTCAACTTTGAGATCTGGATACAAAGTCTGAGTTAAATTAAACAACGGACAAGCAAATTTTCCTTACCTTAAGTTAAGTTTAAGGATTAATGCAAGATTAAGGACTTTTTTTAGTTTGCTGTCATTTTAGCAACAACTTTGCTTTCTTGTTTCATGAGCCTCCTTTTCTGTCTATTATGCTTCTTCTAATCTCATCCTTAGAAGTGTAGATTCAAAAGAACGAATAATTAGCGTTCTACCGAGGAAGCCCAGTTAAAGTCTTCTCACGAAAAATTCTTAAAGAATACAAGTAAGCGAAAGTCTTAGTAGAATTATTTCAAAACAGGTACCACCAATAAATAGAATGAGGGACTTTTGAATTAAGGAGATTCCGCAGAAAGGACAACCAGTAGAAGTTTTCCTTCTGGTTTTCTAAGATCCAGTGAGTTCTTGAACGAGAAGCACCTCTTTTGTCCCCTAAAATGGCTATTGTATCTAAGGGAAAGGTAAATAAGTGTGAATATGGAGGTAGAACAATGTGGGAACTTATTAAAGAAAGTGTTATATATCATGCAAGGGTTGTGTATGCGTGTGCTCGATAAGTAAAAAGAAGCGAAAAGCTGAATGACGGTTTGAAGCGTGCAGGGGGAAGCAAAAATGAGACGTATTTGCAAATGTTTAAAGGTGTATGTAGATCACGATGTCAGTGAGATTCGGTTAAGTACATAGAAGAAGACGAAAAGGAAAGTATAGGTGTAATATTATGGAAGGAGTTAATGAAACGTTTGGAGTAAACCTGAAAGACGATCCATATAAGAACATGAAAATAATATGGAGGGGAATAACAAGGGAGAGGATCCAGGAAATGACTACCCCTGCTGATATGAAGAACAAGAATGGTAGGCTATTTAGAAGCATTGTGATGGTCACTAGTAGATAGCGAGAATAGTTTGGATTGTAGAATATGGGGACGGAAGATGATATAAATATAAATATGATCGGCTTATTTAGTGGTAAATTGGTTGCTTTATACGGCATGGAATAGATAAATATGCTAGAGTTTGTTAGAGCTCTAAAAGATTTGATATATGGAAAGCAAGCCGGAGTAGATGATAAATTCACTCAGATGAAATCAAGTGTTTGTAATTGTATTATGAAATCACTCTTACAACTGTGTTGTAAAGCTTTTAAAAGTAGAAGAGTGACTGAGGAGGACCGGTGTAATGCAGTATTAGTACTGTTGTATAATAGTATAGGTAAGAAAGGTAACTACGTGAAGTTGAGTGTGACAAGCCTTTTAAGTGTTGTAGTTGAATATATGGAAAACTTTGGTTGAACTGATAAGCATGCTAACTGCCGGATTGATAGAGGAAGATACAGCAGGTCAAACAAATGAGAAACAGATGTAAAGTGCATGGTGGTTTCATGGATGTGTCAAATAATTATAAAGTGTAAGACACAGAATCATCAATGTAGCAGCAGGGAATGTATGGTTGAATGATAAAGGTTGTGTGATGTCACGATATGTTTTTAATATTGTTCTGGTTGGAGTACTGAAAGTAGTATCTGCGTTGTTGTATTCTGATGAATTTGTGTTGGTTGGAAAGTGAGAGGGATTTGGATATCTTGATTTAAGTTTTAGCAGGGTGTGTGGGTAAGAAAGTGGCTAATGTTGAATTCAGAGTGAGATTATTGAGTCGCATTATGTTCACGTGTATGGAGACAGACTTGAACGAGTGCAGAAACCTCAATTACTAAGGATGTATTGCAAATTTTAGTGGTATTGTGGAAGTAGATGACGACCACAATGATTTAAATGGCAAGAAGGTCTCGGTGAGAAAATAGAATTAGTAAAAGTGTATGATAGTGACAACTTCGTTCTATGGGAGTGAAACTAGGTTATGGAAGTAGAGGAAAACTCTTGATTGAGATCAGTGCAAATGGACAACTTGAAAGGGCTGATTGTTTCGACAAAGTTTAAAAGATTAAGAACGAGTGGGCACGAGAAGTTTACGATAAGAAGGATGAGAATGAGGTTGTGATTTAGAGATTTCTGATGGGATGTGAACACATAAAAAAGAGATAGAAAAAGAATCTTGAATAGAATGTAGATGAAGAATGTCAGGTTGTATTATGGGTAGGAAGAACGCGTAAGGATCGGTTAATTAGACTGTACAACAATAAAAAAACCGAAATGAGAATAATCTTTTCTATTTAGCACACTACATCCAGGGACGACTCCAATACACCCAAATACAAAACACAAACTCCTGAGTTCTCAAAGGAGGAGTATTTCCTCAATACTTTTCAATATCTACACCTCAGATATAGCAATCCCCCATAAACAGTAAAAATTGTCACCTACGCAGACGGCAACACAATACTCTTCTTACACAAGAAACCAGAAACCGTTGCACAACAGATACAACCTTACCTCAACAAAATTCACAAATGGACAAGAGAAAACTCACTAAAGCTAGACGCCACCAAACAATCACCACTGTCTTCACACCAGACCTTTTAGTATACAACACAACCCCAAACCTAAACATACAAAACATAATACTAACCACCACAAAAGAACCGAAGATCCTTGGCCTCACTTTCAACCCCAAACTCACATACTTGAAAGCATACAAAACACAACACTCAAGGCCAAGAAAACACTCAAAATCATCAACGCACTCACAATTACCCACTGGTAAAAACCAAGAAGACGCTAATTAACACATAAAAAACAATAACAAGACCAGCACTAGAACACGACAACACAATCTGGTCCCTAATTATTTCAAAAAGCAACACCAAAAAACTACAAACAATACAAAACACAGCCCTCTGCACTGCCACAGGATTCACTCTTAAAACAAACACCCTATTACTACACGACGAGACGAACTTCCTACCAATCAAAAATCACCTAAAACTAGACGGATCACAATTCAAGCAAAAAACGCAACATCCAAATCATCCCCTTCACCCAATCACCAGACAACCTCCCAATCACCGATACAAAAACTACACCACAAAAATTAAACCAACAACTACACTTCCAACTTAGACACAGACCCTAGCACAACAACAGAAGATACAATCAAGCCAAACATAAAAACAATCCACTCTCAGATCACATAACAATACTTGACACACTGAACCCACAACAAAATATTAAGTGCACCACTTCCAACCATACACATCTCAGAACAAACGCTGATAAAGCAGATCAGAAGAACACTAGCACAGATGCGAACAACCAAATCACCACTCCTGACATCATACATGCACAATATATCTCTCACCAATCATACAAAACCAAACTGTTCCAAATGACTAACACAGATACACGACACCACACATCTTTTCAACTGCCCGCAAAAGGAACACAGACCTGGAACGGGTGGATCTCTGGGAGAGACCTCGGGAGGCGGCGAATCTGCTCCTGCGATTGTCCGGTGAGCACCAAACCAATTTAAAGTGAAAAAATCATTTAAAAAAAAGCGATATATATATATATATATATATATATATATATATATATATATATATATATATATATATATATATATATATATATATATATACGCTAGCTAAAAGCGGCAAGAAAAAGACGATAAGATAATTGACATGAATCAGACAGTAATATCTAGGTTTAAATCATTTCCTTGATACCTGTGTGTCTGCTTTGTAGAATTAGAATAATGGCATTATAGTATGGAAAACTGCACTGCATATTATATCTGCTTCGACATCAATGAAAACATTACTCTCAAATCTAAGAACTGAGCCATGTACATTTCCAACTTAAATTTGAATTTAGGCAAACAACTGCTGTGATATGATGTGAAATTTATACTTTATAAAGTATCATAATATTAATTTATAATACATTTTCACCCAAATCAATATGGCCTATTTTTGCTCCCTTGATTCAGAACACAAACCAACCAAGATAAACAAATGAAATTAGCACTACTTTGGTGAAGAAGAAGAATGAGAGGAGAGGTGATTAAACTCTCAATAATGCGACAACATAAAAGATATTTCTTTTTAATTTTACGAAAATGAGAAGAGGAAATAATTTCAAGTTGTACACTCGAAGTGTTGATGGAATCCTCAAAGTAGAGTTCTTTTTCATGAAGCTGTAACGTTTGTTAAATGTTGCCTTAATTAATTTGATTATGCTTACTTTCACTGCATTCACCATTGTTTGAATGAAGGCTTAAAAGATTTAAATATGAAATTACCGTGAAGAGGGGGGCTTTTTAGGACTCCCCCAACATTTTTTGGCAGACTTCTTTCAACCGTATCACGCTATATGTACAACGGTAATTTCTTAATGTAAAATTTGGTATTTTCAAACTATTTTAAAAGATGATTGGCATTCGACCAAGGTAGAGCTGCCAAATTAGATAACAAATGTTGTCATTTAGTTGAGGTGGCCAATGGCGAGCGCAAGTTTCAAGCTACTCTCCTTATGGATTTTAGCTCATAAATAGTTATGTATTATCAGTTTTTCCGCTTGGAACATTTCCTGGCGCGCACTTTTTCCCCTCGTGCGGAAACAAAGATAAAAATTAACCTTTTCTTACATTCAGATAGCTGGAGATATTGTAACACCGATGGTTAAATTACATTAGAAGCTTCAATGATTTCTTGCACTTTAAATAATTTCAATTTTTCACAAGAGAATGAAATTGATTAAGCATTCCACTGACGTTAGTGACAACCATCACTATGTGAAGTAGTAAATTGTTACTTTCTTTTGCTGGAGGCTAAGTCATCTTTAATAATATGAACCCATTTATTATCCGTTTTTCTTCGTTTTCTCTCTTTTTTTATCCTTGCTGCCTTACTGGTCCTCAGACAAGGCATTTATCTATAAATGAAAATGTAATTGTCATTACTAAATTCTCTTTTACTCCTGCAAAACATTTATTAAATAACACCGAAGAAAATTTAACAATTCTAGTAGCTACTGCATGCAATTTCTGTCGTCGAGGATCCACGGCAAACTGCCACCATGGAAATAGCCCCGATACATATGCTTAGCCTAACTTTAAGCTATTTAGATAAAATCCAAATTAAACAGAAAACATCAACTATCAAACCCATATCAAACTAAAAAGCAAACCTCATGATCAGGGTGTTGGAGGGCGGCCCGCCAACCTCATGGGCCGAATCATGCATCCAGCACCCACAAACTAAATACTCTATAGTGGCCCCGCCTGTTCTACTAGTTTCATAATGATACAGTCAGTTGAGCACGAACTTCACCGAAGTACAAAGGAATAACGGTAAGGAAATCACTCGTCATGATACCAGGATATTAACTTGAGCGAAGTTCTCTTAAAATACAACATTGAAAGCCACGTGCTGCATACAATGGGGCACCATTTAGTGGTCACATTAACGTTTAGGATATCGTTTCATCAAAGGGTGCTGTGTCCCAAAGTGTCACATCGTATGGTCTAATAAAGATGACACCAACAATCTTGGTGGTGTCCAAGATTTCGAAGCCGAAGCGAGGCATCAAAAAATCATATGTGTTACGCTTCAGGTTAGCTTCCTGAGAAACATTAGCGACGTCACCTACCCAAGAGGTACGTCACGGCCTCTTGCATCGGTAATGTTGAGATTGGCTAGAGAAAAAATAAGAGCCGTTGACGGAGGAAGAAACAGTGAAGTAACTCCAGTAAGTGCATAATGCGCCCCAACGTTGTGCGATGAACGGTATCTCTCAGACATCTACATACATGGCCGCTGTTTAAAGGAAACTTGTGTAAGGCAATATTCATTAAGCCTAGACAGTGGTAAACTAGTCCACCTTCCGTGTTTACGCTGTCCGCGTATGCATAAAACATGCACTCGTAGTCTAGCTTAGAATGATCAGACAAGCGGTAAAAGAGTAGATAAATAGTCGTATCAACCTTTCATATGTTGCTTACCATGAAACGATGAATGATCATGGCGCAAGTACAAGAGACCCTAAGGCTCTTAATATGCAGTTTCAGAGGGGATCATCTGCCAAAAACAAAAGCAAGGAAACGGTGCTATTTATCCACATTAAAGTAAAAACATTTAGCAAAATCTTTAGTTGGGGTCAATCTTGGATACCAGAAAAAATGCAATAACAAACGCTTGACCAAAGAAAGTAGGAAGCTAATTTTCTAAATAACGATGATGTGCTTCAAAACTGGTTGGATTCAATACTCTAACCTTGGTATCTGTGCCACGCCAAAAGATATCGTAAAGTAGTTAACAAAGAAAATCTTCCGACAGCACCGAGGTAATACGCAAAGCAAAGAGAGAAACACCGAGGACACCGTCCTGCTGGACGCCGTCTGACTTCTTGCTCTATTGGACTGGATAGAGATTACACCCACCCATATGTAGCATCGACGAGCTCGCAGAAACTGAGAGAAATGGAGGAGGGGGGGGGCGTCTTTTTGCCATCATAGTTTGGAGTGTTCTATGTAGGTGAGATAAGGTGTAGGAGATTGCCTACAACAGCAGAGGTACTCCTGCCCATCCAGCGACGAATGTGTACCGGGTATATTTAAGAGTTGTAATCTGGTTCCCAAGAAGGCAAATTGTGGAAGCCTGGATTTCATAGTGGGCTTATGGATGTCTGCGGTAATTGATTCCCATTCACAACCTAAATAAAGGCTGATTATTAATAATAAGGTGGGGTTATACGCATGCACATTCGTTTCCATACACATTACTCTTGATAACGGGTATGAAAAACAAGGTCAGCTGACCATAGTCGCGTGCTCTCACTTATTCTGATTCATGACCTTACGACTTTCGGACCTTCACAACTTTAAATAATTCCCGGACGAACCTTAGGAGGACATTGGCAATTGTATTAATCAAAATGAAATTTAAAATAACATAAAGGTTTTGAATTTTGTTAGAATCGGACGAATACTTACCATGTTATTGGCAAATAATTCCCTGGCTAACCTTGAGAGGACTTTGGCAATTATATCATTTGAAAGACAATGTAAAACAAGACAAGAGTTTCAAACTTTGTTAAAATCGGCCCAATAGTTACAATGTTATCACCTAAAAAAACAAAGCAAAACGGTGACTAACATATATTTTTGGTTTTAATTTTTCATAGCATTAATGGTTTTCTTTTTATTAATTTTATAATAATTAGTGTGTTTCCGGTATGTTAGAGAGTAAGCAAATCAATGACTCAGTGCTTCTGTGTATGAGTTTGTTACAGTGTGTTGTCCCATTAACGTTATTTATTTTTAATTTTTATTTGATGATGGAAGGAATTTATTTTAATAAATTAAATCATATATAACTAAAGTCGAAGTTTTGTGAGAATAACTGTTTTCAGTTTGCTGACAAAATATTTTCTCATTAACTTGAAACTGCTTAATTTTACTTAAATATTAATTTACATTTATGTTACTTTTTGGAAAAATTAGAAACGTTTTCTCAAAATGTTCTACTCTACTCTTTTCTTCTTATCGGTCAGAAAAATTGTCCAACGCAAAGCACAATTGCAGCATGAGCTCGAGTTTGGGAAATATGGCTTCACGTGGATGATAGAAGGATCTGCGAACTCCCTACCATAGTGTGTTCAGTAGCTCCAAGTCTCCCACAATGAATTTATATGAACTAAAATAAGTTAAAGCGTAATTTTTAATTAGTTAATATTAAGTTTGCCTTAAAAACATTAAGGTCATGGAATGCCAAAGAAGCCCAGGTAAAAGGAAGTTAGTCAGATGCTCCTTTGATTCCAGCTCTTGCTTTGGAGATATATTCCTTGTCTTACTTTAAGGTGGCATGGATAAATGCGAGATGCAAAATGCTACATACTATTGTAGAAGAATTTATTAGGCCAGAAGATGCGAGAATGGTTAAATATGTTTGGTGGCGTAGATAGTGGAAAGAAGATTGAATTAATACCACTTTTTTGAAAATATCATAAGATTTCGATTTAATCTCACTTCAGAAAATAATTTTCTTTAACTGATCGCGGCACTGAAGAAAGCAGGAAAGTTTTTTCTGTGCATATTGCAGATGCTTCCCTATCTGATGGTTTTGGTTAGTTACAGAGGAAAAGATGAAATTCGGGATGAATTTATCTTCTACAATACCCTTTCAAGTACTACTACTGAAGAAGCCATCGTTAATAGAATTAACATTTTTTCATGAAACATGATTCAGACTAGTTGAAGTGTTTGGGCGTGTGTACTGATAGAAATTCTTTAATGATGTGAAGTATAGTTGGTTTTATTACTTGCATTAAAGCAGAAAAGCATGTTTTTATAATAATTTACCTTTTTATATATCGAAAAAGACTTGTTTCTTAGTGGTTGTTACTAGACCTCCAAGCAGTTGTAAAGGATGATATAGAAATTGTAAATTTTGGTAAAACCAAGGCTTTAAACTAACGTATTTTCCATTAAATGACCAAGACTCGTTTTTTCACTATGATGTCTGCTGGATATCTCTAGGATAGTTATTGAACCAAAATATGAAATTGAAATATTCTATGTAAGAAACAACATGGCCTGGTAAACAGTTTTAAAGATGTGGCTTGGCTTGCAAAATTTGCTTATATTGGCAACATCTGCATGCATCTTACTCAACTGAATTCAGACATGCAGGGTCAAAATAATACCATGATGAAATCAGTAGAACGATTGTAAAATTCTAGAGAAAAACTTGCTCTTTGGAGAGATAAGTTGAATAAATGAAAAGGGACGGCTTTAAAGTACACTAGGCTGACATCAAAAATATGCTCAAAGATCATCTGAAGAACCATTAGTAGGAAATGCACAGTTATTTTTCAAAACTTTTTTCTTAATAAGCATAAGTGAATCATGAATGTTTTAGAATAAACATCATAGAATATGGATCAGATATTCATGGGTTTCTAGAACTTATTTATCTTTAGAAAAATCAAGTGTACAAACACCACTTTGACATCCTCCAGTATTCATAAACTTTGACCTAAATCAAGGATAAGCCCATTTGAAATAGCGAAGCGGAAAAAGCTATTCTTCCTTTTCCCAGAAAATACCATTGTGAACAAAACTTTTTAACCCTTGTTGCGAAAAAACTACAGCAAGGAATCACTTTGATCTACAACATAATTGCCCTGTGCTCTACGAATTAGCATAAACCCAAATTTAGAGGATTTTATAATTAAAGCAGTTTCGTGGTAGCCACTGAGTTTAGTAAAAACTTTATATTTTCTCTTGAGAAAGTTTTTAATTAACATAGGTGGGCATTAAATACATTTAAAGTATTTAAATACTAAATATTAAATACATGAGAAAAATGTATTTAGATATTAAATACTAAATTCATTAAATGTATTTGGATACATTTTTAAATGCATTTCAAATACATGATATATAATGACTCTTCTTACTCTTTTGAAGAAGCTGAAGTTGCCATGCAGCAGTTAAAATAACGCTGAGCGCTCTCACTATACAACCGAAAACAACTGTGACCATCTGTTAACGGAATTTGAACTGATGCAAGCAAGTTTCCCTCACCGGCTCACCGAGACAAGCGTTTGTGTCATACAGTTGCGATAAGCTAAAACATACATTACACTTTCTTAACAGCTATATAAACCTTTTATCAGTAAACTATTCGCAAAAATTATTTAAATACATTGTATATAATTACTTTCAAAAGGATTTAAATACTAAATTTGAAATACATGGATTCAAATGTATTTAAAAATACAATTTTGAATACATAAATGTATTCTAAATACTACCCACCTCTGGTAATTAATCTTTTATGATCGATCGTTAAAAAAACTCAAATATATTTAACATTATTCTTAGTTTATCTCACTTGTTTCTTACAGTATTCTATTTTAATTTACCTTTAATTCAATTAGACTTTTAATAAAAGTTAAGCATTAAAATAAAATCTCATTTTCATAAAACGCGTTTTTATATTTTGTACTTTTAACATTTATTGAAATTCATTGAACGAGTTAGTAATATAATTTTATTGAATAAAAATTATAAAATTATAAGTGTATGTAATAAATCAAAAAAATTGGTAATTAACACGAAAGGTACAAGCCTTTAAACTTGCTACGGCAGAGACCAAGAGTTTTTTACGGCTGCAAACCAAATACTTGGGAACCACTGGCCTAGACTAATATAACCACAAGAGGAATAATTAAAAAATAAGATGAAATATTAAAAACTAAATCAATTATTTATTTTATAGCAAAGGGAGTGTAAATTTCAGTTCGAAAAATATATTAAGTCCGGATGCATAAATCAAATACATAAAATAATTAGTTTATAGTGACAAGTTTACAATGAAATTTACAATTTATTGATTAATTAAATATATGAAATTGAGTAAAAAGAATGAAAATGATTGAGTTAAAGGCAATTTTACAATGTAATGTCGGAAAATAAAAATATATGGCATCTAAATTTACAATATTTTTAATCTAATAATAAAATTTCAAGCGGAATTTTAACAATTACATTGCAATCACTAAGGGAAACGAATAACATCGGGCAGAGTCACGATTAAATCTGTCCCTCACATTGAATGACACCCTTGTACGGAAATCGAGATTGAGTTAAATCATTTTTAATGTTATTTTTTCGTAACTACAAACATAATCTGTAGAAAGGTTTTCGAAATTTTAACTTCGGCTTTGGAGAATTATAGGTAAAATAGTATTGACTAATATTCTCAATGATAATATATGTATAATAGTAATTATGTGAATATTTCGATACAAGAGACACTACATGACTGCTTCCATTAGAAAATCTTACCTTCCTTTCAATTAAAACAGAGACCATGAATCGATCGAAATATGTGCCAGTTCTAATGAGCTGACTGAATGCCAAAGTAAACGAAGAGAGAAGTATATTCTGACGCAAACGAGGCACTGTTGGATGGTACAGCTGTGGTAGATCTCTGAGTGGTGGTAAGCCGATGAAATCGTGCTTCTGAAGTAAAGGTTACTGAGAACCGAAGTCGAGACAACCCTCTACATGCAGAGACTGTTCTTGCTCGGCTACATCACTAAAAAGTTAACAGAAATTGGGCTCATATATAATATTAAAAACGTTTGTATATAATCGTAAAACAAAAGGTGTTATTCTTCCATTATACGAATATAAAACACTCGTCAGACCTTACTGGATATGCAGATGAGTTTTGATCTCCTTACCTAAGAAGGAACATCTTGGACTGTAGAAAAGCTTTAGCGTAGAGCCATGAAATTAGAATGCGAACTTAGGACTTAGGTAAAGGAAGCAATTCTAGTTAAAGAACTGAGCGGCCACTAGAAAGAACTATCTTTTACTGTCGTCGTATGACATTATATTACATCAATACCATATTATATATATGGGGGAGGGATCAATAACCTAAAGGCGAAGAGATAACAGGGACGGAACACTACCAGGTTAGACGAGCTGAGTAGCGAGAAGAGTGCAACGAGTTCAGATAAATTATGGGCAATTAAAATGCTCAAGGTTATTTAAAGAGGCATGTTTCCAAACTATAATTTTATTTACATAAAAATAATGAGAAAATTGATGGGCATAATTACATCAGATGAATTAATGGGCAAAATTTACACCGGTAAACGAGGGGAAAATTGTAGTCATGAATCAGACTATGAAGCTAAAATTAATGTGTAACGGGAGGGGACTATTCAAATGGGGGGAATTAACGCAAATGGGTTACTGAAGGGGGAGAGGGGTTGGCTTACGGAAGATTCCGGGCGAGATGACTTGGTAAGGCGTCACGGATGTCTTCTGCACTTGATGCGAGGGCGCTCTCAACTTTTGAGCGGGAACTTAAAGTGATGACGGTTCTTCAAAAAAAAGAGGGCTGGTAACGCATGGTCCAGGGGAGAGTATTTCGGCCACCCGACTTCTTTTATCAACAGGAGTTGATGAGAGAAGTCGGAAAAATCACTTGGTAGCGATCGTTAAATGGAATTACCTCACTGGCTGGGGCTAATTCCAATACACAAATAGTTCAGCTGACACTTTGCTTTGTTGTTAGCACCTGACTGGGAACTAAGGGGAATCTTCTTGGGTCCTGGCGAGACTTTTCAACTCTGTGACGGTTTCAGGGGAAACGAGCAATATATATATCTGAGGCTGTTCCCACGGGGGGAGGGGGTTAGTGGGAAACAGCTCTACTCTCGAATGGCTTCGATCTTCTTGCTGAGGTTATTCTCACCCGTGTAAAGGTGAATCGTGGTGGAGGTGGTTCGACGCTACCGCTTGTGGAAGGGGAGGTGGGTTAGGCTTACCAATTTAAGCCTAACAGAATCTTCTCCAGCACATGGAACTTCCGTGCTGGAAATGAATTTCCACGTGGAATTCCTCCACATTTACTAACAAATGATTCAACACTGCGAGAGCACAGAAAGTTTTATAAAAAAAAATGATTCAATAACGAAAGAATTTTTCAACGCTCAAAGTTGACAGCACCTTAGTCAATAAATTTACGAGGAAAATTGATACATATTTATTTAATATATAAAATTACTAAAAAGGGAAAATTGCTTAAAATTATATATATTTTTTCTCATCTTTCCCGTCCAGTGATCTTCTCTTCCATTCTCTACCATTATTGGAGTGGCCTTTTCGTGAAATAGGTACACCAGATACCACAGGCTATTTCTATCTTTGATTTTTTACAAGACGAAGTCATGTAATCGTGCTGGCCTACAGAAGATGTTGAATTTCTCAAAGTAGATTGCTTCCGATAGTATCTACAATATTATCTCCCCTATCTTCTTTGACTTTGATAGTTCTGTATGAACTCAAATACTTCATCTCATGTGAATGAGAAGTTGATTACTGACATGGATTATGTGGTATATTATCGCTTACTGGTATTTTATCCGACTAATGGTATAAGAATTTACTTGGAAACCTCATGCAAACTGCAAACAAGGAAATCTGTGAATTCATTTCCACTATACATGCAGCCTACGTCATCTCCTTACGTCATTCAGATATGTCAGCAGTGACACTCCTCTTCCCTCTCACAGTTTACCCAAGTGTGAAAGAACATATCGATTATCCGAACCCTGTGTGTCTATGCAAATTTCAAAGTAATCAAAATTTACATACTATGGCATACGTCCGAGCTTTCACAAATGTTTGTTACAAAACAGGAAAAACTCTTTCGATACAACCTAGGAATATAGCTGCGCGTCTATCCTATATTCGGAATCTATAATCTATTTGAAACAGAGGAAGTTGAGACTCTCCTTCTGCTCATAGGAAACACTACCTAACTCTATTTTTAAAATGCCAAGTTGACTGAGCAAAATGTATTTCTACCTTTCATCCATGACAATAGACTTTGCTGCCATACAGGGGAAAAGTTAAGCACAATTTTCTTTTTTCTTTAAGTTAGCCTTCAAACGTTTTATTTCCTTTTTTCTTGGCTTCCGTATCCTTCTTGAGTGGGTCCTTAACCTTCGTTTTGTTTCTTGAGGGATCTTCATAAAAGTTTTTAGATTGTGTTTTGAACGCAGTACCTCTGGATTAGATTTCCATTACTCTAGCCACACGACCAGCCTAAGTCCGTCTTATTGTTGGTAATTTCATCGGCCTTTATATTATCAAGTTAGAAGGAATTTTTCCCATACATTTACGCACCCTTACACAGGTCCCTTTCTAGAAAGCGGAGCGAATTTGAGGATGGGGAAGAGACGAGTCTGGGATTTCTTTAATCGAGGAGTAGTAGCTCTCTCTCCTACGGCCTCCGAGTCTGCGAGATGATTAGGGCGAATTTAGAGGGATTGAGGAGAGCGAACGAAGAAGTCTCTAATCAATTAGTAATGGCTTCTCCTTTGCCGAGTCTCTGAAGTACACCGCAGTACTTTTTCTTACATCCTTAGTAGGAGGGCAGGTGCAGTTGTAACGAAGATCAGAAGATTGTTCCGCCGTTGAGGGTTACCAGTAACAGGGAGGGTGCATATCCTTATTATACTTTTTATTTAGTTATTGATATTATTCTTGTTCATCTTGATCTTCATTAGATTTTCTTGATGCAGGTATGTATTCCTCAAAGTTTTCTTCTTGATTGAATTTCCTTTTTTCTTTAAGTTGGCCCTTCAAACGTTTTATTTCCATTTTCTTTGGCTTCCGTATACTTCTTGAGTTGGTCCTTAATCTTCGTTTTGTTTCTTGAGAGATCTTCATAAAAGTTTTTAGACTGTTGAGTTTCGAACGAGGTACCTCTGGATTTGAATGCCGATACTCTAGCCACACGAATGGCTTAGTCCCTCTTTTTGTAGTTAAGTTTATCTGCCATTTATATTAACGAAGAGAAAGGAATTTCTCTCATATACTTTCGCACCCCTACAAAAATGTCGTTCTAAATACGTAATGAGTAAGAGCAAATAACTAACTTTAACACAAAAAGCACAAAAACAACTTTTCCATAGCCTAAATGTTTTCATAAGAATAAATTACTAAAAAAATAATTCTTTCAAGAAACGCTCTCTAAACACTTATAAACGATGTTAAGAGAGCAAGAAAAGTTTGGATGAAGGAAGGGAAGTGGAAAAAAATTTCCTACAACCCATTTATTAAACAGATCTATCATTCAACTTTAAAAAAGAATCAAAGAAAAAATATCTTAACATACATAAGAACCTAGCCCAAACTCACCTAGCGTCGTAGATCCAAAACTGAGAATCACTTGATGAAACTGGTTCGAATACACTCCTTTATTTCACCTTCATATAGCGGTTAAAATAGTCTTCCCTATTTGCACTGATTCTAAATCTCCAATTTTCTTTCTTAAGCTTTAAATGTTAACGTAATACATTACTCACCGTTTTTCGCGGTTGTGACACCAGTTTTTCATTCTTGGACTATTGCAATAATATATATATATATATATATATATATATATATATATATATATATATATATATATATATATAAATATGCAAAAAAGCCCACAGGTAAAATAAATACCTGGATTCCAAGTACTTTCGAACTTTATTTCGCGTTCTTTATCAAGGAAAAACAAAAGTATTAAAAGGGAACGCGCCAAAAAAAGCAAAATACCAATCAACAAAATGAATGAATATGAAATGGAAACCTTAGGAGAAGCGAATATAAATACAAACTAAGGTCATTAAATCAGGTAAATTCAAAAGACTAAAGGTTGACAAGAGGATTTAAATATCGCCTAAGCAATTAGGGAGGGAGAAAATTTGAGCGAGGGATTAACATCAGAAGAGAGGATTGAAAACCCAAGGTACAAATGTTTTAAAAGTTGGACTCAAACGAAAGTAAATACACAGACATAAACATAAGGATACATAGATGCACACCGAAAATAAATAAATAAATAGTTTATTACGATTAATATTGTGTCAGTGTGTGTGTGTTATGTGTCTATTTATTAACAAAGAGGAAATATGGAAATATTTTACACAAGGGATATCGTCTGTTTATAAGATCAAACAAGGATAAAAGATAGATTATGGAAAAAGGAAAAGAGAAAGAGAGAGAGAAAGAGAGAGAGAGAGAGAGTGAGATAACAAGCTGAATAAGAGATATAAACTCTTTTACCTCTTAGGTAAAGAAAAAAATTAGTGGAGTTCGACCTTATCCTTTCGCGCTCTTTGCTTTTCAGCCCACGGTGCTAAACACTTGGTTACCATAGTAACACTATCTGTGTACCTTTCAAGCGATTTTACTACACACGCCTTCTTACTTTACTGCGACTTTTTGAATCTTAGACTATGCATTCATTGAATTACTTTTAGAGAGAGGCTTTTGTGGGCAAGATATGATGAGTCTTATAGTTTAGAGAAGTGACGGAGCAGATAAGAAGCACCATTCATATCTCATTACACTCCCTAAGGTGCTGCTCTTAGGCGTGGCGCCTGCAACATCTCAGAAAACTTTTAATTCCTCAAAAAGCCAAATACTTTTCCCTACCTGGGGCATCATAGCTATCTCCTGACCTGAACCAGCTGAACTGAGCGTCTCTTCACCCCCAAATTACGAGGTATGACTAAATAGGATTAGGTTTCCTTGAGAAATCAAACTGAAGTCGGCTAGTGAAAAGGGACTCCTCCCCATAAACCGTAATAATTACAAACATTAGGGGATGGTTGAAATAGACCCGGAGAAAACAGGTTATTTTGCCAATTCGATCTTTCAAATCGAATTAGTGTTTGTGCTGAGTCAAGGAAAGTTTTGCTTGTGTGAGTATGTGAGTGTAGTCAATGGTTTGGGCATGGGGAATATTCGAAATAAAGATTTGATAGGAATCTAAACAGCTCCGAATCACTGCATTCTAAAGTCTTCAATAAAAATAGGAAGCAGAGACATTTGATTGATTTTATTTGAGGTTTTAAAACCCTCAATAGATTCAACTACACACCCCAATATCACCACTTTTTCCTTATTCAATCCTATGATTTGTCCTTCAATTTTTAATGGGCATTGAGACGAATAATGCCCTCGCTTCACAAAAACTGCATCGTAAAATAAGGGAAAGTGGTGTGCGGTACAAAGGTCCGCAAAAGAATTGTATCCTCTGAAGAATTGGCCGCATGAGTGTGTGTATTTAGAACCTTCGTTAGAATGTAAATTGTCCTATGAAACTTGAATTTAGGACTACTTTGCTCATATATAGAATCGCTGTATTAAAAAGTCAAAATGAAAGAGACTTATGAAGAAGATAGTATAGAAGTTGATAGTGAAACTGAAGAGAAAAGGAACAGCGATTTGGAATGGAATTCACCCCAGGTATCGAACCACGGTTACTCAAAGATTCCGTGTGATTCGATTTTGAGGCGCCGAAAGGAATTAGTAGAATTAGGTAAAGTAAATTTTTCATTCCTCAAAACTTTTTATTTAAATTTGAGAGCACAATTCTTCCTCGAGCAAATTGTTATTCACTTCATCTATCTTGGTTGAAATATAATAGTGATTTATTTCGTTGTTTAAATCTTCCACAAAAACAAGAAATGGAACCTGAATTAAAATCTGCACAAAAATTATAAAGAATTAGGGTAATCCTTATTTTATGTAAATGACGACTTTTCACTAAATTTATAACATAAGGATTTGAATTCGGAATAAAGAGAGGGACTAAATATTTGTACGCTATTTTTCATGAAATATAAATTACAAGAGTAAATAAAAGCGTTGTGAAATAAATATTTTAAGAAACTTCAATCGTTGAAGAGAAAGTTTGAAAATCAAACGAAGTAATTTACAGAAAAGTACCCGTTCTCGCAATGATCATTTGAACGGAAGACTAAGTTTTAGGAGAAACGAAAAAGTACTACCTACATAATAAGAGAATCACTTGTGAGACAGATTCTTCAAAGTCAATCAGTCTGCGTTTAACTTTTCCAAATAGTTTCTTTCTATTTTTGACAGGGAAGAATTTTAAAGAGGAATCATTATTGAATGACTGATTTGGGTGAGTAAAAAAGAAGTAACCAACAAGTGAATAAGTGGAGAGATAGATTATAAAAAAATCAATGGTTAGTATTGAGCTTTCCCGATGTTTGGGGAGGTTAGTCTTTATTGGGTAATAAAGTCTTTAGGGTAGGTAAAAATCTAGAGTTGAGTCTTGAATTTTTCCCTTAGTTGATATTTAGTACTATAAATGGATGCAAGCTGACTTGAATATTTTAAAACAATCTGCCAAACTTTGATAAGAAGAATGAATTTAAAAAGCAGTTGCACGGTAGAGTCTAAATGGGATTTGATTAATTTGAGAGTATACGCAAGACAAAAAATGCTCCCGCCAAAACAAATTATTTGACAGTATGAGTTTTCCCGACTACAAAATAACGATGCTAAGCACTTAGCTTATTCCTCTGAAAAAATAAAATTAACTTCAAAACAGTTAATAAGTATTATACTTAAGAAAGAGTTAAATTTAAAAGGTAATGTAAGATGGCAAAAGCAACCGCACATAACGATTCCTTCATCACTGCTTTAAAAGGTGGCCCGCCATAATGAGTATGACCTTCCAATGGTGCCTAATTTTACTCTCTTTAAAACGTGTAACTGAGAAGATGGTCCCATATAACCACACTAGATCAGGGGCCAAGACCGTGGGAACATCCTTCCTGATCTCAAGCTTCTAAAATCTGCTTTCAACTATCCCCCCAACGTAAACACAAGGGAGGGAACAGGAGGCGTAACCCTGTTAATAATATTTCAGGGTCAGCGTAATTGAGAAAACAAGGGCACTGACCACTATGCGCTGAACACTCGTCTCAATTTTCCACAACAATGATCTTAAACAGTCACTGCAGATGCTTACAGGTAAAATTCGACAAACTCGAGACAAATGGTGCGGTTACTATGAAGCAAAAATTCACCAACGATACTGTTTCAAGAGCCCTGTGGATCTGGCATCGAAACTTGCCAGGTAAGGTGTTTTCAAAGATTTTTATTACTAATAAAAAATAAGTGTATCAATTGCGTCCTAAACATTTTACATCTTGCTTTAACAGAAAATGGAAATAATTTCAATTATTTCCAGCGTTATCTTTGCAAAATAATTTTATAACGGATGGGTAAAATACGAGATACTCGTGACAAGTTGTGCGGTTCGTATAACTTGTGTTTTTCTTAAGATCATTTCGTGATAAACATAATATAACATAATTTATAGTTGATAAAAGCCACGAAGGTCTATCAGAGGCCATCTGAGTCAACCACAACCCATAAACAGCATCTACAAGATTGTGTCTGAACCTCCAATAAAGAAGACACGACCCACGTTCTATAGTAAGGTCAATCTTCTATATTCTGTAAAATGATACTTACAAGGAATAATTAGCAATAAACACAGATGGCTCTCTCTATCCCAATCCTGCCCTCAATTCCAGCTGCAGTCATCTCCACAGACCTATGAACTGCACTCACATAGCATATTGATCCTATCCACACTATTGTTGTTGCAGAATTATATGCCTTGTATCAAGCCTTAATCTGATCCTGAAGAAGGTTGCCCCTGGAAGATGGTAATTTACATAGATTCAATAACTTCACTATAACTTCTCTCTTCATCTCACATTTATCCGCAACTCTGACACATCCAGGCACCCCTCCTCGACTTCCTTAACCACCCACTAGCAGTTTAAGCTGCAATGGATACAGCCAACTCGGGCATTATTGGTAATGAAGATGCCACAGAGCTGCATAACATGCTCACTCCACTTCAGTATCCAGAACACTTGGTCTATCTCCAGCCACACGTACCTCCCTCTAGAACTCGCATATCAGAGCCGCATGAAAGGAAGGTCTCTGCCCGTAACTCTTTGGATCACCCACAGAGATCCTCCATCGTATATTAGGAAACAGTTCTTGTGCCAAGGTCAAGGTCAACAAACCTCTGCCTGGACTTAGCTCTAGTCCATTTAAGAATCGGCCACTGTGGTCTGTCTTCTCACCTGTTCTGTATCGATCTTTATTTTTCGCCAAAGTACCCATGGTATCTCATTCAGCAGTAACCATACCACACTTCATAATAGAATAGCCACACCATTATTCTCCTTGAATATTCCTTCACGAAAACCCCAGAGAAATTGTTGTCTCACCATTCACACCTACACTCATCTTAAATGGAATTGGCTACCCTTCCCTAATCCGCGAAGAAATTTCACACCGACTCCGATCCATTCTGACCCGAAGTGCTCAGCTACAGATAATGCAACCTTATCGTCTTCTACTTACAAACATGGCCTATTTCATTTTCAGATTGCTAAGCCGGCCCAGCAACCACAGATTACTGACCTTTCCTCTTTAAGCCCTAATGCCTAAACAGTGAACAGGCATTGACCATTTCCAGACCCCATAGTTTTTACCTTAGCATACTCTAGCCCTCCCTTTACCAAATTACCAATACCTCAGAAAATAGTACTTTCTGCTCCAAATTAATATAAATTAACAATTCAGATAGAATAGATTAAAAGAGAATTTTCTGCAAAAAATGCCATCAATCTCTAGAATTACGGAAGCTTTAATAGGGATATTATAAATAAAGCACTAATAGCTAAATACTTTTGTGGGAGATATGTGTATGTAAACCAAAAGGCTAGATAAATAGCAGTAATCTACTGGTTTCACTGGACCAACACAAGTAATTTCTGTTGTTGATTTCTTTATTTCAAATGAATTGAGACACGCAGGGTGCATTGCACCATCTTTACTAAAATTATATAATTAGGTTGGAGAATCTGAAATCACATGCTGAAATTTGAATTGGATTTAATCGAGGCATATTGATTTTCAAAGATGACGATATTGTTTTTGAAGTACTGGATGAATTAGATAAAATGCTACTAACACCTTATTTAGTTTACTGAATTACTTTTCCTCTCTTCCATATCTTAATTGTGTTAACTGAGTTGCCACACGACTAACCTTAAATCTCTTTTTTTTACTCGATCTGGTGCCCTCTCAGGCGTTATCTTGTTTACCAGACTTATGGGATAACATTAATTATAAAATATATAAAAAAATGGATATTAAATATGTAATGCACCCCAATACAAATTAAAAAGCATCATTACCTACTGTTGCCATATACTCAACTAACCTGTGCTTGAAAACATTTAAATTTTGCCTGCTCCTTTTGTCCTGTAGTATACTAATCCAGTAATTTACCACTCCGACGGTGAGAAAATACTTCCTTACCTCCAACCTAGACCACTAATTTTTAATTTTCAATTGATGGCCCATAGTCTTATTCCTACCTTCCAACTCAAATAACTTGTGTCAAGGAATGACCCCGACATATACGTCACTACTACCCAATATTCGTGGACGCTCAAGGTCAAACGATGACCTTGACTCAACTCTGCCCACGACAGAGGTGTGGGATAGAAGTGGTGGGTGGCGACTAGTGCGAAGGATTTAAATTTAAAAGATTAAGTACAGTTGGCCGATATAAAACTAATATAAGCTTCGGGCTATGAGGCTAATGAAAGGGTAGGAACAAAATATACTTTAATATTTACAGTTGTACACAATAAATAGATCAAATAGAATAATGACAATAGATACTCAATGTATATAAAAACCGAACTTAACTGAGCTACTAAGTGCGAGCTCTAAGTGGAAGCGGTTGAGAGGCGATACAAGCCTATGTACATAAACACACAGGGATGACTGCCAGGGTAGACACAGATGATTATTCTAAGCCTGGCTTGGGTTCGAGGCTTTAAGAGATGAAACGGGGGATCAGATGGTTAATTAAATTACTTTAACCACGGGGAGTTTACCTCTAGTATTAACACTAACTGGAGGGAGTATTCCTGCCAAAGGAAATGTACCGAAACCAAGGATGTGCCAATTGACTAGTGGTCAGATCTGTTGGTATATTTTTAGCGTTTGGCTCGTCGAGAAGAGGGAGCACGATTGAGAATGAGGTTTTCGTTGTAAAAGGTAGGCCTATACTGTCGATGCATAATTGGGACCAGCCGGAACAGTAACTACCTCCGTCAAGGGGACGAGAGGGGCAATTTCCCCACGGACTAACCTGGCGCTTCAGGGATGGGAAGTTCTCCCGCAGGGGATTCTTGATAACACCCTGGGAGACGACAGAAGCGCGCGTTTGGGATTTCAATCCCACGCTTATCGCAGAAAGCAGTTCGATATTCTGACTGTTCTTACGGTCCTCGCTCAAGTGGACTAACCTCGTGGTTTCGACGGGCTAGATAGCGGCAAGAAGCTTCTATTTTCGACAACTTGCTAAAAACCAAATTATATACCCCACACTAAATTTTAAAATGCTCATCTATATCACTTCTTACACACCTTTCAAATGAGAACATAATTAGTCCCATCACCTTATCTCCATATTCAAGGTGGTTCAGGGAATGTAACATCTTTGTTTCCCTCCATTGTACTGACACTAGAAGTTCGATATCATGTTTAAATAGGGAGGATCAGGCTTCTATGCAGTACTATAAATGCGGCTTTATATATGAGTTATATATTTTAAGGATATATTCATTAATTTTATAAGTAACATTCTTCTTAATGAAGATCAACCCTCCATTTGCTATATTTTTGCCTCACTATAGTATTATAAAAACTTCACTGATCTATCTACCGCTGCTTCTATGTCCTTCTCATCATCTGCTTCATTCAGCCAATGCAGTTTTATTTCATAGCTAAATTCTCTATTATTTCTTCCCATGTAAATAACCATATCTTTATAAGTTTAAAACCCATCTCGCCATTTGTGCCCAACCTTTTTTAATTAGCTTCAACTCCATTTACTCCATTGCCAATTCTGTGTCATCAATGAAAAATTATCATTTATTTAAACTATAAATAATAATAGGCCTAAAACTCATCTTTGAGGTAAACCACTGATAACATCCCTCCACTATCACTTCACCTCATTCACTACCACCCTCTGTTTTTTGTCTTTCAGGCATTCAGCTATCCAATTCACAACTTTCCCACCTATCCCATGCATTTCTAATTTGTGAACTAATCTCTTATGTGAAGCCTTGTAAAAATATTTGCTAAAATCTAAATAAATAACATAACCAGTTTCTCCCTTATCTAGGTGTTTGGTTACATAATACATACATAAATTCCAGTAAGTTTTTTAAACATAGTATACCACTTCTAATCCCATGCTGAGAAACATTTATTAAAAAACTTCTTCCTAAATGACCAGAAATACTGTTCCTAATTACCTTCTCAAAAATTTACAAAGTATAGATGTTAGGTTTACAGATCTAAAGGTACTTGTCTCCACTTTACTTCCCTTATTAAAAATTCGCTTTACATTTGCAATTTTCAAAGCATTAGGTAATTCTCGAAATTCCAGCGATCTTATATATATCTTCTCAATAGCTAGTGCTATACTTTCTAACCCTTCTTTAAGTAACCTACCATGAATGTCATCTAGGCTAGATGCCTTACTAATATTCCAATAAATTATAAGCCCTTTAATGATTTCCCTATCTATATAAATGGTATTTATCACGTCATCCTCTGAGGTGAAACTATTACAAATTAAACTGTTCGGATTTTCTTCTGTAAATACTGAAGCAAAAAAATGATTATTAAGTACTTCTAATATTTCCTCATAAGATTCTTTCACAACGCTTTTATAATTAATAAGCCCTATTTTATATCTGCTAGATTTTTTATCAATTTTATGATAGCAAAAGAATTTTCTTACATATTTATTATGATGGTGATATGAATATGGTTTTAAATATAGATATGATATAGATATCAACCCCTTATTCCTTTCAGTCAGATCATATACTCCATCACCTGGCAAGCAAACACTCAACTCATTCCATCTACTCGCAATCAAATTCTTATCAATTATTGGACACGAGATCACCAATCATAGAAACATCAGTAAGACTCCTATTTTTAATTCCCCTTGACCTCTCTCTCTTCCCTCTTAGTTCTACTTATACTAACAGTCACCCTACTTCCATCTTCATTCTCATCTGCAACAATCATATTGTTCTCAGTTGCATTATATCTCAGGTCACTGAATCTATTAGATAAGCTAATAGATTCTGTGTCCATTTGCCATACAGATCTAACCTGTCCTGCCCTATCTATACCATCTAGATTGACCTACAATTTACCTTCATTCGTCTCGTTTGCTCCAGACTCTAAATTAGGCCTACCCCATTTAACTACTTCCCATTGACTATATTTCCCCTTTGCCCTTCTTTTAGCTAATACACATGGACTAACCCCACTTATAGTATTTATTAATATATATATATATATATATATATAAATTTTTATTTTTGGAGTATGGAGTGTATTAGGATCTTTCCTTTACCCGTGATTCCAATAGAGATTTTAATTGTCAATAGTGAACCTGAACGTAAATTAAAGTGTGACGAGACTCCTATTTTTCAATTATTTTTACAGGTAATTCAAAAACAAGATACCCACATATTTTGTTGACCTTATTATAATCCTCGAATTAGTCAGTTACAAAGTGTGTTTGATCAACAAATCTAAACCATTCTTATAACGCTTAAAACCTCGCCTGTTTACCTTTTGGGGGAAAAGTGAGTGACCCACGGTTAAACCTTATTATTTGCAACCGGGTATTAATAGGAGTGACTTCTTTAAGCAACCTAGTAATCAATGGCCTAAGTATTATATATATATATATATATATATATATATATATATATATATATATATATATATATATATATATATATATATATATATATATCAATTTTATGGTAAAAAGAAATGCTAGCAAGAGCCATTTCTTTAATAGCAAATAAAAAACAACCCTTGCCAGTATATTTCCTCACTTTGCGCTTTCTGAGACTTGAGTCATTAGAAAAGTTAAAGAGTTGCAATCTAATCTCAACCAAGTATTTGTCTATGTTGACTTTAACAAATCTTATATATAAATTTATAAATAAATGACTAAGGCTTTATCCCTAATCCGAAAAGAACGTATGTTTATTCACATTTAGCGTTAAACAGCTTGAAAAAAATGAGCGCAGAAAAAATAAAAGCCTTCTGTTTCAAAGGCAAAAATGTGAAATGGTGTTCTGACTTCAGTAAACAAAGCTTTTTAAATATTAACTCTCTCATTGCTTGACTATTCAACATGCTTGCTGAAAGACATCAAACAGAAAAGGATGACTTAATGAAACAATCTTTAGTATCTTAAACATTATTAATGCTTTAGAATTTTACAAAAATGTTAATGTGACAGCGATGAGAACAGAGTAAATAATATTAATGTCAGTGTGATCAGAGTACAATTCTCAGTTTTATTCTTTATAAATAAATTAGACTAGAAAATTAAGAAAGACATCTCGAGCATTTAGGAACAAGAGGAAAAGTCCCTCCATTGACCTGCGGCATTTTGTGATGAGATGATAAATGGTTGTTGCTTTGATAGTTTCCCATGGTTCAAATAACTTACAAGTGCCTTTGAATGGCTATATGAGGCTTGTGCCACTAGATGGCGCCACCCAGCGCCAAATCCGATGGCAGAATTTAAATATCTAGAGTCAATAACTCTATGTCCCATGGTCATTTGGGTCATTTGATGGCTCTAAATTGGTACAATTGAACTTTACTCCTCTTGAAAAAAAGCGACGCCTAGACCTGGCTCTTCGATGGGGTAAAACTAGCAAAAATCCGAAGAATACATAAATTTGATTTTGTACAATTTTCATGTAAAGAACAACTCCAATAATATTTTCCTACCTCCCCCCTTCGCTAACGATACAATCCCAGAGGCAACATTAATATATCATCCACCTAAAAGCTATTTTGTTCAATGCCCAATATATTTTAAATAAATTTGCTTATTTGAGAGCTTTAGTAATAGCGCTGGAAGCAAATGACACTATCGTCATTACGGAGATGTGTATCCTTTTCCACTTAGCAGATTTTTTTAGGAAATTAAGGGTATAAAATGTTTCATAAAAACCGAGTTGGAAAAGAGTTTGGAGGATTGGTTTATATATATTAAAGAATCTTCATCCTATAGACCGGAAATGGTCAATCTGCAGGCTTTTCATGCAGCCCGTGTTTCATTTCAGAATTTGGCAAAATATTGAAAATTAATTATTAAACATTTTGGCAATATCTCATCTCCTTAAATTTTGATGTAAGTGCTAGATTGTTAAATCAGTAATTTTAAAATATATTTCATGCGTAGATAAAATGATCTTTAAAAGATGAAATAGCTTATAATTACTTATTCTCATTTACCCTCATCTACAGGCTAGCTTTCGCTGGCTGATGGTAAGCTACATTGACTGTGGTTACTGTTAGGTTGGAAGACGCCTGGTCCCTGAGTAATGATCACATGATGTAGAATTGTAAATCTTAGTTCGGAATCCATGTTAAGCTGCAGGTCTCCTCTGAGATATAAATCTGGAAACAGTTTTAAAAGGGGGGCAAAACAATGTAAAAATATAACCCTTAGTTATTAATATAAAGCTATAACTATGACTATGTATTATATGCAGAAAAATGCAAAAATTTAATTAGAGTTAAATTATATGTATTCGAAATTTTCATCGAAGTATGTATTGAGTGCGGCTAGCAAAGCTATACATAACCTTTAATGTGGCCCGCTGCTTGAAATTATCGCTCATCTCGACTATAGCCGTAATATATGTCCGGAATTCAAATTAATTTGAATTACCCTAAATATTTAGGGAAACTTGTATGTGGAGGTTTTTTGAAGGAGGCTCCCGAACCGGCGAAACCTTATTGAAACTTACACTTAAAAGAATTGGTTTTATTAATCTGAGTTCTCCGTTTCTATTACTATTTTTATGATATATTTTGGTGATATTATTTGACGATACCTTGCGCTTGAAGAAATGAACAAATAACCAAGTTAGCTTAATGGTTTAGTTATAAAAGATATTGGCTCTAAAAACACAAACTAGTGTAGTTTAATGAAAATTATCCTTTCCAATTAAAAAAAATCCTTATTAATTAAATAAACCTTTTACCTGCTATTTTATTCAAAAACGTCAGCACAGCTGAATTTCAGCGCTACAATCTCTCCCTTGCTAAAAAACTCCTGTCCCTCTAGATTTCCTCTTTCGGACAGGTAAAAGAGGATTCCTTGTATAACCTCTCCCTACATTTTTCATCTTCTTATTACTGATGCAATATACATACCATTTAATATCCTAGATACGTCAATGATATTTTTTTTACCGAAATATATCGCACATAGGTCAACTTTATATTATAAAAATGTGGATTTTTATCTTCATTACCTCCTCTCATTGAGCGATGTTTTTGACGATTATCTCTTAACTTTTCAGTATATTTTCTACCTTGGATTGGAAAATCTTTGGTTAACTATTGGGTTGAGGAATAAGTTCTTGCGGTTTTATCAAATCTATTTATTACCATTAACAATTTAATAAATAATGTATTCTCCGTTGTTATTTACGACTTCTTCCCAACGTTCAACTAGTTTTCCGATGCCTCTGCAATAAAAACCTCTGAATTTTGACTCGAAGAATTCGTCTAACCAGGTTCTTAATTCAGCATCATTATTGAAAGAAATGCCGCGCAAATTCTTGGAGAGCGATGGGAACAGTTGGAGATCCAAAGGAGCCACGTTTGGCGAGTATGGAGGATGCGGCAGGGTTTCCCAATTAAGCGTTTGGATGGCGTCTTTTCTCATATTAGAAATGTGAGAACGAGCATTGTCGTGTTGCAGAAGGACTCCATAACGTCGATGAGGTCGCTTTTCACGAATAGCTTCGGCGAGTCGATACATTTGTTGAACGTAGAGTTCTGCATTGACAATCTCGTTGTTTGCAAGGAGCTCATAAAGAATGGTATCTTCACAATCCCACCCCACACACAGCATTGTCTTTCGTGGATGAAGTCCTTGCGTTAATCGCGGAAGTGGTTTTTTCATTGGGGCTAATGCATTGTTTTCGATGGTTCATGTTGACATAAACACACACCTTTTCGTCTCCAGTGATGATGCAGTGAAGAAATCTCTCCTTATATTCAAGAGTAGCCTTGTCCTAAACAAACAAACCTGTGGCCATCGTTCGAGCGTTGAAGTTTGTTGCTTTCGCTCAAAGCGTGCAGAACCCATGCACCGAGTTTTTTAACTTTCCCCATCGAATGAAGGTGATTCACTACAGTTTTCTGATCACTTGCCAATTGTACAGCTAATTCTCTAGTCGATTGACGAGGATTTTCTTGAAGAAGTTTGTTCAATTGATCTTCATGCAACCTAATCGGGTGACCAGAACGTTCCTCGTCATTAAGATTGAAATGACCGTTTTTAAAAGGTGAAAACCACCATTGAGTCGTCCTTTCTGATAAAGCATTTTCTCCGAACACAGCACAAATATCGCGAAGAGCTTTGGCTGCGTTTGCATTGTTCCTGTCTCGATTGAAAGTGAATAACAACAAATGTCGTAAATGCGCCTTTCTTTCAACTTGACTTTCTTTTTTGAGGGTACAGAACAAAAATTAAATTAACACAACTTTTAAATAAACCGCAATGACTTATTACTCAACTTCAAGACGTAGCCTAAGCGAAAGCCTAATAGTCTACGCTGTTAAGAGACGTAGCTTAAGGTTTGCAAATTTTGCTCTCATTATTTATTATTGTTTCTTAATATGTGCACAAATCACGTTGAAAAAATATAAATCAACACAACATAAAAAAAACGCAAGAACTTATTCCTCAACCTAATAATTCAATGAATAAATATAATCCAGAAATTAACCCATAATTTCCCCTCATTCCGATAACAATTTTTCTTGTTTTTTTTATCGGACGTCTTGCCGAGCGGGATTTAATAGTGAGAGCAAATGAGAATAGATGAGAAGAGTTAGTTAGCACAATTCCGGCTAATGATTTCTCATTATAGTCTCACTTAATTCGACGGAGGCATTTACCATAGGTGCAGTTTTAGTTTTTTATTCCGAATCTCTAAAGCTTTGAACCGGAGAGAATAGTTCCTAGATGCATTAGTTACATAAGTTTAAAAGGAAGAAATACATAGATTGAGAGCAAGATGTCTACCCGGATAAACGAGATGTACAAATTAAAATCAGACAAGGATATATATATATATATCTATATATATATATATATATATATATATATATATATATATATATATATATATATATATATGAAATGAATAACTCACAAAGTAGCACGTCAGGTTCGCAATGAATGCAATGTCCCGCAGGAAAAATGAAAAGGTGCTTCCAAGTATTTTCGAACTTAATTCAATTCATTTTAAAGGATAACCCCAAGAGAAAATAATATAATAAGAGTATATATAAGCAAGTAAAAGGCGGTCCTTTATCTTTAATTAACTTATATATACCGTTATTATATTAATTTATTTTGTAGTTATCCTTGAGAATCAACTGAATAAATTTCGAAAGTACTTGAAAGCACCTTTTTATTTTTTCTTCGGGATATTGCATTCAAATATATATATATATATATATATATATATATATATATATATATATATATATATATATATATGGCGTGGTACAACACTCTATACCATACACTACTCCTATATTATGTGGGGGATGGCTTAATCACCTACTTCAACGCGAACCGTTCAAGGTTAGTTAAAGATGAAAGAACAAAAATATAATTTTTCTTACAAATATCAAAATAAGAATAAAAAATAGGAAAAAGGGAATTATTTAAAATGAAATAGTCTCTTGATAATTATGATAAGGATGGATTGTCAAATAAAATTAACTAATTAACGTTACTTTGCTCAAATCAAAAAGGAGGAACTTGACAATACCTATAATTGAGGGGGTTTCAATCTTACGAGTCGGTAACTTCGAGGAAGGTCCTGCTTGGGATGAGACGAGTGGGGCACGATCGGATGATGCAAGTGAGGCACGATCCGGATGAGGCAAGTTTGGCACGATCCGAGCCAACTTTCCTAGGAATAGCGATGAAGATTACCAATCTTCAAGGATGACGTTCCACTGGGAAATGTGGGATTACTCGTAATTTCACTGGAAGAGGAAATTTCATTTCCTCATGGATAATCGATGGAGATTTACTTCGGATCTATTAAATGAAAGGAGAAGGTAATGAAACTTCAAAGATTGCCGTTCACAGAAATTCCTAGGAATATATGACAATTCATTAGCAATTTAACAATAATGAGAAATATAGCTTTAGATTACTTACATGATTGGATTGTAATAACTAGAGAAATCAGGGTAAATGCTTAATTCAGTGTATGCAATTTAAATAAATAGTACTATGAAGTTATGATATACAAAGGTTTTTTGATAACTATCGTTAAGAAGACATCTTAATACTAAGCGTTGAAATATTTCACCTGACGAATATCTGCACAATAATATTGAGCCTGTTTTGCCATGTTATGATTTTTAAAGACCATGAAGTGGAACAGACGAATTATCTGAATTAAGAGTTGGTGTTAAAGATTTATATATTGATTCTGCGACCCTGAGTGTGGTCGAACATTTATTGCTGGCTATAGTTTTTAAGTTATTTATGGTTATTGATGTTTTACAAATTATTATGTGGTGAATTATTATAGGTGAATGTTCATTTTTCGAAAGAACAGACCCTTTCCAATTGCTAATTCCCATATGAAAACAATAACAAGCCTCTGACGATCGCACAGTGCTTCCGATATATGAAGCCGAGGAATAATAACCTAGACAAATAAATTTGTAGACAACACCACTGGTCAAGTAATCAGGTGTTCGATCCTTGACAGGGAAAAATTTGTATTGATTTATCATTTACAAATACGAATCTACATTTAATTTGAGAGAAATATTGTTTAACAAGTAATGAGAATTTTCTTCTGCACAATTTATTTATAGTTCATACTTCGGAAAACTTAAAATAATGGATCTGCTAAAAGACTGTAGGTATATTTATTTTCGGTGAATAAATATTGTTTAGAAATATTCAAATCATTTTATCAATGTATAACGACGGAAAGAAATTAGTAGTAAAGTACGTTTTTAATTTTAGGAATTCATGATGCATGAAGGCGTAAGTGGAGGAGAGATGTTAACCACTGTATAACAAAGTTTTTAGGGATGAAATTTTGTAGTCAAAGTCACACGAACTGAAAAAAATTATTCCTAACCCAGTGAACGTAGGCCTTCGGAAAACTATTGTGACAATGGAATCTTGCGTTTTATGAATAATAAGGTCTAAAAATGATACTCTTTAGATTGTTTCCGCTTCCATTGTATAAGTAATATTGGGATGAATTGTATTTAGAAATTCGAAGAATGTTTCAGCTCGAGATTTATTTTGTAGGCTGCAAACGATGCATCATCAAAACGTCTATAAAACAGAGACGACTGTCAGATGGAGAATCTTTAGATTCCAGATGGGTCATGAAAGTATCTGACGATAAAGGACCTATCAGTGATCCCATAGCGACACCATCAGTTTGTTTGTAAATTTCATTTTTAAATGCAAAATATGTGCCTTTGAATATTAGGTTTAGTAAAGATTTAAATCTATTTTTGGAAATTCTGTAAAGTTGTCTCTGTCAGTAAAAATTCTATCTAAAATTATGTGTATCCCTTCTTCTATAGGAATGTTTGTGAAGAGAGATTTAAAATGAAAGCTCACAAAAAACTTACCTTAGGTGAAATGATGATTTAAAACTTCTTTTTGGAATTGATACGAATTTAAAATGGAACATTGATTAGTGGAAATATGAAAAAGCAATCAGACAATATATTTAGCTAATTTGTATGAAGTAAGTTATTGGAGTCCAAGATTGTTCTTAACGGAATTTCAGGTTTGTGGATTTCAGGTAAACAATAACGCTGCTCAAGAAATGAGCCATTAGCAAATACTTCTGAATATTGGGTTTCGATTAATATTTTTTCTTTCTTTAGACTCGATAAAATCGGTTTATCTGATATTCAAGTTTCTAGACTACTTTATTTATAGGCTCAAAAATTTCAGTAAATTTAGAAGTTTCGTCAAAATGTATTGAACCTTTTGAGAATAAACATTATGATTCATAATAACGACACCATTTCCTTTGTCTGGTCTAGTTATATTAATACGAATGATGCGCGATAGAGTTACAAAGACGATTAAAGAACAGTGCCCAGATATCAGGCGAGATTCTCTCTCTTTTAGTTATTTGGTACACCTGCAAAGGGGTGAACATATAACTGATTATAACAAAGCAAAAAGTATTTACATCTTAAAAATTTTAATCTAAAGACATATCGAGGAGTTCATTCTCAGTGGCATTTTTTACACTTATAATATTTCAGAAGAGCAATATAATTTTAATAAATACACACCAAATATTGTTATTTGTTTTAATCCATAAATCGCCAAAATCCTTAATTCGAGGGATTACCCGAGCCTTTCAAACAAATTATACTATTTTTCAGATCATTGTTCCAATCAATAAACATAAAGTTCACATTGATTTTTTTCATTTCATTTTATCTTATTATTTGTTTATGTTTGTTTATCGCCTTTATATAGGTAGTTCGCTCCCGTTACTCAATATTATTTGTTGACGGTCGATTTTCCCTACCCTTACATATTATTTTTTCTCGCTAATATTAGAGAAATTAACGATTACCCTGAGAAGAAAGTAGTTAGCAAAAACCTTGAACTAACTCGCCATAATGACAACATTCTTAAAGTCGCACACGTATTTATTAAGTTCTCGCAATAAAAGAGATTAGTTCCTTTTTAATAGAATAGAAAGAAACAATCAAATGAAAGCTTAAATACCCCCATCTCTCCCACCCAAGAATCATTAAGTAAGCTCATTTTGGTAGATTTGTACACATAAGCCTCGTTCTAACTATGCAACTCAGTTGACAAAGGCACTGAATCAAACTGTATTGATGAAGAGACCTGGCAGATCCCAATGTCAGAAGCAATACTGGAATGGGGCAGGATTGCATTTTTGGGGTGAAGGATCGCTTCTCCTTCTTCCCGGGTCCAGTCGAGACCACAGTGGGTCACATTAGTTTCTTTCTATATGCTTCGCATATGTGTGGGCATTCATCATAAATTCCACCGTGATTCACGTTATAGAAGACCATCTTTACGAGGTGTGTGAAAAGTGTGGTCGTCGTTAGAAGACCTAAAAATCAGTTACTCTCCAGTGTATGCTCTAATGATGTAGGTTATAGTGGCATCAAGTGTACACTAGAGTCTTAATGTTTAGGCGCGTAGTAGTTTATATTTTGTTTCAGTGTTCAGTCGAAGGCGTAGGGTTTTCTCGCCAATCATTGCGAGTAGGTATATACGCGTGAGAATGCGGTTCGAGAGTGGCTGGAGAAAGCCTCTCATGACTATCAATCGGGTGTAAATACATGGTGGAGTTAAAAATAGATGAGGGCAGAGTTAAAGCCTGAATCCGAAGGTGCCGCACCGTCAAATGGGCTTTGCCTATTCTTAGTTACTCAAAGCGTACAGGTTGATGGGTGGAAATATTTTTCTGGTCCTGGCCGAATCACCTTGTAGGTTGGTGGCCTCTCCGCAGGTTGTAACTACAGTGCCGGCTGAAACTCTTGAGGCCTACCTAAGTTAGGGCAAAAAATAAAATAAAATTGCATGTAAAGTATATTATAGAATAAATAAAATTTTATCTTAATATTTAGTCATTTCTTTGTTCTCAATGACTTTTCTATTTTTTTTCAGGCATACTTTCAGATAAGGATTTGAAATATTCAGGTTCCAAAGAATTCCACAGTAATTTAGCTCTATCACGGGCCTAGGGACTGATTGTTATTCTTCCCAGAAATTTGGTATTTTATATAGTTCCAGCAATTTTCTATGAGGTTTAGATCAGGAGAGTTCTCAGTCCAAACCAAAACACTGATGTTATGATCATTGAGCCACTACAGAACTTTCTTTGACTTGAGACAAGGTGTTTGCTTCCTCTTGCATAATAATTTGACACTCGTGCAATGTAAACATGTTAAGTAGATGCTATTGTAAAACTTGAATATAGCTGTCTCCATTCTTGTTTACTTTTAGGGAAGAGAGTTCATGCTTCTCTGCCCATCTAGATGTTTTCCAGTTCTCACTTTGGATGGTACATATTGAGTCGTATTGGACGTCGTACCCTATTCCAGGCCATCTGATGCATTTAATCGTCGATTCATCTGTAAACCTCACTCAATTACACATTTATTAGGTCCAATATTAAAATTTCCTAGTGAATTTAAACCTTTTTTATTTCATTCGCTTTGTGCGAAGGGGTTTCTTTGTTTCTCTCATGGATGGAAGCTAAAAGTATTTTTCAGCAGATAACGACAAAATTTTTAGTAATTTTGGATGTAATCTTTTATATTCAGTAGATGTAATTGAGGGAGTTTTGCCTGAGAAGTCTTTTAAGGCCTTACCATCCTACGTTTATGGCAAGCAACATACCCAGTTCGACCTCCTTTGGCGAGAGTAAGGACACTCATGACAGATGCTTTAGATCGCTTTAGACGAAGACAAAACTCATTAATTTGCACAGTTTCTTTAATTAAGGCAAAAGTACGTGCTTTTTATTCTTTAAATGCAGATTTCCCGACAATAATGATGAGATTTACAATAAAAAAAGCCTAAAATGTTGGTCAGAATTTCATAGAAACACAATGCTTCTATGAAAAACTTGATGCGACTAAAGGAACGTTGAATGCGTGCTAACTCGAAATCTTTTAGAATTTATAGTTGTCCAGATATAGCCACAATAAATTCACTCTAGAATAGTGGCAACATCTACTCTGAAAATCTTTATTGTTATAGGATCTCAATAATTGTTGCCCTTTTATTTTTTTTAGGTCTACAGAGTTTTTGCTGACACAAAGTCCAAATAATGCAAGCCTCTTGGCTCCGTGCTACGCAGTAGGCTAAACCACACACCTCCTTTTCCGGAAGCCTATAACTATGTCATCTCAAAAGAAAGACTTAGTTGCAACGAGGTTATGTGTGGAGTTTTTGTGCATGGGCGTAAATGATGCTTCTTATAGAAGGATGTTTTATATAACTTGAGGAAACAATCATAAAGCGTGAACTTCTTGTCCATTACTGAAGTCTTGACTGAATTAACGACATTCTGGTAGGGTTAGAGACTGCTTTGCTTGCCTGAGTTAGTCTTACCCTTCTCACGTGTGACCTGGTAAAACCAACCTTAAGTTGTACTTCGCACATTATTGGTAAAATTTGTTGTTACGCGCGTTTGGTGATTGCTCGTTCAGGAATACAGATTCAGCTTACGTTCGAGAGTGACATTGCGTTTCCACGAGTAATTAGTGAAATTTCACTCGCTCCGTGCGCCGGTAGCGAGGGTGAGCTTGCTTCCGCCCTCCCCCTCCTCTTTCCACACCGGACTTCCTTTGTGGTAGACCGGAGACCTGCAGGCCTTCGAGAAGCGCCTGCACCCAAGGTAAAGTGCCATTTTGATCGGGTTGTTTTATTTTGGACAGGGACTACTCCTTTTTTTGACCTATTCTCTCTCACTGGTGATAAATATCACATACACACACACAAACACAGCCACACACCCTGAGTCTTCGCATACTTTTTATCTCTCCAGTTCTTATGCGGAAATGGAGGTTTAAATGAGGGAGACTCGGCGGATACCGCTGAGGACTCTCTCCGATGGCCCCAAGCCAGATCGGGGAGATGTCTTCGCCATCACTCACGGGGAACTAGGGATAACCCTAGTACGACTCATAGATACGCACAATGGATACCCGGCTATCTGCCAAAAGGAGAGTGACTGCGAGGTCCTCACCTCTCAAAAAGCGGCCGAATCCCTAAAAAAGATCAATCTCAGACCCCACACGCCTCCACAGATTAAAACCCACCAAAGCATTATTCTTCGACGCCTCGATCCTTGGGTCGGCAGCCACAGCATCGAAGAAATTCATGCTGAGGTTGAAAAAAAACACCCCTGGGCTAAAATAGCGGAAATCCTTAAATTTAAGGATTACACGCACGTTTTCAAGATTGTGTTTACTGATTCGGCAATGGCGGTTAAGGCTACGGAGTGCGGTATGCTCCTCTTTAACGTTCGGATCTGCCCCGAGCAGGTCGAACGTGAGGAGTTTATCGACCTCCAAATGTGCTTCAAATGCTACAAGTATGAGGAGCACACTACAGCCAACTGCCCCAAGGGGAATGCCACCTTATGTTCCATCTGTGCATCGGACAACCACTTCTGGAGGAGCTGTAAAAACACCACCATGAAGTGTCTAAACTGCGCGGGGGAACATAAGACACTCTCCATGGCCTGCCCCATCAAGAAACAGATCTTAAAAAAGAAAGCCACACAGAAAAAAACTGAAGAGTAAACGAAAGCAAACACCACTTATGCCAAGGTTGCCAAAGCTGCGGTAGCGGAGTCAAAAGCGAATCCGACATTTCGAAAATGAAAACTCGACAAAAATTATGTGTTGCATATATTATGCTCATATTGCGAATCTCTCCTCCCCGGGGTGCTTTGCAGATGAGCTTAATAAGATGCTAACTAGTAATGGAATGGAGAAGATGTGGTTCCCCTCGAACCCGCGGTCAGAAGAGATTCTGAAAATTAGTCTCAAACCCCAGTGCGAGACTAGTTGTCAGAAGCTCCCAACCCCCAGCAATGCCACAACTCCAGCTTCCTCCAGAGACCCCAGGATCCAGGCTGCAAAAGCACGCACTGAACTGAAACAATCTAAAGAAACTCAGCAAAACAAAACTACCCACGCAATCACACCCACAAAGGTGAATAACGAAGGCACGGAGACTGGAGTTGCGAGAGCCGAGGGAGGGGCACGTTCGCCCCGCTCACGAAAAACCTCGCAGCCCCAGAGACGCCCGAGATCGTCCTCTTCTTGTAAGAGGGAATCCAGGCACGCATACCATTCAAGAAAAATTAACTTGAAGGTATTCGCTGCCGAAAGGTCACCTTTTCCTAAGGAGATGGATGCCCTTGATGTATCCGAAGGCTTAATAGCCGGAATATACAAATGGGAATTCACCTCGGACGAGCTCAGTGAAAAACAGGTCGAGGAGGCTTTACTCCAAGGCCTGATTAAACTGACTCCGGACTCCTTTATAACCCTTACCGACGGCGAATACAGGAAAAAATGTACAGGAAAAACCATAACGCCCGCAAACACTCCACAAGGACCTAAACTCGCAAGAGAGTAAAGTCCTAAAACATCATATTACACTCGAAAACCCTTAAGTGAACTACAAAATGACGACTCTAAAAATTTTACATTTGAACTCTGACGGATGGACAAACAAAAAAATATTATACGGAAACGTATTAAGACAAAGTGACCCAGACGTTATATTTATTTCCGAACATGGAATAAACGACGCTAACCCGATAAAGATCTTTCCCTACGAAGTCTTGACCAAAAATCACAGCGGAGAACGTTTTGACGGATGCGCCATAGCTGTGAAAAGAGGTCTTGACTTCAGATCAATAAGTGGACTCGACGAATCTTACCTTGCTGTGGAGGTCCGTACGGCAGTGGGACCCTTGGTCCTGGCAACGGGGTACTAACCCCCAAGGAGAGGGTATTTGCCCCTCCCAAACTTCTTGCAGTTATGTGGTCATGGCAGAACCGTTCTCTTTGCCGGTGACCTCAATGCAAGAAGCGCTGCCTCCGGTTATATGTCGAAAAACCCAGCAGGCAGGAATCTCGAGACACTTATTGATAGACACATTATGACTAGAATTAGACCAGACTTCCCCACATATATCCCTCACAGGTCAGCCACCAAACCAGATATTGTGCTAACCAGCAATATGTTCCCCTATAATTACTTCATTGAGCCGGGCCCCCCTATTCCCAGCGACCACCAGGCTATCCTTATTAAAGTCTCAACCTCCCCCATTCAAATCCCTATCTCAGAGCGAAAGAGCTATGCTCGAGCCAACTGGGATAAGTATAATCAACTCCTGGAAAGTTATAACCCAGAACCCTTAAATGATGCCTCCCTTGAAGAAATTGACGAGGAGTTGGATAAATTAAATGAAAATCTATTAAAAGCCGACAAGGAAGCCGTCCCTCGAGTTAAATATAAAACTCTCCCTGCCCCCTCATGGACCCCTAGAATAAAAACCCTCGCGAGGGAATATAAGGAACGGATCAATGAAGTGAACCTCACTGGCCCCAACATCAACACACACCGACAAACACGACTCATACGCGACGAATTAATGACTCTTATAAGGGACCAACAGAGTGTACTCTGGAATAATTTGATTGACGGACTGAATGTAGAAACTGACTCACGTACATTCTGGCAGACGGTAAAACGACTGAAAGGCGGACAGCCAGCAAAGACTATTAAACTTATACGTGACGACACTGAAATTTCTGAAGTGGAAAGAATCGAAGAGGAATTCAGACTCTTTTGGGCATCTATATTTAAGATTTCCCCGGAAGAGAATGATGACTTCGATTTGGACTTCGAAGACGAAATTATTAACGACCTGAACGACCAAATACACAGAACGCACCATCACCATTGCGTATCACAGAACAGGGAAATGGAGGGACTCGGCGGTAGAATTACTGCCGAGGAACTCTCTATGACCTTAAAATCCTTCCGACAGCGAGCACCGGGGCGTACAGGACTGACGAAGGAGAATTTTATTCGAGCCCCGCCCAATATCCTATTGGGGCTCATGAATATCATGAACGCATGCCTAAACGTGGGATACTTCCCTGACCACTGGAAGGTAGCGAAAATGATATTCATTCCAAAAGCCGGTAAACCACCGGACAGTCCAGCTAACTTCAGGCCCATATCTCTCCTAGAATTTTCAGGGAAAGTCTTGGAGAAGATATTGGCCAACAGGGTAAACACGTTCCTCGAGAGAAACAACTCTCATAACAATCAACAACATGGCCTGCGTGCGAAGCGAGGAACAGACACGGCGCTAGCCGTAATTACCGAGAAGTTGGCAAAAGTAAAATCCGAAAAACGCCATGCAAATCTTGCTACGCGATGTCAAAAAGGCCTTCGACAAGGTATGAAGGAGAGGCCTACAATATAAGATCCTACAACTAGGCCTCAATCCCATACTTGAGAGGATTCTTTGTGACTACGTGATGGAGAGAAGAGCGTTTCTGAGTATAAAAGATTATAGCGGCCCTGAGTTCGAACTCGAGGCAGGGGTGCCCCAAGGCGGGTGCATCTCTCCCCTGCTCTATAACATTTACACCATAGACCTTCCCCAACCCTTGACTGAGGGTTCCTTATACGTCCAATTTGCGGATGATATAACAATGATATGTACGGGGCCTTATCGGAATGCGAATTTTATGGCACGAAGTACGGCAGTGGAAGTCAAAAACATCAACTCTTTCGAGAGAAGATGGAAGATATCCACCAATGCCCAAAAGTTCCGTGTAATTCCATTATTCCAAAGGACTCTGGCAGACATCCGTGTGGGGGGTGAACGCATCCCATACCGCACGGAGGGCGTGGTTCTGGGACTACAAATTACGACCGGTGGGTATAGGAGCCATGTAGCAAAAACTACACAGAATGCACGGAGGGACTTGGGTGAATTTTTCAAATTTATAAACCTGAGTACCTCCAACAAACTGAAAATCTACAATGCGTGCATTCGCTCAAAACTCCTGTACCCCCCGATCCCTATAAACGTAGTTTCCAAGACCCAAGTCCTTAAACTGCAAAGGGTCCAGAATAGGGCAGTATATATCATTACGGGAGCCCGAAGGAGAGAAGGGAGAAGGCAGAGTGATCTCCATGGTGAACTGGGGATGACCCCCATAAACGTGGAGCTTCACCTCAGAGCAACCAAAATCTGGGACAAGGTGCACCGGCACCTCCCTCCCGAGTTTGTACTGGAGCACATCGACTTTGACAATTTACCTAACTTAAGACGACCAATTAGTTTCAAAAGCAGTAGACTACCGAATGACTTTAACGTCGACCCAAAGTTCACTTAAAAACTAAATAACCCCCATTCATAACACAGAAAAACATGAACAAAGCCAAACGAGTTTAGCCACCGAATTAGCACTTGCTTAATTTGGTTTAAAAAACACTTCCCCAAATTTTTTGTGCGAAATATCGCCAAAAAACAACTAAAACAAAAAACAACACAAAAAATCCAAATCTAGGTGTGAAACACCCAGAATAGAAGATGAAAATCTTCAAAAAGCCACGTAGAGATATTTTATATTAAAACAAAGGCTTGAATGCCCAGCGCATTTACCAGATAGTGTATTCATATACTATCAAAAAACAAAACAAAACCAAAACGCAAAGAAAGCCAGTGATACCCTTTCACCAGGGATCTGTCTTTCATTCTACCTTTCATTTTCGCTTTCCTATCATTTTTCTCCTATTTCCCCACTATTTCTCCTACTAAAACCCTCTTCTACTATATTTCTCACTTGTTATGTCCAATGTCCAATGGTAGGGTTAGAAACATTGGAAATGGCCTCTGCAAACCTATATCACTGATCCTTGTATGCGTGGTGTTTTCTTTGAGAGAGAGGGTGAGATTGATTTATTTATCATTTAGTTTATATTTTTTATGAAATGTTGTTGGCTGAACGCGTCTCGTTTATGTTGTCTTCTGTTATATTCAATTGCTCTTTTTTAATTTTGAGTAACGTCATATTGAGTCTTGCTAGTGAAATGTTTTGGTTGTTTAAAGGAGTCTTGAACCTCCCGCACCTCTCTCTTTTTTTTGGTTAGGGTGTTGTTGCTGGTTGTTCCTACCCCAGGCAAGAGAGGGAATTGTGTCCGATACGAGTTTGAGTTATCCGAGAACATTATTGGTTCCACTCTCTTCGCACTGATCATTTTCATCATCTCTTTTTTGAACGTTGCCAGGTTTTAATGGTTCATCACAGGGCGTGGAGAATGCAAGCTAGCATTTTACTGGCATTTCACATGTCAGCTAGATGACTATCTCAGGCTTTGGTTTGCCAAGTGGTATCGTGAGTTTTCCTCTCAGCTGCGACTATTTGGTGTTTAGGTTTTCTTTAAATCAAGGTTCTTTGGGGACCATATTAGTTGATGCAAATTTATGTCTGGTTCGGGCAGTGCAACCCATCCTGACTACTCTGCCCACAATCTGAGCATATTTTAGTTTCATTTTTTGAGTATGCAACTCTGGGTTGATCTTCAAACTTCAAACAGGAGAAGCAATTTACAAGTTAGGAATATTTCTCCGTCTCAAACTCTTCAGGAGAGATACTCAATTTCATTTGAATATAGTATGTATATTTAGCTTTGTCAGCTATTTCTATCTACTGCAATATGCCATTAAAGACGTGTTCGAGAATCCAAAGCTTGATTACTTCTGATAACCTGTCCCATCAGTGATTTGTTTCAATTTCTTCTTCAATTTCATTTGCATTTCTTTCCCCTACCCATGGTTTCACCCTTCTGAATATGATTGACTTCCTTGCACTTAACTCTGAGGATGTTTGTTCCCTGAGTCCTATTTTCCACAGCCTTTGCATGGCCGTTAGCGTCGTTTGCTTAAGTAAGTCTCTCTGAGTGTGACAGATCGCTGTTTTACCCCTGGCCACCTTATTAGTTTTCTTAGCTCAATCTCTTTTTTTCCTGAAGATTTTCTCGAAGAACTTTAGCTTGCTGGAGCAATCTGCTCCATTACACCTCAAAGGAACCTGAAGGTCTAGGAATACCACTGCGCCCCTTTTTCCTTCCCCTGGGTGAGGTAGATAGAGGATAAATCTCCAATCCATCCATCTCAACTTGTTTAGTCATTGCAGGATTGTCAGAAATAGGAGGTATCTCCCATCACTTCGACGACTTTAGATCAGGGTCCGTGTTCTAGGGCTAGAAAAGACCGAGAGATTTCGGAGCAACTTCTCCCGTATAAAAGAAAAAACAGGAAAAATCTCCAATTATTCCGACTCTGCTAGGACTGAGAGAAACAGGATGAATCTTTAATCAGTCCGCCGCTTTTTAGCCAAAATAGGTGGCAGAAGCAACATCAAGAGCCTTCCCGGTCTCTTCAAATAAGGTATTGAGAGATTTGGGGGTAGGAGATTGAGTCCCTTTTGGCACTTGAGCGGGCTTGTGCGCTCGGTAAGGGGGCCTCCGTTGGGTCCTCTATTGGTTATATTCAGTTAAGGATAGTGAGGCAGGTTGAATCTCTCGAGCAATTTTTGGTAACCGGTGTGTCAGCTTCTTAGGCTCAGATTTGATTCTAAGTGACTGGCATCCAGAAGAGTGCGTTGGTGCCTGTTAAACGTGTCGGAAGTTTTGACTCTTGGGCATTTTATGGTGCTCGGTGTGTCGGGTACTGTGTGGGGAGGGAGATTGAGAACTTAATTTTTTTAGGGGTTGATATATTTGAGATATATAAGATATTTTCAGAGGTTGACAACTAAGGACAATTCCATATAATATTATAGCTAAATTACAAAGATAACAATAGAAGCCATGGTATTAGACTAAAAGGTAACTTGTAAGCTGGATCATCGCATTTTTATGTACTTAATTGGGGGCCTATGGATGGAATACATGACCAAATTTTGCGAAGAGTACCGTATTCGCAGGAACATATTAAAAAAAGTGCGCAATTTCTATAGAAGTATTCTTTATTTTACATATCACAAAGTAGAATATATTTGTAACTAGTTTAGTGCGGTGCCAAATTTCTTGACGTATTTGCCCTAATTGGCTTATTATAAAAAATCTTTTGCTTTAGGTAATTAATAAAACCTGGCAGCTTATGCTTTTTCCTTTTATTCTAAATTACGGGGCCTAGTTTTTAAGCTGGCTTCCAGTTTAACGGGTGCTCGTCTTATTAAGAAAAGGAGAAATTTTCTGAGGTGCAGTCCTCATGGAGGACCTATATCTTGGTCACTTTATCCATTTCTGTCTAAAGTCTCCGTTCTCTTGGTATGGTCTTATTTGAAATTTGGACTGCTGATAGAAAGAAACCTTATCTTTGTTTTTTCAATCCATTTGTGAACTTTCTCTTATAAATAAAGACACTTGTTTGCATAGATAAAAAGCGTGTGACATGCATGACATATTGGATCTGATGGCAGGCCGAATAAATGTTTTCCATATCTTTCTATTGGCATAAATTTTACTGACAAATGTTAGACATTAAAAATACATTTTAGAATAATGTTTAGAGCAAATATGAACAAATCTTTTTTGATTTATTACAATTTTCATTGATATATGACGTCTTCGATTGCAGGATACAAGAAATAACTCGTCAGAGCACCATGAATCAAGTTTCCATTTCAGCAATATTGTTGAGTGTTTAAGTTTCAAAATCATGAGGGTAAGAAAAGACCAGTAGTTTATTGTTAATTTAAACTAAGATATGAAATGTGTATAAGCTAAATGAGTGTTTGGGAAAATGTGTTGAGACTTGAAAACCTTTTACTGCATTTTCACTATGTGATTCATACGATAGTTGGAAATACGCCACTTTAATTTTAACTTTCATGTTAAATATGTTCATGAAATGGAGAAACATCTGGCAAGAACCATATGGGGACGTGATATGGGGGTTTACTATATCTTTTCTTAAAATTTCGCCGCTACTTTCTCTCCAAATAAAGCCACGCATTTTGCGTCGGAGCACTTTAACACTTCTCTAATGATATGAGAGTTTTCCAGCTACGTACTTCTTAGAATCAATCAAATGAATTTGAATAGCTCGTACAGATAGCCTGGCTCATGTATTTTCTTATTTTCAACCCTCCTACATGTATCAACAACATGCGCTTTCATCTAATTTGCCACGTAAGATAAATAAACTGTGACAAACGAAGCTCGTTGGTTATTTGCATTCAATGAAATCTTTGTTCAACGATAAATTGAATGTGGTTTATAGAAGTCCTTCTTCACTTTTAACTATGTGCATTTGTCGTGCATCACCATTATATGCAGCGGCAACTAGTAACAAGGAGTAACAAGGCAAGGAAGTACCCTAGGAGACCTTACGGTCCATTCAAAGAGGGTACCTTTGGACTAGCAATCGAGCAGGCACATGGCTGCTCAATTGTTTTGCGTCCCTAAACGGCCACTTTTCAAGACTTTGTCTAGTCTTGACTTGAACTGGTCAAAAGATTCACTGTTGACAACTTCCTCTTGAAGTGCTTTCCACTTACCGCAGATACTGTAAGTGAAAATATTTCCACACAGATTGTGGTTGTAACGCTTCAGTTCAAGTTTGAAGCCGTGATTGCGCGTTTTGTTCTCACTCGGTGTGAAAATATCCCAGTAGTCAACATTGTCGAACCCTCGAAGTATTTTAAAAACTTTGATGAGCTGACCACGAAGTCTACGGGTTTCTAGTGAGAACAGATTTAATTCCCTTAGTCTATCTTCATAATTTTTATGTTGGATAAAGGGGATCAGCTTGGCTGCCTTTGTTTGTACGCGTTCCAACCTTGCGATATCCTTTTGAAACGAAGAACTCCAAAATTGTACGGCATACTCCATGTGCGGCCGAACGAGGGAGTTGTACAGACAAAGTACTATCTCCTTGTTATGGTATCCAAACTGGTACCTTATGTAGCCTAACATCCTTTGGGCTTTCTTCTCTGCCTCAATGCACTGTTTCGAGAACTTGAGGTCGCTAGTGATAGTTACACTCAAGTCCTTCTCAGTGTCACTCGATTCAAGAGCAGTGCCCTTAAGGATATACTGAGACTGGGGGTTTCTGTGGCCGATATGCATCACTTTGCATTTGTTCACGTTAAAAGGCATTTGCCACGTGTCCGACCACTCCCTAATCTTTCCAAGATCTTCCTGCAGGCGGGCAGTATTTCCATCCTTTGCAACGTTCATACCAAGCTTGGTATCGTCGGCAAATTTGGAAATCTTGGCAACCATGTCACCGTCCATGTCGTTGACGTAGATTATGAATAGTAGTGGTCCCAGGACAGAACCTTGAGGCACCCCGCTAGTAACGGGCACCCACTCAGAAGCCTGTCCATTAACCACCACCCGTTGCCGTCTGCCACTTAGCCAGTTCTCGATCCAGCCAGCTACTTTTCCGTCTATGCCCAGCGCTCGCACTTTCCGGAGAAGGCAGCGGTGTGGTACCTTATGTTATCGTCTCTTTTCTTTAATCACCACACTGGCTGCGTAAACCTACCTGTTATTTTAACCTAATAAAGAGAGTCAATGAATTCCTTAGTCATATTGAATTGAAATGGACGACCCAGCTAAACCAATGGTAAGTATCAAGTACCAGCTCCTCACACTTCAAAACGTCAATTTTAAAACCATATATAGTTTAGAAAAATTATATTTTGAAATGTTCAATGTAAAACAAAAATTCACATTTTTAGTCTCCAATTATGGGATGCTGCCCATTATTTTTATATTGGACGTACAAGAAAGAAAAATTATTTACCCACTCCAATTTTAAGGTAAAATAGTAATAACAATGGATTTGGTTGACCAATAGTCGTTATCCATAAACACATTGTTCCTTAACAAGACGAGTGACCAGCTCAATTTGCGAGAGACAAAGGTTTGGCCTTTGATTTTTTTTCAGTCTTTCCTACAATAAAAAATAATTGGAAGTAGATTCGATTTTTGCCCTTTTCAGACTTTAGGTACCTGCCAATTAATAGAACAGTTGAAGCTCGACCATATGACGGAGAGGTTTATAGATATTGATGTGGTATTATGAGTAACAGGCCAATTAGAGATGCAAAAAACATCAGAATCGTATATTAAAAAAATCTTTTACCAATATTACTTGCTTTGTGACCATTTTGGCTTCTCTCTTTTTTGGTTTAACAAAACAATATGAAAATATATCATATGCGTATCGTGTTATTCAGCTTCAGTGTTGCCAAAGGATATGGTGTCAGTCAACCGTGAGATCTCTGCCTTATAATTATTAAGAGGTTCGAAAATATAATTTTGTAGCTAATTTTCAATGAGTGACCGAGTGTAATAACATAATGATTGAAACATCAGTTAAAACGATTCATTTTAACATTAGTACCAAATTTAATTACATATAAGATTCCCTTTGAATGGACTAATCTCTCTGGGTATGAAGTTAAAAGTCCCTCTGCTTACGTTTTCAAAAATAGATTAGATTAACCCATTTTAAATCTCTAGGGAAGAGCATTCACGCCGATACCACAAATCATGATAAACGACTCGTTGATATAAGTTATGAATATATACATTTGGATCAGTGTTTTCAATTGAAAGAGTAACACAACCAATCCTACCTTTTAGTTTTACATCCCTCCTTCCTCTAACTGCTCTACAGTCAAGAGTAGCTTCAGCAAGTACTGGAAATTATTAGTTATAACTAAATAAAATTTGAGGACCATTAAGTAACGCAATCCTTGATCCTCTGTAAATACTTTAATTTATTGTTGCTTTTTTGTTCTCGTCTATAGTTACGCCCCCTACTGCCTGGGTGAAATTTATTAACATGACAATTTTTACTTTATCACATCATCTCTACCTACCTTTCTCAAGGCCTACTAAATTTCAGTCATTAATACACTTCATATTTCATCAGAAATCGCAATTTAATAAACTATCCACCGAGAGATCCAACATCCATAGAAATATTTACGTGAGTAGACCCTATGACATTTCCAAACCCCTTTATAAACACGGATCGTCTTTCTCTAACTAACTCTACCCACTCTCCACCATGTTTATCTGTCTCTCTCCTTTCGTTATCTAAACTGTGGCTGCATGACGTAAAATATATGAGACGTTCGTTAATTTAGCCTTAGTAACCCCTCATGATTATTCGTTATCTACAAGCAGCGAGGGTCACTAGACGTGGTGGTGGTATGAATTAATTACGGCTACCTATTTCTCCCCTCATTTTCTCAGATAATCTTTCAATGGTTTTAAACATTCTCTCGGCTAAGAAAACTTTGGCGACTTTTATTTATATATTGCACAATTATAGTTTTTGGTTCTTCATAATCATCTTTCTGTTGTACCCTGTTCTCTTTAAGATCAAAACTGCAGATTTATAATACATAAATCACAAGGGAGCTCAAGTTAGGCCTATGTGAGTGGTTGTTAGTACTGATTAAGAATAATGCCGGTAGAACAGGTTGAAGTTTTAATTTTAATGAGCGCCATTTCAACTACTGCAGCTGTCTGACGTTAAAGAAAGTAAATATAATTGCTAACTTTACCTAAATACAGGTTTCTTCGCCCTAAATACCTCACTTTCCTACTTTGTTGAGATAACACACAAAATCCAATGCTTCCGACTCTTTATTATATTTCATCCAGACTGATTTTACATGAATAAAATCTAACAAATCCACTCCAATCCACTCCAATCCACTCTAATCCACATAGCCAAAGAGGGATGAGCAACGATCCTCCTTCGCTCCTTCTCTCGATAGATTGGCGGCGAATGATCCGCCTGTTCACCCTCACAGCTCTCCCTTCGTTCCCCCAAACGTGCCTTGATGACTCACGTATTTTCTCTCAAGCCTTTCTATAGTTGGGAGACGAACTCTTTGAAGGCCAGGGATCTCAAAGAGCGAAATGCCATTATCCCTATTAATATTACTATTATTATTATTATTATATTTGAGGTAAATTTTAACAACATCATAAATATTATACCCATCATATTATTTCAAAAAGCAAGTGAATAATATCTTGATGTTGACTCATATTCATGTAAGTGTGTGTTGCATATGTTGACATGAGCTTGATTACTGACAAAAGGGTGGGAGTTTAAAAATCTTGAAACAAATCGTACGAACGTCACCTATAATGTTTTAACACGTCATTGAAGAGTCGCAAAAGGCAATCAAGATAAATAAAGTTTAATATGTGCAACCTACATAACTTTTTTTTTCGACATAAAATTTAGAACATTACATATATAAAAACTCCAATGTTTAATCTTCGTAAAATATATATAACTAAATTTACTGCCATCAAAAATATGAGACACTATCATTTTGGCGGTGTATTGATTGAGGTGGACTTACAGTCTCGTACTTGGAGTTTTGTCTCAACTAATATCTTCCATCATTTCTGACGTAAGAAGGAGAGATATTCGGTGAACATTTCGAACAAAACCTCGTAGTGGTTAATTGCATTAAAAGATCTTAAGTGATTCGAATATTTTGGGGCGGGCTGAGATCAATATAACTAATAAATAGGAAAAATAGTTAAAGAAAATGTTAATGTGGAAAATATTTCGTTGTAAACTAAAAGCAGTACGATTGTTTTGATATTTTGATAAATAATAAATGTGCTGTAAATTGCTGGTACACGATAAGTTCTTAGGTTGATTCGATTAACTTCTAGTTTTTCTTATTATTTATTTACCAGCCAGCATAATGCTTCGAACCAATTGATATAAACTGGTTACTATATTTGATTCACCAGTTTGTATACCCATTTTTAGTTCAAGACTGTATTGCTTTATAGGTAGAACGCAGCGAAGAAAATGGTACTTCCTTTCAATTCTAAATTAAGTGGATACTTAACCTTTTTCTTTTTGGTAACTAAAAAAGGAAATGCAGCGAAAACAATTAAAGCGAACTAGATAACTAAGCAAAACGAATTAGACAGTGAAAAATAATAGATGATAATAAAGAAGCGAAGTTAAATTTGAGATTTATCAGTCAAAGAGTTTTAGAGGAAGGTTATAAAAGCAATTTACGAAAATAAGGGAAGTCCGCGGGGAATGCCACCCCTCGACTATTACGTGCGGGGGAGGGGGCTGAAGAGAGAGAAAAAGTGGTAAAGATTTTACCACCGATCTCAATTCTGTAAGTGGTTTTATTTGTCAGTGTGGACCTATTGATGAACGTGGTTTCGAACCACGGGAATCTACAGGGTGTAGCAGCAACCGGGAATTAGATTCGAATTACACTCCATCTGGCAACTTACCACCCCCGATGTGGCTTAACATCGCTTTATATCAGACGTGATCTTTCTACTCGGTTCCCCCTTAGTCCGTGGTTAAGTTATTGGGAGTGAAAATGTGTTGAAGGATATAAGGATAGAGATTCCTCTGTGGGCAATGGGGCCGGGAGGGCAAGCGATCCTTTAGTTCTCATTTGAAGCGTAGTTGCCCATGTTACACCTCTCATCCTTTCGCGGGGTATGGGTACAACAAATATTGTACAGTTTAACGACAAAGATTCTATAAGTGTCAGATACGTACATGGATTCATGTATGTACATATGTGCCCAGAGTGAGTCGCACCAAAATCTACGATATTATTCTTTCGAAATGCTCTCGACTTTAACAAGAAAAGAATTAACGGATTATGCGGTGATTATATTTTCCAAACGTAGATTATTAAAGTAAAACATGGATCAATGCCCCAAATTGACTTTTAGATATTATAAACGAAAGATTTCTTCATATTAAATCCAAGAACCAACATGTGAACATAATATCCTAGTCTTTTTGTCTAGTGGTGTTAGTAGACATTATACATGTAAGCGAAACACGGAAGAAGAGAGATGACAACATAATTAATTCAATCTAAATAGTCCTAAAAATTCTCATGAGAGCTTTCGACTCGTAGCAGACTTTTACTCCTGAAAATTTTCAGCCCATTTAAAACATTAAATTGGGATGAAATTTTAAACTCGAAGACGTTGACCTCTAAATGGATAATGGATTTCATCTTTCATTTTTCCCTATAAATTACGAAATGGAGCTATAAAAGTCCAAAGCACTTAATGGATAATGCAATCGCCTTGAATAATTAGTGTAATTAAAAGTGCATTAGAGAACGACCGATTGTATAAAATTTTAAAACCAGTGATGCTGTCGGATTAAAAACCCTCTACATTTGCTACAGTGGCATATAAAAAGTAAATTATTTAATTACTTGCGAAATGAAATAATCTGATTCTAGAGTAATTGAAGGTGCGTAATTCGAATATTGTATCAGTTAAGACCTTTCGGATCTGGTTTTAAAAACCACTATATCATTGTATCCAGCTCACAACATGCGGCATATATTTCTATTTAATTCCTTGAATTAAATTTCTGTTGGTTGAGTATATTTCGCTTTTTCTTTTGCAATTAATTAAGTATATTTTTCAACTTCTGATCTTGCAGAAATTCTCAATCATTGAGACACGACTGAAAAATGTAAGGGCGCTATAGCTTAATGAAGGAGGGCTTGTTGTAAGTCCTAGGCATTTTGCTCGCTCGAGTGGCAGGTGGCTGGACATCTCCCCATCCTCTTTGTATAAAGTGAGGCCTTGTTTGTTGTTTATATATTGACTGTTGTAGTCAGGATTTTTTTGGTTGTTTGATTTTTTTATGTTTATTAGGATAGATTAAATAGTATTCATATATATAGGATTTTCTTTTTGTATTTTTTGGTGAAAAGTAAGATCTCCAATATAATCGCCCCTCTCTATTGTAGATATTTTGTGGATATTTATCCATATTTTTTGTAAATATTGTATTTGTTGTTAGTAAAGGACTGTACATACAATCCGTTTCATTCTCCCTCCATTTCTCACATCCGGACAGTGTAGGAAGCGGGTTGGATCGATTATCGATTGGGATTAGAGATATATTTTCGGCCCGCTACAGCGCTAATAATCCTGACCGTTTTTGTTACATTTGTGGATTGTTTACGCAGGAGTTTCAAGAAAGCAATCACGAACGCTGTTCGACTGAACTACCAAAGCTACTTCAAATGCACATTAGCCGACAAATACAACGAATTTATGCCTCACATAAGTGTATGTCCTGTGTCAATCACATGAGTCAATGGATACATGGTGTCGAGGTATACCTGTATATACTAGCTCGACGCTAAGAGTCTTACACAAGTACGGACAGACAGCTGGCCACAGGCCGCTTGAGTTACGTCTGGACGATAAATAAAGAGTGCGAATTACGGTGGACCAGGCTTAGATTAATGGCTTGATAAGTTCCAGTTCAAAGGATATATAAAGTCAATACCCAAAAATATAATTTTAATATATATGAAAAGATGGGCAATTAATATATATACAAAAGGGGGAACAAATTACTCATGGTAGTTAAATGAATTAAGTGAAAATTAACGAGGTAATCTGGGGATGACCATACACAATCACTTTACCTTCAAGTGCGGGCGAATTGGATGGGTGGTGGAAGACAACGGCGCAAGGCCTTCAAGAAGTTACCTCTGGGAGTCCTGACTCGGAGGACTTGAAGATGGGGTTGGATTAATTCGTGATGAAGAATGAGATTTTCTCTGCTCCAGAGAGACGTAATCTCAACTCGCGATGATTCAGCTGATCGACAGAGAGTGTCAGTCTCGAAAGACTGGAATCTTGAAGGGGTGGTGAAGATGAGAGGGCCGCACAATTCTCCGGAAAGAAGGGGGCTTGATATCTTTCCGCTGAAGAGGGGCCAAAGCTTAACGAAGTTAGATGTGCCTTGGAGATCTTCGACGACGTACGCCGACGATTTACAGTGGGTCACGGGAAACAGACGGAAGTCTGGTCCCAGTAAATGGCGGGCGTTCCATCTCCTCAAGAGATCGTTAGCTTCTGAATAAATACCTGGGTGGCTGCTCTGATAGACGCCTCAGGGCCTTTTATCGCCAAGGAATTCTTGGCGCTAGTCTAAGCAAACACAATTTATGATAACGCGTCGTTCTAGATGATCAAACTCGTCTCACGATATGGGAGTAAAGTTAATATGGCCACACACGGCATCATCACAAGAGAGCTGGGAAACAATAGGCGTCTGTAAACAAACACATCTGGGATGGGTTATTAAGCGAGTGACTGATTCTTTCTCGACTTCCTAAAATTTTTCACGCTGGCTCACGTGGTCTTAAAAGAATAGATGGGTATCGCAAAGGGGGTTCCTCTCTCGGTTGGCCTTTGAGAGCATTCCTCACACATGCAAAGCGAAGTTCAAGCTTGTCATTTGTTATACCAATTGTGTGGTGAGAACTTCTAAACCACACTAACTACTACTACTTCTGTGTTAGAAACATTAAATAAATAACTCTCCTGACACGATGTCCAGTAAGTTACCAAAATATCGCTTTTGCATTCCGACATGTGCCTCGCAATGCTGAGCTAGCTCTTCCCAACCTCTTCCCCCCCTCTGAACACGAATTTAGCAAAATTCTAATTACAGTTGTAAACAAATAACTCTCCTGACACGATGTCCAGTAAATTACCAAAATATCGTATTTGCACTTCGACAAGTGCCTCGCAATGCTGAGCTCGCTGTTTCCAGCCTCCTCCCCTCCTCTCTGAATACGAATTTAGCAAAATTGTAATTACAGTTGTAGGCCGAGGAACGATGACTACTATGTGACTCAGGAAACATTCTACACATACCATCCAAAAATTGAGCTCTTCATGATACGGTAAGGTAACTTGATTTATCCAAAGAAAAGCTATAGCTCCTAGTATCCTGAAAGGAGCAGACTAGTCTTCTTAAAGATTTATCGTTGCAATCGTAAGGTGAGTTATTGGCATATAAACCTCTCAGTATTTTAAACAATAACGAACATCGTTTACTATGGTGATGGCCCAGTCTTTCATGCAATAACAAAGTAAGTCGAACCCACACAAGCCAGATGATTGGAGTCTGTTCATAGATTTGAGAGAAGATAATCTGAAAGAACGCTTCCTAAACAACAAGAATTCTTCCATCTGGGGCAATAGGAAATGCCACGAAGATGAGTGAGAAATATGAAACAACAAAGATTGTCCTTTCTGCTCTAGTTTATGAGAAGCACTATTAGTAATCATGCCTGGTCCTCAAAGTAATCTGTATAATTCTCGGCCTTCAGAGCGATTATACAAAACACATATAATTTGTTTTTTCATGGAACTGTAGTGCTGATGCCGAACACTACTTAATAAAGTAATGGCGGGTGAAACCAAAGGATCTATTCTTTACGAACCCTTTGTTGAGCCAGAAAATATATTCTTACTCCAATTTCGTCGCAAGTTGGGCTTGGTGAAAATTTTCATAAAATCAATGGCTCAATCGGGAACTAAGATTTAATAGTTATCTATGGATCTCGGTGGTGTATTTTGTGAACAAGATAGAAGCTTGGGTCTTGTATGAGCTTTAATCAATAAGCTATATAATGATGTTTACTTCAATAAGACCTAAACCTCCTGGAGAAGGAGGCATGGGAAAGATTAGTGAATGTCTCACTGAACTATTTTAGAAACCACCGTGCAAATAACTACCAAAAAATTGTGACATCCATTGTTATAGAGGTATTGAGGACTGGTTGCACGGAGATCTTTGAAACTTTAGTTCTTCCTAAAACGAGTTAAGGTGCATTGAATATGTTTTCAGCCTGATATTCGAGAAACCATGTGTGACAGTATATAATGAATATCACAAATGAAATCATTTATATGTAATTATTTCTAGACATAGAAACATGAATAGCACGGGTTAGGTAGGCTTTTATGCTTGGGTTGTTTTAAAGACACAGTAGTACTTTCTACCAAAGAGGATTGGGACCTTCTTGCCCTGGGAGTAGCCAGCTATTGTCATTCTGAAATTTATTTATTACCTTATTGGATTTTTTCTAATAGCCTTGCTCTTCTCTTACCTCTAAAGACGAAAACACATACTGGTCTTGTAGAGGTGAATTGTGTATAGCTATCTTCAGAAGGAGATTTTCCTTGAAACGAGGTCGGGTTATATCGACCTACATGTTTAAACTTTTAGCTAGTTTCCCACTCCTCTGTATTCTACAAAACTGACTCCAAGCTTTAGTCTCCCTATAGAGACGAAAAAGAGGTGTGCACAGTTTGCTTTCCTATGCGCCCTTCCCACGAGCGTAGGGTCTGTCTCCGAAGCTTTCGAGCGAAGGCGGAGGACAGAAACCGGAGTCTCGTGGTAGTCTCTGTGAAAGAAAAACTGAAGACCGTATTTTGCCTCCAACTTGGACTTCTTGATGCTAATCCAGCTGGCCTTATGCAGCAAAAAGATTTTTTAGGGCGTGTCTAGCTTGGAATATGCTTATAAGTGAAAGCGAAGTTTTTATCATAATTTTAACGCGTCATGGAATATCATATTAATCAACAAATATGATGTGTTATTTAAAGATATTTTGACTGTGACATACCCTTTACTGATAACAGGATTTCACATATTTCAATGCTTTCAATGTGTATTGGGCACATGCATGCAAACCTACATCAACATATTCCTAGACATATCTAAGGAATACAAAAATGCCCTAGTCCGCAATTTTTGCTTTTAATACCTGGCAACTGAGGCCTCTTTATTCGAGAAGTGCGTCAAATAAAAATAGAAGAAGATACAATTTAAAATAATGGAGCACATTTTGAAGAAAAGAATTTGTAACATTTCATTTATAATGAGTTTACATTCACTTTTAACAGATACATGATACATTCTAATACTTTTAACTTCAGGCGTGTAATACTACCATAGATACTGATGCCAGCGAGAAGAAAGGCCTGAACATGAGTAAAGTAACCAATGACTAATATTTTTGCCATAACATTCACGTCTATAATTCTCTATCAGATACTTGGGCATCATATCTGAGAAGGCCCAATATTAAGCCCTCCGATGAGCTGGAAATAGAAGCCCATTGTTGAATATTTTATCTAACACCCTGATATGTAGCAAGCCTTCCTGATCCCAGAGCTTTAGCTAGATTTAGACTAGATTAAGGCTGGTTTTATTTCTTAGCGACATCTTTCCAGTACCCATATTTTCAATTTTCATTACGAGTTCCTTCTTACTTTTATTTCTGTCCGGTAGCTATCTCGGTTGGTGAGTTCCAGAACAGCAGTCGTCTTTTCATCATTCATTGGATCCCTGAATGGGCTTTAACTCTTCTCAGCAAAAAATATAAAGTTAAACTTATTACCCAAGTTGCACTAATCTTTTTTCAGGAAATTAGACAAAGCATTGTTTCATTTTAATCGTGATGATTAATTTGATAATAGAATGCCAAATTAAGAAATAAATATTAAGAAAAACATCATATAGTGGTTTTCTAATTATTTCATGTGATCTAAGACCTATAACACCAAAATAAAAAGATTTTCATATATAAACTATAGAATCGTACGAGTAGGAATAAAATAACAACGATGATAATTGTTTTTTAACGGTTGCTGCATTATATTCCTGAACGTATTCTTTGTTAAGAATAAGAAAAACAGACCTTTTATATTGACAAATCCAATTTGTCCTCACTACATTAGATTTAGTGCTTCACTAAGGATATCTTCGAAAAGTAGCTAGTTTGGTTGATGAAAACACTCAATTATACGGAATTTAATGGAAATTTTAGTCCTTGTTTCGTTTTCTGAATAAGTGAGATTTGTGATTTTTTCTTTTTTCCAAATCTATGTGCAACAGGAGCATTCACACAATGTCATTTTAAATCTTTAAGCTTCAATTTGCTGCCTCCTGTTTAAACCACAATATAGTTGACTTTAACCTCCTCAAGAAAGTTTAAAAATATTTGATCAAGCCACTTTTGGTAGGTGCCTACGTGGGTATGAGGCGATATAAATAGGTTAGACTATAAATTATTCTATGTTAAAGTTCAAGAAATCTGTAGAAGTGTAAGTACATCCATACATTAGTGTATACCTAAATATACCAACACAGCTGCGTGTCTCTCTCATAATCCAAATTCGCCTTTCGCATCGGATCCCCTCCACCCCTTTTCACGCTTTTGAGAAAACCAAATTTGCGGCCGTCCACACAGGAAAATGTCTGCCTCAAAGGACAACTGCTAGCCGACGAAGGTCCAAGTTTTTTCGCGCCGTCGTAAACCGCGACGTGGGACGAGGATAGCTCGAATGGCCCAGAGGTGTGAAGGATTTGGTCTGTCCTGGCAGCAGACAAAAGGTCTTTCGCGCAGCAATACGGATTTTATGAGAATTCAGTGCTCTCTCTCGATTTATGCTCATGAGGGAAATAAAAGGGAAACTTCTTTCTGGAGTCAGGCAGAAGATCTTGGACTAAGTTGTCTGTGGAGCTAATCTCACAAAGGAAACAGTTCGCCCGTTGCAAGAAAGAAAACTTCGGGGAATTGGTTGTTGCAGTCACAGTACTTGTAGGTGCCAAACTTCTCGCAAACCCTCCCCCCCCTTCAGAGTTAGAGGTTACACAGGACCTCCCTCTGCAGATAACCCTAGTCGTAGCTAGGTAATCATTTTGGCTACCCACCTTAGGAGCCAATAATCGGAACGAAGACTTCGAGGAGGAGAATTCCGTTTGGAGTCACAGTCCTGCTCGTCTTCACGATTTTGTCTAAGATCATTTTATCAAGACGCCGGCCTAGACTTACCCACCATTCGCTAACCTCGGACGAACAGGCTAAGTGTGAACATCGTCAGAAGAAGACATTCATCTTCACCCTCCAAATACTTTCGAACTCCAAAGTATCGTTAATGTGAATTATCCTCTCTCCTAACTTCACCAGTTTAACCGTTAACTTTAATTTCCCTCTCGATCTCATAACCTCGATTATCTCAATTGATTAATTCAGTGCTTAATTCCATAATATTATTCCATTCATTCTGTCGGGTGCAATTAAGACGCAAGCATCCTAGTACGTAGAATCCAAGTGTATTCCACACGACATTATATAGACTTACTTATTCAGTGCAAAGTTTAATCCTATTTATACCTATATACGCTGTTTATTATTTCGAATTTATGTATATTAAAGATTATTTTTGTATTTGTGTGTTTAACTATTTTGGGCGATCCTTTGGCTATTAATAAGCAATACACTCGGCTTAATTCTTACTATTACATAAGTCCCCTCATGACTGGCTTTTACTGAGTGAGAACACACTCAGGAGATCATTATCTTTATTTTGATCAAAAGGGATGCCCCGGGCTTATTCTTATTCACCGGAAGTGGATACGGTAGGTGTATTGGCTACACTTCACCACCACTTCACCTTGGTGTGGGATTATAATATATGCCTAGGAAGTGGGATTGGGATTGCCCACTCACTAAACCTCGACAAACTTCTTCTTTAGGGACACATGCTATATTATTCGAGGAAGGAAAGTGAGGCTTTACGCAGTTAACACGTTGGACTGTATACAATATAAACTTATCTTTTACGGTCTTGGAGCAATTTACGCAGATTTCAGGTAAACCTAAATTCAAACTTTTACATGAGCGATTCGTGTGACGAAAGAGGCAGCAGTATTAGTACCTTCGTGACAATGGCACAAAGGTTTTGACGCTGTAGAGATACCAACCGGCATGTACCTACTCATGGAGCCTGTTATGATTGAATCTGAATAAGAGTGTAGCTGTAGGTTTTGAGCCCACTCTCCCTCCTTCTGCTTTTTCATCGCATGTCGTTTGATGATGTCCTCTTAGAGTAGTCCATGAGTTCCATCAAAGTGACCAGCTCTTTCATAAAATTCAAGTTGAGTGCGGTGTCACTTGTAAAGCTGAACCTTTGTGTTCTAAGAACGCCTATAATGTTGATGGTTCCGCCTCATTCGCCAGAAGGATTCCCTACAAGAAAAGGATGATCTTCGACACTATCAACCTAGCTAGTGCTACCCTCTGATGAAACAATTGGCCCATGGTTAATATGCTGCTAACCGTGGAGCAAATAAATAAGAACCATTTGGATTCAGTGGGCTCGAAAACGCCCGAAAGTCATCGAGGGTCCAATGCCGACAATAGTAAATTTGAGCTTTGTCCAAGTCTGGTCATGCTGTCTATGTTAAAGGATGCTTAGGGACCGGAAGTGCCAATAGATGTTCCAGTGAGCTGCCGGAGCTCCATCGGCTACTCCATTTCCGAAGCCTTCCCCTCTCCGAAATGGAAAGAATCTGTATGTAGAAGGATACCATTTTTTCCCTTTTTTGCAACGCTTAGCACGTTGCTGGAAGCCACATGGTTAGCCAGACCCACGCTGGGGAGAGTCACATGGTAAAGCAAGCCAAGATGCCCCTCCCCCTTCAGGCAATCCAAGTAGCGTGTGGATAATATCCCTTAGTCGGTCGTAAATTCCAGAAGTTTCCCCCGCGGAGATAGAGAGAGAGAGGGTGAAAGAAGTGTTTATCGCTGATAGTTTGGCGCCTCAGCTGCCCCCTGCGAATTCCCCAAATTGGAATTTATTCCCCATCTCCCGCATGAGGAGACTCTTTATATTTAAACCCTTTAGCCGCCTTGGAACAGTAGTAAAGCACAAGGCTCGCTCGCAAGAAGACATCCCTCGTCCCAATTCAGTGTTTTTGTGTGTACGTAACCGAAGGCTGGTCACTCTATCCACGGTAAATCGGAAGCCTCTGCTCCCGCCGTCTTCTGAAGTAGCTGCGCTGGATTCCTCCTTTAATTCCTCGAAGCACCCAACTTCGTCTAAGTTACCCTGTGGTAGCCATACCTCTCCCAAGAATTGTCAAGGATTCCAGCTCCACCCTTTAGCTCAAGATAAGGTTAGAACTTATGGATTCACAGCCCCGGAAGTAAGGTGCTGACCCCACCCTTCTTTCCCATTTTCTCCTGACGAAGATCTCCCCTTTGAAGACGCCAACAATGTCGTATTGCCAAGCCCCTAATTTCTCTCAAGCCTCCTTGAAGTCGCTGTCGCCCTCCGATCCGTAAACCCTCTTTTCCCCCCTTTAATCTGACGAGCCCATTTGGATATGAGCAGGTAGCTCGAAACTAATTAATAGAAATTAGACTTTCCCACCAGTAACCATAAATCACTATCCACCCTTTAATTTTCCTCTATATCATTTTGAGCATTATTATTTGTAAATAAAATTTATATTTTCTTATGTTTATCTTTAATTAACCTGAACGTCACTCTAGGCCTCGTTATTCAAATCTCGCAAACCTCGGACTCGACCTGATTAGTTAAGCGTATTCACCTACACTTCAACCTGACCTTTCTAATCCACACATCAACGTAGCGTTCAGTCATTGAACGTTTGCTTTAATATCCTGAGCTCTCTCCCTTCATAATAATAATAGATACTATATAATATATTTGGCTATACGACGACATTCTACTCTTTATGGAGTACTTTTCTTTTTCGTCTTCTTTTAAGAATCGAATGGCGTGAGCGAGACCATTTCTCTAAATTCCCGGGAGGATCAACAAAGATGAGCAAACCACCCTCAGACATAACCTTCCTCAAATAGAGAAGTTTTTGGCCGACAATTGAGCACCGACTATGTGAGGAAGTCACTCTCTTCCTTGTAACTCTTTGACACTCTATGATACATCGGCAGGAACATACACAAGGGCGGATTCATGTTCGAGGGTGTCGCTATCGGATCTGGGTTCGCCGTTTTGGAAGAGGCTACCATCTCGTAAAGTATTATTTCCGGCACCACATCTTCTCCTCAGGAGGAGCCTCCAGTGTTTATTCCCATCCAAGTTTTCTATTTTAACAACCAAGGTTTCAGAGGGCCTAGGGAAGTAACAAACGTTATTTCGACCTAAACCTACTCCAATTAGCGTCACAAACCTCTAGTCAACGAGGTTTTATAAAAAGGCCCAATGGGCAATGCATTCATTTACCTCTCACTCTAATAGGGCAGTGTTTTTAATGAGCCAAAAAGAAAGCAAATGGTAACTTGCGGCTAAAATAGAAGCCAATAGGCAACCATAAACAGGGATGTAGTATTAAATATCCGAATCCGTAGGCAAAGGATATGGAGAATCACACTCTTCCGTAGGAAATATTTGGAGGGGGTTATGACCTAAAAACAGGTTGAGCTGCTCGAAGCTGGCCCTAGAGCTAGTAATGAGAAAACCCCTTACTATTGATGAAAAGAGAAGATAAGCTTACTATTGGAGGCCATGTAAATGGAGTGGCACGTGAGTCAGCAAAGGGAGAACCACATTCTTAAAATAGGCAGAGCATCCAGAGAGCTGATCTATATTTGGTCAAAGAAAAACAACTTAAACGCTAGAGGTGGTGAGGAGGGGGAGCCCTCAACCAAGGTAAGGTTAGGATTTCGGAGAGTCATGGCGCCTCATATCCTATATGGGAGGATTTAATGTACTTGCCTTTGACCTTAACAAGGGATCGGCTAATTTGGGCGTCATACGTGCCCAGGTAACTACCCTTACGATAGGGAGTATTCACCATCACCGCCGCCCCCTAATAATGGAAACAAAGTCGTACAGATGGTGTGTAAAGTAAGTCGTGGTAGCAGCTCTTGCTTGCTGAAAGGTATCTTAAGGTCGCTGTTACAACATTAGAAATCAGGTGAAAGAAGATCCAATTGTAAAATCGAAAAAAATTAAGGCAGTAGCCCTTCAGCAGGAGAGGTTATGCTCACTATGCAAGACTTTTCCTTTATCCACTTCGAAAACTTAGGCCAATGGGGTGGTTTCGGAGTCGGGTGTCCCTCTTTTTGATGATCTACTGTCTTCGAACTACCCAGCCTACCCCTGGGGGGGAGGGCGTAGGAGCTAAAGCTCCTTCTAGCGCTATCCTCCTTTGGGGAGCAGTGTTTTGAACTCCGGAAGTTGAGCTCATCATCAACTTCAGGAATGTTACCTCCCCTGAGTCTATAGATACTGTGCAGGAGCGCGTCCTTTTTACAGATAGTATTTTTAACATTAAGGCATAAAACATATGGCATAAAACATACGCACTACATTGCTTCGAAAGAGCAAGTTGCGACTTTCCGCAACTGACACACTTGGCCACACACGATTTGATTTTATATTGTACGGTCTTGGTGCAACTTACACAGACTTAGGGTAACTTTGACTTTTCCCGTTTTCAGAAGCTATTTGCATGGCTGAAGCAGTATCAGACGTAACACCTCCGCGGCAGTCGCAAGAATGAATTTACGAGTTAATGAGAGCCAACGGCACATATCAACTCAGGGAACTTGTCACAGTCTAACAGACGAGGAGTGTAGGGGTGGGTCTCGAGACCCCTCCCAGTTTTCTCATCCCAGGTTTGACCTTGATCATTAAATGTTCGACCAGCTATAAGGTTATCCCATCTATAGAGTAGTCCTCGAGTTCCCTGGCATAAACCACTCCTTTCACGAAGTTCATGGTAAACTGTGGTGTCACACTCACCGGCGTGCCCTCAAGTGTCCGAATGGCACTAATCATGGCCACCTCGGAGTGATTCGACGCATTTGCAAGAAGGCTCTCTTTCGAGAAATAGGTCACATTCGGCTCTCTGCCAATAACACTCGCTAGTGCTCTCCTCTAATAGATCATGTTGCCCTTGGCCAATATGAAAACATCTGTGGAGCGAATAACGAGAAAGCGTTTGAAGCCAGCGGTCTTCAAATTTATGTAGATGTGTGGGATCGTTTGAAAAATAGTGGTTCCAAATAAGCCAGGAACCGCTACTTTTCAAAAGGATATAAATGCGCCTCCTAATATTAAAAATATAGTGAATAGGGTGCTGCTTTTGCCTGATGGCTAGCAGGTCCTTTATACTTTAGAATGCGGTCTAGCAAGCCGTTTTATACTTCAGTGTGGTACAAAAATGAGACAAATAATTTATCTTATAACTTTTAATTAACGATACATACTTCCTGCATCATTTAAGAATGATCTAAACAAATATGCTGTATATTTTCACAGTAATTTCCATCAAAAGTGATCAAAGTGTGACATTAAAAGAGCACTACTAACGCCTCCAACTTACTCGTTTTGACATCCAACCATGATTTTTCAATTCCATGAATATGTGTTTTTGTCACTTGATCCAAATAATGTTGATAATTAAACCTTTGGAAAAGTAGACTATCCTGTGTTTTTCCGGTGTATTCATAAGTATTTCCAATCCGAAAAAGAACACCAGTTCTAATCTTTCGTAACAAACTCAAAGCTAGCACCGTCAATAGTGAATGATTTGTCAGAAAAAGTTTGGCAGAGTTATTTTACTTCACTCTTTTATTATAAAGTATTCAATACTAGGCAGCTCTTAACAAGGATGGATCGATTAAAGCATATTTGAAAGATAATGTGAGATATGTACTAAGTATTTTGAAAATAAACCAGTTCAAAAGGTGGGTTTGGTATTATAGTACCAAAGACCAGTCATGTTTTTTTCACGAAGATCTCCCCATTGCCAAATTCAGGTTCATTGAATTGTAGATACCTCGACGAAACCAGACTTAAGCTACATACAGTTAGTCAAACAACGCGATGCCTGTCTCTTTACAAATAATTAAAAAAGGTAGTTAGGCACGGCTCGACTGTGCACTCAGACGAATGGAAGGCCCCTTCACAAAATCAGTAACTTAGGATACCTACATAAAACTCTAAATCATTCATTACATTTTGTTGACAATATAGCAGTTGTTCACAATCATCATGTTAAATCCTTTTGGAACAAACATCAAGCTAAATTAAATAAGATGTATGTTTAGTGAGGAGCAGTTTTTTAAAGCTCTTAGTAAGAGCATTCAAGAACTACTCCTTATTTAAGTACACCTTACACTTAACTACAAAGTAACCAACTTCTCTTTTAGATACCCTACCCACTAAGCATAACGATAAAATAACTACCAAAGTTTACGTTAAATTTAAAATCGAGGTGTTTGCATGTAATAAATTCCTACGCCAACTGTGACTTGACCCTTTGGTCCACATGGAAAGAAACACACGAAGAACTCGAGTGTAAGAAACAAGTACTTGTGAATAACGGTTTACGAACGGTGACATACACACCGCTATACTTAAGGAGATGGAAATTGTTATACATCACCTACAGGCAGTACCAATCAGCAAGACGAAAGAAATCCCGTTTACTATACACCAAGACCATTAGAGTACAGTGTAATGAAAGAAATTGATAAACAGAGTAGTAAAACCAACACAAAATTTAAAAAAATATATCACTCATTATCTACGAAAATAGTAAACGACATCCAACCTTATCATGAGAAACAACCCAGGACCTCACCTAACACCTAAGCAGAGAAGTCATTTAATATATGAATAAGAATGAAAAATGGGAGACTGTGAGTTCCAACCTCATTAATATATCGGAATGACAGAAACAAAGTTAACACCAAGAATGAGTGATCATTTAATCTATGGTGCGGCCATATTACACACGTTGGAAAAACATGGAAGGCCGACCGCTACTCCTATTAGAAGCTTTATATATAAAAGATAAACAGCCCAAATTAAATACGAAAAAACATACAACTCACTCTGCCTTCTTTACGTCTCTGCTCCCCGAATGGTAATCCTTGCACATTTTAATCCTGTGTCCATTATAGATTAACCATATATAAAGGTTCGACCCTCATTTCAATTATATTTTCATATTTAACAAGTTCCATTCCCTATAATTATGTTCAAATTTGTGTTAAGATTGAAATAATTATGCGTATAAAGCTGTGTCTTCTATTCATTAAGTTATAAATAACAACCTTCGAGAATAATACACGTGTGTATCGAAACGCCTCAGGCAAATAAATATTTTGTTTTGCTCAATGAACTAGTTTTCTGCCCTCGCTCGTTACTATATTTCTAATGAATTTTGGCGAACTTATCCACAGGTTAACTCCCGAGCAAACACAAATTAAAGACATTTATATATATATATATATATATATATATATATATATATATATATATATATATATATATATATATATATATATATATATATATATATATATATGAATCCATTAAACCACATAGAAAGAGAAAAGGGAATAATCTTTCAATGCAGTAATATTTTTACTATCTTTTATTGGAAAAATCCGTGCAGGGAAGCGATTCAAACCATGCACACTGAGGCAGCGAGCAACGCTTTGATTAAATGCATACTTTTAACTGTGGTCAAAGCGGTGCTCGCTGCCTCAGTGTGCATGGTTTGAATCGCTTCCCTGCACGGATTTTTTCGAAAAAAGGTAATCAAAATATTACAGCAAAGAAAAATTAGTCCGTTTTCTTTATCTATATGGTTTAATGGATTCATTTTCATAATTCTCTCGCGCTACGTAGATAAATATATATATATATATATATATATATTTATATATATATATATATATATATATATATATATATATATATGTATATATATATATATATATATATATATATATATATATATATATATATATATATATATATATATATATATACTAGTGGCCATAATATAAGGGTCAGTAAAAACAAGTGTTTAAATATTTATTATAGAAGTTTAACACAACCAAGAAACTTTTGCGTGTATCTCAGGGGCACGGAGTCATCGGTTCAAATATTTTCATCCCTCCAACATTATTTCTTTTCGGAGTGGCCCATTTCGCGTGGAGAGCCGCTTGATCAACTTCACCGTGAAAGAGAGCACCTGTGGCCAACTTAGACCCTTTATACTTCACTCGTGGTTTTCCTCCCGTGGCATGAATTAGCTTCAAGGGATCGACCGGACGCCCATTCGTTTGATACCATTTTGCCCCTCCCAATCATTATGTCACGCGTGGAGCCTCATTGATATGAATAGGCCCAGGTGATTTCAATTGCATTAGTAGAGGACATTAAGCCAATTTCCATCTTTAAGAATGAAATTGTAATATTTTAGTTAATCTTATCACTCCCCCCCCACCCTACCCCATTTTTCCAGGAAAGTGTGTTCTAAATATCCCCATCCCCAAATTTCATATTGACGAGATCACATTTGCTTTAATACATTTCCCTTTTTTCAACATTTGGAATACCTATGATGATAACATAAGAACACCCCCATCGTGGTGTTATCTGCACTTCTTCGAAGGAAACTAAATGTGTTGTAACTTTACTCATTGTGAGAATTGGTGTTTCTACTCGACTTGTCGTAGCCCACTACCATAGCAATGTGGCTCCCATACATCACCTATTGTTTTTGGATGAAATCAGCCTAATTACTCTCCTTCACTGTGCCTATCTATGGCTGTATTCTCACTCCTTCTTATCATATTTACTTTAGTAGTTTCATTTGACTCCTTTGTTCTATACATAAGAAGAAGAGCGGCCTCTCCACTCCTCCTTGCTGGAAAATGTTTCCAGCAAATATCATCAGCATCCCTTCACTAACTCTATAATTTAAGAAGGGGATTTTTTTGAGTATTTGAATAATTTCATCTTAGTTTGGTTATGACTTATGTTTTTTTTTTATCAAAGTTCAGAAATAAATATAGGTATCAAAATTTTGTGAATTTTTTAAACCCAAAATAATTACAGATGGTAAAGTTCATAAAATTCATTTTTATATATCTTCTATCTATAACTATATTTAAGCAACGTGGTTTTGAAAGGGGGGAAATTTAGTTTATAGTTCCTTTTTAAAATTGGCTAAGTTCGGAAAATTTATAAAAATTTAACCATGGCCGCTTTTATTTAGATTTTAAATTTTAATCTTAGTAAGCGAAGCGAAGCTCCACCGTAGGGGGGAGTGGCGAAGCCATTGCATAGTCTACAAATAATTTCCTCTTGGTTAATTTTTTTAATATCCATGATTATTATTAAGGCATTAAGGCAAAGAAAATTTTCTTGTTTTTAGGGTATATATACAAAAACAACAACAACAAAAGCAAACTTATGCCTTATTTTTAATACATTTTCTAAACCAAAACATACGATAATCATATTTATTTTTTCAGTATTCTTAGAAAGATCTTTGATAAAAGATTGAAATATACGAAAAACCAATCTTAATTTTAATTATTTGGGAAAATCTTTCTTAATCTTTCTCTTTTCACTTCTTTTTTTCTTACAAAAACTCAAAAACTTTGAATGAAAACCTTTAATTTTAAAAAGTTTCATTAGGTTATTATTTTAAATATAATTACAATGACATACAAACTCACACTTGAACTAAAAGTATTTCTTTTGACAAAATTCAAACTGTTCGTAAATTTTAATCATAAAATATTTTATAAGGGATAAACATGTCTTGGAACTCCAACCTAACAAGCTCTCATCTGTAATAGACGAACATTCTTACTTTATATTAATTCTCTTAAGTAAAATAATCCACTATATTCTTTCATATGGCAAGTGATCTCTTAATTTCAAAAATATATGTAATTTTCGCGAATCGATAATTACATTTTGTTCAATTCTTGGGCAATGAACTAAAAATTGCTGTTGAATCCTGAATTCCTAATTATGTCAGGCGCAAAAAGTTTCGACGTTTTTTCTAAATTGAAAGTGTTTTTCCTAAGAAATTACTACCATTCAAATGCCGTAATAATTCAAATTCATGAAGGCACACGATTGTTAAAGGCTAAACGCCATTTTTTACGTGAAGTCGGAAGTTGTAATTTTGACAAAATGAAGGAAAGACATAACTAAAAAGAAGTAGAGATGGAAAAAGTAGTAGTGGGAAGAGATTACTGGTACCGTTTTGATCACCTGAGGCCAATATGATAAATATCAGGGGAAGTTTTACTTTTAGTGATTGCCACGGGGTAGTGCCATTGGGAGATTTATACCTGTTCTCCATTCACCATATTAGCGAATAAAACGAGAAATCAAAATTGTACCAGACTAGAGAAAATGGAACAAAACAATATCCTGTTTTCTTTTCTCTTGGAATTAAGAAGTGCATAAAAACTGTAGAAGATGGAATAAGATAGGATAACTTAGTGGGATGGTATGATCATTTCTTCTCAATTTTAGCATCCACCAAAAAGTTCATTTGGTCAAGAATTTCCCACTTTTTTCTCGTTTAACTCAAATGCCCCAACCACATCTGGGGAAAGACATACGTCATTAAAATACAATGAAAAAGGAAGAGATATAAAACATGGGGGGAAAAACACGTTCAAATGGCAGGTTATCCAAGGAAATTTAACGCATCAATAGAGATCATATAGTTGCATGGGCTTCCAGCTCAGCGACACTTCCACGCATGAGTGAAGTCATATTTATTTGACATATCCGACGACCACATCAAATCATATTGGAGATATATTCATTTCAGACCAAAAATAGATAGTCTGTAGGGTGCGTGTTATATAATAGGTAGGTTCCTGGCACCAAAATGGCAGAATTAAAAGGCTCAACGAGAAACTCCACAAAATGGACGCTCGGTGTCCTTAGTAAATCCGAATAAATTGCCTTTCATGTGAATAACAGGAATACTGTGTATAATATGAGAATAAGAAGATCAAAACACATATGTCAATTTGTCTATATTAATTTATATACAGGAATGAAGAATAAAATGAAGAGAGATTTGCTATGAATAAAACGAGACAAGTGGTCGTTGGAGTAACGCAGGTAGGCACAAATATACGAACACCTAAGCTATCAATTACGTTACATGTGTCAATAAGAGTAAACACATAAACAAACAATTCGTGTCTTAGGATAGAGTTATCAGAAGAGGGGAGTCTACGAAGCAGCTAGGTAAACACAAATTCCCACCAAAGAAATTCTAACACAGATTTGTAAATTCGTTTCATAGAATAGAGTTAAAATTATCTGAAATATTTAGATAATTTAGACACACACAGCTGTTTGGTAGCTCCGCCTTAGGGGTTGAAACTTTGGACCTCTATGATTGAGCATTGTCCTACAGACCAGTCTATGCCACGCACCCTAGAAAATAAAACGGTATAGATAGGCGAGAAATGGGAAGAATTGTTATTAAGGATTATAATTGTTATTAAGTCATGGTCATACCCATATTAGCGTTACGGAAACCCCTTTAATTCGCCTAAGTCTTTGTCACTCTTGAATTCAATACTTCACTTTGAATAAGAAAACCTGCTTGTCGCTTACAAATTAGTTTTTGAAGTGCTTCTTTCCTCATTAATAGGCCCTTATTTAGATAAAAGTATATTTTTGCTACGCCTTTTCTCAAAGACCTTCTTTGCCTCGATTACCCGTAAACCATCATCTTTGGAGTCAGATAGATAATTCACCAGTAATTGGTAACCACACATCTATTTAACATAACCTTGTGGCCCTCATCTAACTTTAAATATTAGTAATTCTACACGACCCCATAAGTCTTAATCCCCAAGGCTAGGGGGATTTCAATAGCTGAGTCGATTTTAATTTTTCAATCCTTTTGTGTATCAGTAATATCGATTGAAAATGGCGAGATATAAATATAAAATAGAAAGAATCATCTGATAGAGATATGTACAATGCAAGATTTAAGGGCAGAGCAGCGTTTAAAAAGTGTGATTGCAAAGAACCCCTAAGAAATTCAGTGATATGAAATGAAACAAAAATTTGACTGGGTGAAACCAAAAGATTTTTTGGAAGACTTAATTAAAATATTGTCAAAAGGATCGTTAAGAAATGCATAATTTTATGGGTCCAAAAGTGTAGCATAAAATGAGTCTAGTATACACAAACAAATACTCTGATAAGGCGATAAAAAGCTTTTATTGAAGGCGAATAAAGCGCACTACAACATAATCAGTAGTGGATAACAATTTAGGAAGAGTAACTGCACATGCTCTTTTGCGTTTTTTATTTACGTGAACATGAATTTATTTATACACAAATTATGAACTATACCCTTGCCTTCCTTGAAATAGACTGTTTTCTGATTAAGGTGGATTTAGAGAATAGCGATAGCCTAAAGAGCGGTCAGCCCCGAGGAATCTTTCTTTCACACAACAGCGCACATGATGACGTTTCTTTTTTCCTGTTTATTCATTTCATTCTTCCTCTTTCTTTTCTTGTTTATTTATTTCTTTCTCACAAACCAATTTATCAGGTAATACTGTTATAACTAACAGAATTGAATAATAAATAATTTTATATTTTTCATTATTTTTTAATTTTTCGTGATATCAATAAGTACTCTAACTTTCACATTATTGTACCTTTATTAAAAAGTCAGAATTTCAAAAATAATAAGAACAGGAGGGAAAAACCCTGCAATTTCCTTCGGCGTTTTGCAAAGAGATGAAAAATGGTTATTGCAATCATGGTTTCCCATGGTTTAAATCACTTGCAGTGCCTTTGAATGGCTAAATGAAGCTTCTGCAACTGGATGGCGTCACCCAGCGCCAAATCCGATGGCAGATTTGAAATGTCCAGGGTGAATGACTATATGTCCCATGGTCATATGGGTAATTTCATGGCTCTAAATGGGTACAATTGAACTTTACTCCTTTTGGAAATAAAGCGATGCCTTGACCTGACGATTCGCTGCAGATTAAAACAAGAGTGAAAGTCCCTACAATGACCTGGTTATTTTATTGATGGTTTCGCATGGTTTAAATCACTTACAAGTGCCTTTGAATGGCTAAATGGCTAAATGAGGCTCCTGTTACTAGATGGTGCCACCCAGCGCTAAATCCGATGGCATATTTGAAATCCCCAGGGTGAATAACCATATGTTTCATGGAATATGGGTCATTTCTTTGCTCTAAATGGGTAGAATTAAACTTTACTCCTTTTTAAAAAATAGCGACACCTAGACGTGGCGCTTTCCCGCAGGTAAAACTGAGTTGCTTCGCTCAATCCAAAATTCTGCCCTGGTTCTTTTCATGCAGGAGGTGAGATTTAGTCCATGGAACTGTGCTCTCCGATCAAAATGGTAAAATGATGAGAAATTTGAGTTAAATGAATGATGTATAATTATAATCAATTTCCTAACATTTTGGGCCGTAAAATAAATGTTTGCGTATTTTTCAAAGCTATAAATGGTTCTTTCCAAAGAAAAGCATGGAACCATTGTTGCTATCCACAAAATTGAAATGAAGTTCAAGGAGATAAGTGTTAAGGGTAGTACATTGACGAGCACCATTTTTGGGATTATTAATAGCTTTACAAAAGACTTTTCCACTCATATACAGCAGTCTTCTAGACTAACAATAAATTAGAATCTTGCTCAAAGATTGGATTTTCTTTACTACCCTGTTTGCTTTCGATTTGAAAGAAATAGGCATGAACGCTTTATTACACACAATAAGGATAGGGTCCACTTTTGTAGCAAATATAAGAAAGACACGTTTCAACTAACGAATTGTCCAGTTGCGCTGAACTCGTACCCAAGCCGGTCGACGACTATGCTGCTAAAAGTGTATTAGAAGCTTCTAGAAGGCTGTGCATGATTTAAGTTCTTTTCTAAGCTGTCTAAAACGGCCTGTTCTGACTGATTCATTAACCGGGCCACCTTTTGTCTATTCATGTTGCAACTGTACTGCGGTTTTCTTACAATACTCAATGCCTATGGGACACATTGACCTGTGGTTACGTTGCGGACTGACCATGGGTCGTCACAAACGTTATCAGGCTCGGAGTTATTTATTTTTACGCCTCTTTTACACTTTTGCAACACTAGATTGTCATCCAACGACTCTCCAGGTGATTTGTCGACAGCTGAAAGCTTGCTGGTACTGCGTGAGTATAAAACTTCTTTCTACTACGGTATTATTATGTGTTTAGTCATTATCATATCATTATCAGAATGTATCGACATTGAATATCATATTAATTTAAAATATTTTTTATCGGAAAAAAATTTACACGTTAACATACACTATTCTGATGCTAGGATTTCATACATTTCAATAACCTAGCCATTTTAGATATTTCCAAAAGGTTATAAGGAAGCTTGTATTTTCATTTTGGTTTATAGATCTATTGGACTCATTAAATCAACCTATTACAACATATTCATAAAAATCCAAAAGAAATGAAAAATTCAGGTTTCATAAAACTTTTGGCCGCAACTGTATGTTTTCCTTTGAAGACAAATAAGTTAGAGGTAGAGGGGTGTGAAATAATAGTTATCTGGCAAATCCAACGAAATAAAAATAAGTTTAAAAGGAAGTTTAACAGAGAAGGACCGTCATATAAGATGAAATGTAAACTCTGGAAGCATTATATCGCATCACCCCATCTACCCTCCTTAAAGGAAAATCTTTATCTATATCATGAAAAAGAATTAGATCATATGTATAAATCTTGTATATGATAGCTCTTATCACACAAATTATCCTTCATAATTTTGTCCTCCGACTTCTTTGTATGAATGAGTATGTGTAGAGATTCACGAAAAGAGATGCGTGTATTTTATTATTGATTCGACACATAGCATTGACATTATCCTCTGACAACATGTACAGAACTCATTTGTTTAAGTTTGATCAATAGTTTAATTATATTCTTAACAGCTGCTCCTACTTTGTTGTATTTCATTTCAAGGAAAATTTCAGATTTAAATGCACGTCAATTATTGGATTGGAGAAATAACTATTGTTAAAAACTCATATGCATTTATATTAGAGATCTTCGAAATAAAAACATATTAATAAAATCATTTTAATTAGAACAGATAGGGAATTTATGTCCACTCTGTATAATTTCGAGCTAATTTCAGGTAAAAATTATTTGCGAGAACTAACACTATTGTCTAAAAGAAAATGCCAATGGAGCTGAAACATGTTGGAACCTGAGAAAAAACGATCATAACAAATGGCAGGGCAAGAAAGAACAGAGTGAAATATTAGAATATACTAGTCAAATGAGTAGATATCAAATCAATTGAACAGATGGGCCTGAAAGGCCATATATTTGAGTTCACTTGATTGAAGAAGACACCAAGGAAAAAGAATTAGAAGGTATTTAAAATTTTAAAATAACAACAAAGAGTAAAAATAAGGACACAAGATGATAATCATTTATAGAGATGAAGTTTCTCTCAGTAATGGAAGATATATGCCTTTAATAATGATGCTTAGATCATAGAAGGAAATATATTTCTCTCTTTCTTCAGATTTCCCGAGAGATAAAGTGGTAGAGTAAGTCATACTTAGGTACCAGCATGGTTCTGAAAGGAATCCTACAATGAAGGGTGGCTAAATTATGTGTTTTCAAATGAGTTTATATTGTTGATAGTATATCTCAAACCTACTCCTTTTTTATTTCTAAAGTCTCCTTTTTACCCTTTCGGGACCCTTTGTACATCGTGGAAACAAAGTGTAGACATATTATTAAATTATTTTAAAAACAAAATGTAGTATTAAACAAGGCTTAGATTAAAACAAAAGAAAAACAAATATACTACAGGATGATTTAATTATATTCAAATGGATCGACTTTGGTGTCGATGACACGACATGATCTAGCTATGATCTGAGCACAAATGGTGGGTAAGTTTTCAATTTATATTTTACCCACCATTTTCCAAAGTTTAACTTAAGAAGTCGACACTTTGCTTAAAATTAGTACAGGCCTCTGTTCACTTACACTAGGCAACAAATTTAAACTTTTTGTTTGTTAGTCATATGAATAATTGTTTCTATTTAGTTCGAGGGTGCTGAAACTGAATTTGAAAACCAAAATTCTCTATCACGTCTCGGGTTTGTGTAATGCCCCCCTTTTTCGCTATTTGTTCCGATTAATAATAATAAAAAATATTTTGTCATTTTCAATTTTTAAGCAAAAATATTTAAAAAATGGGGGACCTTCCTTTTTTATTCTGGCTTAAGTCAGTCAGTGTACATCACTTACGAAGTTACCACCACCTCCGCATCTCCTTTTTCTTTTGTGAGACATCAAAGTTTGTTTTTGTAAAGGCGAGCAATAATCCCCCATCATATTTGGATTAAATTTTTTGTGGTATTTCGTCTCGATAACCAAATTCGTTGATGAAAACGTGCACCATGTTCGTCACTAACCGCTCCCAGATTTTCAGGAAAAAAATCGAGATGAGAATGCAGAAAATGCTTTTTAAGTGACATTCTACATCCCATCTTTTCATGAGATTCCAGCATATTGTTTACTATTAGTCGGTAATTTGGAGATTTAAAATGGCCGAGAAAGTTTTCAGTCACTTTCACAAAGAATGTCCATTCTTTGCGTGCCTCTTCATCGAGACACGAAGTGAAGGAATCATCAGAAACAACTCTGCGAATTTGTTGTCCAGTGAAAGCTCCAGCTTCTAATTTTGCATTAGTTAATGATCCTTTGAATTTGTTTTAAAAATATTAAAAGCCTTCACTTCTTTGAATTATACCCTTTACAAAATTTTTCATCAACCCTAATTTGATATCAAGAGGGGGAAGATGAACTTTTTTGGGATCTACTAGAGCACATGCTTAACATTATGTTGGCCAACAATGTGTTCTTCTCTGGCTGGCCATTCTCGCTTTTTATAGTGATTTTTATCATCTCTGCTATCACATAGACATAAAAAGCACAAGTACTTTGTGTATTCCAACTGTAACCGAAGAAGAAGTGATACAACTTTCAAATCACGACAGATGCTCCAGTTATGCTCTTTGTACTCACTAAGTTTCAGCATAGTTGCATTAATGAATATGTTCCTTGAAGAGCTCTAGCGTGGGCTACAGGAATTGCACCTTTTTCATTCCCATTGTGCAGCAGAACAGTTTTAAGACTTACCTGACTAGAGTCAATGAAAATTCTTCACTCATTCGGATCATAGTCACAGCCGATTTCCTGCACAAAGCCATTAATATTGTGTTGCAGTCACATACAGTATTTTCTTGAGAATAAAATTTGGATAACTTCTAGTGACAATCTTAAATAGAAAGATACCCTGACATCTGAAGGAGAAGATTCATATCTTGTAATTGGAGTAGATTCATCATATGGTGCCGGTTTCAACGTGGATGAGCAATTTGGATAAACAATTTTAGATTTGTTTTTCTTTAAAAATTTAGCAACATTTATTAGGGAGAAATAGCAATCATCAAAGTGATTTTAGGTCTCACATCATATCATGTGAACAACAAATGGCATTGCCTTCCTCTTCTCATTTAACCAAGGTGTTAATATTGTGTTACACTGCGTGAAGCAAATATGAGGGGCCCAATCATTATCCTGGTCCCCTACTTTGCATCCAAAATAGTATCTGTCGGCTTGCTTCATCGTTACTACTCTTTCTATTTTTCTCCGTTATGCCACTGGTGTAAATTGCCCCCAAACCTAAAAAAATATGTTGGGGCAGTTTACACATCCGCGTCTAGAACTTGAAGCCATGACAAGATTTCAAATACTAACTAGAGCAAGCAAACGATACACAATAACAGCTCTTTATCATAAAGTTCTTATCAAAGCAAAGTTTTGATAAAGGTGTTATCTTCTTTATCATTACCAGTTACCAGTTATAAGTAACAGAAAAGTAATCACAAATAAGTATGTATTAATCTGAAAATCAGTAATTAGAATTCAATGATATTTGAGCTTTAATATAGTCTACTTTATATATATTAAAAATTTTAATATATATTAAATATATATTATTTATTAATATATATATTACTTATATATATTTAATACATTAAAAATTGCATATTGGTACAATATTGAGCAAAAGTGTGAAATGGCTTGAATAGGGAAATTCAAATTACATAAATTTTAAAGACATATTTGTAATCAGCGCCTAAAAATCATCTAAAATCACCTATTTTCTGTTCTGTAACAAAATCTCTGTTCCCTAGTGTTATGGATCACTAGTCAAATTACATGCGGTACAAATATCACCATCTGGGACCGAAATTTCTTGACGAAAACCATTCTAAATTTCCCTAACACTAGTCGTGAGTTTTATTGGTTCTGTGAGGTTGCTTCAAATTATTGAAGGGTTCAAACATAATTTTTTATTGTGGCATCTACCGTGGGGGTGACTTTCCCCTGATTGATCAATAATGCTACACTTGGCTCCATCACTATGCCATACCTTATTTAAACAGGGGCAATGTTTCGAATATTTTCATACTTTTCTGTACTTTAGTCGAAGAGTAAGGCTTAGAGGTTGTTCCTACTAACAACTTAAATTCAGGAACCCACTTATCTTAATCACCAATTCTCTCCGTTTCTCGATCCTTATCAGCATTAGCCAAAAATCTTTTAACGTGTTTCCTATCTGCCTTGTTTTATGCTGCAGCATTTTCCTCCTTTTATCTCTTTCTCTCGCACATTTTTTTACATCTGGTGATCCCCTTTACAATGTCCCCACCCCTCTCTTGTGCTCTTAAAGATCAATGTCTTCTATTTGTTCTGTTGTTTTCTTTGCAATATTTTTTTATGTACAAGGTGCGACAGAACTGAGTGAGCAGTTTTAAGGAGTCAATGGTCGTGGGGGGGGGAGGGGAAGCGAGGTGCGCATGATTTCGCTCTGCTCCGTAGACATCCCCATTTTAGTAGCAAACATGGTGTCGACGGGAGCACATCGCGGTTTTGCCGTGCGCGCGTATTTGAGAACAATTAATCTGTAATTGCGACGCAAAGAGCCTTTCAGCGACGGTTCAATAGTCCGTTCAACGATGCTGTTCCTCAGCTGAACACAATTCGGTCCTGGGTTAGGTAGTTAGAGGCAACTGGTAGCACACTAAGAAGAGATACACATGGCCGACGCAGGTCCATTAGAACACCAGAAAATGTGGAGATGGTGAGAGCAGCGATCGTGCAGTCGCCGAGACGTTCTACTTGAAAGCATGCTATCACTTTGGATATTTGCCCCCCCCAGTTTAAGGAAGATTCTGCATATGGATTTGAATTTCCATCCCTACAAAATAATGATGGCTCAAGAATTGAACCAAACAGACTTTACCAACCGCTAAAATCTGTGTTAAAACATGCTTGCACAGATCACTCCCGAGCCAGATTTCTTCAGTAGCAACGAGGCACATTATCACCTCTGTGGAGCTGTGAATAAGCAAAGTTTCTGTTACAGGTCGGAAAATAACCCCAGAATTATCCAGGAAATACTGCTACATTCCCCTAAACTAACGGTGTGGTGTGCCATATCACAATTTGGTGTGATAGCCCCGTACTTCTTTGAGAAGGAAGGAATGTACGTGACCGTAAATTCCGAACGTTATATCTCTAATATTGCACGCACAAGTTTTTGCAGCCGAGAACGGAGGAGATTGTTGAAGATAAAGGATTGGGGGGCGTCTCGTTCCAGCAGGATGAGGCTACAGCTCACACAACCCGAAATTCAGTCAATGTTTTGAGACGAATGTTTCCCGGACGTCTGGTGTCTCTGAAGGGGTGAATTAGGGTGGCCTGCGTGGTCACCTGATTTGAGCATTTGTGACTTCTTTCTTTGGGGATATTTGAAAGAAAAGGTGTTTAAACGTCGCCCTCACACCCTAATGCAGCAAAGGGAGCGGTTATTAAAGAAGTTAACGCAATACCCCGTAGTATGTGCGAACTTGCTGTACGAAACTCCAGAGATCGACTCCAACAGTGTGTTGAAGTTAACGGCCGCCATCTTCATAACATTATTCTCAGAACCTAGTGATTATAAATGGTATGTACTGCTTACCTCGAGTATAGTAACATTTCTTCTATATATACCCCGCTTACTTTTTTATAACTTCTTAAAACTGCTGAATCGTTTCTGCCGCACCCTGTATCTTATTTTAAGCTAGAACTTTTAAATGAATCCTTTACTCTCTACAGCAGGAACATTTAATGTAGGTTTAGATCAGACAGCTTTCCCATCACAAGTTGTATTCTCTCACTTGCGAGTCATCTTATCAAATAATTTGTCTAGCTTGACAATAAACCACTCTTTGGCTTCAACTTTCCGTTCCAAGGAGAAAAACACTATCTTATTTCCGAATTCCTTAAGATGGGACATAATGGTCACATTGTCATTGATAACAGGTAGCTTGAAAGAGCATTATCTTTGTTCCACTAACAAACCAAACGTAGTACCTCCTGTCTTCTTTAATTTGTTCATTCAATTAGATGACTTCTATAAAGATATCCCTCACAGTTGGTATTTAAGTGACTAAGAGCTGTCTCCCAGTGCCAACAAAATTACTCAGTGAGAAATTGATTTCGTCCTTGTTTTGATTCGAGCCATTTCCATAACGACATCACATTAGTAATTATTACGAAATACTAAATAAAATATTTCCTTTTCATGTGCTTATGTTGCTTTACAGGTAACTCGGGCTAGCAATAAAGCATTTAGATAAGTACAAAAGGTGCAGTCAGTGTTTACAAGCTCTATATGCGATCTGCAACAAGTAACTGTGTACTTACAAATTACTTAAAACTTACAAATAACTTATAATATTTTTAAAGTAATTTGCTACATGTACCAATCTGTATAACAATTGCACTTCAATGAAATAAGATATCTTTTTCTTGTAATATTCAACTATCTTATATATTTTATAAATAAGTCAGTACAATGCTTTATGAGAGAAAATGAGAGCATCCATGATAGAAAATTTCAGAAAACATATTCTTGAGTAAATACAATAGCAAAATGATCATCTAAATTAAACCTTTTCTCCAGATTTGTTTTCTACGCACCAAAATATATTATCTGAACGATCTTATCCACTGGTATGAAAATAAATACATAGCATGATCTACCTTAATGCAGTAGGCCTATATGACGGATTTTGCCAAAGCTGTGTCGGAAAAATATTTTTCATTAAATATAATGAAAAATCTCCTGCGCCACATCTGTATACTATGTCCTGGCATAGTTCAAGTTCTAAACTTGTGTAATTTTTTATATAAAATGAATTCGTCTATAACCTTAAGCTAAAGTTGTTCCATGTACCATTCCTAAACATGTATGTAACTAAAACAATTTTTTGTGAACAAAAGTAAGCCGCACAATATATGCCACATATATCACATTAAGAGCGATTAATGATTATAAATTTTTTCAAATCATTTCGGTGAAAATATAAAGCGTAAACAGTTCTACAGTTCTCACCATCTCATATTTTCTCTCTCTACAGGAAGATTTTATTATATCATCTAACTATATATTTTCCTCAATAAAATAATTACATTCCTTGGAAAGAAATTTAATTATAAGAAAGAAATAATTTCGTTAAGTTGGCACTTAAAAACGAGAGGTTGAACATCAAGAATATAAGGGCTACTCACCTATCTTCAAAACATAATCCTCCATATCTCAATGAAAGAAATTTTTTAGCAGGTATCTTACGTCCTAGAAGATATATCTAAACGAATTACGCCTATCCTAGATTTTTTGGTTTTAGTTTTAGAGATGTTCCGAACACTCCCAAAATATAAAGAATATTGCAGGGTCCTATAATGGAATTACCAGATTTGTTCGGATGAGAGGAAGTAAAAAGAATGCTTTCGGATGTTTAATAGTGCAAATAAACATGTCAAGGAGATGTCAATGAATGTATATAAGCAAGTGAAAAAAGCAATGAAGTAAGTGATCAAACAAAGTTGCAGAGCGCAAAATGACGTGTATATTAGTTTTAAAGTGAACCCAAATGTGAAAAGGAATTTCTATTTTAGCGTGTGAGAGAGAGAAATAAACGGGAACATAGCTGCATGAAAATCAAGGATAAGAATGGAAAGGTTTTTGAAATTGATGTGCCAGTAGAAAGTAGATGTCAAGAGTACTTCGATGAGCTAATATTGTGTTGCAAGAGCTAAAAAGGCGAATATGATTGGTTTGGGCGAGAAAGGGAAGGTAGTTTATCAGGTTTCGAAAAAATGAGAATACATGGGTTTTTATCGCTTCTATGTCATGGTAGTCAACTACTGATATAAATAATAACATAAGGCGATGTACTAAAGAATATCTATAATTGTGTTTTGGAATGAATCTGGTGTCTAGTAGGATGGCTTTTAAAGTGGAGTAGTTCAAGAATGGTGCACTAGTGTAGCACTAGTACTACTCTATAAGCCGAAATGGTATAAAAATGAATATAAGAATTATAGCCATTAACTTCTTTCAGGTATGTTTGCAAGCATTACCGATAAAGCCAAGCGACCGAATACTAAAGTTAATGACGAACTATAGGGAATGAACAAGTTTTGTTTAGATCGAAAAAAGGGCGTATAAAGTGTGTTGAACCAACCTCTACTTGATGAAATACATGCTAGAAAGAGGCGCAAGATCTAAACTGTGTTTATGGACCTGAAAATAGCGCAAGAACAGGTAGATAGAGAAGCGTAATAGATAATCAGGGTGAATGAAAGCCTTGTCATACATATGTAGGTGAATGTAAGTAATGGTCTGTAAAATCGCTTTACCTGTTAAATATCTTTACTGATGTAGTAAAGTGTGATGGACAAGTACGGGTGAAGAAATGTGATGTGAACTTAATGAATAATAGTGATGCATGGGTGCAGTCTATGGTGATGTATGTCGATTACTTGGTGTTGGTGACTGAAAGTGAAAGGAATTTTGAAATGTTGATTGAAGCTTATGATTTGGTATATGAGAGGCGTTGGATAAAAGATAATGCAAAATACAGTACGGCAATAGTTTGTGGCAATGATGATGGGGTGTGTTTGATATTTAAGCCCGAATTATGTGGCCTAAATAAGGAGACTACAATTACAATAAATATAGATACAAGAATGCGTCATGAACGATAGCAGTATGGATGAAGTAGAGAGCTATAGCAAACTTACGAATGTTAAAAAATTCTGAGAGGCGATCATTGTGATTTTGATTTCATGAGAGTTTGACTTGACAACCATTAACAAAAAAAGACTGGATTAACAAATGTGTAATCTCTATGGAGCAGCGGCCAAGGAGCTACCAGAAATTAAGACGGGTGAGTCTATGGTACCATTTGGAATATACACAGCTGGCTCAGTGTTCTAGGTTGTAATAGTAACCTCATCCAATCTTGTTCTTTTCGTTTACTTCTTCCGTCCCGACTTACTTCTTATTTCCTTAAGACAAGCTCAAGAGTGGATCCAAGGGTCTCTGTTGCTCTGTAGCTCTAAATATGCATGGAATTTGCGAGGGTGAAAAAATTGTGTAAAAAAAAAAATGCACTTGAGTAAGAGCAATATAAATGCAATATTTAAGAGGACAGTTAGGTCTGAGAAGAGTAGGTAGAAGTTACTTAAGAACTCCTACTTGATACATAGATAAAAACTACGTTAATATAACTGGAAATAGTAACAGATAATTAACAGTTTTGTAATTGCATTAACTTCAGTCTTCAATCCTTCATTAATTTGAAGAAAGATATGAAAAAGAAAGAATGAGACTGGAAATGAGAGAGAATATAGAAAGCCAGAATACGGACTCTATCGAGTGGAATGATGGTTTTGTGCATGTATTTGCTCTAAATGTTCCTCTTCCGCTCACCAGAGCTAGGTTGTCATTTTTTACTCTATTTTTTTTGGATGTTAAATTTGGTTCAATAGAGTGTAGAATAATGACCAAGAATATCATATTTTGCCTTCTTTCGCTGTACTTATTTAATCCACTGAGGCGTTTGAGTGTTATTAATGATGTTATTGCTACTTGTCTATGTTAGTTAATATTATGTCATTTATATCCATTCATCAAGTTCTTTATGAATACTACTCGTATTTTTGCTTTTCTGCTATAAATGCATATGTTGCATTATTTAAGATATGTATTTATGTTGCCGTCATGATTATTTATCCAGCGTGGAAGAGCAAACAAAACAAAGAGCTGAATAATACAATGTGCAAAATCCGAATTAAAATTAGTTTGATTCATTGGTTATGTGGTATAAATGCAAAAGGTATGGAAAAATGTGGTAATTTATAACAAGTGTTCACGGATAATTTGATGAATGTAGAGCGGTCGGTTAACTAAAAACATTCACAACTTTTCTAATTAAAAAAGGTCTTCACCTAGAAATCTTCTTGTTTTTATCATTTCAGGGGGCTTTCAGCGTGCGTGGATGGAGAGCTTTCTTGGAGGTTTCTTGTGGAGGCTCACACTTGCCGTGGAGCGATGATGGCAGGCGAAGGAAAGAGTGCGTGAATGGCAGTAGTCTCCTGTGCCGTGAGTGACAGAATTAACTAGGCCACAAATGGCATGAAATTGCCAGGTCTCGTCATCATATGGATTCCAGTGTCGATAGTTGCGCGAATTGTCTACTTCAAGGCCACATATTGGCAAGACAGTCAATCTAAGTAACCTATTGATGCGTCATTGCAAAAGTTTGCATTGCAGTCCATCCAGCATAATTTGCCGACTGGTTTATGCACATCTCTACTTAATGTGTGAACTGTCTCCGATGGGATTTCTTTCGTTTTGGTGTTAAGATCCTTTTGTTTATTTAGAAATCATCTGTAAATACAAGCGTTGAAGAAAGCTTTAATTATTTTATATATTAATCTAATATGTATATAATAGGGAGGTTTTTAATTTTTACTATTGGAAAGTAAAAGGCTAAACTTATCAATTTTTAAATATCTTCATAATAAACAGATTTTTTACAAAAATGTAACGGTATCATTTTATTTATTTAAATAAAGAAGAGAATATTGAGCTGATCACATATGAGGGGGGGGATGAGGTCAGGTGTAATATTAGAGTCCATAGTATGAGCCTCTAACAAGTTAGACGTCTTATATAGCTTGGAAAGTATTGCTACTCATAGTGATGGGTAGTGGTAGTCCTAGGCTATAATGTCCGCTGGGCCAACTCCCTTTCATCTCCCCCCCCACCCTGTTTCGGAATGAAACTCATATTCCAACCTGAAAACCAAATATTTTATAAATAAACACTAGAACAATTATTTACAAGCCAATTTCTTTATTGAGCGTATGGTCTTAACATTAATAACTCCGCACATAGTCAATTATGCCTATATGCTCAATCAATACCTAATTCAAAACTATAATTATGTAATTAAAATAAAAATGAAGAGAAAACTTAGGCTATTTAAATGAGAAAATAAAAAGACATCAAATAGAGAACAAAATAACTAAATTGCACCAATATTTCATTTTGCTGCCTGATGAACGCTCACGGGACTTCGACTCGAGACTCAATGAGGAAGACCTGGAGGTTCGCGCGGGACTCCTCGATGTTTGTCTTTTTATCAGCAGGAATACGGATGATGCAATGAACTAATCTTAGGAAAATTTTCGGGGTTTGTTGTTTTTATTGTGGGGGAATAATTTACCAAAATTAGTTGTCAAATCAGGACATTTGACAACTACGATCTAAACTTTGAGCTTCCCTGAAGCAAAGTTATCAATAACATCATCGTAATAAATCTGACGAGCCATTGCATCATTAATGCTAATGAGGTCGACAACTGTAAGTTGTCTTTGAAATACGGTTGACCTCAATTATGAGTTGATAAGATTTAACTAAGGAACGCCCCTTTCCTCCTTGGTCACAGCCATTGGTATTATGCAGATGCTCGATTTTCGTCCCCTAGTTTTTTCCCCGGCAATCCATGGCAACCTAGGCAGCTGCCCATATTATTGCTCATACCTAAATCCACCCCTGGTCCCTGGTGGTACGAACGATGTAGAGCGTAACCCTAACTTTCGAAGTTGCGCAAGTTTCCTGGATGATCAGAGAGCTAATGAATTTAAATACAAGCAAACACAAACACTCAACACAAAATCACTACACTCAAAGAAGGTCAAGGATCGCATAAGAAACATACAAGAAAAGCATATATATATATATATATATATATATATATATATATATATATATATATATATATATATATATATATACATATATATATATATATATATATATATATATATATATATATATATATATATATATATATATATATATAATGCGTACGCTTTACTCCCGCATCATGCAGCATATGAGTAGATCGGAGAGAACTGGTCATCATCTTGGAAAACCTGGTCCATCCCCATTTCGAAACCATCTATCGCAATGTGGCTACACTGGAGAACTTTACAATACTTAATAAGGTAACAACATCTCAGACCTTTATCTGCTAGAATCAATTTATATTAATAAACTTCAACCCAGTCTAAATAATAACTTGTTATATGTTCCATTAAATATAGTTAGTCCTTAACAAACATGTAAATTTGATAAATTTTACAATGTGTTGCAAAAATGAAATCCATTGCCAATTATTTTCCTATTTTATATCAGTTCCCTTGTTGGATTTTCTCTCAGTATTTCCATTGATTCAATTCACCTCCAATTTAATATTAATGTTTTACGATTTTTTGTGTGTGTATGTTAAAAACATTATGGGTATCTATTTAATCCGTATTTGTACTCTTTATTTAGCACGGATATGATTGGAGACAAACCCGAAACATTTGTCATAAATGTTAAGAATTGTCTTCAGCTCTATCCTGGTCCGTCTCTTTATATATATATATATATATATATATATATATATATATATACTTACTCATAAAAATAAATCAAAGAAACTACTACGCTTTGCACTACACTAAATTAACTTGAATAAAATAAAATGAGTGCCCATAAAAAATCTGCACCACCTCGGAAAGCAGGGTGATATCTCCGTCGAAAATATCAATGATACCCCGCCTCTTCCTTCATTAAACCCCCTACGAATTTGAGACTATTTTCTTCTTGGCCGAGAACCAGACAATCTTCTGTAGGCATCCGTGCCCTTTTTGGCACAAGCTAATCATACTGGTTGTTAACTGACATCTGGTTGTAAGGTTAGAAGTCAACGATGACTTCTCGTATCCCTTTCTACCTTAGGTATTGATCTACCAGAAACAGCCCCTAGCCGTAGAAGCTAACTAAGTAATGTAAGCGAAATCGAAGATTGGGACTAATAAGATCTTTTCTTTTTAAATGGGCCCTAAGCCTGTGAAATATGAGGGATAGTATTAGTTCCTCCAGATCTGTCCACTTAGAGGTCATTTGACCCGGTCAGGTCAAATCAATTTTTTCAGCCCGATACCAAAAATGAACCGTCCTTATCTTCTATCCTAACGGAATCTCCCTCGCTGGTTTACTATTCCTTACTACCAAGCAGTTTAAGGACTACAATGAGCATTTTATGTTGTCTATAAGTATTAATTGATGGTTACAAGCATAATTCCAAGCACTAGACGTTGATAATCCGTCTAGGAAGGCTCTAAATTCCTTCTCGAAATTATTTAATCACCTTTTTCAATTTGTTTATCTTTTCTTTCCCTTTAAGGTTATGTCTTGTCTCTCTCATTACTTTATAGCTTGAAACGTTGAAATGGTACTGATGATTGTTCATTTAAAGTAAAGTATTCATTTTATTTCATCATTGTGGTAAGTAGGCTCTTAATTTATTCATTTTTAGTCAAATTTATCGTCAAACGACTTTTGCTTTTTCATACTTTGAATCGTAAAATTCCCTTTCAAATTTCTTAACACCAAGAAATCTACTTTTCAAACTTCAATTAATAATTTAGTTTATATTCCTAACTTTATTGCCGCATTTTTTAAAAACTAAGAAGTTTATTACTCGTAAAATTTACATAAATTCCAGAAAGTGAATCTCTTCCCATCAAATTCTCTCGTCAATTCACTTTTCTTATTTTCTTACTCCAATGCTTTTATAAACCCATGTTCCAGATTATTTTCTTTTTACCCTCATTCTTATTCAAAATAGCAGGGAAGAATTTTCTTTTCCCTCCTTGGTAAGTCGGAAGAGGCAGTCAGGAAGGTTGTTTACACCTGAACAGCGGAAAGTCTTGGGGATACCCTTTAGAACGAAAGCAGTCATTTTGACTGCCATCTAATATTATTTTCAATTCACGCTTATTAGTAATTATCATTGGAAATTGATACTTTTACATGGTTTTATGTTTTTTACAATATATTTTTTATGTCGCCATATGCATTAAGATCTTCTTACAAACCTTATAAGTTATTAAAACCATTAGGTAAACTTCACAAAAGTATAAAACATTTAATTTGTATCTTACTTCTAAATTTTAGTTATAATTATGTGACTTTTATGTTGAAGAAGAACATTTCTTCCAAGTAATTTTCTTGATTATTTTGAATTACAGGATCCACATGCATTTGTTTTACATTTGTGGCGAATTTCATAAGTTTTATTCTGCTTGGACATTTGCACTTGGCACTGTTTTCTTTTCTTGGACAATGTCACGTCTGTCTTTGCAGTGTCGTCTTCACGGATTTCGTGCTCAGGGTCACTACTTTCAAAAGCTCTTCGTAATTATTAAGTTACCTGCATAAGAAAGTCGCGATGATTACTTTCTTAACAATAACTTTCCGAAATAGAACAGCTGCATTGATTCCAGAGATGTACAACGCAATGTACAAAACTCGAACGGGCCACCTTCTTCCGCCAAATTTTTGCAAGACATCTACCCAACAACTTCTACTCCATATTTCGTTGAATTGTAAACAATATCGGTATCAGGAATTCCTTTCTCATAACGTAAACTTAAACACAGCTATGTATGGTGCTCACAATCATCACATTTTTATTCGGTTAGCATTGATAGACAGTGAGCTTTGCTTGGTCATTCTTCAAAACATGAGTGTTTAACCTTTTTTCCCTTAAATTGTTAAAGCTAATTTGTATTTCCTTTTGGGCACGATTTAATGTCCCAATGGGGGTCGTATTTTTGTGTTGTAATTTATGTAATAAATTAAGACGAGGTAAAGATGTTGTTCTTATTAACGCTTCTTCCTTCGCCAAGGTATGGGTCGGAAAGCTGAAGAATTACATATTATGAAAGTGGTTGTTTGATGGACGTTTTTAATCTTTACCAAGGTATGGAAATCCTTTCATAAAATATTTTGAATTTTTATCAGCAGTATCTAGAATTCAAGTGAAAAATTGCCTGGCGTAATGGAAATATACTGGGTAAAGGGAAACCTTGATTTACTAGCGAATAACTTTTGATCAACAGTTCTATTTTCTCCTGTCATATAAGACGCAATGGAATTTTGTGTGTCCGTTTTAAACTTTAATGCTCTGTTCAAATTCATGTCGAAACGGAAGTACCTCATAACTTCTCTAAAATTATTTTCGTGCCAATAATATTATCTCCCCACTCTTTTGATTAGAGATTATCAGCAGGTTGTCAATTGGCCAATATTACTTGAGCAAACATGATGGCAACAGAGGTCATAATTTTTTCCAGTGACAGAATCATTGAAGTAGGTTTATATCATTTATGAGCTTCTACTTGAGTAAACTTTTCTATATGTATGCAAAATGTGTCATTTTGCATAAACTGAGGACCAGGTTCTTCGGGTAAAATATTCTGTGATCGAGTTTTCCTCTCATTTCATATGTCGAGTTCGATAACGTCTCATCCTGTTCAATCTTCGGTAGATAGAACGGAATCAACTTACATTAAAGCTGGAATTTTGCTTCTCTTTTTTCTTCGTACTGAGTCTCCCATTACACCTGAAAATAAAAGAACCACAAGAATGAATTACTATTATAAAGGACGCGCCTAAAATAGTAACATATAATGCGTTGCATAATATGTTTATATATTATTATTATTATTCTTATCAAAGTCAATGAAAGCGACCCGTTGGAAGAGAACAGCCGAAACGGCAGCACCTAAAGACTATACAGGGCCCAACGAGCGGCGCAACATCGATAAAAGTAGAAAACATAAAAACTAAGAGAGAAAAGAAGCATTCACTCGCCTTTAAATACATCTCAATTATCAGAATTGATGAGCTCATTAGGTAGAGTATTCCACATACCAACGGCTATAGGAAATAAAGATCAAGAGAACTGCGTCATATTCACTCGGCAACCAAAAAATCCCAGTTATTCGGCCTTAACGAGTAGCACGTATCACGAATTGGCCCTGAGGGAGCTGGTAAAAGACAGTGAAGGGGATGATCAGGATCAGAAAGAATTTTAAAGAAATGAGTCAAGACTCCAACGAGTCGATCGGGTGGCAGAAAACTAATCTGGTTAAAAGCTCTGTGAAGGAGCTTTAAAGTGGTCTCCCATTCAGAAAGAAAGACAGAATCATAATCTGCAGATCTGAGGACCCTACGGGACCTTATAAGCATGGCCACGTAGTGGGTATCCGTATTATTTCTCCTCTATGATAAAATGTTAGAAAATGAATAATTTTACATATATATATATATATATATATATATATATATATATATATATATATATATATATATATATATATATATTCCTCTATTTCCGTTATATTATATACTATATACTGTGTAAAAAGTTGAAAACGGAGAGGTCTACAAACAAAACGCAGAACAATTTTTGCTCGATAATATGAATTATGATAAAGTATTAGATTGGCAAAATTTTATAATAATGGGACTACAACATTTCACAAAATAATTGCTAAATATCTTTGATGAATTTTTGTACTAATCATCATATTGTAAAAAAAAATGTAAATATTTATTGTACTCACCAGTAACACAACCAGCATAGAACTGTTTATTTGCTGCATGTGTGACTGGCCATCTTTTTGTTCAATTGACCAAGAGTAGCAACATCTCACAAAATTATTGCTAAATATCTTTGATGAATTTTTGTACTAATCATCATATTGTAAGAAAAAATGTAAATATTTATTGTACTCACCAGTAACACAACCAACATAGAACTGTTTATTTGCTGTATGTGTGACTGGCCATCTTTTTGTTTAATTGACCAAGAGTAGGAACCTTCTGCCTGAGAAACATAATCAACTTCGTTATCATCACTGTCCACAGATATTTCGCTTTCTTCTGAATTTTGTTTGTGAAAGTGCTTTCAAACTTCCCACATTTTTTTTAGGGAAGACAGCGCTTTCACCCATGTTCATAGCATGGAAGTGGAGAGCAAAATGATTCTCTGCAGTATAGTATTAAGCAGCATACTGTTAGATTGAACTTGTCGGTACAAGTCGTTATAACGCTAAATTATTGCTCATATGAGATGTAATCAGATTGCCGTTCCGTAGTTTTAGTAATATTGTTGAATATCTTTTGAAATACCATGGCGTCTGGACTCTTCTGATACCACACAAAGGTAAATAGCTCAGTGATGGTATTCATTAGATATGAGGCAAGATGCGCAAATTTAATTCAGAAAAAAATTGGTCAGTTGACCACTTCACTGTTTTAGAATTAAAAGTCGAGGGACGATAAACGTAACATCAGCGTTATCGTTAATATGTAGACGCAACCCCTGAGGTTCAATCAATCTATTATAAAACATCGTTACATAATAAGATTTCTTCTTATCTCAATGATGAATTTTGAACTTAATCTACACTGAAAGGTCTTTCGATGAAACAAAAACTCACTGCCCCATATCTACCACTTCTACTAGTTTTTATTTTGGTTTTCAATGAGTTTCTTGGTAGACTTAAATCGTCTTTTTCTGAGCGTCTTTCCCTTGCTTTGCCTTGCAATTTTTCCTCTGGAACTTCTAGATATGTTTAACTTACATATTTTCCTGTCTAAATTCGTAAATCTTGTCTCTTCCAAGATGGGAACTAAGGTTAACGAAAGGTAGACTACCCTTCCGTTTCTGAGATACATATTTAAGAACTAAATGCCTACCATAGGTGGACAGGAGAAGTTCAGGCATCAATACTTTAACAAGCAGATGCCTGTCCGAGAGAATTTTAAATTCCCGTCTAAAACTCAAACAAACACATTTCGAATCCTTTCCTGTTCATTCAAAATTTTCAAACTAAAATTTTAAATCCCAGGAAAGTATATGATTCTAAATCAAACTGTCAAATTTCAAAATTGAAATCTTTGACAAATTTACTATTTCTAGGTGAAATATCCAATAATATGAAGATTGTAACTGCTATTCAAACGGAAAATTGTGTAATGGAAAGTATAAAAGAACAACCTTTGAACTCCTCACGTTATTTGGAGATCACGTGCGATTGTATACCGCCTGTGAAAACGTCAATTCTTGTTCGAGAACGGTCGAGAAGTTTTAACTCCTGAGCGCATTGGGGAAATATCCCCCATCCTGCGAAATTGTCCCGAGCCTCCTCTTCCCGGTGACGGGGCGAGAAAGAGCCTCTATGTTTCTTGCCTTGCTATTAAATGATGAATCGACTCCTCCTCCGGAGGAGTCGATTTTAACTGCAGATCGAGGAGTCCCGCGCAAACCTCCATGTCTTCCTCATCGTCTCGAGTCGAAGTCCCGTGAGCGTTCATCAGGCAGCAAAACTTTCTCTATAGTGATTCTACCCGTCAATTGGTTGCTTCTCTGATCGGCAAGCCTTTTAATTTGCGCAACAGTTTCTCTTCGTTAAATCGAACCAAAGAAAATCTCCATCGATTACTTTTGAGGAAAAGAAGTTTCCTCTTCTAGTGGAATTACGAGAATTCCCACATTTCCAGTCGAACGTCATCATTAAAGATTGGTTATCTTCATCAGGAAGTTAGGGCAGATCGTCCTCCCCCTGCCTCATTCAGATCGTGCCCCACTTTCCCCAGCCGAACGTTCCCCACTCGCCTCATCTCAAGAAGGACCTTTGTCGAAGTCACCGACCCGTAAAACTAAAACCCCTGTCACTTATTAGTATTGTCAAGCTCCCCCACTTGATCTGAGCTTAGTAAGGCTAATCAATTAATTTTATTTTAGAATCCCTCATAATAATTATCTAGGGACTATTCCAATTTAAATAATCTCCGTTTGCCATTTTTACTTCTTATTTTGATGTTTGTAAATAAAATTATATTTTTGTTGTTTTATCTTTACCTAACCTTGCACGATACTCTCGGCCTATTTAAGTAAATCACGCCAACCTTTTTTGCACTCTGCCTGATTTGTTAAGGATTTGAAACCCATCTCCTCAAGTCTGACCTCCTAGTCGGTCGTTAATCCCTGCGAGCAGCCCTTCGACGGTTAGCGTTGCAGTAGGTGATTAAGTCTCCCTCCCACATAATATAGGAGTAGTGTATTGTATAGAGTGGTGTACGACGAGAGAAAGCATTGCATGCAAAACTGATCTACATAAAGTACAAGAGCCCATCTACGAGAATAGCGAAGTATTCAGAGTTAACTTCTGCAGTCTATACGTCTCCCCTGTATTTTGCAGACTTGTGTCCTGCATCTCGATATCTCCAAGCATACCAATGCAAGACTAGCAATTAAGAGTCCACATCTTAGCTTTTAGCCAAGCCCAATCAAACATCTTGAAATTTTGTGAAGAAGTCTGTGACAGGTTGCTAAACTTAAGGCCAAATTTTCTGGATCTTTGCTAAACTGGCGGAAAATTGCCTGCTTACTTCTTTATCCATACAATTCGAACCAGGATAAATGATATAACCTATACGGTGGAAGTCAGTCTATGTGGTATCTTAAGTGAGCTTTCCCTGTACACATGTGCAATCAAAAATTTCATTGGCAAACTCTCCAAACGAAGTATGAAATTCGTTCATTCCTTTTATTCGTTTCCAACGGGATTTCAGCTATGCTACTAGCTGATTCCAAATTAAGCATCAAGTTTACCAAAGGCCAAATTAATTCTGCTCTCTATACCTTGAGAGAAAACGTTTTCTTATATGCAGACAGAACGATTTAGCTTCTCTTCATCTCGAAACATAAGGTCGAAAGATTTACACTTGATAATCGACCCAAGTGCAATACCATACGGTGTTGGACTTCCCACCCAAAAAATAGCGACAAGGCTATTTTTGGAAGGGCTTCCTAGGCTTAGCCACTGGTGTTTACTAGGCACTTTCGGGGGTAATTTTTCTTCCAATTAATACGCCTCTGGAAGGAAAATATACATTTGATCACACCAATCGCACTAACAATCATCAGTGCCAAGACAATTGGCTATTAGAAATTTAATTTCATGAGGTAACCCAATGGTGACCATCCCCACTGATCTTAAAATGGTGGTGGAGAACGAACAAGAAGATCGAGTTAAATCATATTAAAGGCTATCTAAATCATAGCTTGAAGTAAACTGAGCGTCCTTATTGATTGTCAAACCTGTTTTAAATACGTGGCTTTCTTTTCCTATTTTAATACTTTACCTTATTCTAGATCTGCCCCTGATATATTTTGAGGTCTGGATTAATTTTTCAGCATTCATTAACTTGGTATAAGATTCGAGCACCGGTTCAACCAATAACCTTAAAATAAGTGGTTTAACACTTAAAATGGAATTTGAAACGGCAAATAACATGTCAGTCTGCCTTTGACGGAGAAGGTTTTATCAAAGGTTCTTTCTAATTTCATTTTCGCTTTGAGTACATTAAGTAAAATTAAAACGGAATTAGCGTTAAAATTAATTCTGCTCCCTTTATGGAGATAGACCTACTGTCGTGTAATGGCCAGACTGTCTCTCTCTCTCTCTCTCTCTCTCTCTATATATATATATATATATATATATATATATATATATATATATATATATATATATATATATATATATATATATATCGATAAGTATTGCTTCTAGAAAGCCTAAATTTAATGTTCAACAGAAATCCCAAGGCGAGGAAAATGGCTGGCATCATCCTTTTTATTTACCGGCGACGTTTCGACCACAATACGGTCATCTTCTTAGGCCTAAAATATAAATAAACGAAACAAAATATTTTGCACTGTTAAGAGAGCACACTGCTAAATTTACATCTAGAACTTTAATAGCTACTATTAGCTTTGAATTGCAAATTTAGAGTTAAAGGGAATATTTCGAGATGGGGCTCAAATTTACAATAGAGAGACTAGGGAAGTATTTTCAATATTTAAATTAGTTAGCGAGTATATAATTGCTAAAATCTATTAAGGTAAGGTAGATTTAAATTATGAATCTAATGATTATATAAAACTGTTTTAAAATGAATTTTAAACGAATAATTGAAGGAAAAAATTGGCAAAACCTATTATACAAAATCACAGACCTTGCCAAACGAGCGTGTTACTTGCTCCAGCCGACCCCAAAGCACCAAAACTGCGCCCCGCTACCCACATCCAAACGAATTCAGGTAACAAGGAGGAGAACCGACGAGCGATCATTATTTAAATTCGGGGAGAGCTGTTTTATATAAAGTGTTTCTAAGATTCGAAGGGTAATAGGGCATTTGTGCGAATTCAGAATTTCAAAGTTATTTAAGGAGATATCCCTTTTGCACTTTATTACGTGATCTCTTATCGCTGAATTTTCTTTGGTTTCAAGGATCTCACCGGTTCTATTACTTATACCCATATGGGAAGAGAATCTTGCCTTCAAAGTTCTCACGGAGCTTCCGATATATTTGCCTTGGGAACACCCAGGACATTTAAATAAGTATATAATCGAACTCCGAAGACTCTTTGGAACCGGATCCTTTATCGTAAAGAAGGATTTTATATTGGTTTTGTTGACAAAGGCAATTTGAAACTTTATTTGACAGAAGTATTTCCTTAGCAATATGTGTAATTTTCGGCTAAGGACTTTATTGAGAATACCCAGCTCTGGCATTATTAAATAATGTTTGTCTTTTGCCACTGTTATCTCAGGGTGGCTTGGTTGATACAATCCACTTAAAAATGTGCGGATTGACTCTTCTACAATAAAATAAGGAAAACCATTGTGCATAAAGAAAGATGTAAGGTACTGAAATTCTTTGTCTATAAAAATGTAGGATGAACAGAGATTGTATGCGCGGTGAAGAAGGGTCTTAATGGATGAGATTTTGTATTTCAAATCTAAGCAACTAAAAAAGTTTAATCCTAACCTCGTATTAGTCGGTTTCCTATATACTGATGTTTCTAGATTATTTTGTTTTTTCTTATTAGAAGATCTAAAAAGGGAAGGGTGTTATCACTCTCAGTTTCCATTGTATATTTAATACCAGGGTGGATGGTGTTTAAAAAATTAAGAAATTCTAAAGCTTGATCTCGTTGTTTAAATATAGCTATGGAGCCATCTACAAAACGTCTATAGAAAGTTGGCCTACATGAATCAGGAACTTCAGAAAAAACCCTCTCCTCTAAATCAGTCATGAAAAATTCGGCTGGCAAAGGGCCGATTGGGGACCCCATACCTACTCCATCGATTTGTTGGTAAATCTGGCCATCAAAGGTAAACACCGACCCACCAAAAACAAGGTCCAACAAAGATTTGAATTCTGATTTACTGAAACCATGGAAAGTTGGTGAATCCTTAAAAATTCTGTCTAAAATAATAGTCTTGGTTTCATTAACTGGTATGTTTGTAAACAGTGACTGAATATCGTAACTCACCAAAAAACTACTGGTATTTGATTTATATGCAATCAATTCTGCTTAAAAACTGTACGAGTTGGTAATTGTAATTTAAACACCATCCACCCTGGTATTAAATATACAATGGAAACTGAGAGTGATAACACCCTCCCCTTTTTAGATCTTTTAATAAGAAAAAAACAAAATAATCTAGAAACATCAGTATATAGGAAACCGACTAATACGAGGTTAGGATTAAACTTTTTTAGTTGCTTAGATTTGAAATACAAAATCTCATCCATTAAGACCCTTCTTCACCGCGCATACAATCTCTGTTCATCCTACATTTTTATAGACAAAGAATTTCAGTACCTTACATCTTTCTTTATGCACAATGGTTTTCCTTATTTTATTGTAGAAGAGTCAATCCGCACATTTTTAAGTGGATTGTATCAACCAAGCCACCCTGAGATAACAGTGGCAAAAGACAAACATTATTTAATAATGCCAGAGCTGGGTATTCACAATAAAGTCCTTAGCCGAAAATTACACATATTGCTAAGGAAATACTTCTGTCAAATAAAGTTTCAAATTGCCTTTGTCAACAAAATCAATATAAAATCCTTCTTTACGATAAAGGATCCGGTTCCAAAGAGTCTTCGGAGTTCGATTATATACTTATTTAAATGTCCTGGGTGTTCCCAAGGCAAATATATCGGAAGCTCCGTGAGAACTCTGAAGGCAAGATTCTCTTCCCATATGGGTATAAGTAATAGAACCGGTAAGATCCTTGAAACCAAAGAAAATTCAGCGATAAGAGATCACGTAATAAAGTGCAAAAGTGATATCTCCTTAAATAACTTTGAAATTCTGAATTCGCACAAATGCCCTATTACCCTTCGAATCTTAGAAACACTTTATATAAAACAGCTCTCCCCGAATTTAAATAATGATCTCTCGTCGGTTCCCCTCCTTGTTACCTGAATTCGTTTGGATGTGGGTAGCGGAGCGCAGTTTTGGTGCTTTGGGGTCGGCTGGAGCAAGTAACACGCTCGTTTGGCAAGGTCTGTGATTTTGTATAATAGGTTTTGCCAATTTTTTCCTTCAATTATTCGTTTAAAATTCATTTTAAAACAGTTTTATATAATCATTAAATTTATAATTTAAATCTCCCTTACCTTAATAGATTTTAGCAATTATATACTCGCTAACTAATTTAAATATTGAAAATCCTTCCCTAGTGTCTCTATTGTAAATTTGAGCCCCATCTCGAAATATTCCCTTTAACTCTAAATTTGCAATTCAAAGCTAATAGTAGCTATTAAAGTTCTAGATGTAAATTTAGCAGTGTGCTCTCTTAACAGTGCAAAATATTTTGTTTCGTTTATTTATACCAGCCATTTTCCTCCCCTTGGGATTTCTGTTGAACATTATATATATATATATATATATATATATATATATATATATATATATATATATATATATATATATATATATATATATATATATATATATATATATATATATATATATGCCCTTTTGTAGTTTTGGAGTCGAAGTTAGCTTAAGGTTTACCCTGGCTGGTTCATGTGGGCAAATAGTTATGAATTCAGTGGGGATGTTTTACTTTTAAATTTGCCGAGTCCTGTTAAAACAAACAATTCAGAGTGCAAGTTGGCCAAAGATTAACATGTAGATGGTACACTTTTAAGGTTGCAAAAGAAAGAAAGTAACAAAAATTTAACTTTACTAACCATAAAAAGAAATAGAATTTAAATATATACAGATATATGGTTTAAAGGTAATGATCGCACAGGCAAAATTATATGTCGGCACGAGATTCAGGAGGGATAATTATAGGATTAGTCGTCGGGTTCAGGTTGGTGATTAAAAGGGGATTTTAAACTGGGGCTCGCACACAAAGAATGGGGCGAGTCGAGTAGGTCAGATTATAGAATAATCTGTAGGTGTCAACGGTTGCAACTGCTTACGTGTTCCTTGATACGATAACTGCAATGGGGCAGTTGGATTACCTCACGGGGCGGATAAGTGAGCACACGTAATTTGGCTTTCGCAGATGGAAATCCTCGTCAGCTACTTGCCGATTGACTATTACGAGTTCATGGATGTCGATTTAGCCTTCGTTGTAGAAACGAAATGTCGTTGTAATCGATCGTGACGGGCGAGCGTTTCCTTAGCTCGTATATAGTATTAGGCGCAAAGTCTTTAAGTACTACATGCTAGCCTGAGTCGGGGGATTATATAGACGGTCTGCGGGGTGGCTTTAATGGGTTCGTGGGAGCTTCCACAACTCGTGCGATCTTGGGGAAAAGGCAGCAACTCCTTCGGTAGAACTGAAAGAAAATTGGCGTAGAATGTTCAAAGATCTTCGATCTATCCCGGAGGGCAGAAAGGCTGGCTGCAAGGCCATGTGAGAAGACGAAAATGTGTCCCTAAGCAAATACAGTTGGGATGGAATAAAATGGCGTGGATCGCCTCGTTGCCGTAGATCAGCCGCGCTTTCAAAGCTCAATGCGGTGATCTCTAGACTACGTGGGTACAGAAGGGCATCTACCTACGTTCATATTTAAAATTATCTATCAGTTTCTATTTTCCAAAAAGAGCTTTGTTCGCAAATTCTCAATAATTAATTTTATTTGGATAATTTCTTTTATACGATCTTGGACATCAATATCTTTCAAAAAAATTTACATCTTAGCTTATGAAACGTAGCAAAAATTAAATTTTAACTCATATATTGGAACTTGAACCAAACATTAAAAAACTATTAAAAGTCTAGAAATTTTTGAAAGAAATTAAAGTTAATCTAGTTCGTAAGTATCAAAACATTTCTATCTCTTTCAAAGCTTCTTTGATGTAGAATTTGTTAAATTCATCCTTTAAACTTATGAATTTTCTCCTTCCCTTTTTGTGTCTATCGATTCTATTTTTATTTATATATATATATATATTTTTTAACACATACCTGGAAGATCTTTCTCTTGGCTTTGTTTTTAAAATTTCCCAACGAGGCTGCATAGAAAAACTCGTTTTTCCTTTGGAATCAGAAGGCTTTTTGATCACTTTTACTTTTTTCACTTTAGAACAGCATTTTAAATCTACATATCTTTCCAATCCCTTCTAACTAATATTTTGCATCCCTCATCACTTTTTTGCAGTTAGGTTTAACTGGTATTTTTGAGTGTTCATTTGAGGGAAATCATTCTTCTAATTTCGTTGGTTGGGTAAGTAAGCTCATATTCATTCATTTTTAGTTATATTTACCATAAAACTTCTTTTCTTATTTTAAATTCGCTATGGTCAAACGCTTTTTCAACTTTTAACACTACTAGCGAGGATGAGAACAGAAAAGGTCTTGTGGAAGTTTGTTTAAGAAAGCCTATATATATTTCTCAATTCACCTCTACTTCCCAACTTTTTCAAATTCCAATTAGTATGTCACCTTCACTTCTAAACTCAGGGCATTATTTGGTACCACTTCCTACCCTGTATTCCTTTACAGGAAATGGGTATGTGGTGATTGGATGTACCACTCTCCTATTTATATATTATGGACAAATTACATTGGTCAAACAACCAAATGCTTCCGAGATGAGAGTAGCAATTTGCAACTAATTTTAGGTCGCTGATAATGAATACCATGGTTAAAATTGTTTGTTATCTCTACTTTTCAAAATACACCTACGTTTGACAACAGGTTCCAACAGGCTTGCGGCAGTATATTTGCTGCCACACTCACAGGCTCACTGCCCTTCAGTATTGTATTTAGTCAAACATTTTATAAACTTATAATAAATATTTATTTAACAAGCTATTGATATGCAGGTGAGGTATTTTATATTAACTTTATTTTTCTATTGAATGATGTAAATACTTTAGCTAAACTGTCATGCTCTGTATTATAATGATAAATTTATGAATATATTTTCTGGTAATTTTCTAATTGTTTTTTTCTTTCAGATGCCTCGTACTTTTGCGAATAGACCAGACAACTTCTGTTACATTTGTGGGGGGGGAAATGACGTTTGCTTCACAAAAGCACCGTATAAATGCTATGTAAAGAAAGGTATATTACCTATATTTTGGATACAAGATTGGTAACTAGGATAAGACCTGGCCCTTCAGAGATGCTGACACACACCTGTGCTACTAACTTTCGCCAATAGTTGAACAGAAAGAAGAAAAGAATACCATTTGCTGTGCTAATGATGTGGCGGGAGCCATCCGACCATTCCAACAATTGTTATTTCTGCATAGTACCTCCAGTACGAAAGGACTTGTCAAAGAAGAAAAAGTATACCTGTTCCTCATGCATTAACTTTGGTATCCTACGAGTCAAATGCGGAAAGTGTTGAGGAGAAAGCAAAGAAGGATAATAGTGCTGGATTACAGGGTGACCCAAATTTTGATGAAACACACTCCTCTAGGCCACATATCATTGCACAAGAGGAACTCCATGATGACCTTATAAGGGATCTGCAACAACCTAAGAATAAGGCAGATGTGCTACGCTGTCATCTCAATCAGTGAAATCTCCTAGCAGCTGAAGTTAAAATATCATAATTTTGTGCCCTTCAGCAGCAGTTCAACGATTTTTTCGTAATGAAAGCTGATTTAGTGGCCTGTAACAATATTAATGGTCTTATGGGAGCATTTTGCATCGAAAATGAAACTAGATACTAGAGTCTGTTTATTGATCAATCAAAAACGAATCTGAAAGTTGTCTGACTGCACAACGGCAACAGTGAACCATCATTTCCTGTGGGTTATGCACCACATATGAAAGAAACTTATGGGAATATAAATCATATGTTGCAATGGAAAAAATATGATGAATATCATTGGCAGCTCTGTTAGGACTTAAAGGATGTTGCTCTTGTAAGGGCCTTGCAGGGCTGATACACGTGCAAGAGGTTCTCATTATATCAGGAGAGACTGGCCACCTGGTTAATCATTGGAGCCTGGGATGATATATTTTTAATACTAACCTCTCACTGGACCCCCTATAGTTTGCCATCACCAATACATATAAAACTGGGGCTCATGAAAAAATTTGTAAAAGCTATGGAAAAATGGTCCATGTGGTCAGGGACTCAAGTATTTAACGTCAAAATTCCCCTCTCTGAGCGAGGCTAAGAAAAAAGAGTTTCATTAGTCCTCAGATTCGTGATCTGAATCAGCCCTTTATAGGGAAGAGAAAGCTGCTTGGGAATCATTCGAGTTAGTGTCGAAGGGATTTCCTTAGAAACAGAAGGAAAGGAAACTATGAAGAATTAATGGAAAACTTTAGCAAGCTTTACAAGAACATAGAATTCTAACATGTCACTTAAAATCCACTTTTTGGACTCACATCTAGACTATTTCCAGAGAACTGTGGTTCAGTTAGTGAGGAACATGGTAAAAGGATTTACCAAGATATTTCAACCATAGAAAAGTAGTACCAAGGTAAATGGAGCACAAGAATGCTTGCAGAGTACTGCTGGACATTGGCAAGAGATGATTCTTCAGCCCACTATAAACGTCAACCAAATTGGCAGAGAGTGAATATGGATTATTACATGAAATATTCCATGCCATGTATCTTTAAACCTATAGCCAATAATCATTTGGCAAGATTATATTTGGAATTAGTACATGAAAATGCATAAGAAGAATGAACTAATTTCATTTAAGAAGCAAACAACTTTTCAAAATTTTTCGACTAGTTTTTACCCTTGTTCTAGCAGTAATTGCGTCATTATGAAGGAAAGCATTCGCGCACTTAGTGTGCATTATAAAATATGTCAATTATACGATAGAGTTTTAACTTTTACCAAACACTCCGCTTTCTATAGTTGGTAGATATTATTTTTTTCACTAATAGACACTGCCCATTATATTTTCTCAGGAGCCATTTCACGTCTCACTGCATTGGATGTAACACAAAAGTTAATTTAACATTTTAAAATGTACAGTTGTTTTCGGTTTCCGCAGGAAATTTATTTGGAAGGTGAATATTTTGTCAGAGACACACTACTATTAGTTTTACTGTTTTAAGAAACGATTTTCATTTTTAATTTATTGTACTTAAGTTTTAAGCCCGATAGCAACAGATGAAGACGATAGGTATTCTTCTCCAAATACATAGTTTCATCCAGAATATTTATGTATTTAAGCAGAAATTAATGAACTAAGAATATTTAGGTGAAAAATGTATACCGACAGAGTTTTATTTACTGTGTACACGATTCAAATCTTCCCAAAATTTTCGAATAATGTAAGTTTATACTGATTACTGGAGTGAACTTCTCTTCTAAAGTGAGCATATTGAGAATATTTAGCCAATCCTACACAAGTAATCCTACTCAAAACAACCTCACTATACTCATATAAAATAATTACGTGAAAAATAAATGCAAATAATGCATGGAACACGAAGGTTCGAAGTATTTCTTCCAAAGGATTTATAATTTGGAGGGGAATTTTATTTTCTTTGGACATATTGAATTATAATAATCTAAAGTAAAATCTCGTCGCAAAAACTCATGTGGGACCACTTCATGTTTAGCAGTCACAAGTGCGCTGTAAATAAGTAAATTTCACAATCAGAACAAGACAAATGAAATAAAATGATTAAACTCAGGCAAGTTGCCAAATCAAGAAAACTGAAAAAAATGAGCCTTTTTTCATTCTTGCCCATCATTAACTAATAACAAGAAATAACACAGAATTTGCGATTATTATTACTAATTCATTTTTAACTATATTTTTAGTTTTAATATGCATTTATTGTGAATAATTGATTATTTTCAAGAAATGGTTAATAAATTAAGATTATATTCAGTAATTTATTTCGAGGAAATTTCTCTTTTAATTCTTTTTCTTTCTTATTCAATTAATTTGCTATTCGAAGACTCGCTTTACGAATGAATGACTTGGAACATTTTCGGACATTTTTCTGCGTCCGTGATCTCAGGACGAAGACGAAATCTATAGCATTAAGTCACATGGTTCTTTGTTCAAATTGATTCTTTGAGGAATTTAAGCCCAGGATTTTATGTCGAAATGGAAGGCTTTTGCATTACTCGTACCTCGCAAGTGTGCTCTTTTAGTCCTCTCGAATTATCGTCTTATTCTATCTTCACTTGGTAAACACTTGTTCGATAGTCAGACCAATTTCTGTTTATTGTAAACAAATCAAACTCCCCTATGAAATATTTCTCTTCATAATTTCAATTTTTTAATCAACAGAAATTTCATGTGATCATATTTTGGCTTAGTTCTGCTAAAATTGAGTTAATTAATATCGATTAAATTGGTACCCAAAGCATAGAGAAATTTCAAATATTGATAATAATTTAATGATTTTAAAATTCTTTTCAACTTTAAGGATGTTAGATTAAAATAATAATAAATTAAAATTAATGCATGATAAAGAGAAAATTTATTAAGGCTTTGAATACCTTAAAATTCTAATATAATAAAGTACTAAAAATATGTTTTGATATATGCCGGTTTAATTAGAAGGAGGCGAAATGAAACGCTTAAGAATGGAGATTAAAAATTATTTGGGAGTAAAAAACTAATTGGAAGAATAATCTCTGAAAGATATATATGTATATATATATATATATATATATATATATATATGGAAAAATCACAAATTATCGGGTGAGTAAGCAATAAATGCAACAAAGCCGACAGGGAAAATTAATACGAGGATTCCAAGTACTTTCGAACTTTATTTCGGGTTCTTTATTTCGAGAGATAGAGAGAGAGAGCAAAGGCAAGGTGTGTGGGCAATAAAGAACTATCACACGGATTACGATATAATAAATTTCTCTCTTTAAAATCTTTTGTATGCAGAGAGATACAACAAAAACTACATTACAGACGATATATACATATGGTAGAAGAGTGCAAAAGAGAGAGAGCGCGAGAAAGAAAGAGAAAGTGAGAGGATAATTGTGAAATTTAGGCACATCTGAGCTCAAAATGTTTATTTTATAAGCTTTCGTACCTAAGCAAAATTCCTTCTGGGAGTTGTTGAGTCTGATGTAAGAGGCCGGAATGTTTCAAACTTATTTTTTCTACTTTTATTTGGCCAAATTACAGCGTCGCAATCCCTCCTCATCTTTATCTCCCACTCTCATTTGAGTGGCAAGGGGCAGAGCATTATAGAAAGAGGGCGACAGTCGAATCAGTCCTAAACAGCATCCCCTCAGTTCTAGCTAAGAGCTCGATATGAGCTTAGGGTTAAGTGCGTCGTTTTGAGACCAAGGGGCAAGGCGTTACACAGGTTCATAGTGGGAGGAGGAAAAATGAAAAATAGAGTTAAAGCTTAGAGAGGAACCAAGATGGGTAAACCTCGCTATTCGTAGGTGAAGAAAGGAATAATTCTGATGCTCAGTACCTGAGGCACCTATTGATTACCATAGAAACTTAGCCAGGATATATCAGTCACACTTCATTATTTCTCACAATCACAGTACATCAGTGCCTCTGCCTATTAGTGGTTGGGAGAACCGACTATTCTTTTACTCCTGTATTTGGTTAGTTACTCGCATTAAATCTGTAACGGCATTTGTGCCTTTTGACCATCTTTATATTGCTCTGTGTTTTGTTAGGATTGGTGACTCTGATTATAGTTTGGCTGCTAATATATTAGCGCCCTAGTTTGCCATCTTTTAGAATGAAATCAGTAGTGCAAGAGAGACAGGAGAAAGGGGCAGGAATAAATGGAGTAAAGCTATTGTCTGGTAGATGAGTCATGCATAAGAGGGAGGTGGTGTTTAGAGTTGGTGATAAAGAAGCATGTTTTGATACCATTTCGAGTTCATGGTATTGTTCTTAGACAAAATACCTAGGTTTACAGTTCCCTTAGATGTGATCTAGCCCCAAACATGGGTAGTGTGCTGATGCTTCACCCAGCGAAAGACATAAAACTAGTGAATGCGCTCCACATTTCTTCTCCTCCTAAGGGATATTCCAGAATTTACAACAAGCGGGAACGAACTTCATCAGAAAATATCACTTTACCTGCCATTAAAAGTCCATTGTTTTTATTTCGTACAAAAATCGAGGCTATTCGTAAGGTTTTAGTTGGTGAGTTGAGTATTCTTCGCATCTCTTATCCACTTGAGAGCTTTTTTCCAATCATCAACAATCTTTACCCTGGAAGCAACCCGATTCTTGAGCTGGAAGGTTGAAAAGAGGGGATCTTGGCGTTCATTTCAAGCTCATGGGCGCCCAGAAGACTCTTCTGCCTTTCAGATCAATTTCGTGCAGACCACCAAAGGTTGCACGTTTTTCTTTTGAATTTTTTTTTCAGAAATTGAAAAAAGATTCCAACATTTATTTATAGAAAAATTGTACGTAATGGATTATAATAATTATACATCATTCATTAACCCATATCTGTGATCATTTTACTCTTTTGATAAAATACCCAAGCTCCAGACAAGGAAACTCACCCCCTATAAGAACAGAACTAGAGCGCGATTTAAGATTTAGCGATGGAATTCAGCTTTTCTTATTCTCTAAATTATGACTTTTATAATAAACATGCGATAATAAAAATATTACTCGTAGAATGATAATTATTATCAGGTTAATTTTAAAAACGAATAAAAATCAAAGTATATATTAATTTCACGACTTTTGTCCATGAGTGAATATGTATACAGTAGTAGCCATAATGATTCGGACACTTAGGGTTTCATCACAAAAGTTACAGTAGCATCAAAACCAAAGAATCGTAAGTAATGCGTGCTAAATTAAAGATATAAACTTAGCATGGCTATATGTTATACATGTAAATTGTACATGTTAGGATGGATGAAACTGCAAGTTAAGAGCAAAGGAGCATTTTTATTCCAAATCATGGTGGTCTAATTGATCCGGACATCGTCATTCTATTACGGCTATCTCTGGGACAACTAACTAATTTGTTATAGTATCTTACTTCTATGAATTCTTAACAATTTCATTCATTACCTTGTCAAGTTCCGAACAGCATACATGCCTAGGGGAGCCACTGCACCTGCCTATTTTTAGGAGTTAATTGTTAATCTACGACAAGGTGATCATTTCTCCATTAAAAACTTACCTGAAATGGTTAAACGCCCCAAAAGTGCAGTATATAATATTATATCACGAGAATCTCATGTATCAGTGAAATTTTTAATGGTAGGCCGAAGAACCTCAAAGAGAGGCGACCTCTCCATCATTTGTATCTCATAAAAGGACCGATACATGACAGCAGGCAGGATATCCAGATAAGTAACTCAAACTTGGGCATTACTGTCTCCAGGAAGGCTGTATTGTTCGGAACAGGCCAGTATGCGGATTATGCGCTCGATTCTATCAAACGGGTAAAAATAGGCTAAGACGTTTGAGGCTCGTAATGTGTGTACAGCCTGCATGTTAGGTCAAGTTAGATTAGGGTAGGTTAGTTTGGTGGAATTTTGAGCAGGGAACTGGGGTAAATATCTCGCAGGAATGATTTTTCACTCAGTTATGACGTCTATTGACATTTTAAGCTCTTTAAAACAAAAAAATTAATTGTCAACCCTTTGCACCATGCGAGAATAAAATAAACGATTGTCAAAAAGACAATTTTTATTCTTATAACCAAGTGTCTTTTTGTTATTAAACACGGAAATTGCATTCACGATTAGTACAGCACCAACAACAACACGATCCTACTGAAAATTTCATAATATCTCAATTTTTGCAAAGTTGCTCTCCTAACCTAAGCTAACCTTACTTAACCTAACCAACCTTTAGTCTAAACTTGACTTCGCGATATCCTTGAACACCTAATTCTCTGCCGAGCCTGCTTCATAAAAGACCCAGCACACAATATGGACACAATCCAATCGTCCAAAATAAACTTCACTGATGAATCGAAGCACAATTGATTTGGTTCAGATATGAAGAATTTCGTCTGTTGAAGACCTGGCAAAAGATTAGTGGTGAACTGCATAAAGAGTAGCATCAAGTTTGGTTAAAGAAGAGTTATCGTGATGGCCTAATTTTGGCGGAGATTACATACCCACTTCTCCGTTTCAGGGCAGAGTGAATGCTCAAATATATAAAGAGCTTCAATATCACATGTTGTTCCCCATATAAGAGCCGCCTCAGTCCAAACTGCCGCTATGCATATTGAGAATAATGCAACTCGCCTACATAAAAGTTATTGAAGAATATCCTGGATCAGGAAGAAATAGGTGTCATAGACTAGCCAGAAAAGTAAAGAGAGAAACTTAAACACAGTCGAAGAACTTTAGGAAATATTACAAGAGGAAAGGAGAAAATAACAACACCAAATGCTTTCCATTAGTGCGCTTCGTGGACAGAAGATATCATTGATAGTAAAGGTCTATATACCAAGTAATAATATATTGTCTCAACCCCAAAATATTTGTTGAGTAACTTTTATTATTATAAATTCTCATTAACATCTGTTGTGTTAACTGAGTGGATCAATTTGACAACCATATTTTTAGAATAGAAATGTTCTTTTGTATGTCAGTTGCTATTTCATCTATCGTAATCTGTACAATGTACCACTTATGGCAATGGTAATTCGTAGATAACTAACTTAAATAACTCCTCTTGTCCTTGCCTATATCAAACTCTAAACCTAAAAAGAGAGCTAGTGTCTCATCCTCGATAGATTTTTAACTAAGTTAGACCTGCCTATTCTATTCCATTGACTTCTGGCACAAAGAATCTCAAATTTACATGAATTTTATACTAACTTGCAAGCTAGTTCGTTCATTCAACTTGTTCAATCTCAAACTCCGGAAAATAATGCACTTGACCTTGTATTTACAACAACAGAAGACCTAATTGATGGTGCTAAAGTTGGTAATACTTTTAGTACTAGAGATAACCATCAAATAACGTTCTGCATTAATTTTAATAACAGTTAATCAAGCACAAGCTATGAGCAGATTTCTAATTTTAAAGAGCTAATATTTTGCAAACCTAAAAAAATATTTAGTGAAACGAGCTGGAGCTTTCTGACTAAAATTTCTAATGAATAGTATGAGATAAATGCAGTGATGATTATTAAAGGATATCTTACACAGTATTGATAATAAATAACAGTATATCACAAAAGAGTGAGCACTAACTCTTTCAGATCCGAAACTTTTTCCACACATTTAAAAATTATGAATTGTGGTTTATTGTAGTTTTTGGACACCAGATAAGTTGTAATACTGAATTTAATAATTACTTTGAGATTTGCCTGTATTTTAAACATGTATCATATAAGATATGTACATTCAATCGCAATGGTTTATAAAATTGTTTTTTATATTTTCGTTGTTGTCGGAGTCTCTCAATACATGAGTATGACTGCCGGGTTCTAGCTCCCTAAGAATGAGCAGTGAGTTTGTCAGTTCAGGTGTGTCCTCGAATGGCTAATTAGTTCGATTATCGAAGGGCAGATTCTGGGACGGTTTGAAAAACGGAAAACACCTGGCTGAGGGTTTTATTATGGGCATTTATCAACTCCCACTATTCTGCTAGACAGAGATCGCGATTTCCTTCAAAGGTTTGCAGTTTCATCCTTACTGCTTTCCTCCACTGATTGCGTTCGTCTGACAGATCTTCCCAGAAGATGGGGTGATGAAGCTAGATGGCTCTTGCGCATGAAGTTAAAGGGGGGAAGCAAGTGCGCAGTCTTCGATCCCACATACTTTACCCCAGTAGTCCGAGTCCAGCAACACGGTAGACCGAGACGGATGAGGATGTTCTAGCCCTGCAGTGAGCAGCCTGAAGTCCGGATACTTGTTAGGGCCGTCTTTTGGAGCCAGCCCACCGGGTTTTGCCTTCATCCGCCTCCTCGAGAAAGTCTATCAGCCGTTGAGGTCTTCACAAATTTACAGATTTTTTGGGTGGGGCTTTAGCCCCTAGCCTCCCTCATAGTTTCACGCCTAATCACAGTGAGTGGAAACAATGTGGTAAAAAGTGGGGGGTAGCCTAACTTTAACAAATCAGTAGGGCCGGGCACTATCTCAAGAAGAGTTCTAGGATTAACTAGGAATTCGCTTTCCAAACCACTAACCTTGCTTTTTAATAAATCCTTGCGGACGGGGAGTTTGCCAGACAAGTGGAAGATCTCTAATGTAACACCCTTAATAAAAAGGGTAGCAAATCTATACATGGTAACTATCACCCAATTAGCTTAACCACAGTTATGACCTTTATTCTTGAAACATTCATAAGGATCTGAATCCTGAAGTTTTGGAGTTGGGCAATATTTTTAAAGACACCCAGTATGCCTTATGGGGGACGAAGCGGCGGTAGAAAGAAGCAGATCCCATGAAAGATCTCAGCTGCTTCTTATTGAGCGGACGGGGCAGTTCTACAATGGCGGGGATTTCGTCCTCCTGGGGGGTCATACGGTTGTTCCCAATGTGAAGGCTAAGGTAGTCAGTCGTACTATAAGCAAAGTGGCACATGCTCGGGCCGATATTAATTCCGTGCTCGCGCAGGCGACTCAGCAGGGCCTATGGGGGGAGGCGATCACGTGAGGGTCTCACTCGTGAGTTGCAACGTAAATGTTATCGAATAATCACGTTGGCTCAGCATCGAACAAGGTCACCAAACTAAGTTTCCGAAAATCAACGCACAGCCTATAAGACCCGTCTGACTTCTTTACCAAAACAGTGGGGGAGCATTAATTAGATTGCAAGGGTTGTATAATCTTTAAATTTAACAATTTAGTAACTTCTTCGTTAAAGACCTCTCTTAAATGGATTGGAGGGGGATACGGCTTAGAACGAATAGGCTTAGAGTAGTTAAAATAATATCATGCTCGAACTGAGCATCACAAACGGGAATCTCGGAGTGCACGTCTCCAAAGTGACTCAATAACTGCTGCAGCTGACTCTTCGACTCGGGGGACAGCTGGGTTTTAACGTCTAAGTCAGATTACTGTGATTCGGTAGCGCTGGTCACGGTAGACAAAAGGTACTCTTCGTCCTGTTCAAGTTAAGCCAATTGCACCATATTTAGCTGATCTAGTGTGTGAATGGGGCCGATCCGGTTGATTACCACGCTAGCGAGTGGTTCAGGTGTGATGGGTCCCTTCTGCAGCATAGATGGTCTGACGATTCCTTTAGTGGCTATCCTCTGACAGAAATCACACGAACGGCAATAATTAAGGATGTCATCTGCGGCATTGGGCCAATAGAAATACTTAAAAATTCACTGAGCCGTTTTGGTATGTCTAAAATGGCCAGAGAAAAGACTATCGTGAGCCGTCTCTTATATGCGGGGTACGTGCGAACGTACGTAGAATGCATAATGAATAGGCCTTGGAACTATTACTTTCCGAGCAGGCTTGGTACAGGAGCTCGTTCTTCAAGATGTATGAAACTACTTTATTTCCGCGGGTCGAATCCGAATCATATTATGAGCTTTGGTCTAGAGTGAGCGGAATGAATCACAGTCCTTTTGCTCCTTAGCGAATTCATTGTTGAGAACGACGCTAAGCTCTGAGTTGCAAGTGGTTTCAAGGGAAGCGGGTGCCTCTGCTTCCTTTTTAGGCTGGGAACGCGGAAGGTTGGGTTGAACCACAGGGGTGGAAGTAACCTGTGGGTTACTTCCAACTCAGAGCATGATTGGGGTCCCTACCACTTTGGCCCATCCAGTATAATAGGGGCATTTAATAAAGCCATTCGCAAAGGTGAATTGATTTGCACGCCCAATGTAGTCATGTACTACCGTAAACTTATCATGGTTCGAAGTGATCGGTGGGAGCAGCTCGTCCAACACCAGAATACATGTACACCCTGTATCTTGAACAAGGGTGAAGATCCGGATCCGTTAACTGATCAGGTCTCAAACTTCAAGCTTCCTCGGGAGCTCTTCTTGAACAAGAAGTTCACCTGATGGCCAGCGGCAGGAGGAGCAGATGGAGAGGAAGGTGGTTCAACTTGCGACGGTGGTGGCGCGGAAGAATCACATATTTGATGCACTTGATTAAGAGAGCTAGGACAGAATTCGGAGTTCTGAGGGCAATTTGTCCTCAACTGTCCTTCAATACTGCAAGAGAAGCACATGATGAGCCTACTGGAAAAATATGACGAAGGGGGATTTGACGAGAATGGCTTGACGTCAAGGGGTTCTGATGAAGAAAAATTTCTGGGCTTGGAGAGGCCATTTATTTTGACAATTTTACCTTTGTGGGACCAAGGATCAGAATTTCTTCGTTCCTTAGGGTAGCAATTGTGGCTCGCGGTGAATACATCAGCTTCTTCAATGCATTCCTTGAAGATGGAACACTTCCGGTGGGTCACAAAAGATCTAATGTCCAAAGAAAGCGAAGCCATAAGCTAGTCCCCTAGAAAAAAGTAGATCAACGCTTGATACTCGTGGAGAACTTTCTAAAAATCGAGCCAGAAGTTGAAAAGTCTCTAAAGCGTATACCCAAACTGTAGAAAAGTTTGGTTGCATTCTATACGGGCGTGAAATTTAACGCAATAAAAATCGGGTGTCATGTTATACGCAGCTAACAATTCCGATTTCAACGTCGAATAATTCATCGTTGTCTACGGCGGAAAAGTTATGAAAATATCTGGTAGCTTAGAACATAACAACGGCAGAAGTTTAGCGAAACCAACCGCTTCAATGTCCCAGTTGTTTAGCTTCAAGATCTTTTCAAAATGTGTCAAATAAGACCCGAAATCTTCTCCTTTCTTGTAAACGGGGAGCTTCAGTAATGGAATTTGAGGGGCGTCATTCCGCGAGTTAATGGAAAGCGTCTCGATCATCGCTCTATTTATTTCTAATTCATTTTGTCGGACGCGTTCTCTTTCTTTTCTCTTCCTCTCGTTCTTCTCTTTCTTTTTCCTGTTCTTCTCTGTCCCTTTCTGTCGCTCTCTCGGCTCTCTCTCCTTCTTGTATATAGGAAAGAAGGTTCTTTCCGGATAAACCAAGACATTCACCTTGTATATTAAATTGGTCGAATGAAGACATGATGGTCGCGAATTTGAATTAAACTTTTTTAAATAAAAACATAACTGGATCGTCGATCCGAATTACTCGTAACTTGGTATACACACGGCGCAATTAATAATTTTCTTCTGAGCACTCGGAAATACCCGAATTAACGCACAAGCATTTAACTTTGCTTACAACACCGAGAACAAAATTAGACTGAACCTTTCTCTATATGAAAAGGTAAAATTCCGCTGGGGAAGTGTATAAATGAAAGCACAGTCTCATAACTTACAGACGCAGTGTATAAAGCTGGCTACACACAACAAATGGGAAAAATAGTTTGCAAGATTATTTCTGCTTACCTTCTCAATAGTCAAGCCTTGAGCCTCAAAACCTTTAATTGACCCTAAAAGGAACATTTTAAAGAACCTATAAACCTGATGCCACTGAATATAAACATATATATTATGTCGTAGAATAACACCAACATATACGTCACTTCTACCCGATATTGTGGAGGCTCAAGGTCAAATGGGTGTCTTTGACTCAACTCTGGTCACAACAGAGATAAGGGACGAGTGCGAAGGAATTAAATTCAAAAGAGTGAGTGCAGTTGGCCGATATTTAATAATGAAGGCTCTGGCTATGACACTTATGAAAAAGTAGATACAAAAATAAACTTTAATATATACACAGTTATACACAATAAATAGATTAAATGAAATAATGGCAATAGATACTCTATCTATACAAAAACCGAAAGTATCAGAACTACTCAGAGCGGGCTCTATGGAAGGGGTGGGTGAAAGGCGAAACGAGCGTCTGTAAAAAAACAAACAGGGATGTCTGGTCGGATAGCCCTAGATGATTCGTCTTAGTCTGGCTTGGGTTCGAGGATTTAAGAGATGAAACAGGGGATCAGATGGTTATTCAAGTGGCTTAAACCAAGGGGATATTAACATCTAGTAGTAACAGTAACGGAGAGATTATTTGTGCCAAACGAAATATACCGAAACCAAGGATAGGCCAATTAACTGGGACTCAGATCCTTTGGTATAATTCTTGCCTTTGGCTGGTCGAGAAAAGGGAGCGCGATCAAGAATGACATGTTTCTTTGTAAGAGGCAGGCATATACTGTCGATGCCCTATTGGTACGAGCAATATATAAAGACCATCCATGTTTGTTACTGCCTCCGCAACGCAGAGAAGGTGGGCGGAATCTCCCCACAAACAAACACGGCGCTTAGGAGAAAACAGAAGTGCGCGCGTATGAGATTCCAATCCCTCGTTTATCGCGGAAAGCAATTCGATAATCTGACTGTTCTCAAAATTCTCGCTCACGTGGAGTGACCTTGAACCTGACCTCGAGGTTTCGAGGGGCTACATGACACCAATGAGCCTCTATTCTCGACAATATATATATATATATATATATATATATATATATATATATATATATATATATATATATATATATATATATATATTGTCGTAGAATTATTTCTAATAAAAACCCTACTAACCTGACACCATTTTTATAATAGTGTGTCGTAGAATGCCCCCCCCCCTTTTGTTCTATTCTAAGAGTACTAAGAGTTTCTAATATATATTGATATCTGAATATCTTAACGAACAGAGCTGTTTCGAAACACGTAAGGATATCGAGAGAAACGCAAAATAATCCGAAAATAAACTTATATTTTAACTTTAATCATTGAATACACAGCATCTAAACATTAACTACAGCAAAACTCTGAATTTTATCATAAACAAGAATTAATTAAATTAGTTTCCTCCTCAAAAATTAGTTAATTTCTTTACACACAACAATAATATAAGATTTAGGCTGACGGACTCTACTGGAATTTAAAGGGCCTCAGAAATGTTATTGACTCACTACGCGTGCCGTCTTCCCAGATGTAGATGGGTGAAATCACACGGTTGCTTTGTCGAGGGTGACAGCTGAAGGATCCACCCGTTCTTCCGGGGAGGGGGTTCTTCAAGGACGAGAACAAATACAGGGCTTTATGCAACACCTAGGCAGTCGTGGTCTGTCTGTCGAGAGTGAGTAGAACTTGGTTCTTAAATCAAGTTAAATTGGAGTGCAGTGTGACCACCGACTAACGAGCTCGAGGGGGAGCTTTTCTCCTTCGTTACTTATTTCCTTATGGACAAGGACTGAACTCGGAGAGGGTCTTCTTCAAGGGCGAGTATCACGGAGGGGGGTTTTTTCAGACGAGAATAATTTGAACTTGGTTCCTTACCAAGTTAACTTAGGAGTTCGGTGTGGCCACCACATAACGGGCTCGAGGGGGAGCCTTTTCCTTCTTCTTTTCTTAATTCCTCAAGGACGAGGAATATCCCTGGTGTTAAAGGTGCACCAGGATATGAGGAGTCTCTCTGACGAGAGTAAGTTGAACTTACCAAAGTTAACTTATCGTTTGGTTGGATAACCCGGGACTACCTCGATGATGAGCTTCTTCTTAGCCCCTTAAGCTAGGTAGCCCTGCCTCTCTTGCAGGGTACTTCTTGGTCTGGTGAGCCAAGTACACTACCTCTCCAGTCTCGGTAGTTCGGTTTGATCCGAAGACTTCGTCACCTAGAGACTGACGTATACTACCACGATTTTCCTCAGAGTTCTTCATTTATACCTCGTCACCCCACTGGGGGAGTGGTAAGGGGGGAGGGGCTTGAGGACGGCTCCAGGAGAGTTCTTTTGGCCAACGGTTTTTCCCACGAAGTTAAACATCGGCTCCTCGTTAGCCTTCGAGATTGGGAGAAACACGTCTCCAATTTCTTGTTTAACGTGTAACTGGATCTCACTCTCCTGGGGGAGATCTTACATTTTTACCTTTAGGGTCTTTAATGGCACCGAGTTGGGCCACACTGCGGTTACGCTTTTGACTAGCCGATGCCTGGGCCGGATGTCTTTGCGGTAACCGCCTTGAGACTGCCCTGCGAGTGAACGGGGGAGGGTGGGAGGTGGAGTGACCATTCCCCTACATATATATATATATATATATATATATATATATATATATATATATATATATATTTATATATATATATAATTAGGTAAAAGGCCATGTTGTATACGTGTCCTATTGAAGTCCACAACCGTGGTGGCAGCGTTATTAATTTAATTTAACTTGTACATTTTAAATATTTCTTACAAGTTTTTTAGCGGGGTCTTCGAGGCGAGAAAAAAAAATCCGCAAATGACATTCTTTATTCCTAGACTTCTTTCGACCGTGTTCGGTCATCTTCAGAGAATGAACAGGAAGGGAATTATTCACAAATTGCTACATTATATAATGTGTTTCTATGTAAAATAAGTATTACAAAACTTGGCCAATCATGGCCAAGGAGAAACTAAGCGCTACAAGAACTTATAAAATTGGATGGCTCAGATTGTCTGACTATTTGTCGATCTGATCTAGTTCTCTGGCAATGGAGGTAATACTTATGTTCCCCTAGAATGACTATATATAATGTAGTAATTTGTGAATAATTCCATTTGTGTTCATTCCCTGAAGATGACCTAACACACTGGAGAGACTTCTAGGAATAAAGAATGTCATTCTCGGATGTTTTTTCTCGCCTCGAACACCTCTTTAAAAAAGAAGCACGTTTTCAAACTTACAATTTCCTTTGCGTCCTTTGCCAGAGAACTAGTCAGATTTTGATTTTGATGAGCTAGGTGGTGAAATATGTGGTAGGTGTGATAGGGTGAAGAAGTTTATTAGTTTTTGTTATCCTGGTTGCTAGGGCATCGCCTTCGTTTTACTACCATATATTTCCACTTTTGTTTTAGTATTTATGTTTTTGCCTCAAATGTTCCCACTGTTGGTATTTTAGACCAGCAGAGTCGGTCTAAATCTTCTTTTTAAATATATTCTATTTATTTAATTTTTTTTCCTCCTTCGTAGCTTTCGAACCTTTCAAGTTTGTCTTTTGTTAACTTTAATTAGCTTAATATTATTTTTGTCGGCACTTCGCCTCTTTTGTTCATTTTTTTATTTTATTCATACATTAGTTTGTACTTTTTAATTTCGTTTTCTTTTGATGGGCTCTTCGCCTCAATTATTAATTTTTATTTTATTTTAAATTAGTTTGTTTGGTTTTCTTGTTTTGTTGTTCATGCTTTTTCCCCTTGATGGTCTCTTCGCCTATTTTGTTAAGTTTTGTGGGCCAATTTTTTTAATACTTATGTTCACGTAAAAAGAATATATATATATATATATATATATATATATATATATATATATATATATATATATAATGTAACAATTTGTGAATAATTCCATTTCTGTTCATTCAAAGAAGATGACCTAACACGGTCGAAAGACATCTAGGAATAAAGAATGTCATTCGCGGATGTTTTTTCTCGCCTCGAAGACACCGTTAAAATCTAGTAAGAAATTTAAGAAAATACAAGTTAAAATTAATAACGCTGCCACAGCTGTGGAATTCAATAATATATATATATATATATATATATATATATATATATATAAAGATAAATACAAAATAAGATTATTAAAACAGGTAAATACAAGACTAAATTTACCTGTTTTAATGATCTTATTTTGTATTTATCTTCGCTCTTCCTAAGCTTTCCATTTCATATTATTTCATATTTTAATTGGTTTTTTGCTTTTTTGTGGGCGTTCCCTCTCCTCTGTATCATCCCTATAAATATTACAATTTTCAATACTTCTGTTATTCCTTGATACAGAAGTCGAAACAAAGTTCGAAAGTACTTGGAATCCTCGTATTATTTTTCCCTGTGGGCTTTGTTGCATTTATTGCTTACTCACGTGATACTTTGTGATTTTTCCACACACACACACACACACACACACACACATATATATATATATATATATATATATATATATATATATATATATATATATATATGTGTAGGTAAATCAACACCCACCATAATAACAGATGCCTCGTTCGGGTTCCACAACGTCCTGGCGCTAGGCAGTGTAATCCTCTTATTAACCCCCTCCTCTCTCCGCTCGACGACTCCTTAAACCTCGAGAAGTACGAATCAACAGATTTCTGTACCAGCGAGCATAACAATACGAAGGGAAGGAGACCATGTGCAATAACAATGTTTAAACAGGCCTTATTTCCCCTAAGTTTGGAATCGAATTTCGTGTATTAGATGAAATTAGAGGAGCTGCGACCAAAACCTAGAAGATGCCTTTAGGGCTAAGTGAAACACGATCGGAGAAGAGTCGTTAACCCCATGGGGTTGGTGAAGTATATAAGGGGTTAACTGGAGAATGAAAAGGAAGATCGAGTTAGAGATCGACACGACGACGTCCGGGTGTCAGCACGGCACTCAAAGAACGGAACAGAGAAGCTCATTTTGAGCAAGTTCCTGGTAGGCACACAGAAAATTAGCCCCTTTTGTATTGAGGATCACTCTCATACATCTCTCGTCAGAGAAACCCCCCTATCTCAGTTTGACACAAATACTAGAGATAGTCCTCACCATTAAGGAATACTCAAAGTGAACTACCTCAAACCCAGCCATTCGTTAAAGGATTCACTGTTTGCTCATCGCTCTTCATTGCGAAGTATCTCAAGGTTAACCCAAAAATTGGAAAAAGCATACCTTCACGGTCCCTATGTCTGAATCATTTGACTAAGAAAACGTGCTTAACGCCATCTTTTGCCCCCCCCCCTTCCCCCCCTCCCCAAATCAACGGTTGCTCCAAGTGCGTCTCCTCGTCAGACAAAGGGCTGCGCGTCTGAAAACACGCTCACGCACCTAACCGCCAAAACATTTTTTTCGTCTACATAAGATCTTATGCAAAGGTCATTCTTCAGCCGGATTCACGTGTGTTTTTTTTTAAGGTAAAGAAATTCAATTATTTTGGTGTGTCAATTAGCGTCCAATATTAAAGTAAGCTTGGAAGTCAACCATTAATTTATATTCATTTGGTTTAAATTAGTAATTCTAACATAAACTCGTTTATTTATAGCTGTATATTTTGTTTTTAAGATTTTATTTTTTTTAGGTTGTAATTAAAGATATATCTTTTTAGAAGTATTTAATTCAATCCTTGTTACGCGGCAAATGGCACTAGAAATCCACAAAGTTTAAATAACGTAAACTAAAGTAGCACTCTTAGAGAAAACGTAATCAAGGAGTTTCGAAGTTACACCCCTACGTGTGTACACCAACTCGGCCATTACAATACTACCACAATATACGAGGTGCGGTCAATAAGTTTTTCGAATCGGTAGGGCAAAACAGAGGAAGGGGGATGGCTGTTTGTGGGGGGTGTTAGGAGAAGTTTACAAGTCAGAACCTGCAGCCGCACGCTCCTGCCTCGTGTATTTAAGAAGCAGTAGCTGATCGCAGATCGTCAGTCACAAACTTTTCAACAATGGAATAGGTTGAGCATCGCGCAGTGATCAAATTTTGACCAAGGAAGGCAAGAATGCAAAAGAGATCCATGAACGCATGGTTACAGTGTACAATGACACCGCCCCTTCCTATGCAATCATTGCTCGCTTGAATAGGGAGTTCCGCCATGGTCGTGAGTCCCTTGAAGATGACCCCCGTCAGACGTGACCAACGAGGACAATGTGGCCCGTGTGGAGAGGATGATCCTTTAAAATCGACGGGTGAAGGTGAAGAAATCAAGCGAGAACTTGGAATATCACATGGAAGTGTTATCAACATCATCCACGACAATTTGGCCATGACCAAGGTCTCTGCCCGTTGGGTTCCTAGAAACTTTACGCCCCATGATCGACTTCAACGTCGTCAAAGTCCACAATGCCAAAGTTGCACAAGCTTCCCTGTGCGAGTGTGGATTCTGGCCCCTAGCGGCTACTTTATATTCCGCCAGCTCAGGGCTGCGCTGCCTGGACGCCGGTTTGGGGACGATGAAGATGACAGGAAATTATGAGATGTTGGATATAAGATTTACGTACACACATACTACTTTTCCATTTTATGTATTTTTTAAAAAAATATAGCGAATTCCCACAGCAGCATCTCCATGAGAATATTTTTGAAAAGTGTTGAAGAGAGAGAAATTAAAGATATGTGAATGATTGCCCAAGAAGCAAAACAAAGAGGCTAATTAGAGTCTTAGTGAGTGGGAGTAAAAGCAATTCGCCTAAGAGAAGTTACCTAGGAAACAGTGGCATGTGACTTAAGTGTTTGCTGAATGCAGATAAGAATTCACATGATTTAAGGGAAAGGACATGAAAAAGCAGTAAACTTTGTAAAGAAAAGCATAACATTTCATACAAAATTCAATTACTTAAAATTTTCTTAGAGATTTTTTTCTCTAAAAATTCCAAAAAAAGCTGTGTGTGTAGGGGGGGCAGGGGTTGTCTCCAACATTCACATCGAAACTTCAACGTGTCTTCCCGCAAGCACATGGGTTCTGCAACATCATGTTTTCCCGAAAGCAGAACATTACAAACTACAGCACACGAATTTGCCTCTATAGAAGAGCTGTTTTTCCTCAGGTTAAACGCCAGATCCGCGGTGCAGCATCTTTCTATATACGCATATATAGTCTGGGAGATTAAAGCGCAAGTTTCTCTGTTTTAAATTCACTAAAAGGTTTATTGCTAAAAGTCCAGAAAACATCGTTTGTGAGTCCTTTATTACGTGGCAAAGTTGTGAGACTCTTTACTTATCCTCAAGTCCAAACAATTTCAAAATTTATATTAGTTAAGTAATAGATACTAAATAGGTAAGTGAATCTATACCATAAATACCCTAAAAAAATTTAGATTCATGAAAAGTAAAATGAGCTAAGACCCTATTAAGATTGGGAATAAAAAATAAGCAAGAAAGAATTATGGAATCAAAAAATATTGGGAAACCATATTAGAAACAATATTGCATTCATGAAAATTTAAACCCCCCAATCAATTACAAATAAATTTAAAGAAAATATTAACAGCCCGTATATGAACCTACCTTATATGGTAAGATATCGAAGAGAATACAAAATGAACCAGATTATTCGTTTCAATTTAATTTATGTTGGTAATTTTAATTTCAATGTTAATTGATAGTCTTATTAACGATAGATATAGAGAAAAACCCATCTACTACTAAGAAGCAGGTTCTTCACGAGTCACCATGGACTACTGCGAAGTTGTGAAGAGGGTGCTTCATCGAATCCCTACCGGCAACGAGAAAAAAACGAGAGAAAAATCCATTTAGATAATTTACTAAGAAATCGGCGTTATCCTCTTACGTTTCCAAAAACAGTTTAATGGCTAAGTTGTACTCGATGCCAGAGAAGAGGACGTGAATCTGCTATTGAACGAAAACGCAACGAAGAATTTCGCTAAGATCGGCCTCGTGGCTGCACCGGCCGGTTGTCACAAAAAAGTGATCACTGAGATACAGGCGCCTCTACCCTTTGGTATGAGCCCACTCAGCCACGGACCTAAAATGAGAACTGGAAAAGAAACAAAAGTGTGTAACTATCGATGACTTGGTCAAGTTCGAAAACCAAATTAGTGAACAAATTACTCACGTCTTCAAAGTTAGATTTCGTACGACCGAAATGGCAAAAAAAGCTTCAAAACACAGCATACTCTACTTTTATATTACTAACCAGGCAATGGCTTCGCCACTCTCCCCTACGGGGGGAGCTTGCGCTTCACTATTAAGAATAATTTTTAAAATTTAAATAAAGCAGCCATGGTTAAATTTTTATGAATTTTCGGAACTTCGCCAAATATGATAATTTTAAAAAGGAACGCTAAACTAAATTTTCCCCCTTTCCATATATCACGTTGCTAAAATGTATTTCTAAAAGATATATAAAAATAAATTTTCTGAACTACACCATTTGTAATTCTTTGGGTTTTAAAAAATTCACAAAATTTCGATACTTATATTTATTTCTGAACTTCACCATTTTGTTTTAGGATATTATAAAAGAATTATTAGAAATAACTTTGATAAAAAAACATAAGTCATAAACAAAATAAGATGAAATTATTATTCAAATACTCAAAAAAATCCTCTTCTTAAATTATAGAGTTAGTGAGAATGAGGATGATTATTATTGGCAAAGTTCAGAAAAGTTATAAAATTTTAACCATGGCTCCTTTTTTGTAGATTTTAAATTTTAATCTTAGTAGCAAAGCGATTGCCTGGTAAATATATATAGTTCTTACGCGTACCCTCTATTTAAATGTAACAACCAAAAGGAGATAGTCGACGGTTTGCTCGAACGGAAGATTTAATGGGATTACGAGGCGGACTGGGAAAAGAATGAAATGCCACGTGGCCTCTTCTTGAAGGGGGGTGGGGGTCAAGGTCTTCCTCTTGCAAACACATTTAAGAAAATTTTTATTTAAGGCCATGATTATTAATCCAAGAAAAGGTAAAACATAATAAATTTATTAATAGTTCTGAAATTTTTTTAAAATATTGGAAAAACGTTACAAAATTCAAACTTACCTAAGGTAATGGCGAAACACATATGGAAATTTTGCTCGTCGTATTTTCTTGCAAAATTCTTCAAAACCTGTGGTAAAAAGGTTTTCTCCATTCTCCATAAGTTATTTAAGATTTATTGTTTCAATTGAAATGATCGCAAGATTAGAAATCTTGTCTTGAATTTGAGAACTTTTAGAGGAAATTTTAATTCTTTTAAAAGCAGAAAATGATCGCTTAACAGATGCTGTTGTTATTGGCATAGAATCAAATTTGTTAACTTGTATATTTCCTCTAAAAATTTGTTCATTTTATTTTCAATTTAAGGAGCTTCGTAATATTAGCAAGAGGTTTGTTAAAATATAAGATATAATTCAGAACGGAGGCGATAAAACTCATAAAAGGAACTTTAGCTTTTGCTGGGAAGGTAACATCATAAAAGTTCAACTTTTTGCTATTTCAAAGCTCAATGAATTCTAACTTTTCTATTGAACTGAAACGCTCTTTCATTTGAATGAGTATTTTATCGAATATGTAATGATATAATTGACTGTACTTATCTGTTTTCATTTGCTTCATGATTGACCACACCTTCTTGTTATCAAGCTCCAGGTATCTGCAATTTTCGTTTCTTATTCTTGTAATTTTCGCTGGAATGGATTTTGTTTGCACACACTAAATAGATATTCAGGTAATGAAAACATCGCAGAAAATACTTGTAATAAAATTTGAAACCAAATGTATCGATGACTGCCAGCAAGCCACGTGCGCTGGCTTGTCAAGCATTGCTGTTTACTTAGTTGAACTACTAAAAAATTATGATAAACTTCCTAATATTGAGAAAATATTATTACATTCAGAAATTTTGGCAAACAGTTTTAACTCCATTAATTTCGCTAGCAATAACAGTAGCAACGTCGTAAGATTGATGAAAAAGTTTTTTCATACAGCCTAGTCCTTGTAGTTGTCTAATACGAGAGGCGGTCAATAAGTTTTGAAAATCAGTAAAGCAAAACAGAGGAAGGGGGATGGCTGTTTTGGAAGGTGTTAGAACAAGTTAGGACAAGTCAGGACCTGCAGTTGCACGCTCCTGCCTCGCCTATTTAAGAAGCAGTAGCTGATCGCAGATCGTCAGTAACAATTCTTTCAACAATGGAGAAGGTTGAGTACCGCGCACTGAAGGCAAGAAGGCAAGAATGCAAAAGAGATCCATGAACGCATGGTTGCAGTGTACACCGACACCGCCCATTCCTCTGCAACCATTGCTCGCTGGAATAGGGGGTTCCGCCATGGTCGTGAGTCTCTTGAAGATGACCCCCGTCCAGGAAGCCCGCTAGACGTGACCAACGAAGACAATGTGGCCCGTGTGGAGAGGATGATCCTCAAAAATCGACGGGTGAAGGTCGAAGAAATCGAGCGAGAACTTGTAATATCACATGGAAGTGTTATCAACATCATCCACGACAATTTGGCTATGACCAAGGTCTCTGCCCGTTGGGTCCCTAGAAACCTCACTCCCCATGATCGACTTCAACGTCATCAAAGTCCACAAGGCCAAAGTTGCTTAAGCTGCCCTGCGCGAGTGCGGATTCGAGAAGCTCAATCATCCCCCCTACACTCCAGATCTGTTCCCTAGCGACTACTTTTTATTCCGCAAGCTCAAGGCTGCACTGCCTGGACGCCGGTTTGGGGACGATGAAGATGTCCAGCTCGCCGTCCAGGAGTGGATTGAACATCAGTCGAGATATTTCTGGTTCTCGGGAATTCGGAGCCTCAGGAACAAGTGACGCAAGTGCATTGAAATCGATGGTAGTTATATTGAAAAAATAATAAAACACTTTTCCTCATATCTCGTTTCCTTTTGTCCGAATTGCAAAACTTATTGACCGCCCCTCGTATATAAGTCAAAACTGCTGCCACACTTGTGTCAATCCTTACATCATTAAATCTGATAATCATTAACATACGTAGGTGAGTCAAAAAGTTCTCAGACAAATGCCAGATTATTGAAATGTTCGATTTTGTACAAGTAAATACAGGGTCAAACACGACTTTCATGTTTTCTGAACAATTCCTACAAAATTCGTCATTCAATTTGTCGAGACTCTTTGTATTAGATGTGCTTCAAAAAGGTTACTTTTTTGAACCCATAAAATGGCAAATTTTGAGATAAGAGCGAACATTAAATTCCTGACTAAACTTGATTGGAAGCCTGTTAAGATTATTGACGCTCTACAACAGGTTTATGGTGACTCTTCGCCATGTAGAGCGGTAGTTTACTACTGGATTAAGCGCTTCAAGGGGGGCAGAGAAGAAGTTGAAGATGATCCACGTGAAGGGAGACCCTCCACCTCCATTAACCCAGAAAATGTCGAGCTTGTGAGGAATCTAGTGGATAAACATCGACGTATTACTATTGATGAAGTTGCCAATGCATGTGAAATCTCTCATGGCTCAGCATTTGGAATTCTAACTGAAAATCTTGGCCTGAGCAAGCTTTCAGCACGTTGGGTCCCAAAAGCGTTGCGAGAAGACCAGCTGAATCATAGGGCCAACCTTTCTTTGGCTATTTTGACCAAGATTGAAGCAAACGAGGATAGTTTTTTTGAGCGCCTCGTAACGGGAGATGAAACTTGGGTGTATCAGTTTGATCCTGAAAGTAAAAATCAATCAAAAGAGTGGCACCCAAGGGGGGCAGCAGGGCCTATCAAGTTCAAGACAGAGAGGTCCGTTAAGAAGAAAATGGCTACAGTTTTTGGGGATTCGGAGGGAATTATTTTAATAGACTTCTTAGAAGGACAAAAAACTGTTACATCCAGCTATTACGAAGGAGTTTTAAGGAAGCTGAAAACTTCAATAGCCAAAAAACGACGAGGAAAGCTCCACAAGCAAATCTTGTTCCACCATGACAATGCCCCTGCACATTCGTCCAAAGCTGTGAGATCTCAGCTACGGGAATTTCGATGGGAAACTCTTGCTCATCCCCCTTATAGCCCTGATTTAGCACCCTCTGACTTTTTTCTGTTTCCAAATTTAAAGGGACACCTAAAAGGAACCCGGTTTCAATCATTAGATGAAGCAAAAAAGCAGGTCATTACTTGGTGCCAGAGACAACCCCGTGAATTCTACAAAGATGGTCTTTACCGTTGGATTCATAGATTAAGAAAGTGTATAGATGTTAATGGAGCTTATGTAGAAAAATGATTACAGTATTATTACAAATAAAAATTTTATGCCATTTATCTGAGAACTTTTTGACTCCCCCCGTATATCACCATGTTTATCTACATAACGTAAAAGAGTAGAGAATTGTGAAAAACAGCTGACTTCAGTGTTTCATCCAATAAAATAGCACGTACATGGAGTTATTAAGTTTTAACAATTGTGAACTAATAGATTTAATTAAGTAATTTTGAATAGCAAATGATGTACCCTTAAAAAAAGTCGTACCTTTTAAATGATTCTCAAGCTTTACATAAAATTCTCCGATATAAATCGCTAACTCAATATAGTTACCTCTATTATCAGCGTTCACTTCTTCATTGTGACTGTGAAATGCTAACTAACTCTTGCATACCTAACACACGTAATCCTACTTAAGTGTTTTAATATTTCTCTGTTCTTACTCACTTTCTCATTATGCCTAGAAATGGCAACTTATTTTGGTTTGTCATGAAATGAATAAATTCTATTTAAGTTTCCAAATTTCTTAAAATCGACGAATGCGTAAATATGAGAACGACACTTTTCATTATGATAAATATCAGAGTATAAATGATTTAAATCGTGATATCCATGATCAACAGAATTCCACACATATTTTTCAATTAAAAATAACAAACAAGATCAACAGTACAATTTTTTATTGGAATTATTGCCACATAACCATGGAAATTCATCATACCTCTTAGTATTAAATTTTCGAAGAAACTTTTTATTTTCGTTACTTACCTGCAAATTTGGCATTGATTTCACATTATTTACAATGCGCTTTTTCTCATTAATTGAATGAGAGATTAATTTTTCATTTTTATTTCATTGAATATGTCGAATATCATTATGGACACAAAACCTACCAATTGTTACTTGGTAGGTTTGTACGAGTCTAACTTTCTTCAGTGCCCCTACCCCCCTAAAATGTAGGGTGCTTCAGCAACTCAGCCTACTGTCTATGTGGTTGCCAGATATCACCTGTGGCTGCATGGGTTTTAAAATGCATGTATTCTGTATTTCATAAATAATTTAAATGACAACAAAATTATACACATGTATAAAATTGTTGTAGCTGAGAACAATATTTTAACTCATGTATTGAAGCTCCAAAAACTTTCAGTTATACATTATAGAAAGTGAAGGAGAGTATGCAACAAGCAACTTTTTGTTCTAAGCAATTTAAACGATTTTTCTCTCACAGACACAATCATTGAAAGCTATCCATCTCAGCTGGATTGTTGATGTACGCAAAAAACTCTTATTGTCTATGGCCATCAAGACCATTTTCCTCTACCCAGATAGAAACTTTAAAAGCTGAGATAGTCTCTGCTGGCTTCAAGCCAGGTTACGGAAAATTTATCCTTTGAATATTATGAAATAATGTTTGATTCTCTGCTGTGACAAAAGCTTACAAGTTACAATAAGTGCTTCTGTGAAACAAGGCATGTTGTGCATACTTTGCATTTATGGAAGAATTGCCACTTATATATATATATATATATATATATATATATATATATATATATATATATATAACGAGGTAGGAGGCCATGTTGTACTCAAGATTTGTTAAAATCAATCAACACCGATGGGTGCTTGGTTAAGATTACGCTGCAGCTTTTCAACCTTCTCAAATACTTTCATTTCCAAAGCGAAAGGTGGTGAAAAAATGCTGGCAAGTAGCATATCTATATTAACCGAGACGTCTCTCAACTTTTTCAAAGGTCATCTTCTGGGAAACGATGAAAACATTTTACAAAAATTGTTTTTACATATGAATTATTATTAAAACATTAGAAGAATGTTTTAGGGCCAATCAGAAGTGATAAAAATTATAAAGATAGAATATATTTCAGACCAAAAGATAAAAAAAACAATTGATTTTAACATAAGAATATTTGTATTGATTAATTAAGTTAGAGAAATTCTATAAAAATTAAACAATGTTTAGATCGGGAAAATAAATGATCAGCAAAGGATGCAAAGTAAACCAAGGATAGTTTTTATGTAATGTTGTCGGTATTAATACCTCGCGTGGTGGCCAACCTGGTTTATGGCTAGAGCTGGATGTTTATTTATGGTTTTCGACCCAATATATAAAAGGCTTCAGCCGTCCGCAGTCGTCCTCGTTCACCCTCCCGGAGAAAGATAGTGGTTTTTCTATTTAACATTTCTCGAGTAAGTGTCATCCGATGCTCTGCAGTGTGGCGTTTAGGGCTGTGTTTTGGACTTGTGCTGTTAGTTGCTGACATAAGGTTTTTAAAGTCATCTCGATGTACGAGAAAGTCCGATGCTCACAGTCACCGGCGTTGCATTTATATTCCCACCAGAGATTACACTTCTTCATGTGGTCCGACGCAGGAAGGTAGCTATTCCTTATGACGAGGGCGCGAGTTTTCTTTGGTCTGTAATAAATTACTAAGTTAATTTGGCTTATTTGATCGGTGAAGATAACTTTACGGTATATGATGGCTTTGAGGACTTATCGTCCTCCTTAAATCCTGTATTCTTGAATGCTTGGTAATTAAGGTCTATTTTGCTTGGTTTTTCATTTTCCTGTCATGTGTGCTATGAGTCCATGTTCTGCTTCATATCATTATCGATTGACGTTTGTGATTAGCCGTTGTTGACTAGCTGGAGTTCCCTTTTTTTTCCTAAATTCACTGTTGATTGGAATGTGGAAATAAAGAACTACCTCCCTCCTAAGAACAAGATAAATTTTCCTTTTATTCTTCATGCTAACTATATTATATTTTATAGTAGGTTAAGCATCTGAGTTTCTTTGTTCTTCACCTGTTGGTCCTTATCTTCCCGTCTCTTTCATATCTGTTAATGTTGCTGATCTCTATAGCTGTTTTCCCTGCCTGAAATCGCACGTTAATGTACGGAGTACCAACCAGTTGGCATATGTCGCTGCGAACTGTATGTTTAGGCAATCGGGCATTATTGGTGGTGGCAACTCTGCTGTGTATATTGAATATTGCGTGTAGCTGAGATATTCTCCCTGTGGACATCCTGCTTCCAATTTGAATTCTAGTCCTTAATATTCATTGATTTCCACATATGCTCCTCTCTCTCTGACATAATTGCAGAAAATTCTGACCAGATTACTGTTCATCTGGAGATTTAAGGTCTTATATTGCATTCCTCTGACCCTGCCTTTGTCAAATGAATTTTTACATCTCTTAGGACGAGATCGATGTAGTTTTTCTCTGATTTTGCTTTGGCTATTTTCTCTGTAATTATGCCAAGTGAAATTGTAATGACTCTACCTCTTCTGAATCCGAATTGGTAATAATTGCCAATGAAATTCAATAAAAATATTGATTTGTAAATGCTAAGGTGACTTAGGGGTTTTTCTGGACTTGTGACGACAAAATATTGGTAGTTTATAGCCATCATGAAAGTAACTGGTGTTTATTCACGAGTTATAAAAATATTCTCTAATGTTCTGATTATTATATTCGGTGCCTTGCTAAAATTAATTCTTGTTATTCCCAAGGGGCCTGGCGCTTTCTGCTTGAATGATTGTATTGCGCCTTTGATTTATTCTCTTGTTATGTAAGCCTGTGTACCCAGAATTTCCTCTTGCTCTTTGTACACTTGGTGTTGGAGTAATATTCTCTATGTTTTCTCACAAGAAGGTGTGGACAATTTCATCTGTGTCTAGATTGAACTCTTCGTCCTTCTCTGGTTTTATGGGGAACACTGAATTCCAGTGTTTGCGGAAAAGTTCTTCTGTCATCCTCTCGTCTTAGATCTTTACTCATCGTTCATTCTTCATTGTTATCTTTACTTTTGAGTGGCTGTCATATGTTTTCTTGCTTTTCTTCTATGAGATGTCTCAGTTCTTCTTTCTGTCTTCTGATTCCTTCGAATCATTCTCTCTTTGGTTCGTGGAATATTATTTAGTTTATTATTCCGCTTAGTTGTGTGTTTTCCTCTTCCTTTCTTCTGTCCATATAGGATGGGGTAAGACTAAGGTATCTTGTCTTCGGAAAATATCTTTCCTCCGCCTCAATGATTGTTCTCGTTAATCTTAGTTATTTCTCATCAATATCTTCTAAGTTGGCGTCAGTGAGATGCTTTTGGATTAAGATACGTAATTCTTGTGTGTAACCTTCCCAGTTTACTCTCCTGTAGTCCTCCCTCACCAGTACTGGTACCTGTATCGGGTAATGATTCATGTACAATAGTTATCCAACATGGTCACTACATGCAATGGTAACTGGTTGCATGTGGATGTTGAATAGCCTATTGAAGCTACTTAGCTTGACGTCTGGATTTGTAGCTGCATTGCCTGTCACATATGTTGGTAAATCTGGTCGTAATCTCTTGAAAATTTTCCTCTCTCATATGTTGTTCTTAGAGCGATATCCATTTGCCCTGCAGCAGTTATTGAGCTCTCTCGTAAAAATGGTTGGACAACCTGCTGCTTACTGCTTGTTATCGCCTGGCTACTAATATTGGTATCAATTCCGTTTCAATTTTCACAGCAAAGAAAGCCTCGTCCGAATTGTTGACTTCTTTGAACTTTAGCCATCTTCTTATTGTTATGGCCGCCCTGTCGTTTTGATTGCCTGAAGGATTCGCATTCCTGACGGTGTAATCAAACTGTCTCATTGTTCTTGTATCTGGGTTCACTCTGTATTATGATATTAGTATAATATCTGGACTGGTTTACTGAAAATATCTAATGATGTCGATGTTTTATTAATCCTTCCTTAAGTGTGAATTTTCAGGAATCTAACCTTTCTTCTCCTTTCTGGTTCCATTGTTTACTAAGTTTAATCGTGTAAAGTTCTTTGGATTTCTGACGGGTCAATCTGTTCTTGGGGGTCTGCTTTGTTACCTTTAAACTTGCCATTTTTTATATCTTGGAATGTAGCATGGCGGAGGGTTAGGCAGTTACCAAGATAGACCCACAATTTGCCCTCGAGTAAGAGTTTTTCCATTTCTTGCTCATCTTCCCCTTCGGTCCTTACTTTGAATGCCCATTTGCATTTTCCTTCGTTAATAGACTTTATGATGTCCTCTTGCTTCTTAACTCTCGGGAGGGTAAAGCATTCATCGATGTAACTTTAAGTTTGATTTCTGTTTCTTCCATGCGTACTTCTTTATTTATCTTTCCCTCATATCTCCCCCATCATCAGAGGGATGATGGGGAGTTGTCATGGAACCACATCTTCTTCATTTTATTTTTTATAACATTGTATTTAGTGTTGTAACAAAGGTGCCCAGTTTCCAAATATTCATTACATGAGCATACAGTATGCATGTGAACAGTTCCATTGATGCCCCTTCTGGTACATTTGGATGCGTCTCTGCTTCTTGAATTTGTTTCACGGTTGCTTTAGCCACACCCACATACGTTGCATTTCTTTTAGTTTCGTCTTCGGTTCTCGCTTCTCTTTCCTTTTATTTTATTATCTCCCTTCTTTTTGACAAGCCATTGCCATAGATCTATTTGACCCATAGCAGTTTACGCTTATCTTTGTGTTCTCCTTGCACTGTCTCCATCCGTGGTTTTTCTACCCACATTCTGAACATAATGTTTTCTCCTGACTACGGTTTCGTGGCAAATAGCCTTGAATCTTGTAGCAACAAAAACATATTTAGATATTAATATGTTTCTCGCCTTCAAATTCTCTGTTGGAATTCTCATGTCGAACATAATCAGACCTCGTTGGTAAAGCTTTTTTGCAATCTCTGTTGTTGCACACACAAATTTGAACGCATGTGTGAGATCGCCAAATTTAATGATCTCGATATTGTTATGTGCTCGTGATTCTTTTTAATTTCCCTGTTCAACTTTTCTTTGGCATGGGAACCTACCCATAGGTAGAGTTTTCTACGGATAACACTTCTGTTTGCTATTATTTTGGGGGGGATTTTGGCCATCAGTCCGATTCCTTTGAGTGTTTCTACTCCTTCCTGGGACACTAATTTTTCTGCATCTCTCTCCGCTCTTCCAATTACAACTTAGCTATTTTTAACGTCGATAATTTTAATGAGGGCTAGTTTTAACTGTCCATAGACTACTTATCAATTCTTCCCTTTGTCCAGCTTATTCTCCAGCCCAATTGTCATTAGAGCTACTTGCAGGTTTTTCAGGCGAATCCTTTAATATTGAAAGGTGAGCCCCCATTCTCTGGCTATCCGAGCGCCAGGCGCCCTTTTCTTCGTTCCAAAATCTGAAGCCTATATTTGTTCTTTTTTTCTTTCCCTCTAAACCTTTACAAGAAGACAGTTGAAAAACGTTCCCAATCGCGAAACAGCCCATGGTTTCCTATTTACCTACCTATTTTAGTGCTTCACGAACCCCCCTACCTAAATAGGCCTAAGCTAATAGGCGCCTCCACAGTATCTCGGGCTCATGGTCTTAAGGCCCCCTCCTTCTTTGCGCTCCCTTATTATGGTTTCTTTCTCGGCTTGACTATAAGTTACTTCTTAATGATCTGGGCGCAGAGGAGGTCGTGTTATGTCGCTTGTAGTCGGTGAAATAAGTGGAAGTTAAAGCATGGAATAAGAAGTAAATTAACGATGAATTACTCCTTTAGTGCAGTCACCTCGCCCTGTGGAAACAGGAGGAATCTCCAATCAGTCCAGAGGGCGCAGATATTTCTTTCTTTTTTATATCGTGAAAATTCAAAGTTAATTAATAGTTAACTTGTCCTTGCTTTATTCTCTCCTTAAGGCGCACTCACAGTTTTCCGTTCGAAAAATGAATCTAAATTCAGTACATCTCAAGATCAGTTACAAATTACAAATTTGTGTGAGGGTGTCTACGTGTTTAGGTGACAAAAGGGTGTGTGAGTAGATAACATGATATTTATAATTACACTGGTCAACAAAGTTTTTGTTGCATTGATATCAAACAGTTGGCATTACCTAATATCTTGCGCTGATTTCTGATCTTAAGCTAGCTTCTTCCTCAGTGCTCTGCCTTTTTTGCAATCAAGGTATTTGAAAATCTCATTGGCGTCGTAGGCTATCAGGAAAAATATGTGATGAAATATGTTATAAAACTCTAATATAGCTGAGTAATAAAAAAAAATTGCAAGATAGTATAAATCTATTCAAGATCACTATTTGAAACACTTTCCCAACTAAAGAATAGTTATAGCTTATATAAAACTGATTGGTAGATAAGACATTTTTTATTATACAATGCTCCAGCAGTAATCTGAAATCATATATTTGTCCCATCTTCCTTGGTAACGCTCTTTCATAGTCTTGAGTTCCCGATAGAACCGCTCTCCTCGCTCGTCACTTACTTCTCCTTTGTTCTCAGGGAATCTATCAAGATGACTGTACAGGTAATGGGGTTTGACGCTTATGTTTCATCCAAGATCGAGAAAAGCTGACAAGATATTAGCTACGAAATTTACATAGTTGTCAGCCTTTTTATTACCCAGAAAGTGTTCCATCATCGCCACAAATGAAAGCCATGCAGTCCTTTTCTTGTCGTTCATCTTTCTGGGAAATTCTTGATCACGTACAAGTGCACGAATCTGTGGTCCATCAAAAACACCTGCCTTGGTCTTCTCGAAGGACAAACCAGGGAGGACAGAATATATGTGTTGAAAGCCTTTACCATCAGTATTCAACGCCTTGACAAACTGTTTCATAAAACCTAACTTGATATGGAGCGGAGGAAAAATGATCTTTTCTCGACTGACAATTCGATCGTTGACAATATTTGGCATACCTGCTTCCAGAGTCGTACGTATGGGCCGCTCCTTCTAGGGCCAGTTGTTTTCTCGAGCTCGGCTGTCCCACATGCACAGATAGCACGGATACTTTGTTAATCCTCTTTGTTGTTCTAGGAGGGAATTAACCATTTTGAGGTCCACACAAATTGTGGTCTTGCTCGTGGTATATTAATAGGTCAAACACAGTTTTAATGTCATTATGTTCCTCTCGTAAATACACAGAATATCTACTCGGAACAGATGCATATACATTGCTATTATGAAGTAGAACACAATTCAAACTGCGCTCAGAACTATCTAGAAATAATCCTGTCATTTGGATTGCTTACTGGAATTCCAAATTCTTGGAGAAGACCTGAGATATTATGACAATAAACAAAGATATTCTCCTTTATAAAAAATGGTACAAAAACCTGCTCCTAATTTCGCAAGTAAGAAACTTTAGTTGTATGGCTCAGCTGATTCTTTTCTTGCAACCTGGATGCTAACACTTCAGCTTCAATTTTGGAAAGACCCAAATCACGCACAAGGTCATTCAGCTCCTGCTAGCTAAACTGTTGAGGAATTAATGACTCTGTGGTCTTAAAAGAAGGATCGCCGGTTCTGAAAGTATTTCTTAACTTTTCCGAAACGAGAAACGCTCCCGCCTACAGTTAAATGTGTGAGGGTCATCCTTTTTGGTGATTCTCAAGCACGGGAACTGCAACACCTGCTAGCAGCCTGCCTTAGACCAATGTGAATGTAAGCTGCCTGCTGGACGGGGAAAAGCCCAAATTACAGTACAGGCGGTTAAATCTGAGATTTCTGAGAGATCGGTCATTGCCCTGGTGGTAAGTGGCAATGATTTATACCTCAGAGGAGGTAGGGTAGGCCCTACACCTAAGATCTCTGAGACGGTGATGGGAAATGTAGACGACTGTGGGTTGTAAACCAGCAGACTTGTCGTGGTTAGGATGCATCCCGAGAAGAGTTCTAACCCGGACCGCTCACTCGATGGACGTCTCTTTGAACAGACGCCTTGCAGATCTATATGCGGTGGAGGGGGCTTTTTTGTGGACTCTTACCGCACCTTTTATGGTAGGAACGACCTCTACGAAAGAGGTGAGGTGCACCTTTCCTTTAAAGGAATGGCTGTACTCTCTAATATTGTACATGATGACGTGGAGCGGAACCAAAAGAGTGTCCATCCCCGAGTGAAGGCGGACGTGCACCAATACGCCCGTGTCACTCCTGGAACGACATTCTCGGAGGACATTAAAAAGAGTGCCACCGCACCAGCACCTAGGGGTAGAGAGGCAAATATGATGGAAAACGGAAGAGCGTAGGGAGTCCTTTTGTTTAATGCGGGGTCAATCAGGAACAAGTTTTTTGAACTTCGTGGCCTCGTAGCGACGGAAGAACCTGTGATAGTGGCCATAACAGAGTTGTGGGTAAAACCCTCGAACTGAGACTTTGAGGGTGAATTCACGATTCCCGGTTACCAACTCTTCCTAAAAGACAGGCTTGACAGAGAGGAAAGCGGTGTGATGTTGTATGTTAGGGATACATTCGAAACGACGAACTGCAGCATTATATCCGACCACAAGCTATTAAGTGTAGACCTAGAAATAGGTCCTGTCAGATACAGGACCTTGCTGCTTTATAGACCCCCTGCCCAACTCGTTGAGAAAGACAGGGTTCTGTACCGGCTGCTGGGTGAACTTGGTGAAGACAGAATATGTATCTTCATGGAAGACTTCAACACCCAAGTTCAATAGAAAACCAGAGAACCCTGTAGCGAGAAGGCACTGCTCCTAGAGTTCGCGAACGAAGAGTTTCTGACTCAATGGGTGAGAGAGCCGACGAGAGGCAATAATATTCTCGACTTGGTTTTCACCTCTGAGGATAACATCGTCGAGGGGCTCTCTGTAGGCGAGGAGCTTGGTGGCGGTCACAACCGTCTAGTTAGATTTGTAGTCAAGGTCCCCAAGGTAGATACAGCGACTTGTGAATCGAGGAATCTTGATTTGAGAAGAGAAGGCTTTGCAGGTCTTCGTGCTGGGTTGGCTGATGTCAGGCTGGAAAGATGTGAAAATGTAAAAAAATTAAAAAAAGAATCAATGACCTAAAGAAAAATATGTTCCCTGGCCCAGACGTGTTTCTACCCAAAGTTTTGAAAGAAGTGTAGGATGATAGGTACAATATCTAGGCACAAACTTCAACATCACAATCCGGACTGGATGCGTTCCTAGAGACTAGCTTGAGGTGGAGGTGACTTCTATCTTCAAGAAAGGAGACTCTAGCCAACCGTCGTACTACCGACCTATTAGTTTAATCTCGATAGTTAGTAAACTCTTGGAAAGCACCCTGGTGGACAAAATAAGTCATATTTAGAGGAAAACTTGCTATTGAGTTCTCAGCACAGGTTCTGAAGGCAAGGGTCATGCCTAACCAATCTTGTGAAATTCTTCAACTACGTTTTTAGTAAGCACGATCGTGATTAAGCGGTGGATGTTATCTCTTAGAATTCTAGAAAGCTATTGATAAGGTACCACACCACCGCCTTCTCTTTAAATTGCGTGCACCGGGCATAGACGGAAACGTAGCAGGTTGGATAGAGAACTGGCTAAGCGGCAGACGGAAACAGGTGGTATTGAATGGATAGGCTTCTGAGTAAGTGTCCGTTATTAGCGGTGTTCCTCAAGGTTCTGTTCTGGGACCATTACTGTTCATCATCTATGTTAACGACATAGATAGTGACATGGTTGCGAAGATTTCTAAATTTGCCGATGATACCAAGCTTGATATGAACGTTGGAAAGGAAGGAAATACTGCTCGCCTACAAGAAGATCTGGGGAAGATTGAGGAGTGGTCAGACACGTGGCAAATGCCTTTTAACGTGAATAAATGCAAAGTTATGCATATCTGCCACCGAAGCCCCCAATGGCAGTATATCCTTAAGGGAACTTCTCTAAAATGCACTGATAGTAAGAATAACTTGGGTTTAACTATCACTAGTGACCTCTAGTTCTCGATGCAGTGTATTGAGGCGGAGAAGAAAGCCCAAATGATGTTAAGCTACATAAAGCAAGAGTTTGGATATCACAACAAGGAGATTGTATTCTGTTTATAAAACACTCTTGTCTGGCCGCACTTGAAGTATGTCGTACAATTTTGGAGTCCTTTGTTTCGAAAGGACATTACGAGATTGGAACGTATGCAAGCTAGGGCAACCAAACTGATTCCCTCCATCAGACCGAAAAGCTATAAAGATTCGTATACGGGAATTAGATTTGTTCTCGTTGGAGACCCGGAGACTGCGTGGTTAGCTTATCGAATTGTTTAAAATGCGTCGAGGCTTCGACACTGTAGAGTACAGGGATATTTTCCACCTTAGCGAAAACTAAACCAGAAACCACGGCTACAAATTTGAGCTAAAGCGTTACCACCATGATTTGTGAGGGAAATTTTCAACATCAATTTTGTTGAGCAGTTCAAGTCATGCCTAGACAAAGTCTTGATAAGTAGACATTTGGGCAAATAACCGTTGTGCGAGTGTTCTTCTTTGAAGGCGTCAGTTGACACTTTCGAGGACTGCGCCTGTTCAACTGTTGTGACAAAGGTACCCTCTTTGAATGGACGGCAAGTTCTACTAGGGTACTTCTTTTCATTGTAGCTCCTTGTAGCTCCCCCATCTTCAGATGGAAGAAATCCTTTAAAAACTGAGATTGGGAGCTCATCAGAGCGCAGAGAAGGTTGGATTGCTGATGGGATACTAGGATATGAGATTTTCTGTCTGGTTTCTCTTCCCAATGCCCTTTTTATTGACCAGACAAAAAAAACAGGCAGTTTTGTGGTCCAGGGTTTCTCGCCAGGTCATGAGAATTCCGAAAGTTAAACCTTTACGTTTCCCTTTTTTCGAGACACGGAGCATTTCCTCGCAGTTGTGACACACAGTATGTGGAATACATTTCTTGTCTTGGCCCCTAAGAGTAAGTCCAAAGTACACTTTATAATCAAACCTCACAAATGATGTTATATTACAACTTGACGAATAAGTGAGAAGCATCCACAAATGTGACAGAAAGCGTCCGGCTTGTTCACACACTGACGTCTCCTTGTAGTCATGATCAGATCTGAAAGAAAAACAAAAGAATTTTAATATCTATGTTGATAACATAAATGTGTAAGTAATTAATTTGACCATAAACGGCTAGGAATGAAAAACTTAAAATTCCATGAAAACTAAAGCATGTAGAGCTGAACCGTTTTCAGATTTAAATTTAGCAGGTCAAAAACAGTAATAATACGTAAAAAAGTTGTATTAAACTAATAAACACCTTTATTTGGGTGATTTAAATATGAATTATTAAAGATAAAGAGAGTCGAAAACATAGTTTTTAATGTTTGTTGATGTTACAAAGACAAAGATGCATGTATGAGTTACGGTCATTAAGTGAATGGAATAAACAATTTTAATATAGAGAGATTCTGAGATCTTTATTAAAATAGATGAAATCCATAGTCCTAAATTCGATATGAAATATTTTCTGAAACGAAATATAGATGGCCGAAGGAAGTCCAAGTTGTAATATAGATTTGCTTAGAAACGGTAAAGTGTTGGTGAAACATTAATCGCCGTATCCCTTTTATATTTCAAATTCAAATTCAGTGGTGAAAGCAGTGTTACTTGATGATGGCGCAGAGGAGAATTTGAAATTGATCTTGGCGACTATATAACCTTCCTTTTAGTTGTCGGAAAATATATGAAAATAGTTTTTATTGTTTCACAGAGTAGTTTACAAAGTTTACAGAAAGCGTTGTGATTCATACCAAAAGTTCATTGATTATTAGAAATAAGTTTCGACTGATTTCATCAGGGGGGTATATCTATCAAATACGAAATCAAATTAAAAAAAATGACGCTATGAACTAATTTGAATTACTTAATGAGTGCAGTATAACCGCGAATTCAAAAGAATTTATAATAAAGTAATTGCTCTCTTTGAAAAAAAACAATAATAATATGTTGAGGTTGCTGATTGGAGTATATTTAACTTGGTCGGAAATAATTATTTATATGGATTTTGGAATGACCATAAACGAGCGCTTGTGCTTGGATAACAAACATAAGGGCTAACAAATTTAGTTCAAAATATTTTAACATTAATGAGGGTAGGAAATTTAATTGTCTGTTTGCCTTTACCTGTAATAATTAGCTTAAATCCACGAATTGGAGTACTACACGAGAAAGTCACTCTAGCAGAAATAAACAATGATATATTTAATAAAAAAATTTCTACCAAGTATTACAAAATATAAGCCATTTGCAGGTTTACAATATCGTAAAATTATTATTCTTTACGATGTCTAGAAATGTATACCACTGACAATGACAAAAAGAGGCATTAGATTTCGTAATTTCAATTTTAACAGTAAACGATATGTCTCAGGATTAAAGAATGGATTTAAAGCCATAACTATATTAGAGAATGATTCAAATTAAATAAAAAATGAGAAAAATATTAGCTTAGTAATATTAAAAATCTAAAACCCTTATTTCAGCATGTGGCAGATATTAGTAAGAAAAGTTTCGTTTCATCTAGTAAGATGTTATGTGCTTTATGGTGGCCATCGTTATCGAATGACTTATTAGAATACTTCAACTCAAACAATACCCCTTTCTTTGTTTGTGATTCTACAAATCTCTTCATCCTATAGTACATATTGTAGAGGAATGGAAACATAAAGCCTCTCGGAGGGCCAGGCGGACATATACCTTAAAGTCCCCCCATTCCTTGCGGAGAAAGCAAGAGAAACGAGCCCCAACAGGAGACTCGTAGGAACGGTAGCCGGCAAATAACTGTAACTGCCTACCCTGTTTGATCTCTCCGCTGCATAGGTAGTTGGAGCGACCATGTGTGTTAAGGCAACCACCAAAGGCCCTTAAAAGACGCTCCAACGATCCAACTACCTACGAAATCCGTAGGCCCGTGGTTATATCACCAAAAAGCGGTGTCTGTCAAAAGGCAAGCCAAGGAGTGTGGCGGTTGAGGGTCTCGCTAATTAACAAGCGGACTTGGGCACCTCAGTGCCAACCTCTGCACTTCTCGCTCTCCCAGATGCGAACTCACGATTCGCGCTCCCTTCTGCGGCCGCTTCCCTTCTCCCTTAGATGGGGTGGTGGTCCACCTATAAATACGCCCCTGAAGGAAAGAGAAAAGATTATTATTCGGTGAGAACTACGTAGAATAAGGCCGTGAAGATTGATCCTTCAGCCATTCAAGATTATTCGATGAGAATGACGTAGGCTAAGTTCGTGAAGATCGATCCTTCAGCCAGTCAAGATTATTCGGTGAGAACGACGTAGGCTAAGTTCGTGAAGATCGATCCTTCAGCCAGTCAAGATCATTCGGTGAGAACGAAGTAGGATCAGTTCGTAAAGATCGATCCTTGAGCCAGACAAGAGAAAGATCTGAAGGGAGATGATGGCAATTTCGAATGATTTAGCAATTATATATATCTTTCTATTTATACGTAAATCCGCATGAAAATATATTGCTTCTTTGGCAAATGACTTGTTTCTACCCCTGCGTAACGTTTTTATCGCTTACCTGAAGCCATCTTTATGAAACGAAGTATGTATATATCTTGGTCTTTGAAATAACTTAAACATTTTTGTTTCATATTAAAATTACTCTACAATATATAAAATACTCGTTTATAATACAAGAAATAATACACGTGACTGTTACTCAGTCACTTGAATGTGTTGGTTGCCTTTGTAAATACAATATGAGGAGAGGCAAGCAACTTTCTTTACGGGTTAATCAACATCAATACAATGTAAAACGAGAGCTTATAATAGTGTATTTTTTGTAATTATGTCTGCTAATGACAATTTAATCAAATGGAACTACATATATATAGAATATATATTATTTTAATGGCATTGTTAAAGATAAATTGTTGAATGTACTTTCACCAGGCACTTTGAAAATAATAATATTTTGCCCATATTTTTAAAAAATTACCTAATTATCCACGTATTGTAAAATAAATTATTTTATACTGAATTTTTATCGTATTGTTTTTCACTTTACTCATTACATATTTTCTCTTTCACTATCTCTTTACCACCTGCCTTAATATTTATATTGTGCCGCGCTATGTTATTTACTTCTGCTGTTTTGGGGGGTTTGACCAAGCTACCTACTCATGATAACTTGTTATGTCTTTCTTTCGCCTTATGTCTCTTCCCCTTCTCCGTTGGTATTTCTTGTATAATAGGCGGTGCTAAACTTCTAATTAACTTATTCTGACTGCATCAGTATTTTGAGGTTAAATGTAGGAATGTCTGAAAATATGCATAGTTCATCAGAAAAAAGGCTGCATTTAAATAAATATCGAGACAAATAATCTTGAGAATCCTTATAAAACCAATATTTAATGAATCCACCATTAGCATCAATGGAAGCTTCAATTCTATGTCTGGTATGCGTTGACATGCACGAATCCGGGGATCTTTATCATTTATGAACATAGTATTTGTTAGACGGATTTGAGAGATTGAATGGTGTTATAGGGGTGTTGAATGACCTCATTCTGGACGACGCCCCATACTTTATAGTCTACTGAACTGACATCTGGTGAGCAAGACGGCCTTGTGTCTGGAAGAATATGGTCGTAAAAATTAGTACGCATCCATGCTTGGGTTGTTCTAGCCTTATGAGATGGTCCAGTGTCTTGTTGTAAGTTGTAAGCTCTTCCGTTGCGTAATCTATATATCCAGACCCTCACAATCTCGTCTAAAAGTTTTGGAGCCAGTATCATTGAGTCTTAAGCCCAGTGAATATAGTGAAGGGGCATGAAATCTTTCTCCCTACTAATGACTAACAAAATAAACACATTTGCGGGAATCTTGGTATGTTTTACTGTTAGAAGCTCGCTTGGCAGTATGCGTAACCAGCTGTCATTCCTTTAGTTTACATTTTGTCAAAGTTCTCTCATCAAAGAAAAACCAATGCCTTCCTGATTCTTTTTGTTTCAGCATGGAAAGCAAAGGCTTTACACAGAACATACGATTCTCTTTCATCTTACTTAATATTAACTAAGCTCTCTGCCCCACCTATATCTTGTAACCGATATCTTCATTTACATCTCTTTAGTGGTGCTTTCTGAAACTCTAAAAGCATGATTGACTTTTTCTCACATTTTGCATAAATTCTTGAGTTTTGATGGCATTTGAATCCCTAGCATGTGTCTTGCGTTTTGCTGCTAATATTGGATCACTATCATTACCTTTCAGGTCAATTCTAACTTTTACAACAAAGGATCGGCAAATTTTAGAAAGCTAGCAGCTATCTTGGTATAATTATAAAGATCGAGCTTTTGTGGTTACGACTACAACGTGCCTTTTCATTTGCTTCGTCATTTTAAATATTAATTGTCCAAAAAATTAAAAAAATAGTTAAAAGAAAGTTATAGTTATATATTCTTAAATATTTTTTCTTTAAGTTTTCTGTGAGAAAGATCAAAATAAAGTTCGAAAGTACTTGTAAATACTATTTCTTTTTTTCTGCGTGATATTGCTACCTTTTGAATTCTTTATATACAGTGAGGTGCCACAGGTATTTTTACACTTAAAATTGTAATATTTCTGAAATATTCCTTGCTTTTGTCTTTGTAGAAAACTAAGATAAAACTCAAAAAACATATTTTGGACATAAAAAAATAGACATAAAAAATTATCTTGGTATATAAAAATTGCTAATAAACAAAATTTAGCAGGTGACAATAGAATTCAACAAATAGAAATTTCATTCATTTAATATTTCTTCGCATAAGCTTTTTTTGCAATAACAGCACGAAAACAATTTTCATAGGATAATATTAGCTAGTTGCAATCATTTTTTGATAATTTGTTCCACGGTTCTACGTAAATGTCCAACAAAGAGTAAAGATTCTGTGAGATCCTATGTCGAATTTGAAATTGCAGCCTCCAGTATGTTTTAGCCACAAATGCTCAATTGGATTGAAGTTTGGCTATTGACTAGGCCATGAAAGGAAGTTTATTTTTCTATTCTGATCCTAAACTCGAGTTAATTTAGTCGTGTCCTTAGGATCTTTGTCATGCTGAAATATCCATTGACGTAGGCCGTTGAATTTTTTGGCACTTAGGGGAGATTTTTCTTCCAGTCCTTTGAATACGAGACATCATTCACTTTCTTATCAACGATGTGGTGTGCTCCTGTACCATGTGTAGTAGAGCAGTACCGAACCATGAGCCTACCTTATACGTTTTTCTCGGTGGGATGATATGCTTAGGATCATGGAGAATTACTTCTTTCTGCTCTATAAGCTTTATGAGTATCATTTTGGCCGAAAAGTTCAATTTTTTTCTAATATTTTTTATTCACATTATTCCCTCACAACTCCAGATCGCTTTGTAGATATTTTTATCAACCGCAGAACGAATATCCTCAGTTACATGTAGAAGAGATAATTCAGTGCTGCGTCCTACCTTCGAGTCAAACTGGAAAATCTGATCAATGATAGAAGAAAATGTTTTATCTATGTATAAACTGGCTGACACAGGCATTTCAAGGACTATAGAAAGGACGAGAGTTGAGAGATTGATGAGATGCTTTCCGGTCGTGTTGGCTAGTGGCTTTTTTAAAATCAGATAGTATCACATCTGACAGAAAGCAAGTGCAAAGCTACCAATAATGTGAGGAATTATAGTATTTATTAGAGTGATTAAAGTAGAGGTTGTGTTCAGTGACCACTCACACGTCGCGGTGTCGGATTGTGTAGCAACAGAGTAGGTCAGGTAAGTTGTTCACTACCGAAGATCACGAACACGGGTACCCTAGAGCTCTTCTCATATTTTTGGCTGAATTAATTTGCACTATCAAGAGTATCAATAAATCAGGGAACACGCTAAGGCGTCAATAGTTCGGAGAAGGGGCCCATAGATATAAACTTAGGATGAAAGCTGTTTCTCTTTCTAAGACAAATTGCATTCCACATTTAGAACTTTCAAACGATCCAAATATATGTAAACGATTACTAATTTTGATGCGCCTAAGAACTATTGGGTTTTTTCCGTAAAATAGAGTCTAATATAATAGTTCCATTTAATCCAAGTAAAATATAAATTACATCGAAATTTGGATAACACAGAAAATTTTATAGTTGTAATATTTGAAATCGCCTTAAGGGTTTAGAAATGGACCTAAGATAATGTAATAAAGAGAAAATAATTGGAGTCGATTTTCAGATTGTAATCATGTTACTAAAAGGTTTTATATTTACTAAAAACCATTGTTCTTTATCTTTGTATGATAATAATGTTATCCCCTTGTCAGGATTATTATAATCCCATCGGGGAAATATAAAATAGTGGCTTAAATAACTTTTTGCATAACATCTTTAATACTTAGGGTAGAGAAATTGCATTTACTAATGCGAGTTAGAATAAGTATAATTAATGGCTGCTTTTTTACAAGAGAAAACTAAAGAATCGAATTTACAAAGTTTACAAGTTACGAAATACTTTGAGCCCATCAGACAGAATTAAGTGACTAATCAAATAAATTCCACAATTTTCAGGCACTACTTTCGCAAATAACGGCGAATTTAATAGATTAATTAAGTTTTATCTAACTTTGTGGTTCTCAAGTTTATCCATTAGGATTTTCTGCATATACCACTTTACGCTGTATATAGAATAAAAAAACCCATTATAACTCCATATTTAGGGCTCTAAAAGGGGTTTTGATATATTAGGTAAGCAACTTCCAACTTTGTTCTGAAAATATATAAACTCCATGTGAGAAAATTTGTTCAATTAGAGGAAAAGGATAAATAGTTCTTCAAATTACCCTACTGTGAATACACCTCCTATTTTACCTTAAGATTTAGGCCTTAGCCTTATATGTAATTGAGTTAATCTGGTACCACATTGGTCTCATGGGATTGTAAGTGCTAACAATTAAAGAAATAATTAAAAAGTAAGATGTGGTACACTTGGTACGAATCAAAATAGAAAGTGCAATAGAATGAAAGTCAGGATGGATGATGTCTAACGGGTAGAGAATAATGGGGTGTAAAGAAGTTGCTAATGATTGAAAATTGAAGAAGGCAAAATGTCGCTGAAGAGTTCAAAATTTCTTTCTGTATCTTCTTCGCTTTGTAAAAAAAAATATCATACGCAGTGTTGTAGAGATAGCAAGCAACGAAATAGTACATTGCGGTCTACTGCACCCCCTTTTTAGCTTTGCTTTCTTCTTGTCTTGTGAAAGCCTCTCATGTTTTCTTCACGTCATTACAGGATTGAGTGGCTTTCTTGCTTACCAAAGGGAAGCGTCACCACAATAAAGGTAACACACTGCCAATCTTTCTCTCCTATACGAAATGCAGCATCAAAGCAAGTGTAAACTGGATTTAAAATAATGAATGAGGGTAATATGTTACCCTAAGGCTTGATCAAACAATATCTCATTTCAAATTTAGGGAGGGAAATTTAAGCTACTTTCCAGGTAATCAGAAACAGTTCGTTTTACTCTTTTACTTTTGGAGAATCATCAAAGCTGTATGCCACACAGAGGTATCTCAACTACTTTGTACGGATGCCTTTGTAAAGAACTCCAATTTTCAAATTCTCTTGTCCCTTTGTTGTTAAGCATTCCCCTATAAGTGATTATAGCTTTGTTAAATTGTTTCATTTTCCGTTTCTCTTATTAATAAAGTTTTTCCTAAGTTATCATGCGGAGAGTTATGGATTATGGTTCTTCGTGATGATTCTATTAGGTTATACACGAACAAAAGGCCATTTCTTATTAATGCAGCGTGTCGTAGAATGGCCCTTTTTTGATCACTATACTCTTTCTGTAGCGGTATGCTTTGTGCTAGTGAGTTACTTCTTTGATGAAGTAAGCTTTGTTCTAAGAGTGTTAATTCAGTAGTTTTGTTCTTAAGGAAAGAGCTATTTAAACACATAAAAATAAGAGGAAACAGCAGATTTATACCAAAATAAACATATATTTTAAATGAAACACTTAAAAAACAAACCAACAGTTAACCCCTTTCTATCTTTGGCATCTAAACCTATCGCACGGATATGATGACAAAATAAACAAATAGGCTACCCGTAAACATACCAATTGCTGATTAGTATTTTTATCGCGACTCTATTTGATTAGCGTTAAACATTAATTTAACGTACTCCCGTATACAATCAAATATGACCTATGTTCACGAACAATGGTTTCTACTCCCCTTTAAAACGTGAGACGTACTAAATTTATACTATCGCAATATGAATATAAATGTTCTTTCTAACTTACATGACAGGAGGTATTATGGATGGCCGGATGTCGCTGGAGGACTTATCTCTCACTTTGGAGGGTGGTGGTCGATGGTTGAATTTTCGCCGAGGAGGGATAGCTTGCCGCCTGTGGGGGGGCTGATTCTTCAACATAATTAAAGAACGGGAGCTCGTTGGGGCTGGGTTCTTCTTCTCTCACTCTTACGGAGCTTGAGATGTGAGAGTCACTCAAGTGTGAGCGGCTTTGCTTTTCTTCAGTCAGACTTCTTCACAGTCTGTAAAGAATTCTTCGGTATGACACTGATATAAAGCTTGAATAAGTAGGGTAATACGGCCCAGAATGGGGGGATCTATTTTCTCAATCTGATCCTATCGTTTCTCACGGAAATAGTCTTGTATGGCTGAAGGATCGATCTTTACGAACTGAACCTTCTTCTCTCTTATCGAATTTTAATCTTCTTGTCTGGCTGAAGGATCAATCTTCACGAACTAATCCTTCTTCTGGCGTATCGACTTCTAATCCTCTTGTCGGGCTGAAGGATCGATCTTCCACGAACTCATCCTCCTTCTTACCTATCGACATCTAAACTTCTTGTCAGGCTGAAGGGTCGATCTTTCACGAACTGATCCTCCTTCTTGCGTATCGACTTCTAATCCTCTCTTTTTCTTTGCGGGGCCTATTTATAGGCGGATTTCCTTCCCATCTAAAGGGAGAAGTAACCAGGCCACAAAGGCAAGGGGGGAGGGCACGAATGGTGATGTCATTGGGGAGAGCGAGGATTGCAGAGGGTGGCACTGGGGTGCCCAAGTCGGCTCGCTAATTAGAGGCTCGTAACCGCACCGCTACTTGGCGTGCCTTTTGACTAGCACCGCTTTTTTTTCATAACCACGGGTTTAAGGGTCTCGTAGGTAATTGGATCGTTAGAGCGTCGTTCAAGGGCCTTATGTGGTTACCTTAAAACAGATGTTAGCTCCAACTGCCCAAAGCAGCAGGGAGATCAAACAGGGTTAACAGTTATGGTTATTCGCAGGCTACCTTTCCCACGCTTCTTCTTATGAGGGGGGGGGGGGCTTTAATGTACCTATACTCCTCCAGGATGCTTAAAGTAGCCATTTCTCTACATTTAGCTCCCTCTTAAAGAAATTAACAGCTGGGGGGGTTATTCCATTCCGACACTTACAATAATATACATAGGTAACTTACTGAACATTATATTATACAATAAATTCTAGTTCACTCGGGAATGTCTCGATAACATTTCACCTGACCTTACATTAATTCCTATATTACTGTGCCATCTTAGGATATTCTTACTTACCACTAGGGGGTTACTCGCCCCTACTTAATTAAAATTCTACTGATTTACACTTAACTTTGCTATCATACAATAGTTGGGCTGCCCCATTAATCATCTACATGGTTCCGACTTAACGAGTTGGCAATACAATTGTTGGACCCTTTTATATAGTGAATATTAAAATGGTGCGCTAAAACTAATACTTTACCGCGCCTGAGTCGGCCGTTCGAGTTATTGAGTCTACCCAAGTATTATTCTAAATAGTAGTGGTATTTCAACCTACTCGAATTACCCTTCTTATGGAACTTAACTACCTTTAAACTCAACATTAAGGCTACAGCGGCCTGTTGCAGCGGTGCATAATTGATGATAACATGAGTCCCATAATCCTTCTTTATCAAGGTATACTGTAAGATCAAGTGTGGGCTCGATCTCCGGGGGTCGGAACTATTTTTCCTGGCAGGTTCATTAATAGGCGTTGAGCTCACTTCGACTTGGAGTTTTAAAGATAACTCCGTGGACGTTCCGTTTGGAGAGAAGACTACTAGGGGTAGGGGATACTCATCCGCGTTTACCATCTGACTAGTTTTACCTGAATGTATCGCAATAACACCTCTTTTCTCCTTCCTTGGCAACTCATTTGACTCAGTTCTCTTCGTAGGTAGTTCCTCAAGTACACCTGCTCGTGCTTCTACCCTACTTTCTTCTTCGTCCATCATTACCCCATTTGGCTTGGTTTCCCTCGATGGTCCTTTCTTAGGTCCAAGCCAAGCTACAACTTCCTCGGCCCCTATCAGATTCTCGATAGGTGCTCTTTCAAGTGCGAGCAATCTTTTCTTTTCTTCTCTCTCTTCTCTTTCAGCTTGATAACGTTCTTTTTCCCTCTTCATTTTCCTTTCCTCGGCCTCTTTTTCTGCTTTCGCCTTTTCATTTTCCTGTCAGGTTCTTCTTTCTTCATCTTCCACGTTTATCTTTATTTTTCTTTCATCATCTTCTCGTTTTATCTTTATTTTCTTTTCCTCATCTTCATTTTCTATCCTTATTCCGATTTTTTTTGCTTCTTTTTTTCTACAGTATTATTCTTTCGCTTGTTTTACCTCCTCTCAGCATTCCTCTTTCCTCTGTTTTTATTTTCCTTGATATTCTCTCTTTCTCTAATTTTATGTCTCTGCGTATTTTTATTGCTTCGCATTCTCTTTTCCCTTCTCTTTTTATATTTTCCCCTTTTCTATCAAACTCTCTTATTTCTGCTTTTTCTTCTCTTTGTGTTCTCAATTCTTCAAGGATGTAAGCATCCATATCCTCAACTTCAAATCCCAGAATTTGGGCTTGTAATTTGAATCTTTCGACCGGATCCATTTGGTGTTGGTCCGTCGAATTACCTTACTGTATTCTAAAATACGTATGCCTCGACTCACCAGGTAGCGATCAGCACAACTTCCCCTTAAACCCACATGTATGCTTATTAAAATACCACTCCGACAACAAATTTACCACTTACCCTAACAATTACCTTCAGATTGTTACCACCTCTAACTTTACCAATTTTTCTCTCGTCAAATATTCCATTATTCTGGGTATTCATTTTACGTGTTAGCTCTTCCTTAAATAGACACCGATGGTTTAATTCTAATATAAAATCCCACACCTGACACCACTTTTATTATGTCGTAGAATGGCCCCTTTTTTATCACTATACTCTTCGACACCCTTTCTGTAGCGTAATGCTTTGTGGTGCGTGAATTACTTCTCTGGTGAAGTAGGCTTTGTTGTAAGAGTACTAATTCAGTAGTTTTGTTCTTAAGGAAGAGCTATTTAAACACATAAGGATAAGAGAAAACACCAGATTTATACCAAAATAAACATATATTTTAAATGAAACACTTAACTATAACAAACCAACAGTTAACACATTTCTATCTTTGGCATCTAGACCTATCACCCGGATACGATGATATAAAAAAAACAAATAGGCGACCCGTAAACATAACAATTGCCGATTAGTATTTTTATCGTGACTCTATTCGATTACCGTTAAACATTAAATTAACGTACTCTCGTCTACAAGCAAAAAAGACCTAGGTTCACGAACAATGGTTTCTACTCACCTTTAAAACGTGAGACGTACTAAATTTATACTATCGCAATATGAATATAAATGTTCTTTATAACTTACATGACAGGAGGTATTATGGATTGCAGGATGTCGCTGGAGGACTTATCTCTCGCTGTGGAGGGTGGTGGCCGATGGTTGAATTTTCGTCGAAGAGGGGTAGCTTGCCGCCTGTGGGGGGGCTGATTCTCCAACATAATTAAAGAACGGGAGTTCGTTGGGGCTGGGTTCTTCTTCTCTCACTCTTACGGAGCTTGAGATGTGAGAGTCACTCGAGTGTGAGCGGCTTTTCTTTTCTTCAGTCAGGCTTCTTCACAGTCTGTAAAGGATTTTTCGGTATAGCGCTGATATAAAGCTTGACTATTTAGGTTAACATGGCCCGGAAAGGAGGGATCGATTTTCTTAATCTGATCCTATCGTTTCTTACGGAAATAATCTTGTATGGCTGAAGGATCGATCTTCACGAACTGAACCTTCTTCTCTCTTATCGAATTCTAATCTTCTTGTCTGGCTGAAAGATCTATCTTCACGAACTAATCCTTCTTCTGGCGTATCGACTTCTAATCCTCTTGTCGGGCTGAAGGATCGATCTTCCACGAACTGATCCTCCTTTTTGCGTATCTACATCTAAACTTCTTGTCAGGCTGAAGGGTCGATCTTTCACGAACTGATCCTCCTTCTTGCGTATCGACTTCTAATCCTCTCTCTTTCTTTGCGGGGCCTATTTATAGGCGGATTTACGCCCTATCTAAAGGGCAAAGTTACCAGGTCACAGAGGCAAGGGGGGGGGGGGACGCGAATGTTGAGTTCGCATCTGGGGTGAGCGAGGATTGCAGAGGGTGGCACTGGGGTGCCCAAGTCGGCTCGCTAATTAGAGGCTCGCAACCGCACCGCTACTTGGCGTGCCTTTTGACTAGCCCCGCTTTTTTTTCATAACCACGGGTTTAAGGGTCTCGTAGGTAATTGGATCGTTAGAGCGTCGTTTAAGGGCCTTATGTGGTCGCCTTAAAACGGATGTTAGCTCCAACTGCCCAAAGCGGCGGGGAGATCAAACAGGGTAATCAGTTATGGTTATTCGCCAGCTACCTTTCCCACGCTTCTCCTCATGAGGAGGGGGGCTTTAATGTACCTATACTCCTCCAGGATGCTTAATTTCGCCATTTTTATACATTTAGCTCCCTCTTAAAGAAATTAACGGCTAAGGGGGTTATTCCATTGCGACACTTACAATAATATACATAGGTAACTTACTGAACATTATATTATACAATAAATTCTAGTTCACTCGGGAATGTCTCGATAACATTTCACCTGACCTTACATTAATTCCTATATTACTGTGCCAACTTAGGATATTCTTACTTACCACTAGGGGGTTACTCGCCCCTACTGAATTAATGTTCTACTGATTTACACTTAACTTTGATATAATACAATAGTTGTGCTGCTCCTTAATCGTCTACAGGGTTCCGACTTAACGAGTTGGCCATACAATTGTTGGACCCTTTTATATAGTGAATATTAAAATAGCGCGCTAATACTAATACTTTTCCGTGCCTGAGTCAGCCGTTCGAGTTATTGAGTCTACCCAAATATTATTCTAAATAGTAGTGGTATTTCAACCTACTCGAATTACCCTTCTTATGGTACTTGACTCCCTCTAAACTCAACATTAAGGCTACAGCGGCCTGTTGCAGCGGTGCATAATTGATGATAACATGAGTCCCATAATCCTTCTTTATCAAGGTATACTGTAAGATCAAGTGTGGGTTCGATCTCCGGGGGTCGAAACTATTTTTCCTGGCGGGTTTATTAATAGGCGTGTAGCTCACTACTACTTGGAGTTTTAAAGATAACTCCGTGGACGTTCCGTTTGGGGAGAAGACTACTAGGGGTAGGGGATACTCATCCGCGTTTACCATCTGACTAGTTTTACCTGAATGTATCGCAATAACACCTCTTTTCTCCTTCCTTGGCAACTCATTTGACTAAGTTCTCTTCGTAGGTAGTTTCTCAAGTACACCTGCTCGTGCCTCTACCCTACTTTCTTCTTCGTCCATCATTACCCCATTTGGCTTGGTTTCCCCTCGATGGTCCTTTCTTAGGTCCAGGCCAAGCTACAACTTCCTCGGCCCCAATCAGATTCTCGATAGGTGCTCTTTCAAGTGCGAGCAATCTTTTCTTTTCTTCTCTCTCTTCTCTTTCAGCTTGAGATCGTTCTTTTTCCCTTTTCATTCTCCTTTCCTCGGCCTCTTTTTCTGCTCTCGCCTTTTCATTTTCCAGTCAGGTTCTTCTTTCTTCATCTTCCAGGTTTATCTTTATTTTTCTTTCATCATCTTCTTTTTTCATCTTTATTATCTTTTCCTCATCTTCATTTTCTATCCTTATTACGATTTTTTTTGCCTATATTTTTCAACAGTATTATTCTTTTGCTTGTTTTACCTCCCCTTAGCATTCTTCTTGCCTCTGTTTCTATTTTCTCTGATATTCTGTCTTTCTCTAATTTTATGTCTCTCCATATTTTTATTGCTTCGCATTCTCTTTTCCCTTCTCTTTTTATATTTTCCCTTTTTCTATTAAACTCTATTATTTCTTATTTTTCTTCTCTTTGTATTCTCAATTCTTCAAGGGTGTAGGCATCCATATCCTCACCTTCAAATCCCAGAATTTGGGGTGTAATTCGAATCTTTCGACCGGATCCATTTTGTGTTGGTCCGTCGAATTTCCTTACTGTATTCTAAAATACGTATGCCTGGACTCACCAGGTAGCAATCAGCATAACTTACCTTTAATCCCACTACTATGCTGATTGAAATACCCCTCCGACAAAAAATTTACCACTTGGCCTAACAATTACCTTCAGATTGTTACCACCTCTAAATTTACCAATTTTTATCTCGTCAAATATTCCATTATTCCGGGTATTCATTTTACGTGTTAGCTCTTCCTTAAATAGACACCGCTGGTTTCGTTCTAATATAAAACCCCACACCTGACACCACTTTTATTATGTCGTAGAATGGCCTCTTTTTTATCACTATACTCTTCGACACCCTTTCTGTAGCGTAATGCTTTGTGGTGCGTGAATTACTTCTTTGGTGAAGTAGGCTTTGTTGTAAGAGTACTAATTCAGTAGTTTTGTTCTTAAGGAAGAGCTATTTAAACACATAAGGATAAGAGGAAACACCAGATTTATACCAAAATAAACATATATTTTAAATGAAACACCTACCTATAACAAACCAACAGTTAACACATTTCTATCTTTGGCATCTAGACCTATCACCTGGATACGATGATATAAAAAAACAAATCGGCGACCCGTAAACATACCAATTGCCGATTAGTATTTTTATCGTGACTCTATTTCATTTCCGTTAAACATTAAATTAACGTACTCTCGTCTACAAGCAAAAAAGAACTAGGCACACGAACAATGGTTTCTACTCCCCTTTAAAACGTGAGATGTACTAAACTTATACTATCGCAATATGAATATAAATGTTCTTTCTAACTTACATGACAGGAGGTATTATGGATTGCCGGCTATTGCTGGAGGACTTATCTTTCGCTGTAGAGGCTGGTGGCCGATGGTTGAATTTTCGTCCAGGAGGGATAGCTTGCCGCCTGTGGGGGGGCTGCTTCTCCAACATAATTAAAGAACAGGTGCTCGTTGTGGCTGGGTTCTTCTCCTCTTACTCTTACGGAGCTTGAGATGTGAGAGTCACTCGTGTGTGAGCGGCTTTGCTTTTCTTCAGTCAGACTTCTTCACAGTCTGTAAAGGATTCTTCGGTATGTCGCTGATATAAAGCTTGACTATTTAGGTATATACGGCCCGGAAAGGGGGGATCGATTTTCTTAATCTGATCCTATCGTTTCTTACGGAAATACTCTTGTATGGCTGAAGCATCAATCTTCACGAACTGAACCTTCTTCTCTCTTATCGAATTCTAATCTTCTTGTCTGGCTGAAAGATCGATCTTCACGAACTAATTCCTTTTCTGGCGTATCGACTTCTAATCCTTTTGTCGGGCTGAAGGATCGATCTTCCACGAACTGATCCTCCTTCTTGCGTATCGACTTCTAATCTTTTTGTCGGGCTGAAGGATCGATCTTTAACGAACTGATTATCCTTCTTGCGTATCGACTTCTAATCCTCTCTCTTTATTTGCGGGGCCTATTTATAGGCGGATTCCCGCCTCATCTAAAGAGGAAAGTTATCAGGCCACATAGGCAAGGGGAAGGGGGGTGCGAATGGTGAGTTCGCATCTGGGGAGAGCGAGGATTGCAGAGGGTGGCACTGGGGTGCTCGAGTCGGCTCGCTAATTAGAGGCTCGCAACCGCACCGCTACTTGGCGAGCTTTTTGACTAGCACGACTTTTGTTATATAACCACGGGGTTATGGGTCTCGTAGGTAATTGAATCGTTAGAGCGTAGTTTAAGGGCTTTATGTGGTCGCCTTAAAACAGATGTAAGCTCCAACTGCCCAAAGCGGCGGGGAGATCAAACAGGTTAAGCAGTTATGGTTATTCGCTGACTACCTTTTCCACGCTTCTCTTCGTGAGGGAGGGGGACTTTAATGTACATATACTCCTCCAGGATGCTTAATGTAGCCATTTCTCTACACAGCGGCTTTCTTAATTAATTATCTTCCTTTAGGCAGTGTGGCGATTTTGGCAAAACTAAGAGAGAAGTTTTTATGTAGTTAAATATCTTGGATGGTGATTTTCCCTAGTTTAAGTATATTATGACATAGCCAGATACAAAGTTCTTACATATTTTTTACGTTTTGCTATAGATAATTCCTATGAAAAGTTGCGAATAACATTGTAACTTTTCAGCCGATTCTAAAAAGATTTTTTTTTCTTATGTTGCTTTGCATTTTCTTTCGAGTGATATAATCGCCAAGGTCCTCCCAAGTTAGTCCGGCATTATTGAAAGTTTTTAAGGTCGTAAGGTCTTTAATCAAAATAAGTTAGAGCACATGACCTTAATCTGCACACATTCTTTCCTCTTTCCATGAGTATGTGTGGATATTTCGGCGTAAGTTTGAATGAATGTTTCGAGTACATGTGGGAAGCAAATTATGTAAAGTACAAGCCTTCTTCTACCTTTTTTGAAATATCTAAAATAACGATTCAATTGAAATGTATGATATCTTTGTATTAATGTGAGATATGTTAACATCAAAATGTCTTCATATTATTGATGATTAATAGGATTTTTCATCCAACAGAATCTGATACTGATATGATAATGGCAAAAACACGTAACTTTCTCTTTAAGAAAAGCCTGATGCGCAAGCTGCCAAAGGTGTCGGAGTATTGGATTCTGTTGTTGTAGAAGTGTTGGAGAGGATTAGAGAATGTGGTAGAATCAAGATAGACCTCATTTTGAACGACCTAGGGTCTCTACGCCAACTAAAATCAGGTCTGCACGTCGCATGCGCATTCGGAATCGTAAGGAAACCGAGATCCAGCTGCAATATGAATAAGCAGAGGAAGGTCAGTTTAATTCATCCATCATAAGAGTCCATTGCCGGGTGCGTGCACAAGACCTAAACTTATGTAATGCCCGCCAGAATTAAATGATGAACCTTGAGCAGAATCGATGTCTATTGCCGTTAGCACGTGCTTACTGCAAATGGACCATGCGTCAGCAGGGTTGTTTCTCAGGTTCCGACTAGTAAACGCTTCAGTCGTTTTCCACTCCAGGCAACGTGAGTGTCCGCAAACTGCCAGAGAATCAGTGAAATCGAGAGTTCATAATGCCACAAGTGAAGCATGGTGGCCGCTCTATAATGATGTGAATCTACATTCCCAGTTTATGGTGGATTGTGTCGCCGTTTGAGCTGGCACCATGAATTTACAGAAATAACTAGGTGGCCTGAATTATTACATACTGCCCTCATACTATGCCCACTCCATGAATGGCCGGAATGTAATTTTTCAGCATGAAAATGCGCCATGTCTCAAGTGATAATGGAGTAGCTACTTCATTTGCAAGATATGATTCCATTGGAAAGCCTCTGGAAGGACATGAAAGAAGCCGTAAAACGTCGTCAGCGAGCTTTCAACTAGTCAGTCATCACCGAGAACTGGGCTAGCACAGAACCTTCTGGTAAGGGTCTCTCTTGGAGAGCATACATAAAAGTATACATGTTCTAATCAGTGCTAAGGAACTTTCAACACGCTACTAAGTTTCCTCTATTAATTTTGTATTGCTGTAAGTTCTGACCTTCCTCTGCTTACCAGTTTTATGTTGCTGATGTTACACTATTTGGCAGTTTTTTTCTTTTGTTAATTCTTGTCGATTGTGTTAGTCAAATATAAAATTGATATTTTATTTCTTCCTCTTTCACATTCTCCCTTTTATTCATATTGATATGAAAATAAGAACTCTACGCAGGGCATGTATCTAATTTCCTAAAATTGATGAGGTGACCGAAGGCCTTCGGCTGTGATGAATAGTTCAATATTATAACAATAAAAATAACTTTTTTTTATTTAGCAATTGATTTTAATATTGATGTCTTTCGAATCTTTTAGCTTCCCACCTGGGGGTATGCCCCTGCTGTCTCTTTTAATTCGGGTAATTTTTGTCTACAAGAATTAAAGCTTCGGCCATAATAGTTTTTATTCATAAAATACGGAGCATTCAGTTTTTTTTTTAACGATTTTCATTATCTTAAACGGAACCAAAATTTCTGAATAAATTGGATCATACATATTTTAAATTGATTGGTTAGTGGAATATATAAATTTTGGGGTTAAAATATTCAGTTAAGAATTATTCTAGATCTTTGGGGTTTTAGTAGTTGCTCCTACCAGTAATATTGGGGATGGCAGTCTTTCGATTTTAAATTTATTATGGACCGCAAATTTTCTATAGGATTGCTTTAAAGAATTATTGTTTTTTCTTTAATTTCAATTTGTTTCTTTACCACCCTATCTATGGTCTCTAGCAAAGACAACAGAGATTTTGAATTGCAATAATTGAATAAATTTTCCTTACTTTCGTCCTTTGAAAGGGGCCTCAAAACTTAAAATTTTGGGTGTTATTTCTAATTATAAACCTGATCCTTTAGTTTTATGTTAGGTATTCAAGAAATTGTTTTCTTCTCTAGAAGAATAAACAAAATCAGTCTTTAAACAATAAAAATTATCCTACAAAATAGTTCCAATTAGTTTAAGAAATCTTTTCTCGACAAAATATAATCCATCAATGCCACTTGAATTAAACTTCGTAAGCTTTGAAGTAAATATCAGTTAAAGTCTCTTCTATTGCAATCGTATCAATGAACTTTCCTGTGCTATTGTCGATAAACACAGTAGCTCCCATCATAAATTTTAAAGTACTCTTCGGACTACATATACGATTGTCTAGTCGTACATTGCTTTACAAAAGCAACTTCATTGCAGTTTACCAAATAAAATAATTTCGAATAAGTTTAACTTGAAATATTGGAAGTTTTGCGGCGTATACTTCCCCTTTCAAATCTTTAGTCAATCAGATTTTTTTATCAGCGTCTCTTTTATAAGCATAATGCACTTGAGTTGAGGCTTCACCAGTTTTGCTCTCTATTACACAGCATGTTTTCTCCAAGAAGCATACATATCCTTTGATTTGGTGGAGGTACAGATATTTAAATCGAATGGAAACGTTATTTTAGAATAAATTCTATTTTGGGGTTATTTTTGTGTTTTATTTTATAAGTAAGTATAAAAGGAAGAATGAACTTTTCGTGGAGGTATGATAATGCACAATTAATCAAGATTTTTTTAATGTGTGTCATATTTAGCAATATTAAAACTATTTGCACAAAACTAAAAACTATGTCATAAGGAAGTTTATTTAAATTTAAATATGTTGTATATGAATGCATCATGTAGTACAAATCAGAGACATACTACGGCGAGCTATGATTTGTAAGCATTTACGGTAGTTGGTTTGTACCTCATCGTCATGGTTATATTCTCATTTTAATCTTACTTTTGAGGGAATACCACATTCATTTTTCCAACTTTTTACTACATTAGATTATCATATATGAAATTAAATCTAATTAAAAGCCCTTTTATTCCTGCCAAAATCATAATAGCCTAAGGCGCTGTTTTTGAGGTACATGGCTTTCTTTCAGACCCGCTCCCTTGAAACCTATCTATTATTTGAAATCAGTTTCTTTAGTTATGGGTAAATTTGTGTTAATGGTGGACTAAAACATATATTTTTCAGATAAGGTCAACTATAGATTTTGTTCTCAGTTGGAAATGTTGGTGTTAGGAGAAGAGTAATGGTGTTCTGAATGCTCTGTAATTTAGTTCAATCTATATTCGAATGATGCTAAAAATATAAACCATTTCTCAGGTGCCGTTTTCTTTTAGCAAATATTTAAATTCGCATAGTATAGTTTTGCGTTTGTTCACAAATCAACTATAAAAGTCTATGGAGAATTTCCACGAATGTATAAAATTTTGCATTATCATAATTTTCACTATGCTCTAATCATGTTGCCAAAATGCGATATATACTAGAAATAAATGAATAAAATTTAAAAAAAAAATGATATACAAATCAATGGTGTAGTTTTGTTTTGTTTTTCACAAATTAATTTTAAATATCTAAGAAAAGTTTTCCTCGAATGTATACGACTTTGCATTATCTTAATTTTCATTATGTTCCTGTCATGTTGCTAAAGGAAAAATTATACCATAAAAAACGCATAAAATCTGTAATAAAATGATATTAAACCCCAAAATGCGAATTTTGAACGAAAGAATTTGAAAAGTGACTATTGAACAAATGTGCTATCCCCTTAATATTGTTTTGCTCTCATTTTTTTAACTATCTCCATAGTTTTTTTTATCAGATTCATATTAGTTCACCTACCTGAACAATAAAACACAGAAATATTTATCAATTAGAAAAATTATTTAACAGATTTTTGTTGGGTGGCAAGGTGCAAATTGTGAATACAATGAAATGCCTTTTGTCCATTGGTTTTGTTTCTCAATCGATTCGCTAATGATCCTGCAGCATGATACTTTAAACAATATTCAGCAAAACTGCATCTATAAGAATAGTTACCAACATGTCCGTCACAGATTTTAGATATTTGACCGTAAACTTCAAAATGGTAAGATACAATTCTTCATTGGTACGCATTCTTAAAAGTGCGCTTTGTCACTTAGGAAACTTTAAGACGGCTTTCTTGATGAGAAATGGTTGCCAAGAAATAGAAATACAGTTTGTAACTTTTTCATGTCAAGTATATTACATTACAGAATATTATATTACATATTAAACGAAATTATTGCTCACAGATTTACTGCCTTTTGCAGTGAAAGTCGAATTTTTCTTTGATAAACTTAAACGAATTTCCCCATTTTATAGTTTAACATGGATTTGTTTTAGAGTGTGAAAACATTTAATAAAATTGCATTGGCACATCTTCAAAGAGTTTTTAGAGATACTACATAATTTACCTGAATTAATTTTTGTTCAAGTAGCTCAATAAAGAAAAAGAATCTAAAGCTACGAGTCTTTTCTCCATTGTTAACTTGTAATGAATATCTCCTAACACTACTTCTCGACACTTCCAACTTTTCATCTAATTTTCTGAGAAAGTGGTATTTCTGACTGTAAGGAATGAACTTTAAAGAATTTAAAAAACAGAATCCGACCAGTATTGTCACCAACACTCGTCAAACATCTATGAATGCATATTCATATGTAAGGAACAGCCTTTATATCAAATTGGCAACACAGGCAAAAACAACCTTCAACATTAGTATCAGAATTCCACTGAGCATAGTACAGTAGACATATGACTCTGCATACGTCACACCTTTTCCTCCCAACACCTCCCTCTGACCATTGACTGCATATCTTGTGCTAATAATCACGACCATGACAAACAGAATCATTAAACCCATGGACGGTTAACCAAAATATTTCTCCCTTCACTTTACTTTGGGTGCCTTCTAACTCTCTTATCAGCAGAGAGGACCAAAGAAACGCCACATTTGTGAAGTGGGTTCACTTGACTCTCTGTGAAAGATGGAGTATGTGTGTTTTAAAGTCATATTCCAAATTCCTGTTTACAAGAGAGATTTACTTCAGCCACCCGCTCTATACTCTTTCCATTTACAAAGTATCTTTAAGTAGTCTGTCAAACTTAGCTCCTATATTATTGTTGTTCCTCTCTTTTTCTAAATATTTTCCATATAGATTTTTTCCTAAAGTTATTTTCTGTCAAACTAGGGTAAATTCTCCCCACTGGTTATAATTGTTTCAATTCATTTCTGAATCACAAAAGTGCAAGGCATATCATATATAAAAAAGCCATTTTTAGAATCTCAAGCGATGAAGCAGAGCTTTGTGTTTGGTTGTATTTTTCTTTTCTGCTTCGAGGCGGATAATTGCATAGAGAATTTAATTGCCTCCACAGATGTCTCGCTAGCAAAAAAATAATGAATATTCTTTGGGAATTACCTTTTTTATTTATGTAAGGGTATGTGTCGTTTGAATAAATTTGATAGAACATAATTCGGTTAAAAAACAATAATTCATATAAGTACTCATTTTATAATTCTGATTTCGTCCGTTTTTTTTCATATTTCGTCTTATACACTCCATGGACACCAAGTGATTTTATTCCAATAGTGTTTTAACTTGCCTTTTTTCTTTTTTTCGAAATCCTAGTAAGGAAATCATGAAGAATTTAGGAAAAATCTCAATACATTCATCCCAATCAGGGTAATAAAAGCCTTTAATAAATACAGATTCAGTCCTAAGAATAATAAAAAACAGAATTAACAAAAATTATATTGGCCTAGGATTCTTTATCTAGAGTCACGCAACATCGTCGTTAACTGCTCTCTAGGTCAACCAGACCAAAGGAGTTATTAGACGGTTCCTACTCTAGCCAAATTTTATCTTGTTACTCGTACATTAGTAGTATTGTAGGATAGAGCTAAGGTTTCGAGCTAAGGTTTCGAGGCGGAGGCAGGTAAAGACTCTCATGGTGAGCCCAACCTCCCCCAATAAGTCCTCGAAGGCGACAGCGCCTTCAGCGCTTTGTCCAGCCAAGAGCGCCCGGGGTTCTGCCCCCTGGAAGCGTACGGCCATTCCCGTGAGGGTCTTCTGTTTGAGGAGCGTCCCCGCGTCTCCTCCGAGCTAGGCCTGGAGGGCATATTCCTTCAATGGAATTGCCGTTGACTCCGGGCCAACTGAGAGGAGCTGCGGAGGCTCGTCTCGTCCCGTTCCCCGTCAGCTATCTTTTTGCAGGAGACCATGCTAGGCGCGTGCCCCCGGCCCGCTCCTCCAGGGTATAAGTGTCTTGAACCCCACCACCGCGGGATGGCCGGGCTGGGGGATGCGCGGTTTACACCCGGCATGATGTCTCCTTTCTTCCTTTCTCTTTAGATACCTCCTTTCAGGCAGTGGTTGTGCAGCTGCACCTGTAGCGGAGGTATACTATCATTTCTGCGTACATTCCACCGTCAGCTGACTTTGACGTGGGGGACTTTCGCCGCGTCGTGGAACGGTTGCCGAGTCATTATCTCTTGCTTGGAGAGCTGAACGGCAGGCATCCTCTCTGGGGAGATTACTCCATAAATCCCAGGGGACAAGTCCTTGCCAATCTGATCGAAGAGCTTGAGATGGGTGTCCTTAACGTGGATGAGTTAACGCATCACTGTCCGAGAACCGCTTCATTTTCTTGCCTTGACCTATCTTTGTGCTCTTTGGATGCACAGCCTGATTTTGGTTGGGAGGTGGTCGATGACCTCCATGGTAGTGATCACTTTCCCATTCAAATATCATTTTCAGGGCAACTGCCACCTGAGAGCCCACCTCGGTGGTGCTTGGCGCGGGCGCGGTGGCCTGCATTTCAGGAAATGACTGAATTTTCTATCTCAGTCGAGGAGTTTATTTCGGTAGCTGAGGCCGTTGAGTTCTTCTCCGTCAACCTCATCACCGCGGGCCTGACTACTATTCCTAAGGCGTCTGGCAGTTTTGCACGCCGACCACTCCCATGGAGGTCGGCCGAGTGTAAGACGGCCCTCAAACAAAAGCGTTATGCCTACATGCGCTATAAGCGCCGCCCGAACGATTTCACTGTCGCTGAATTTCGTCAGGCTAGGGCTTGGTTCCGGTATTTTTTGAAGCACGCCCGCCGCTCTTCTTGGTGGGCATACGAGTCTTCACTTAACGGAAAGGCCCCTTTAGCTGAGGGGTGGAAGCGAGTCAAACGGATTTGGGGCAAGTTCTCGCAGGACCCCCCTCCCGTTCTCCAGGAGAATGGGATCGCAATCTCGGACCCCGCGTCCGTGGCGGAATCCTTAGCGACCGCTTTTTCCGCATTCTCTAGCCGTTATGCTGCTCCACCAGCATTCAATGCACGTCGTGATGTTGCGGAAGGCCGCCGGCTGGACTTTACTACCTTTAAATGCGAAGAACACTTCAACGACAAGTTTACTGTGAGTGAGTTGCCCTCCACTCTCGCTTCGTGCGCGGACACCGCCCATGGTCCGGCCGATGTCCCGTATGCCATGTTTCGACACCTGGGTGAGCGAGGCATGGCCTTAATGTGAGATTTGTTCAACAGGATCTGAGTAGAGGGTCTTCTCCCAGCTCCTGGCGAATCGCTACTGTGCTCGCCTTTCGCAAACCGGGGAGAAATCACTCTACTCCGACCGATTTCCGGCCAATCTCTCTAACCTCTTGCGTATGCAAGTTGATGGAGAAATTGTTAAATGTTAGATTAGCCTTTTTTCTAGACAGCGGAGGCCCTCTGTCTTCTGCACAGTGCGGCTTCCGCAAGTTCGACTCCACGTCGAATGCTCTGCTCCGACAGGAAAATGCCGTCTGCGAAACTTTCCTTCGTAGACAGCACTACGCCACGGTGTTTTTTGATCTGAAGTATGCCTATGATACCGCATGGCGATACGGTATCATATAGACTTTCCACATGATGGAGGTGAGGGAACGCCTCCCAGTCTTTATATCTGAATTTTTGCGAGATCGTCGATTCCGCGTACTGGTGTGGGGAGCTCTCTCTGGCCGAAAGGAGCAGGAAGAGGGTGTCCCGCAGGGAAGTGTCCTCAGTGTCACACTCTTTGCCCTGAGCATCAACGGCATCCCCTCGCTGCTGCCGAAAGATGTTCTCGCTACGCTCTACGTCGACGACCTTTCGATCTCTTTTGGCGTGGCCCAGATGCCAACTCTGGAGCGTCGACTCCAACAGGCATTGAACCGCGTCTCTCGCTATGCCGAAGCGCACAGGTTTCGGTTTTCTTTGGCCAAGACTAAAGTGGTGCACTTCTGCTGCCATCCACGGCTACACCCCGACCCAGATTTGTTTCTTAATGCGGTGCGCCTGGATGTGGTTGACTCGATCGATGCCTCACCTGGGAGGCTCATATTCGCAGCCTTAGGGTCTCTTGTACCCGCGCCATGGATATTCTCCGTTCCGTGACGTTCAGCGCTTGGGGCGCTGATAGGGCTACTGCCCTACTTTTTCATCGATCCTTTGTTCGTTTGAAACTCGACTACGGATGCGAGTTTTAGGCATCCGCAGCCAAGCGTTTATTGCGGAAAGTGCATTCGATCCACCACACTGGCCTCCGCCTTGCGACACGTGCCTTCCGCACTTCCCCCATTATGAGCCTGTTGGTTGATGCTGGGGAGATGACACTCGCTCTGCGCCGTGTGCAGTGCATCACTCGCCTGTACGCGTCAGCACGGCGTCTCCCTCGGTCGCCAACAGCTTTCACTGCATCCTCAGCTGATCTCGACGGTGCCTATGCCCCTGAGAGACGCCAGTCATACACTAAGCCCTTTGGGTTCAGGGCCAGGAAACATTTTTGAGAGCTAGATATAGCTCTCTGGCCGGTGGCGCCTCTGGTTCTGTTCAGGACACCACCCTGGAGGGTAACAAATTTAGCTATTTGTCGCCACGCCTCTGCTTCCAAAGCTTGTACGGCGCCGGGAATATTGCGGTCGACCTTTTTGGAGCACACCTCGTGTCACGCAGGAACCGTGCCAGTGTATACGGATGGCTCCAAGTCCGAAGAGAAGGGCGTCTTCCACCACGTATCCCATCTGTTTGAAGTCACCGGGGCTCTGCCAGGCGCTGCATCTGTCTTCACGGCCGAGCTGGTGGCAATAATCCACTCGGTACCGGAGATTACGTGACGTGCCTGGTTCGGAGACCGGATTGTGATCTATAGCTACTCACAAAGCGCCCTGAGTGGTTTTGGGGCATTCGAATCTCCGCATGCCCTGGTCCGCGATATCCGTGACGTCGCAGTTTTGGCGAGCCGGGCAGATGTCAAGATTATCTTCTGCTGGGTTCCTGGACATGTAGGAATTGCGGGGAATGAGCACGCCGATGAGGGCGCCAAAGAGTCCGCAAGGACTCTGCGATCGGACCAGCGTTTCGCTCTTCCTCACACTGACTACATGACAGGAGTACGATCAGCTCTTCGGACTGCTTGGCAAAGAAGATGGGAGACGGTCGAAGGGAACTTAAAGTTGCGTGCCATTGCGCCGCGACTGTTACCATTGACCTATCCTTCAATGCCGCGACGGCTTCAGGTCGCTTTCTGTCGTCTCCGAATTGGACACACTCGTTTGACGCATCGCTATTTGATGGAGCGCTCGCCTGCGTCGTCCCTCAGACTGTTCAGCACATTCTTGTCGAATTTCCCAGTCTTGGTGATCTTCGCGCACGTTACCTCTTCCAGTATAAAGAGGGGTGGGGTCGCTCCCGCCTGTCCCTTGTACTCGGGACGAGTGCGTGCACATTGACTGGTGGACTTGTTGACTTCTTGGGGGAGGCCGGCCTTCTCCAAATTATTTAGGCAGGGTTTGTTTTTTTTTTTTTGCATTTGTTTTTTTTTCCTTTAGGTTGCACGCTCCTGCGCCGGGGGGACCTCCCCCGACGCACCAGCTTGCCTTCTTTCCCCCTTTTTGGGTGGTTTTTTTTTGTCTCTTTAATCTTGCTTTTAAAGTAGCCTAGAACTAGGCCAGTTTTGATACGGCGACTAATGCCCAAGTAGGCAGTCGCCAGATGAGCTCTTAAAAAAAAAAAATTACCTTGTAGATATCTTCTCTTACGATCGAAGTTTCCTCTACTTATGTTTTTAATTGTTCCAAGTTGTGTCCCTTTTATAATCGCCATGGATTCCTATCAAGTTCATTCATTTGATCTGTGGATTCATCGGTTATCACTTAATAGAAACTGTAGGCGCTGGCCTATGACTGAATATTTCACTAAACAAAATTTCCTGGGTTTTATTTCGTATAAACTTGTCCCTATGCTAGAGTAAGCTAGTATATTTTCTAAACTTCAAGAATTTAGATAGTGCTACTTTCCCTTAAAGTAGGTTAGGCAAGCATCATATCCAATAAACCTTACTCTTCCCTTCACCTCTTGTTGGTCCTATTAAGCACAAGGCCACCCATAAATTTGTCTACCTTTGCAATTGCGAAGATATGCTAAGAAATGTTATACAGGGGGTTTCAAAAAATTTGATATCATTTGAGATGTAAATATCACAGAAACTACATAGTCAAGGCAAATGAAACTAAACAAGCTTAATAGTAAGCAACATAAGATTTATTCCACCAAATTTGAAAGTAGAAAATCAAAGATATGTAGATTCCATGAACGATTTCACAAATGTTCAATATGTACACCGTCTGAGACACGGCACACGTCAAGTCGGTAGTCCAGCTTTTCCCAAACACGCTGCAGCATATCTTTGGTAACAGGCTCCGGTGCAGTAGTGATTCTGAGCTTGAGTTCCTCTACGTTTGCAGGAAGAGGGGGGGAAATAGACTAGTCCCTTCACATAGCCCCAGAGAAAAAATCGCAAGGTGTTAAGTCAGGTGAACATGGCGGCCATTTCAACAGCACATTGTCTTCATCACCAGCAAGCCCGTTCCATCTCCATCGCAGAGTGTCATTGAGATAAGCCCGCAAAGTGAGCTTCCAGTGAGGTGAAGCCCCGTCCTGTTAAAAAATGAAGTCTTCTTGTTCATTTGTAATGAGATCATCCATTAGCCAGTTCTGAAGCATTTACAGATAAACATGGCCAGTCACAATTCCCTCAAATAAAACGGGCCATGAAGATGGTTCTTGGAGATGACGCAGAACACATTAATTTTCGGTAAATCTCTCACGTGATAAACTGTGAGGGGATTTTATTGCGCCAAATGAGAACATTATGCTTATAACCTTTGCCATTCTTATGAAATGTGGCATCATCACTGAAAACAAGATGTTCTTTGAACTCATCTTCTTCAAGTTTCTCTTGCATATCAACACAGAATTGTTTGCGCTTTCGCTTGTTATCTGCCGTTATGGCCTGAATTAGCTGCAGCTTGTAGGGTTTCATTAGCAAGCGTTTCTTCAGGACGCGGCAAACTTTCTTTGGAACAATCTGGGTTTCAAGACTTGTTCTTCTTATGGACTTCCTGGGGCTTTGCAAGAGTTTTTGGTGAACACACTTGACTGTCTCTTCCGATGTTATTGGTCGTTCAAATCCTTTTGCCCTTCACAGACAGCCTGCTTCTTTGAATTTTTGTGCCATGTCCAAATCTGCATTGCCGTTGGTGACTGTTCAGAAAACTTTCTCACAAATGCACGCTGCACAGTCTTGTTCTGCTGTGTTCGAGCATACTCCAACACACTAAACGCCTTTTCAATTCTAGTGAATGGCATTTCTATACTTGAAAAGATAAAAACATCAAACATTTAACATAAAATATTGACTTATTTCCACACATGCTGCTAAAATTTGAAGTCATTTGAACGGGAACTGGCAGAGATATTAGATTGCAAAATGATATCATTTTTTTTTAAACAGCCGTTATATCGTTGAGCCATGGCTCAGCCCTAAGCAGAAGCCTCTTTTCTTGGTTCCATTTACATTATGAATACAACTTGAATGCGATCTTCAAGTCCTTTACACACTTCGACACTCACTTTCGTTTCTTCTCATCACAAGTCTAAATCCATTCATTCTTTATGACCATTCCACCTCAGAACATTCTTATTCACAATTTCCTTTTTAGCCTTGTTCACAACATACATACCTCACCCCAGTGGTACATAATCTTATTATAATTCACACACGAGCATCCCTCTCACATTAATCACTTCCAATTCTCTTACTCGATCTTCCTCCGCCCCCGTTACAATACCAGTGTCTCCCTCCTTTATACGAACGTTGTTACCATCATCCTCTCATGCCGCCTCTTGACATATTTCACTCTATTGTACTTTTTCACTATTCCATCCACATTATTTACATATCCAAAAGGTCATGAGCTTTCTTCAAATGCATGAACCAATCATAGACACTATACATTTTACTTCGTGATATTTCAACTACCTGTCTCAAAGCAAATAACTGATCCCATACCCCCTACCAGATTGAAATCTATCTTATTATAACCAGAACATTCCTTCAGTTATCTTTCCTAGATACTTAATCCAAATTTTTTTACTAAATTTCATACATTACTCACTAGCCATCTTCTCTTCGCCCTTGATATCAACTTTATTTTCTCTTTATTCTCATATAACGATGCTATCGGAACATTTTTTCAGTCAACTACCACATCCATTCCATAAAGGAATTAACCATTCTAATCTTCTCAGCGAATATAGTATTTACTACCAGTGTCTTCTAATTTTTTAAACATCTCACAGCAATACCAACTCACACAGGCGTACCTCTTTCATACCCCAATACACCATCTGGGAAATAATATTCAAATTACTCTATCTTCCATAAGTATATTTTACAATTCCTTATATTACTCTAGCCATCTACTTTTATTGTTCTTATTTCCTTGCTGTTTACACATCCCTTCTTCCCTTGGTTGTTCACCCTTCTCATTCCTTTCAGAAAATCTTCCTGTTCCAATCAGGATCTTCATTCATTATTTTTTCAAATACTAAGAGTACATTACTGCTTTCTCACTCAGGTCATTCTCTCATTTACTTATTTTCGCCACTACTTTTTGCATTCATCTGCATCTCACAGACCTTATCTTTGCTCTCCACTGCACTTTTTAAATCGCCATTCTCCAATCTGCATTAAGCTCTCTCTTTCCATTCATAGCACACGCACTTAGAGAACGTATATTACTCCCTATGTTTACACCTATTACTTCTCTCCTACTCTGAATCCTTCTTACTCTTGACTTTTTCTCAGATTCAAAAAGTTTTCACTCCTGAGTTTCATTTCATTTTCATCTTCCTCATATCTATGTATTCATTGACCGAGCAATCGAAGATTTTAAAACAGATGTATCTGATTGAATAGTCCGATTTCCATATCTTTTGGAGTTTTCAGGTAAATTCTTTGAAGAGCATATTCTCTCTTACTTGGCTCTAATCGACCATACTCTTAACTTCTCCCACTCACTTTTGGGGCCAGGTTTTATGTATTTATACACATCTTGTACTTAATTGATGTGTTTTACATACAAAACAATATTTACGAAGAGATCCATACCATGCCTTCTCCATCTTAATTATCTGTAGTTATACAAAAGCTTCAGCTATTTCATCTCTCCTCCTGCCAACTATTCTTCTTTTCATATCTTTCAATACACTCAACTGACACTCATTCTCATTTTTACCCCCCACACTTCCCAAAATATATATGAATTTCTTTTCCTAATTTTAATTCTATCATTATATCATCCATACCCTACATTCCTGAGCAGTAAGACGGTGTAAATTTGCAGCTTCAGCAAGATAATACGAGATCTAAGTCATACCTATCAAACATTTTATCCTTCAACTCCTCATTCAAACGCACTGCTACATAATATACACTTGCAGCTTAAGTCACACCATGCTATGTGTCATTACTGATGCGTTAGAATAATACAGCTGGTAACAATTTGTTATATATCCTAAAGGTAAACAGAAGTTGATACAACCAAATACTCTATATTGAAAATTATGCTCTCTAGCAATCTTGAAATCTTTTCAATTTGAAAAGCGAGCATCTTTTTATTTATACGAGTATGTACCAAGCAATGGCTTCGCCACTCCCCCCTGCCTCTACGGGGGGAGCTTGCGCTTCGATGCTAAGATTAAAATTTAAAATCTAAAAAAAAGCAGCCATCGTATATTTTTTAGAAATTTTCTGAACTAGCCAATTATAATCATTTTAAAATGGAACTCTAAACTAAATTTTCCCCCTTTTAAAATATTACGTTGCTAAAATAGAGTTATAGAGGATATCTAAAAAATATATATTCTCAAATTCTCCATTTGTAATTCTTTAGGTTTTAAAAGTTTCACAAAATTTCGATACATATTTATTTCTAAACTTCACTATTTTGTTTTTTGATATTATAAAAGATTTATTAGAAATAACTTTGATAAAAAACAAGTCATAACCAAACTAAGATGAAATTTTATTCAAATACTCAAAAAAATCCGCTTCTCAAATTATAGTTAGTGATAATGATGATATATAGTTTTTGTTATGTTAAAGTGTAATGTGCCAAATATATATAAAGTTTAGAGATATCAGTTTAATTTTCTTTTTCAATCCCGAATATTTCACTCCATTTTGATAGAATTATTTCAAGCCTTTCTAATATTGTTAATCGAAATTAGGTTTCCCAGGGTTAAATATTGAACATTAGATCGAAGAAGACATCAAATAACGATGAAGATCAAATTTAAGAGCAGATAGCAAAATACATATGTTTAAGACAGTTGGGGGTAACTGACGATTGTACATACGATGGTAAAGAAATTCAGCACCCCCAAAAATTAAGTGCTGAGGGTTAAGGAAGTATTGCCACATCTTTAGAGATCACATTCATCTGTCCTTAAATTATATACTACTAAAAACCGAAAATACGCAGTGAGTGTATACACTTAATGGATCTATGAAAAATCCCCTGAGGAAAAGGTTCCCCCCACCCCCAAGGAAAAAACAACCAGTTTTGAAGAATTGTCGTAAATATACAGACATTATGGAATCAAATATTGAAATGTTATTGGAAATATGTTTTATTATTATTTGAGTTAACATATTCGTACATTTATTATACAAATTTATATAATTCTAAAGGATAAGTTGTATAGTACAAAATATTATTGGAATAATACTTTATTCATATATGAGTCACAAACTTGTAGAAATTAAGGACACATTACAAAATGTACAATTTATAAAAAATAAAAAGTATAATGGTAAGTTACAATAATTTATTGCAATATTTTATGGTAAACATATATACGAGAACAAGTTGCAAAACTTATAAAAAAAGTAAAGTTGTATATTACAAAAATTAGTGAATAACTTAAGCATATACGATTTACAGACTTGTAACAATTGAAATAAAATAAACAAATAGTCTATTAATTACCTAATCGAAATATGTATTAAAAATTATGAACCACTATAAAGACAAATTGCAAGCCACTCCCGTAAAAAACATCTAAAATAGGACGTTCTTCAAATGCATTAATAATGTTTCGAATCCTATTTAAGCGAAAAGTACGATGCCATTCTTTCACTGACTTATTTGCTTAGGGGAGCTCATTTGTTGTCCTCGTATGCATGTTCCATGTTTGCATGTAGAATTTTGGAGGTCTTGCATGTATTCGGTGAACTTGCCCAAATAAAGAAGAAGTTACGCTAAAACTGCTATCCATGAAAAAATGTTTCTTGTTCTAAAGATAGGATAGTTTTTTTTTGAGTAGCGAAAATTCAAATTCTAGATCTTGAGTGCCAGAATCCTAAAACCGAAAACCTTCATTCCTTTTGGTGATCTTAAATTCTTCTTGGACGGTAAGATCTGATGTACTTAATGGTAATGGAAATGTATTGTGATTTCTCTGTCTAGATTGCCGCAAATTTTGTTTTAATTGTAGGTAAATTTGCTGCTCTAACTTCATCCATTTTTTCAACTTCTTGCGAAATTATCTGCAAAGGAGTGTTACGCGTTTCTGTAGCTTTGGATTTCATGATTTACAAAGCAATAAGAGTTTGTAGTGCACTTAAATCAGGCACATTTGTATGAGTATTCACTCTTGCAACGAACTATCTATCCTTCGATTTAATTTTAGCTTTACACAGGACAATAGGACGTCGCTGAACACACTCATAAGATACAGCACTATTTGCTAAATGTTTTTGCTTGCTATACACATCTCCTCCGTAAGATAACTTTCATTTTTATTTACTTCAATGAACGAAGTACATAATGGGTAAATTTATGTAATACGAGTAATTGAAATAAAGCCACAGGCAACAAAGTAGCAAGCAGATAAATGAATGAAATGGCCTAACGCAAAACAGTGAATTTATACCAGTATTGAGGTAAATTAACTGAGCCGCTCTATAGGGCGCCAAATAATAACATCAATCAAAGAAGCTTTCAATCGTTAGTATTTACGAACTTACTTAAAGAAGTTTAATTAAAAATTTACGAATGTTATATATATATATATATATATATATATATATATATGCATTTCAAATAGTTCAATAATTGTTATGACCGCATTTTCTTTAAACATGTTGGGCTAGTCCAGGATTTACATAAGTCGGTTTTTCTTCTATGCCTAACTAAATTTGCATACAAATATAATCCGTACGTCAATCATGTGAACTCATTGAAGTACTTGGTCCTCAAAACCACACCATTTAAAATAAATTTCAAAAAGGTTGAATATTTGCGATATTCCTGGATTTACGAGTATCTTAGTTGTTTTTGCATTTATGCCCAAATTAATTTGAATACAAGATTAAATCTTGTGCTTCCAATCTTACTGAATGAAGAAAATAAAATAATATTTTTTGTTTACGTATTGTGGGCCAACCCTGTAAATTTAACTTATTTGTTTGATTTTTTTTGTATTTCTTCAAATACAAAATGTGATCTAGTACAAATATCCATTCCAAAGGTTCCTTGTAAAAATAAAAAAAATTTTGAACTTTTTTATGGAAGTGGGGGCGCTTTTCCTCGGGAGCTTCTCTCCACCGAGGGCTCTTTTCCTCCAGGGATTTTTTCAGGCTACCGCAATTAATATAGCAACGAGTAGGCACATTCACACTGCACGCTTGGAGGATGCCCTTCATCCACGGCAAACAAATGACTGTATCCAATTAACCAATCTTACAGGCCTGAAAAAACTGCATCATTTGGAGTTTTTTAGATATGGGATTCATAAAGACCGTCCCTCAAGTGTTTCAAATGCATTGTAGAGGTGGCTACTAATTGCTATACAAATTGCATTTGATTATTTTCCCCCAGTTTTTAACTGAAAGTGTCGAGCCAAGTGATTTTTAAAAAGCCTACCTGAATGTATTTTTTTTAAAGGCTTAAAAAACAGTCTTAACAACTTTAAACCGATCTATTTTGCATCTAAAATAGGTAAACTAATTGATTCAATCGTTTAAGATAAAATCGTTGATCCTTTAGAAAATTAGAAGCTAATAAAATGTAGTGAGCGTGGATTTCCACTTAATTGATCTTGGCTTACTAATATCTTAGTTTTCATTAAGATTATGAAAATTTATATGATGGTCACAAAGATATGGATATAATTTATGTATACTTTCATAAAGCGTTTTAAAAACTCATTTACTTGAGCCTTTTCATAAAACTTAAGGCTCATGGCAGGAGATTAATAGTGTTGAATTGGAGAGACGCAGGCTCATTGACTGTAACAAAAGAATTTTATTATGTTCTCAGTTGAAATTGCGCCCGTGCGACTAGTGGTGTTCTAACAGCACCATTTTGCGTCAGCTTTCCTTTTTAATTTACCTTAACGATTATGATGATGATCTAATTTAAAAAAGATCTAAATTCGCAGATGACTCTAAGTTATGCACAGTATTTAATTTTGATCCGATTGCAAAAATCTACAACAGGATCTCTACAAATTATTCGAGTGATCAGAAACGCGGCATTGGAATTTAATGTTAGAATTTAGGCATTCGAATCTTGCTTAATTAATTATTACAAAATAAGCTGTAAAACTTTGAATTATCTGATGAAGAGCGTGACCTAAGAGTTTAATTTCGAAAAGTCTTAATCCTCAAAACAGTGCATTGACGAAACCAGAAAAAGGCAAATAGAATTTTTGGATATATAACTATAAACTTTACATTATAATGTAAAGAAATAGTCACTTCTTCTATATAAAACATTATTCCAACCCCACTTTGAAGACACGGTTCTGTTTTAGTCCCTATACTTGCGTAAGGAAATCCAAACTTTAAAGATAATTCAGCCTGCAGCCACAACAATGATTCACGAGTGTAGACATAAATCATATGAAGTCAGTTTAAAAAATATAAAATTGTTACCATTGGAAATTATACAGAAGACTTCGTAGAGAACTTATCAGAGATGCAAAAACCTATTAAGGGTTATGCAGATGTTGAATTTAAATTACTTTTTTAATTAGGACAATCGAGCTAACACTCGAAATAGTGGCTTTAAATTCAAAAATGAGTTATTCTACACAGTAATTGCGAAAATCCTTTGTAAATAGAAAATTACAGAGATGGAACCATTTAACGCCTGAAGTGGGGAAAAGTTCCTCTCCTTTGTTTAAGGAATGGAATTGACAAGTACCATCTCACTAGATAAATTCAAATTAGTTGAGTTTGATCTGAAATCATCTAACTTGTTGGGCTAGAATGGAGTGGACCACCTTGTTATTGCTAGCCGGTTATTCTGTCATTCAATAAATTAAAATAAAAGGATAAAAGCTCGGAATAAAACGCAGAGACAATAAAGGAAAAACTCAGAAAAGATAAACCAAATAACTTATATAAAAAAATATCCTGGAGTGACGAAATTGAAGGAGGGAATGAAAGAAGATAAAATAAAAAAATCTGAACTCTATATAGCGTGAGATCCATCAGCCGAACTCAGAGAAGGTTGGAGGATCAAAAGATCCAATGGGGGAGTTTATAGTAAACTCGAGTTCTGGACTTTGATCAATAGGAATTTCCTTGGATTACTATGATCCTATTAATTTAAGACCTGGGAGAGGCAGAAATAATGAAATGACAATTATATTTTAATTATCGAATTAGAGAGAAGAGAGAGAAAACGATTGGGATAGTAATAATAATTATTATTATCAGAAGAAATTTATTTTACTTATTAAAATTTGGTTTATTTATTCAATATTTTATTTTTATTTATCATTTATATATACATTTATATATAAATATACATAATTCTTCCCCTTTTGACTTATTATGCAGAGATTTATTCGTTTATTTGATCTAACTCACTTTAACTTTAGTATATTCAACAATCGTGTCACTACAATTTAAAATATAAACAACGACTGTGTAGTTCAGGTAAATTTTATAGAAAAATAATTCTCTTTGTATTTTGGAATGTATCTTAGGGTGGATAAATGTGTGAGGCCAAATGTTATACAATTTCAAATCGTTTAAATAACAATGAATTTGACAATCAAGAATTGACTTCTATTATTTTAGATATTTTTCTTATACAAAAATAAATGAAACTTTATATTAACCATTCAAGGGCCCATGAAATGTAATGTTATTTTATATGCAATAGCAATGATGGGGTGTTTTTTCTATTTGCTTACATTTTTTATCCCTCCATGCAGTAAAATATTCCCGTTTGAATAATGTACATGGAGTCCGCGTTGACAGGGCTGAAAAATGATTAGCTTGGTTATGACTTATGAACCGCTGGTACCATATAGGATAAAAAAAAACATATCCGAATCATTCATACATATATCACAAGTTAAGTTCGCAATCTATTTTGTTCAGGAAGGTATAGCTGTCTGAACAAGGTTGGGAGGGTCATTTGTGATTAAAGTTTCGGTTCAATTATACGATATAAGATTTGTAATTATACAAAAAATATTATTCAATTACCACTTATGGAATAAATGTTATAAAGACTTTAAAATGAGGTGTTTTAAGAAAATATTAAATTAAAGGCAACTGAAAATAATTGGATAGGAAAAGGTTCAAGTATGCTTTTAGGTTTCCTTCTAGTGATTTGACTGGAGAGAAAAGCTCTTGGGCTGGTTCCACTCTTCTCACTCTAATGATTCCACGTTTGTATCCTAAAAGAGTCACACGCAGCGTACACCTTGCATAACGTGATTTGTTACTTTCATAACAAAGAATCTAGATAACAACATCTCGATTATGGGTTTGTATTCGATTGGCTATATAATGATACCACTGCTGGGGATTAAAAATGAATCTGCAATTTTATCTTTCCATGTATTAATTGTTTGAAGTAAATGTCATAAAATTATTCAAACTTTTGAAGGTTGTGCTCAAAATCTCTTGCATGAAGTATATCATAGCATCGTCACTTTTGAAATTTCAGATTTCATTGTAATTTGAATTTTCTTGGGTTGCTCTTAAAGAGTTCAACTTTTATCATATTGCCTTTATATTGAATTAGAGTACACCTTTGGAGATCTTGGGCGTTACCATTAGAGCAGAAAAAAATATACAAAAGTTTCTGTCGCTCACAAGAGAGCTCAAAAGCTAATTCACACTCACGATATTTGCATAGGTACATATTGCTGACAAATATGTACCCTCTCCTCAGTTGGGTCAGAATACTAGGCAGAATGGAATTGGTACTAGCTAAATAACACAACATGACAAATTTGAACATACTTGCTATGGAGTTTGATATTTCCCTTGATTTGAAAAAAAATTGGCATGTTTATTTCATAAATATAGTCAACATTCTTCAACATTCAACTTTTCACTGTATAGATTACTCTCTAAATATACACAAATGTATTGTGTGTCCTCTGTTTGTTTCTATTATTTTATCTAAAAATATATTGCTACTCGTAAATATTGGAATAAAATAAACTAAATTAGCTATTTTATTCATTCATTTTATTAACACTTTTAACGCTACTTCTAGAAGAGGCATTTTTAGAGAACGGCGACATCTTGTAGCCTGTCTATTAGTTACACGTGAGATAGGTTCTGTGCCGTTCTAGATAAGTAATTACTATCGAATTCTCTAAACAATACATAAATACATGAAAAATCGAGACCGAGTTGTTTGATGGTCCACAGATTCGGTAGCTCATTGGAGATAATCATATGGGGGGCTCTTTAAGATTGTCTCTAATTATGGGGAAACCTTGAAGGTAATCGTGAGGACAACCAAAGAGACTTGGAAGTGGAACGCTGGTTGCGAGTAATGTTGATAGATTACCGAGTTATCGCGTAATCTTTTGGCAAGGACTCCGGTTGGTTTGTGTTGCCTTTTCTTATTTCCCATGAGAGTTATTTGTTGATTGCTATGGGGGGCCCAAGCCGAGGGGGCGGTCTTATTCTAGCGACGGGGTCAAATAGCCCGGAGGATGGGGATAGATCACACCAGGCTAGAATACCAGTATTTCGGGAGGTATGTAATCGCGAAGAATTGCGATTAACGAAAAGAATGTGCAACAGCTGTTTTCCCAGGTAATAAGTCCTTAAACAGAAAGATTGAGGAACGTCAGGATATTGAAGTCACCAAATCAAAAATAGAATTATTATTGAACTAGATCTTTTTCACTTTATTAAAGTTCTTCAATTAAGTTTAAAGTTCTAAGTTATAACATAAATTAGGCTCGAGGTCAAGTGCAGGCAAGGTTTAAAGGAGGCCGGACGAATAGAGCCTTCAAGAGTTACACCTTAATATCAGCGTTATGTACATGACTTTATACAAACATGAATTACGCGAATCCGAGAGATCGGACTGAATGATATATAATGCGATATATTGCTATATTAAACAGTAATCTAATTATTGTCTTTGTTCTGGCTTTACACAGTTATATATTCAATTTAAGCAACGCCCTACAAGTTCCTCGTCCAACTAAGCCACACTTCTCTCTTATGTACCGGCCTGTTGATTTGTCGGTATTACACATAAGTCGACTTTGATTAACTACTGCCGAACATATTGATAAGAAAGGCACTCTGACTATTAGGTAAAATTCTCAATGGGGAGTGGCATGTTGCCATGGAGACAGCGTCCTGACCTGGCTTCTATTTGTTTAACTGTGATAGCTATCTGGTTTATTCTGGATTCTGCCTTGATTATAATGTTTGCCTAAGATTGCCTCGACCAACTGTGCTCCGTTTACTACCATGTGACATTATCGTAAACGGCGCTTACTTTACTTGTCTCTCTCTCTCTACTTTATGTATGTAGCGACTCTCGCGTGTGTCCTGTTTTGGACGTACACTCCGGTCGCTCCAAATATGTCATCAGAAAAATGTTAGAACTCAAAATTAATTATTGTTTATCATTCAAATACTATTTATAGATGTGTTTTGGAAATTCACGGGCAAAGAATTACATCGAAGTTGTCCAGAAACTTTTGGACAGCTAAAGAACGGTCGGTTGTAACATGAGTATCAAGTTGAATTTCCTGCATAGCTATCTTGTTACCTTCAATGAAACGAAAAAAATATTAAACCAGAGATGTATTATAATTAAATAACAAAGGATAGGTGTTTCTGTACATTTCAATGTAGGTTAAAAACTACAGTTCTGTAAAGTTTATGGCAGCAAACGTGAATTTGGTTCAAATCTGAGTTGAACCTTTGATTTACCACGACCAGCGTGACCTAACTTCTATGTAATCCAAGGCGATTTTTCCACTCTGGTTTACAGTAGTCTTTTCAGAAAAAACATTATATATTCTTTATATGTTTATAATAAGACTTGAAATCATAAGAATCGGTCATTTTATGTTACCTATTTTTCTGATAAATACAGTGCTTCAATTCCTTCGAAACAAGGGTAAGTTATAATTTCCTTTCGTATTTTCAGGCTGATACCCTTAATGTCATATCCCTGGGTTTATTATACAAGATTATGAATTATTTATAATATAATGAGTCTGTAATTACAAAAAATATGATAAAATTGAAGTAATACTAAGTAACCAATAAGGCTTTCTGATTTATTTATAAATGGTAAAAAAGATTTGCTTAACAGTCATAGTTTTGTTTATGCAAGTCAGGGTGCGAATTGGTCCTTTTGATTTCTTTCTGAAAAACTCCCGATTTGCTTTGTAACTCTAACGTATCCCAGACTATTTATTCGACCTTTTTTCTGTGCCGAGGAGCCTTTGCAAGGCCTTTGATTCGAGGCTTTACAATTCGTTAGGCACTGCTCTCACTCCTCTTCACCGAACTAAATCTAATCATTCTCTATCTCCATCTAATATTATCATATACATTGAAAAAACTGGAGAAAATCCTTATATTGAAAATTTATTTCCCTGAAATAGTTTTGCATATTATACTCGAGAATTGAGGCGATAAAATTGCTTCCATACAATAAATAGTTGATCATATATTTTTTTCATCAGAAGCAAATTAATATTTTAGCTTTAAATGGATTTTTCGAATTTGAGGCTTAGGAATATAAATAACTCATTTACATTGTAATTTTCTGTCAAACCCGACAGGTGTGATTGGTGATATAGGTTAAAAACATTTGTAAACTATAATTTAATTTTAAAAGTAGGTAACGACTACAACATTACTATCAGTTTGAAAGATATTTTTCATATCAAATAATTTGAGAATTTAATGAGAAATGATTTAGATGAGAAAATTGGCCTAAAGAATGAAAAATCTATTGGTCGTCATGAGCAGTTTGAAGAAAAGTGTTCGGCTGTTTATAATTTTAACAGTAATGGATTATAACATAACTAACTAAGGAAAAACACAAAAATTAAATGTTAAATGGTGAAACAACGAAGTATGTCGTTCTTAAAACCTTACGGAGCAACATATTCGTTATTGATAATTGTATGAGTTTCGAGCGCTATAAATTATAAGAGGTCCAGAAAAGAATTGTAAGTGCCACTTTCGGTTTAATTTCTCCCTCACCTCCTTAAATATCGATTGTATCCTATTGGTAAACGCCTCTATTTGGAGTATGCAGTACCCTCCTAAAAGATCAGAATGCTTTGAATTCTAAAACATATTCCATAACATTTGCCAGAGAAAATCCACAGTTTGCAAAATTTCGTGGAAGATAACCTCCAGTGATTACAACATCTGGGTAAAGGTATTTGAATTTGAATGTAAATGAGCAGAACGATAGTTATCAGCAGATAAGCAATTTACTATAGATATTCTAGTCTCCTAAAAGATCCGAATGATGGAGGGAAGCGAAAACCTATTGAGATATAACGAATAAATTATTGCTAGGAAACATAAATACTCATACAAATTATAAGTAATAAATATTTATTGTGATGACTATCTTCTCAGTGCTGCTTTGACACCTCATGCCGCAGAAACAAACTAACAATTCATAATATTAGCCAGTAATCTTTTTCCACTAATCTTCAAGAATTTCTTGGAATTCTTGAAGTGTATTCGAATTCTTCTCTTTTGACCTCTTTGCGAATGTCTTCCAAACATTTTCAGGCGAGTTCATAAAAATCATGTGATTGGCATCCCGAAGGTCTTCAGCAACTTGGCCATGTGAGAGGGAACGTTATCCTGCATGATGTAGAAATGGCAAAGAATGTTGTTCTAATAATTGCTTGTACATTGACGGTGCCCCCTAACAACAAAATTGGTTTTGTTCCCTTCCACAAAAATCGCGCCCCAAAACATATCATTTCCTCCGCCAATATTTTCACATAGTTTTGGTGCAATTCACTGATAATATTTAGAGTGATTTGCTTGGAGAAACTTCCTCTATCAGATCAAAAGAATTAACCTTAGAATCGTCACTGAAGTAGAGCTGGCTCCATTGATTATGTTAATTTGTATTGTGCTCAATAGTGCTTGCAATTCGAGCCTTCTCGTTCTTCGGACTGATAAATCGCTTGAGCGCCTGTGTACAAGCGTGAATATCTCTTCCCTTCAGCTGACGTGACACAGCGGACTGAAGATATTAATGCCAAAAATTTCACTAATCTTTCGAAAATATTTGGTAGGTCTTGAAGCGGTTGTTCTTTGTAATTTGGTACCTGACTGTTTTCTCTTTTTCAGGTCCTCCTTGTCATTCACCAACCATATATAAACCTGTTTTTTCAAAGACCCGTGAATATTTATCCAACCTTAGTGATGCACACCATCTCAAACAGTAACCTACTAAGTCTCCAATGAGTACAGAACAACTCTTTGTCGATAATAATGAAGCTAAAAGAGGAGAACTAAGAAGACAACTAAACATTCACTTGGTATCAAATATAAAGACAATGAAAAGAATAATTGCAAAAGGAACCCTAAACTACTAGAAGAGACACATAACAAAATAGTAACTGAATTAACCAACTAAATGGCCCAGTTTGTCCCCAAGTTTCCCAAAGATTAATGAAAGAGGAGAAGAGGTAGACGAAATCTACACCTAGAGAAATAGAAGAATACTCGATGAGGACCAAAGTAAATTAGATTACTGAAGTATAACCAAAAAATAACTTATAGAATTTATATCGAGAATAGGAATAAAAGAGAATAGCTTGAAAAGATAGAGCCCTAATTCATTTTTAGTAAGAATAATTACTAATAAAGTTTTAAACGCCTTATATAAACAAACACTACACTGAGAAAAATACAAAAAGGACAGAGATGCAAAACAGCAACTTGAACCTTCTCACGCTAACTATAACTACTTATGTAGAAGGAAATTAGCCTATCTCCAGGTAATTAGTGTTTTATTTAGCTTAGATAGCAAACATGAATTATCCCATAAAAATATTCTGAGATGAAAATTGAATAATGCATGTAAGCCTAACGACGGAGGATCGACTGTTAACGTGTTTGCAAATTAGGAGGAATGTAAGAATGAACGAAAACGAAAATATAATGTATTAAGCATTAACAAATAAAAACATGAATGGTTAAATATAACCTATACAATTTGGTATACACGAGTTATGGTTTAATGGATATTAAAAGAACGTTGAATAGTAAATAAAATATGATGTTCAATAAATAAGTTCACAATATGATATTAATCTTGATGTTAGTGAATGTTAAATAGGATGATAATTATTGTGAGTTTACAATGATATTAGATAGACTGTACGAAAATAGTGTGATATCGATCCCAATAGTAATAATCAATTTGGAGCTGAAATGAATTAAAAATATCGATCAATAACCTACTCACGCTTGAGATGAGGCAGAGTTAATTCGTTTGGGATTTATGTTAAACGGTGCGGTTCTCGGGAAATTATTTTGTATAATACAGAATCATTGTATACACGTACATCATTTTGTTTATTTTTGGAATACTGCCGATTAATAAAAAAGATACAGTCCTACAAATACTCCCCACCAAAGAAAGTTACCCACGCACCTTATTTTAAAATATTGCCTTGCTACTCCTGATAACAGCGAGGTCTCCTTATGATGGGACAGGAGCGTGTCACAGTGCTAATGGCTTGGCTGCGAGTACGGGAACACCTATTTCCTGTAGCAGTACCAGTTGCGTTGAGCGAGGCACCGGCACGCGCACAGATTAACGGAGCGAAGGTGATTTGCTTCTCTGTTATTTCCGAGATGGCGTCAAGCGGGACGTGGGAGTTTTGACTCAGGTTTTTCGATGACAAGGTGACCAGTGTTGGAGAGATTTGCTCCTGACTGACCATCTCTGATAACGAGGGTTCCTACAACACAAGAGGAGAAGGCAGCAAAACGTATGGTGAAGTTTATGTGTCAGGGGTGTTTGCAAGGGTGGGTTGGAGGTAATTTTTTGGCATGTCCTCGACCATAAAGGATTATAGTTGGAATAAGATGTTCAAGGTAAACGTTTCCAAAAAGGCGGGTGTCGTGGTATAGATGACTATATAATATAATATTTAGTATTAGTATGAAGGGGAAAAGCTCAGGCTATTGAAGCGAACCATCCAATGACTGAACGGTACGTTGATGCGCGGATTAGAAAGGTCAGGTTGAGGCGCGGGCTCAATACGCTTAGATAATCAGGTCGAGTCTGAGGTTGGCGAGATTTGAATAACGAGGTCTAGATTGACGTTCAGGTTAATTAAAGATAAACATAAGTAAATATAATTTTTATTTACAAATTTATAATAATCAAAATGATATAGAGGAAAATTAAAGGTTGGATAATGATTTATCGTTACCGGTGGCAAAGTCAAATTTCTATTAATTAGTTTCGAGCTACCTGGACAGATCCTAATGGGCTTACAAGATTATATAGGGAAAAGATGTGCTTACGGATTGGAGGGCGACAGCAACTTCAAGGAGGCTTGAGGGAAAGTAGGGGCTCTGAGAGACGACCTTGTCTTCAAAGAGGGATCTTCGAAAGGAGAAAAGTGGGAAGGAACGGTATGGTCGGTACGTTACCTCCAGGGATGTGAAGGCTTAAGTTCTAACCCTATCTGGGGCTTGAGGGGGAGAGCTGGAATCTTTAGGGATTCTCGAGAGAGATATGAGAGATATAGCTACCTCAGATAACGTTTAGGTGGTTGGGTGCTAAGAGGAATCGAAGGAGTAATCAGGCGCACCTGATTCAGAAAACGGCAGGGGCAGAGGCTTACGTTTCACCCAGGATGCCTTACCGCGCGATTTTGAGGAAGAGTCGGTAAATCCTTCAGGTTGAGAATTGATATAACGTTGGCGTAGAATGTTTGACGAACTTCGATCTATGACAGAAGGCAGGAATACTGGCTGAAAGGCGACCGTGGGAGACGATTAAATCTGTCCTAAGCAAATACAGCTGTGGTATGATAAACGGCAAAAGCTGCACCCACGCTATTTTTCAGCCGTGCTTTCGAAAGCTCAATGCGGTGATCTCGGGACCACGTGGGTAGAGAAGGGCACGTGGTCGCCCTTCGACCTTATTCTTCTCCAGGGAGATTCTCCATCGTACACTCGGATTTGCTTCCTTCGAATTAATCTACGGGCGTATCGTGCGAGGTCCCATTAGCATCCTCAATGAGTTATTCCCGAACATCAAGTTAGATGAGAAAATTAATCTTCCTACTCGTATATTTTGGATCTTCGACGATCATTAGAAAAGTGTGCCAAGATTGCATACCAAATGCCGACGTTAATTTGGAAAAGTAACGGACGTAGTTCGATGTCAAATCGAAGGAGAGGAAGTTTAAGCATGGTGATAAAGTTATGTTGCTACTTCCTACGGGGAGCAACAAACTTCTGAGCCAATGGAAAGGCCCCTTTCAAATTCTTGAAGTGCGAGGACCTGTAGATTATTTATTTAAGACCCCCACAGGGAAGAAGCTGTTCCACGTCAACATGTTAAAAAAATTTCACCGCCGCACTTGCATCAACAACATGGTTACCATCACCGAAGACACATCTTTGGAGGCCGACTACACGAAAGATACCCTGAACGTTATACAGGTGATGTGCGTCAAACAGGATGAAGATTACCTCCTACCCACCTTGCCCCGGACCACCAATTCACCACCCTCCAGCTTGGATATCAATAAGTGGCTAACTCCCGACCAAGTTAGCCAGCGACAGCTTATTCTAATTAAGTGTGAGGACGCGATTTTCGAGACCCCTGCGTGTGCTATTAATTTCGAGCATGGTATAAGCCTCACTACCCAGGAACCTGTTTGTTCAAACCCTAACTCCTTCTAATTTATCTGAGAAATGCCTTTAACGCCTACGTTAACAATCTACTTAATCTCAACTTCATTGAACCCTCCACGTGAAATTATTGTTTCCCAATAGTTATGGTGCGGAAACTGGATAAATCTTACCGCTTGTGCGTAGAATTTTGCAAATTAAATTCCGTGACCGTTTTTGATGCCGAACTGATCCTTTTAATCGAGAAAAATCTTCACTTGTTCAAAAAGGAAAAATATATTAGGGAGCTCAACCACTGTAAAGCGTATTACCAGATTACCCTGAAAAAAGCGTAATGAAATACACCGCCTTCCCCACGGACAAAGGCTTATGCATTTCCGTCGACTTTCTTTTAGGTTAATAACAGCCTACAGCGATTATAATCGGACAATGCACAAAATTTTGGACGGATTGGATAATGTCACCTTTTATTTTGACAACATTTACGTTGCCACTTGTGACAAGGACCAACACTTGGCCTCCCTTCAGGCGCTCTTAAGCCGTTTACGAGAGCACGGCTTTACAAAAGGCCGCGGTAAATGCCACCTAGCTTACATTTCGCCCCAATAACTGGGTTTCCACATTAGAAACGACCAATTTAAGCCCCAAGAAGACAAGGTCCGTGTGATAGTTGATATGCCCCTCCCGGGTACAAAGAAACAACTTTGTTCTTTCATGGGGTCTACCTCATATTATAATTTCACGTCTTTGGCCGCTCCGATGTGTGAGCTGCCAAGCTCTTTGCATATATCAAAGTCTTCTTTGGTAAGGAAGACTGCATTTTCGCCAATATTTCCAATCTAAAAGACATACATATATTTGGAAAAAATGTGTTTGTTTTGTGCGATTGAAATACAGGTTATGTACTACATATAATTCTTTATACCGGAAAGAGGACGAAAATTGTTATCGAGCCTCATTTTGGCATTAGTGAATCAGTTGTAATCACACTTCTTGAAAGTTTTCTAAATAAGGGACATGTTTAAGTTTATACTGACAACTGGTACACTAAACCTGCTCTTGTTTATAAATTATTAAAAAAACAGAGAGGTACTTGTGGAATAGTTAACAAAAATAGAAAATAAATGCCCCAATTTAAAAAGCTGAAGGTGAATTGGCACTTGCACAGTGCAATAACATTTTCTGTATAAAATGGTGTGATAAACGGAGCATACACGTTCTTATAACCGTAGACGATAAACAAATGGAAATCTTGTATGGAAACCTAAAGCTGTAATTGAGTTAATAAGATGAGTTTTGTTGATAAGAGTGATATGCTATTAAGTGGAATTGAATGCGTGAGAAAGACTGTTAGGCGGTAAAAAAAATTTTTCAGGAAAGGTATCAATTAGTCACCATGACTTTTCCAAAATTGTTGTGACACAGAGGATTGATAAATATAATAAATTTAATTGAGAACCAGATGGGGAAATTGGCAATAAACCATTGCGTCTCATTAAGAGGCATTTTATGAAGGCTAGAAAATCAAGTAAGAGATGTCACGTTTGTGTTCACACAAAAAAAGTGGGAAAAGAAAAGTCAGCGAACAAATTTTATTTGTGAAGAATGTGATGTTCCTTTGTGATTTTATCTCTGTTTTAAAAAAATACCACAGTGAGAAAGATTTTTAAAATCTTTAATTTACTAAAATATGTCTTTAATATTATATTTTTGTTAACATTTTCTATTTTAATTGGAATAAAGAGTAATTTACTTTTTTTAAAAGTCACCGTTCAAAAGGACAAGGAAAATGATTTGAAACCAGGCCTACGATTATAACGGGACTTTGTAAGCTTGGACATTTCATTGATGTTCGAACATGTTGCAGCGTCCAGCGTGTACGTCAAAATAGGAGACACGTGAGAGTAGCTACACACATAAAGTACAGAGAGAGAGAAATGTAAAGTTAGCGCCGTTTAAGAGAATGTCACACGGTAGTAAACGGAGCAGAGTTATCTCTGCTAGAGTTGGTCAAGGCAATCTTAGGCAAACAATATAATCAAGGCAAAATCCAGAATAAATCGGATATAAATCACTATTAAACAAATAGAACCTGATTAGGAATCTGTCTCCATAGCAACATGCCACCGCCCACAGAGAATTTACCCAATAGGCGTAGTGCCTCCCTTATCAATATGTTCGGCATTAGCCAATCAAATGTCGACTTATGTTTATACCGACAAATCAACAGGCCAGTATATAAGAGGGAGGTGTGGCTTAGTTGGACGAGGAACTTGTAGGGCGTGGCTTAAATTGAATATATAAAACTGTCTGAAGCCAGAACAAAGAGAATAATTAGATTGCTGTTTTATATAACAATATATCGCGTTATATATCGTTCAATCCAACCTCTCAGATTCGCGTAATATATCTTTGTATATAGTTGGGTACATAATGCAGACATTAAGGTGTAATTCTTAAAGGCTCTATTCGTCTGGGCATCCTTTAGACCTTGTTCGCACTTGACATCGAACTTAATTTATGTCCTAACCTAGAACTTAAAACTAAATTAAAGAACTTTTGTAAAGTGCAATAAGATCTAGTCAATAATAATTCTATTTTTGCTTTGGCGACTTCAATATCCTGACGTTACTAAATCTTCCTGCTTCAAGGCCTTATTACTCGGGAAAACAACCGTTGCGCATTCTCTTCGTTAATCGCAATTCCTCGCTACTACATACCTCCCAAAATACCGGTGTTCTACCCTATGGTGATCTATCTTCATTCTCCGGGCTATTTTGACCCCGTCGCTAGAAAACGACCGCCCCTCGGCTTAGGGCACCCCATAGCAATCAACAAATAACTCTCGTGGGAAATAAGGAAAGGCAACGCAAACCAACCGGTAATCTATCACCATTACTGGCAACCAGCGTCCCCCTTTCAAGGCTCTTGGGTTGTCCTCAAGATTACCTCCAAGAGAACCCCCCATAATGTATCTGATTTTTAAGGCGTTTTTCCTATGTATACAAGTTTGAACCAGTCAAGTATTTTTACTTCTAAATCATGTCATAACGATATTGAATTATTTGAATAATCTTAATTCATATTTTGGTAGAGAGAAAAGGGTAGAGAATACCCTTTTACGCCTGGCAAAGAGGACGCAGGAATATTCGCTCAAAACTATATGAGCGCTCCTGTTCAAACTGTTTACTTTAGAAATACGGAAAACGCATTGCTGTAATTAGAAAGCAAAAAAGAATGGTGACATTGAAATTTTAAGTAGAAGATAATTTAATTATTTTTTGTTCAAAAACCTCTAGCACTGAGAATAATGATTTTAATTACAACCGATGCAGTCAACGTGTTAATTATTTTGAGTAATACAGAATCATTGTATACACGTACATTATTTTGTTTATTTTTGGTGTACTGAGGATTAATAAGAATTAGGCAGTGCTACGCTGGCATCTCTTTGCAAACCTCTTAATAAATTCAGTTTTCAGCAACTATTCTTCATTAAGTATCACATTTACATCGGGACTCACATTAGATACGTGTGACATGGGTCACAATAAATAGCAACGATCTAAAATAGATATAAGCTACACATCGTGTTTCGGAATCCACATTAAGTTGTAGTTCCCATGACTAACTTAGACCACTTCTTTGTCTTCTAGTATATTTCTTCACTGTCCCATTAAAATTTTCTTATCATCACTCCTCATCACTCCTACCCAGCTTACCAACAGGCGTGGCTTCTAATTATGCACTGGGGAGTCGGGTTACAGGAGACTACAAAGGACTGCAGGGCCTCGCCTCTCCCTGCCTTCTGGGTACTCTTTTGTAGGCCAAGAGGTTAACGGGGTCTGGCTCTTCCGCCCATTTCATTTCATTTGGCATACGATTATGGATTACAAGAAAAAAACGTTTGAATACAATATCAGTGACGCAGCTTGACTCTCAACTCGCAGATATAGAGGGAGGCGTCATTTAAAGAAACTGTTCAATAAGATCCCTTTTAAAGCAACAGAGATTGGGCGCACAAAATTGATGTGTCATGTCTCACAGCCCAAGAACATTACTACTTATGTTTATTGGCAGTAACTTAACTTTGTAAAGGAGTGATTACATCTTTAGTCGGCAGCTTGGGTAAACAGAATAAGTTTTGATCTCTGTCAATGAAAGCGCTCATTCTCTAAGAAACCCCAAGCAAATGTTTTTTTAAGTGTTGTTCTTCCAAATTAATGGCAGAGCATTTGAAAACAAAAATCTATTAAAAACTTCTATTTAAAGATTTTTACGAGAAATATCCCGGTTATTTTAAATCAGGGAGAAAATATTGGCCATCTTGATGGCTTCTTGATACTAATAATGATTAATTTAGTGAGAAATAGATTAATTAAACTTCATTGACATGTTTTTTCTGCTTTTTGAAAAGAGCTAAAAACTTTCTGATATCTATAATATTTTAGTTACCTTCATAGTCTATTTTAAGAAAATGGATCAAATCAAAGAAAAATGTGGCGTTCATTAACGAACATGGCTACATTCTTCAGACTTAAATCTATAACTCTGTATGTTCATCATATTAACGACGATTAAAGAAATGAACTGGAACTGAACTCAATGCTAAACGCTTTAATTATTGGACGAATGTTAACTGACATTATTTAGTAGGAAGTAAAAAAAAGGAGAGAGAAAAACCCGAATTCTGCAGGGAGAAAGTGGAAGGGAGAAAATATAAAAGCATTCGATAAATATGAATAATTAACACAAATCTGCGTATTTACTTTGTTTTCTTCCTTTTGCAAAGGAGTAAAATACGTCATTAACGTTAACTAAATAAATATTGCATTCTAGGCTATTTCACGCTAGATTGTTTTTTATTTAATTTTTTATTAAAGGTATTATGATTTCTGAAAACGATATAAGACATCGGAATTTAATTTGTTAAATGTGGTATTGTTATAACTAATTAAGTTGTTCAACTGAAATTCAGTTTTCTATTAAAATTAGCTATTACTGCATCATATAATATATTTGTGAAGGAAACATTTTCTTCAAGAATGAAATTTCTTTGATTTATAACACGACCAACTTGCCTGCCTAACATTAAAGCTCCAAATATAGAAAGAGGTGAAAATTTGAGAGTGAGTATTAAATAGAAGTTTGGGAGAATCATATATGGTCAGAGGATATTTTAGGAGGCCGTTAACCTAGAAAACTTTCCCCAAACCATGGGAAACTTAAGTCAATAATGACAACCTCGGGAGTAACACGTTTAACAAACCTTCATAGATATAGGATCTTTAGTATCACTTCGGCTACGGTTACTTTGACTGATTCGGTTTATAAAGAACATAATCGTATTTCATTATTATATGCACCCAAGAAACCAGAATCTTCAGCGCAAATCGTCTTTATAGTCCGCAACAGACTCGTTTCTGTCATGTATTTCCCCAAAACTCTTCTCGAGACAGATATTTCTTTAACAAGTCTCTAAATTCCCATTTTTCACGCTTATTCTGAAATAGCCTGTTGTGGGTAATTCGAGAGTGAGAGCCATATATATTTCGTTCGTATGCAGTTAGTCTGCCTGGCACAAGTGACTGGACTCTATCTATCAAAGCCGCTTTTGGACTTCAGTTACCAGCAAGATTAATGTACCGTAGTGTTAAAACACACTTCGTACATCTAAAATGAAATATCACTTATCATTCAGTTGAATACACTTTGTCATTTATGTCACTCTAACATATATTTTTTTTTATTAAAATTGAAAAACAGAATCATCTCAACTAAACAGTTTTCGATCAACAATTCGAAAAATAAATGGTGAAATAATGGAAACTATAAATGCATTTAAAGTATAACCCAAAAGATGAATTTGTGGGGCATATTAAAAGAAAAAGATTCACTCTATGTAGTATGTCTGTTTACTTTAGTAGCAAAAAATAAGTTTGCAGTATTTGCACATTTGCCTTGATTTTTAAATGGCATCCTGATACTTTATTCGGGCGTAAGTCAGTAGGACTGGTGTCAGAGACGCCGAGTAATTTAAAAGAAAAAAGAGAAGTGATACATTTATTTTGATAATGAACATCGGCATGATGTCTAATAAGGTGCTAGCATGAAATGTGAAATTTTTTTTCCGGTTTAAGATAAACATCTTTTTATGGGGAATCAATTTATATTACAATGGGTGTGGAAGAATAAGGAGAGAAAAAAAGAATTCTTTTTTCTCTTTCCACCTTCTCCGGTACCTCGGTTCTCCTTCCCCCCTCCGAGTTCCCTAGTTCATCGTTGACAGCCTGCCCTAAGAAATTCGCGCGAGGGCGAAACGCCATTGTCGCAGACGAATTTAGTCTGCCTCACGTCCCGTTCGCAGCGTTGCATTTATCTGCCTTATATACTGCGAAAATTAGAACAATGAAAAAACATTAAGTGGGCATCACGACTTCCCGCTATGAACCCTTATTGTGACACAAGGCAATTAAGGAATTCTGCTGGCGATGAATCTCTCTGCCCGTCTAGATAATTTTAAAGTATATATTCGATACTTCGGCCTTGACAAGCAGATTGTGTCTGAAGCAGCCGTCCAGTATGTTATCAGTTAACGTCTTCGTTAGTCGAGAGAGAATCGACTGCATTCTCGTCCAGAGAAGATTTGAGTGATTATGGAAGAGCCAAGGAAAATCTAGTCGTCGCTTAGTGTTGTTCGTGGAGATAGTTTTAGGCGCGTTTCAACCCTTATCATTAAGTCTTCGGAATTTAAGGATCGGAAAATCCATCCACGAAGCATCCTGCGTTTGCCTCTTAAGGATAAGAGGACTCTTCTTCAATTTCTCAAGGTTGGCCTGAGTTCTCGTGAGACGCCCACAAGATGAAGGTCAATCTTACCTGCCCGGTCCTACTTAGCGCACATCAAGGTAAAAGGAATTTAACCCGGCTTTCTCACGCACACCCCCTTTTACCGCGTCGAACCTCAAGGATCCCTTTTTTCTAGCACTTGCATAATTGTAAGATCATTTCTTCATTAATTATAGCTCGGTTCATACTAAATTGATAGTGTCAATCCTCTTAGCAGTGAACCGTCAATATTTAATTGCATTGCCATTTAACTTACCCTATATGTGTATGAAATCTTTAGTCCTATTAAAGTATATTTTTTAGCCCTGTTTGTATATTATGTGGCCTAGCAACCCTGTATTTAAATCACTCTTAGGACCAACCCCAGGTGAAGCCTTAATTTCGTACGGCCACTAGGCCAGTGTGCTTATAACTGCGTACACCTGGTCATACCACGACATATATATATATATATATATATATATATATATATATATATATATATATATATATATATATATATATATATATATATATATATATATATATAACTAGCGTCAGATCTTTGGATATGTAAAAGATTCCACCCTACCTGATCTTTTGCTATGTCCTTAAAGATTATTATTTCCACTCTATACAGTTTAAGTTTAAAAACTATTCAATAAAAAAAATAGGAAAATTTTTTTTTAATGCTCAATTGTAGATTTTTCTTAGTTGAGTGTATTTATGTTGGTCACGGGGCCACTTATTAAACGACAAGAATAGTCGCCAAATTTGGGTTTGGCTGTGGTAAAATTAGCAGAAGACTCGGTCCTGAGTCAGTTTCCCTTGTTAGTAATTTTCTTTTTATGGTGTGCCTAATTAATTATGTTTTGTGGGGCGGGGTTACTTGTTAAATACAAGTAGGTTATATTTGTTAGGAAGAGCCTCACTTGTTCTGGTAAACTTCTTCGTGTGCCGAAAGACGAACGCAGCTTATTCAGGATGTTTTCCTTCGATCGTTTTCATAAGCAGGGATAGATCCTAGGACTATCAGGAAGAGATGTAATCACTTACGTTCAAGAGGAAGAACAAAAGGAACGGGCATAAAGGAAAGAACAAGCGCGTAGAGAAGCAGAAGAAAGATAGAGAAAAGCAAAAGAGAGAGAACAAATACGATAGCACGAGAGAGAAATAAGCCATGAGATTGTTTTAAAAATGCAAAAACCAATAAGAACTACGCCTTACCCTATTCCCTTTCCTTTATGCCCCGTGTTTAATGCCGAACCTGCTCCTGGGTATGGCCTCACTTTTGTAACCACATTTCTGTATCTTCTATTTATAGTCATGTAATCTCTAAGTCACTTGCATGTCCACAGTTTTCGTGGATTCTGCCTGAACCAAGTATTCATCAGTATCTGCTGTCATTCTATACACCAATTTATCCATCTTTCTTCTCTTTCATTCCTCTATCCCAGTCTAAACGGTCCCACCGCCTTTTCTTCGCTTCCTTCACTCACCTCCGCATTTATATCACCCATAACACTTATAATCTCCTGATTTTTTCCATTGTCTCTTGCCTGATCCAATTTATCATAAAAGTCTTCCACTTCATCTTCATCTCTCTCACTAGTTGGATCGTATACATGTACGATAGTTATATCGAAGGGTTTGTCTCTGATTTTCACCACAAGCATCCTGTCCCACACTGTCTAGTATCCCTTCAGGTAGTTTCTGACTCATCATAACTCTAACTCTTCTAGCCACCTCATCACCACCTGAATAGACGAAACAACCATCTTCACTTCTCTTCTCGCCAACTCCCAGTCATCTTACCTCACTGACTCTCTTCATCTCCCTCTACACACCAGCAATTTTTTCTGCCTGGTGCAATGTTCCTACATTCCATGAAGCTATTCTCATCCTTTCCCTATTGCAATCAGTCGCATAATGACGGTCAGGTCCTGCCTGCTGCTCACTGAGTACCTGACCGAGCGTTGTAGTTGCCTCTCTTCGAGAATGAGACGACTCCCATTAACGCTGTTCTGACTATTATTTCATTGGCTTTCTTTTATTGTTATACATGGATAGTTCGTATTACGGGTTCTACCATCACTGGCCGTTTACTTTCTATGTTCCAGGCTTGCCTTAGAGGTCACGTCCATATTACTCTCACACCAAATTCACCAAAGGCTCAAAATTCATGTTCATATGTTCAACTTCCTGCTTGAGATTACATCTAGTAAAGTTGGCAAAACTCCATGCTATAGGAGCAATATCTCCTATGACTCCCCTTACTCGGTTCAGATCATTAACAAAGATGGTTGCCCGGGGTGCAGCCACTGCGTATACTACAACCTACTTAGAGATACAAATGAGTGTTGGATGAAGGGTGCTGCCCAGGTGCAAAAAGCCATCTTGTAGTATGTGGCTGCCCCAAGCTCAAAATGCTACATCTCCCATTGCATTCCTTCACCCCAACTAGTAGTTAAAATTTAATAATAACATAAGGAGTGGCTCTGAAATTCCTCCTTACATGAGGATATTGTGATTCGCAGGCCACCCTATCCGCCTTTGTTAACGGCTTATTACTCTTAACATTTTTAAAACGTTTCCAGTACTTACTCCCCGAAAAACGTTTCATCGGAGTTCTTTTTAAATACAGAAATATCAATAAGGATTGTTTTCATTCTCCTTTTAAATTTTCTCTAATAATTTCCCTTTGGCTTTATTCCTTTAAAGGGCTAGAAGCTCTTTTTTGCTGATAAAGATGAAAATTGAAAATCTATTTTACAAATAATTCTGATAAAATTTCGAATATCCGAAAATATAGTAGACAAAAACCGTGGGATAAAGAGATCCTTGCTTGATGTTCTGCAGAAATCTGCTCCCCAAAACCAAATGTGAAGCATCTAATTAAACCAGAACAGGTCGCGAAGTCGTGTGCCCTCAGATCCAAGGCAGACACTCGCGGATTATTTACTTCTTCGACTAATAAACCTTGCTACACCGCTTTGTTCAGTACCCTGCTGAATGCAATCATGTTCAAGTTCTCCCGCGCAAAACGATATAATTTACAAAGCTTACCCTTCAATTCGCTGAGAACATTAAGATCGAACACTAGTAAACTGGTATTTTCTACGCTAATCCTCTTAACTTTTTATATTGCGAGTAAGACGTCAACACGAAGAGTGAAAATCAGCTTATATTCCGTAAACCAAAGACCAGATTCCACAGATTCCATGATATAAAACAAAAGATAACGTAAACAACTATCCACGCGTCCTGGATTCCCATAGGTGCATTTGCCTGTTTGATCTAAAATGATATCATGAATAATAGACAAGAAATATTATTTTCCTCTACAAGTGCACTAGTGCACGCCAATTGGTTAATCTCTCCCACTAATCACTAGAGAGAGATCGCTATTTTTATTTTAAATTGAAAAGTTTACAATGGAAAGAGGCATTGAAGGAAAATGCGTGTGAGAGAATGATAGAAGAAAAAGTAGATACATTAAGTGAGTTCATATAGGCATATATAAATTAAGGTATATAATGGTAAAATATTATTGTATTATGGGCGGGTGTGTGGGGAAAAGTGCACAACTTCTGCCGGAGAAGTTGCCAAGCTGAATGAGGCTCTGGGATTGGGATTGAGGTATAAAGGGTGGTGAATATGTGGGAGAATATTATATGATATATAGAAATAATATTTTAAAAGGAGAGATGATTGATGTAGTGATAGTGATAGGGTAATAATGTCGTTGATATGTGTGATGATGAGTGTGTGTGTAGGGGTGCGAAAATGTATCAGAGAAATTCCCTTCAACTCGATAATATAAATCGCTGATAAAATTAACAACCAAAGACGGACTAAAGTCGGTTGTGAGGCTAGAGTATTGGCGTTCAAATCCAACGGTACCGCGTTCAAAACTCAAAAGTCCCAAAACTTTTAGGAAGAACGCCCGAGAAAGAAAACGGAAGAAAACGGCTTGAAGGACTAACTCAACATGAAGAAATGAAGACCCCAATATAAATGGAAGAAAACTTAAGATGCATCAAGGAATGAAAACGAAAATTAAGGACCAACCCAGCCAAGAACTACAGGAAGTCAAGAAAAAGAGAAGAGAAATGTTCGAAGGGCCAACTTAAAGAAATAAGGAACTCAGTCAAGAGGAAGAAAAATTCGAGAAGTACATACCTGCAACGAGTAAAGCAAGAATACTATAGATAAATAAATAAATGAGGATAATAAGAATATTCCCGCCTCCCATAACTGGTGACCCTGGAGTGACGGCCGAACAATCTTCTTATCTATGTTACAACTGCACCTACTCTCCTACTAGATATTTAAGAAAAGGTGCTGCTGGGAACTTCAGGAACCGAGGGAAGGAGAATCGAATTACTAATTGATTAGAGACAAGACTTCGCTCGCTCTCCTCAATTCCACTAAATTAGGTCCAACATATCGCAGACCTGGAGGCCGTAGGAGGAAGAGCTACTACTCTCCGATTAAGAAATCCAAAACTAGTCTCTCCCCAATCCTCAAATTCGCTCCGCTTTCTAGAAAGGGACGTGTGTAGGGGTGCGAAAATGTATCAGATAAATTCCTTCGAACTCGATAATATAAAGGGCCAATAAAATTACCAACCAAAGATGGACTAAAGCCGATCGTGAGGCTAGAGTATTGGCATTCAAATACAACGATACCGCGTTCGAAACTCAACAGTCCAAAAACTTTTATGAAGATCGCCCGAGAAAGAAAACGCTTGAAGGACTAACTCATCAAGAAGCTCAAAGGAATCAGCCACCAAGATAAATGGATCAAAATGAAGATGAATCAAAAAAGAAAACGAAGATTAACGACCAACCCAGCCAAAGAAAATGAAGACAAATGTATCACCACCACAAGAAAAAGAAAATTCGAGGAAGCTGCATCGACATAATCGAATGAAAAAGCAAGAAGAAGAAAAATTCGAGGAGTACATACCTGCATCGAGCAAACCAAATGAAAAGCAAGAATAATATTGATAAATAAACTAAATGGGGCTAAAAAGGATATGCTCCCCCCCATCCGTGTACCAGGTTGCCTACAATGGCTTTATGTTGCTTTATTTTACTTTTATTTATCTCTTATCAGCATAAAAGCTTTTGTTTTATTGGTTTCATAAATAGTTATTTGTGCATTGTCTTTTTTCCAGGGAAGCGTTAGAGCCTTTGTTTTCTTTTTTCGCTTAAAGTTTACTTCTTTTCGGTAGTTTATGATAGTTTTGTGTACTCTCGAGTGCTGTATTTTATTTATTACATTTACGTGAATTTTATTTGTGTCTTTATATACACTTTTAAAAAAAATTATTATTATTTTTTTATTTCATTATGCATACGCACATAAAGAAATATATAGATATACAAATGTATACCTATATTTTATTTTACTACTATTAAGTTACTAAGTTATTTTCTTAAAAGCTATTTATTCATTTAGGGTTGTTCTCAGGTAGTCTAGTTATACATATAGTGGTTCGATTTCATCCTGTATATTTTTCAGACTACTTTTAGAACTTTGCCTAAAGTGTAGTCCCCTGTATTTTCTTTAGGTGGGTATAACTTTATTTATTGTTTTATTTGGGAGTTCCTCCTCTAATTTGCGACATATTTTCTTGGCACGTTCATGTAGGAATTGATTAATTGGTTTGGACTTTGTTCTTTGATGTAATTCTATTGTACTACTTGTAACTTTAACATTGGCGTTCTGGATAAAGTGTAAATCGGGATGACGGGGTACGTTAAAATGGGACGAACTAGAGCAAGGTATAGTTTTTTTGTATTTTTTCAGAGAGGTTTTTGAATATTTTTAGAGAGGAAAGGGTCCATTTTGCTTGTGTACCTTTTTGGTTCACCTGCATATTGCACCCGTTTTGGGAGAATTTTAGGCCGAGTACCTTACCCCTTCACTGTAGGGGTAGTTGACGTTGGTGGTGACTCAGGACGTCTTCCTTCTGTTCATTCGTATCATTCGAAATTTTGTATTATTTGTTTATATTTTGTGTGCCCTCTCCAATTTATGTATGTTTATAATCTCTCTGGCAGTGCCGTGTGCGATTTCTCTTGGGTTTTGTCTATCACTGGCGATGATCTGCGTGACATCATCAGACAGTTGGATATACATCGTGCTTTTCTCTAAGGGTTGAGGGAAGTCTCTGGAGCACACTGTTTACAACGTAGGGCTGAGTCACCTACCTTGCTCGACCCCTGTTTTTAGATTGAAAGCACTGCAGGTATAGTTGTTAATGGTGATTTTCGCCTTCCTGTCTTCCAGATAGTTACACAAGATTCTGCTTAGGTTTTTCTCGAGAAGGAGCTGGACAATTTTGTGCTTTAAGGCCTGGTACCCATACCTTGTCGAAGGCTTTGGCGGCATTGCGGAGTGTCAAAACCACTCTGTCGCCTCTTACTATATCGACTGCGATAACCTCGGTAATGAGTGAGAGTGCTTTCTCTGTGCCTCGTTTTTTCCTGAATGCGTGTTGTTGTTCATTCTGCATATCTTTTTCTTCTAGGAAAGTATTTAGTCTCTCATTGAATAGTTTCTCCATTAGTTTGCCGATAATTCCAACAATGAGATCGGTCTATAACTCGATGCGACCCTTGGGTTTTCCGGGTTTGGGAAGGAATATCATCCTCACCGTCTTCAAGGCTGGTGGAAAATGCCCAATGTTTAGGCATATATTGAAGATTTTGAAGAGTGCTTGATGGATATTGGTGGCTGCGTTTTGATCGCGGGATTCGTCCACTCTTAGGGAGTTTGAGATTCATGCTCCCTATCTTGTAATTCATCTATTATGCGCTGTTCATAGGCCATATCATAGTTTTGGTTCTCCCCTGAGTTAATAAAGAAGATCCTAGACCAATGCTCTTTAAACCTTTTTCGATTTCTCTGTTTTCATACATTGTGATTGAGCCTTCTTTCTTGGTACATTTTGTTTTTAGGTATGGAACCTTTAAGTTTTTTAGACTGGTTCCAGAACCTTCTTCGATCTCTTTAAATATCCATGTTTCTCATGATATTGTCCAATTTTGTGTTGACATTTATTCTGATTAGATTGTTCACATAATTTCTGAGGTCTCTTAATTGTACATACCTTTCTCTACTGCTACCATCTCGACGGATTTTTTCAAACGTGTTATAAACTTCCTCCATTTTAGTTTGGATTTCATCGGTCCATTGGCGAGCAGGGATTGCTCTGTGGTTAGTTTTGGGGACCGATCGCCTGTTAGCTTTTATGATGAGGTTTGTAATGTTATTTAGGTGCGTGTTGATTTCTTCTAGGGGACTTTCTGCAAGAGAAGTTATACTGTAATTTTCTAAATTTTTCTTATACTCGGTCTAGTTGGTCTTTGATAATGCCTTCCTTTGGGGAATTTTAATTTGGATAGGTGAGGTGGAAATCTTTGTAATGAGTACAATGTAATCAGAAAGTATTGTGGAGCATGGAGAGGTGTGGATGTTGAAAGCGAAGTTGGGGTTAGTCACTATTGTCTGAAGTGGTTGAAGACCAGTCTGTTACAAATGTGGGAGAATCAGGGCACTCTCTTTGCACCATTTGCCGCTTCATGAGTAGTTATAGGGTTTTTTCATTTTCATTGAAGGCGGTTGTGTATCCAGCGGAGGTGCATCTTGCATTAAGATCTCCTAAGAGGATCACTGAGGATGGTCGGCAGAAGATCCTAATGAAGACCATGGTCGGGAGAAACGAGCGCCGGGCAAGCTGTTGTTTATCTCCGACTGCCACCAGATCCCCTGTTGTCATTTTTAGCTTAATAGCTATATATGACGCTTCCAGATCTCTAATTTCGGTGTAAGAAATTCCCTTTTTTATTCCCATGGCTGTTCAATCACTGCGTGTATGAGTATCACTTGCGGCTAAAACTGTGAAATTTAGGATTTTAATGTGTTCCGTTTGTAATTTCATACCATGTTCGTTTATGATCACTATATCTGGATGAATTTGCCTAATTATGTTGCAATATATGATTGTTTATCCCTCCATCCATCGACATTTAGAGTAAAGATTTTTAGATTTGGGGGGGTATTGTACGTTTGGATGCATTTAATCGTTTGGTGGGTCTTCCGTTTTTGGTCTTTTCAGAGTTCACGGGTGATTTAATAAGTCCTGGACTTTTTTTCTTCAACTGGTCAGTAGTGAGATTAAAGCATGAATTCGCCGAAATGTCTATTAGTCCTTGTTAAAGGGCATTATTAATCTCGGTTTTATCACATTCGGAAGCGTAATCCCATTTAAATTTCCCTTTGACCAGACCTTCAACAATTTCTTTCTGTTATTAACTAAAGGGAGTGGTGAGTAGAATGAGGCTCACTGTCCTGCAGTACTCCTCATATAGGCTCATGGCCTATGCCCCATAGGACATCACTCCAGTGTTCTTGAAAATGCGGGAGAGTCCGTCAGCGTAATTGTTAGCACTCTTAATATAACGTATATTAATGGTGGAGGACACAAAGATTTTGGAAAATTCGATCAATGACAAAATAGATCAATTTTTAAGTAAACACTTGGGGCTTTTGTAGTTTGAAAGCCTCCGATAGCTCCATCCTAAGAATTTTTTCAATAATAAATCAGAAAGTTTTGAAGGTGAACATAAAGAATTTCGTTATACTTTGCCAGTGTATTGATGAATTTAAACATAAGTTTTTAAATTAATTGATTGAAGAACAAATGAGCTATAAACCAAAGATTACAAACATGAAGGTACAAAAGTATTGGAACATATCAGGAAAATATTCATAAAACTTGTATTTTTGAAATTATTTTGCTCAATTTATCTAAGAATTACGTTAAAAAAATATAGAATTGGAAATCAATGAGAAATAGCAAGTTTTTGATTACACCTGGTAAACATACGTACCGATGCCATAAGTATTTCCACTTTCATTATGGCGGACAGAAAAGAGCTATCAAGTGATAATATATATCGAATTATTCAGAAACATATGTCTAAACTATCGATTAGAAACGTTGCTCAAGAACTCACTGTGCCAAAATTCAATCGTAGAAGATCCAAGCTTAACTGGAGAGCAGTTAATTACAGGTGAGCAAGATTACAGTTATCAGAATATTAAGATCTTCTGGGCGTAAGGAATACGGATCTCGTAAGATCGCATATTTGAAGCCTGCACATCTAAAATATCGACTACAACTTGCCAAGTAAAATATTGCGCTCACCCTGAATTTCGTAAAAGCGGAACCCTCAATCTTCTCAAAATACCGTCCCGACTATTAAACACGGAGGAGTTATGATGTTATGGGTCTCTTTCAGTTCATCTGGCGTAGGTATCTTTCAGTGAATCAATGGCAAGATGAAAAAAGAGGATTATGTGGAAATCTTGAGCAAATAAGCTAAAATATTACCATTGATCTAGGACTTGTGCGTCGTTAGAGCTTCAAGCATGGCAACGATACTAAATACGCTTCAATATTGGTACATTATTGTTTGGAAACTAATCATATTAAGTTTATTAAGTGGCTATCTCTTCCACTAGATCTTAATCCAGTTAAAAACCTTTAGCATGAGCTAAAGGCCAAGGTCTACAACCATAAAACAAGAAATCTTCAAGAATTGGAGCTCTATCTTTAAGAATAATGGGAGAAAATCCTAGCAAACTACTATCAAAATTTAATTAAAGGGTATAATAGGAAATAAAAGCAAATAATTCAACAAAAACTGTAAAGGGTAGGTCCTCGTATTCCTATGACTTCCCTTTCTTATCATAGTTTACGGTGTTAACCGCAGGTCGACCCGCTTCGAGGCTACCATTCTTGGCCTAAACTTCTGTATCTTACCAGCAGTTCGTGCCGGCGTCCATCCCGTCATCGAAGGGAAAGACAACTTCGTCCACCGCTCAGAGCACCTCACAGAATTCCTCCTTCACCCTGACGTGTCATGGCTCAGGTGAGGTTGGCCACATTAGGCCGCAGTACCAAAGAAACCCCTGTACTTCAGGGATGGCTAGTCTTCGTCGAAATCCTTTAAGGTGGGATTCTGCCTTTTCGACCGAAGTGTCCCTCATTTCCAGGCTTCTGGTACTATTAACGGGGCCTGAGTTTCGACCATTATCAGGGACATTGGTTGTTCTTGCCTAGGTGTCTCTGAGGATGTCTTGCCAGACACTGACGTCACCGCCGGCAAGAAAGTCTTCGTGTCCGACTACTTAGGACAAGTTGACTCATTTCCACTCATTTCCTGCTACCTTCGTTTCCCTTACTTTGAAGGATGGACGGACGTCATTAGAGTACCAATTAAATTGACAAGTGTGCTGGTTGAAAACATTCCGGGAGTTAGAGACCTTGATGCTTCTAAATCTTTACCTTTCCCAGCTCCACATCTGTCATCTGCAACTCTCACTCCACTGAGAACTTCTTTCATTATCACTGGAACTCCCTCAGCACCTAAACTGAACCATGTTCGTGCTGTCCAGACCAGGGCAGGAAAAATGAAACAAATTCACCCATTATCTCCGCCTGCTCTCCAGCCCCTTTATGTGATGCATGACAACTTCTGTCTCCTGAAAACTTCCTGTGAAACCCTCTCTGCTGTTCGAGCTAAGGCCGCCTCATGATTGATCGAGTGAGTTAGAAATGGGGCTAGTTACCAGTTCCTCAAGGTTGACGGCCTCCTTTATCGGAAATACTTAATGTCTGACCATCCTCATAAGGTGAGCAAGTTGATCTGGGTTGCTCCCCGTGAGTGTCACCCGTTCATCCTTTCAGTTGCTCATGAGAGCCCGTTGAGTGGCCATTTTTCCCATAGGAAGACCGAATCGAAGGTCACAGATCAATCCTATTGGCCTGGAATGGGGTCTGAAATTCGTGCTTTCTGCCGTTGCTGTGATAAGAGCCAACGCTTCTCGACCAAAGGACATGTGCGATCAGTGCCTTTTCAGCCATTGCCCATCGTGACTGAGCCTCTTGCCTGAATCGCTATTGATTTAGTGGGACCTCTTTCTCCCCCATCTTCTGATGGTCACAGGTTCCTCTTTCCCCTAATTGATTTTTCCACAGGGCTTCCAGGCTGTGCCCTTGAAGGATATTGATTCCGTGTCCGTCGCCGAAGACTTAGTCGCCATCTTTCTTCGAGTGGGAAGCCCTCGGGGAAATTCTCTCCGACCGTGGGACTCAATTTACATCCAACCTTATGAATGAACTTCACAAGCTACTGGGTGTCAAACGGAACTTAACCACACCTTTCCATCCCAGGGGAAACGGAAGAATTGAGAGACTTCATGCCTCGTGGAAGGCTATTCTCTGTAAGTTGTGATCGGAGAAGCCTCGTGAGTGCCACAGGTACCTCATTACAACCCTATTTGCCCTCAGGGAACTTCCAATTAATCGAACTGGGTTTTCGGCCTTTGAGGTTTTATATTGCTGCTCAGGCCGTGGCCCACTATCCGTTCTCAGAGATATGTGGGAAGATCGAACCCTCCAGGACTACGACCGGACAAGCTTTCAGTACGTCATCGAGCTGCAGTAAAAGTTGGCCGAATGTTCTAAAATTTCTGCCCAACATGCTGAAGTCAGCAGCTCCCGGGAAAAGACCTATTTCTACCTTAAGTCACCGACCCGGCAATTCAAACTGGCCGATGAAATTCTGGTGCTCCTGTCCAGTGACACCAGTAAACTTCTCGTAGCCTGGAATGGCTGGTATAAGGTATTTGAGAGGCGGGGGTAAGGTAGTTTATCTCATCGAGGTTCTTCGGGGAACCCATCTCTATCATGCTAACCTTTTGAAGAAGTATCATCGCAGGGCCAGGGTGCAGCAAGTGAAAGTTCTTGACAAAACTTCCACCCTGGATGAACTTATATCTCCTGGGGGAAAGGACTAAGCATCGTTGAGGAAGGAGACTTGGACAACTTCCTTTTACTTTTGACATCCGATGGTAGTATTGATTTTCTTTCGTCTGAACACCCCGAGTTTGGAACACTGCAACAGGATCAGCTATCCCAACTCTAGGAACTCATGGGTGGGTACCGGGTTGTTCTCTCTAATTAACCCGGTTGTACCTCTACCCTCTCCCATCACATTAATTTGACGACCATGGATCGTATACAGGCATAAAGGTATACAGTACCGATTCACTTTAGGCCTGCCTGTGAGAAGGAGGTAAAGACCCTCTTCCAGCAAGAGAACATCCAGCGCTCTTCCTCCTCTCCCTCTTCTCCTATTGTCATTGTGAGAAAATCCGATGGTTACCTTAGGATGGCCATCAACTTTCGTCAGCTTAATTCTGTTACAGTGTTCGGCGCCGAACCTACCTGAAGCATGGAAGAAGATCTCCATAAGTTTTCTGGTGCGGAAAACTTCAGCAAACTTGATCTGTGTAAGGGTTACTATCAACTTTCTCTGTCTTAAAATGTTAAGCCGTTAACCGCTTTTTTCATCCATCTAGGCCTCATGGAGTTCTGTCGAATGCCTTTCAGATTAGTTACAGCTTGTGCGAACTACATTCGACTGATGCAGCTTGTGCTGGCTAGGAGGAACACGTCGAAGCCCTTACTCGCGTGTTCGAACGTCTGATCCTCCTAACTGTCAAATACTCCAAATGTCGATTTGGAACAAGCTCCATTCAGTACCTGGGTATCGTGCTTGAAGGAAAATCACTTAGACCTCAGCATGATAAGGTCGAAGTTATAAATAACATACCTCTTCCCCCTATTGAGAAGTTATTAAGGTCATTCCTAGGTTTGGTCTTTTTCTATAAATCTTTTATCCCTAGAGCCTCAGACTTCACCGGCCCACTATCAAACCTTCTAAGGAAGTCCATCCCGGAACCTTTACCTTGGAGCGAAGATCTCTTGGAACGCGTCGGCCATCTGAAATCTTGCATTTCTTCAGAACCGGTTTTAAGGCAGCCGAATCCCCAGGTGATCTTCGTCCTGAAGATCGATGCCGCTCTTCATGGACTGGGAGCAGTATTTCTACAGTACTAAGACGAATGTCCTCATCCTGTTGCCTACGCTAGCAGGAAGCTGCTTGACCTGGAAAAGATGTATTCAAACATCGAGAGAGAGAGAGAGTGTCTGGCCACAGTATTTGCCATTAACAAGTTTGACTTCTTCGAGATAAAGCGTTTGTTTTGGAGATCGAACACAAGCCTCTCCTCTATCTGTCAACATTCATGGGCAAGAATGACAAACTACTTCGGTGAGCTCTAGCCCTACAGGTCTATAAGTTTAGGGTTGTCCACATCGCTGGAAAGGACAACCTAGGGGGACTTTTAAGTAGGTCCCTTATGCAATTATTGTATATATTTTCCCTTGTATATACTTTATCCCTCCTTTTTTTGTTTTTTATATACTCTACAGTAGGTTCTGGTCTTGGGGTTGGTGTAAAGGGTAGGCCCTAGTATTCACATGGCTTCCCTTTTTCATCATACTTTACGGTGTTTACCGCACGCAGGTCGATTCGCTTCGAGGTTACCATTTTTGGCTAAAATTTCTGTAACTTACCAGCCTAATTTGTGTAAGGGAAGCGACTCATTCACGACCCCCCCCCCCTTGTGCCCACTTCCCTTTTCTCTCTTCGGACTGAAGGATATAAATAGAGCCGTAAGGCCTTTTAGTTTATTCTGTTGCGAGGATTCTGCCTTGATTGTTCCGCTAAATCGTTTTACATCACTTAACTTTGATGTTGTCCATTTTGGGAGACTCGTACTGGATTCTTTCGTGCAGCGAGGATTTTTTGCCGTCGATTCTTTTCAGCGTTGTTGCTGCCCCTGTATCAACTGCATCGAATTGTGTTCTTCCAGTTACGTTTACAAGTGTTTTCCTTTGGGAAGCCTTTCACACTGGTCACGTGAAAGCTCTCACTATTCACCACGCCATCTCCTCTTTGGGGAATTCTGTCATATCGAATTCCTTCTCTCGGATCATTGGGCCTTCAAGTCATCGTTTCACGTGGTCTAGGTGCCTTTCGCTTCGATATTGCTCGCTGTGGGTTTCTCGTTGCTGAAGACCGTTATCGCATTCACCCCTGTGGACTTGGGTCAAATTCGCCGAGCATCTTTCGCCTGGGTTTCCGACTTGAGTTATTGCTTCACTGCTCTGGTATTAGGTATTTTGGAGTATTTCCTTCTTTTTACGTCCCAATTAAATTAATTGAGTTTTATTCATATAACTTTGAGTCTTCAGGTAAGGGACGTAAGAAAGTGAGGTTATTCAAGGAACACCTGTCACTAGAGTAGCGTATTCTATTTTATCTTCAACGCCGCGTGTCATTTAGGCTTTTAGCAAATTATTCTTTTACCCAATTTTGTATGTGTGAATATCAATTTTGGTTATAACAATTTCTGGTCGTTAGATGGTGATAAGCATTTGTGACCTTATTATTTGATGCACCCCCATATAATTTGTTGGCAGTCGATTTATTTCATTTTGATTTTGATGTAAATAATACTGTTGATACTTTTATGTGTGTATTCATTTAACCCCTTGCGTATACCTCTTAATTTAGCACCGTCCTGATAAATTCTGGCAAATTTCTGGTAGGCCTTTAGATCCCTGGTCCTCTATAAATTTCTTATATGTGTGTCTTATTTGAGCCGTGTGACCTGGGTTCCGTGATAGCCTTTACAAGGCCACACAACTAAATACTAGAATGTTCGCCCCAAGACATTCGTAACTGCATGTTCATCATTTTTCTGATTATTTGTTTATAGTTCATTTGTTTTTCGATGAATTAACGTAAAAATTTATGTATAAATTCATCTATACATTACCAACCGCATATTGAAATTTTATCACCCATCCATTAATACTTTCATATTTTTGAATGAAAAAACACTAAGGATAGAGCTGTCCCAAGGCTTTCGAACAATATCGTATGTATTAAAATAGAAGACCAACGTCATAAGTGAGCTAAGCGTAGCATAAGTGCTACTACTGTTACTGCTTCGCCATACGAATCCTTAATGTAGACGTTGAATAACAGGTTTACCCAAACTCTGTGTAAGTTTATCCAAGCCCGTACACGATAAATTCCTATCGTGAGTCAATTGTGTAAAACTGCGACTGGCTTCTTCAAAGCATTGTGAAGCGTATCTCCTGGAGAAGAAAGTGAAAATCCTTTCCATTAAGGCTGCGGATCCTCTCTCATTGTGTGAGGCTAGTGACGACTTGGTCCTGGCGTGCCCAGGGTTGACTGGGACATGATATTTACTAGGTTTTAAAAAGGCAGCTTCTGCTCTTGGCCTTTCCAAGCATATGAGCACGGCCGTTTCTGGGGCTATTAGAAAACCTTTTCTTTGTTCTACTCCACCCACCCTCGTCTTCTCTTATGGTAGAGTTTGTGGCACAATGCTTTCACACCGGCATTGGATAAAAAAGTGGGTACATAGCCAATCTACTCGTCATGACCGTCTTTATGTATGTTGAAACAGCCGTGCTGATCCACCAAGTGGTTGTCACAGAGGCAACCACACTGAAAGTGGTCAAGAGGGCGTCTTCCTTGAGTCCTTAAGCGGCCCCCCAGGCGGGACTGGGTGGATTTGAGTCTGTAGATCTTGCAAATGATGGATCCCTGCAACCTTACCCGAGAAGTCCTCGAATGCAAAGTGCCTTCAGGAAGTTGTTCGGCCAACATAACCTGAAGCGCCTTGTTCGTAAAACAACATCAGGAGTTTTGCCCCCAGGAAGCATATAACCATTCCGCAAAGGTCTCCTTTTTGAAGAGTATCCCTGCATCTCTTTAGAGCTGGGCTTAGAAGACATATTCAGTCACTTTAATTGCCCCCAAGTCGTAGCAAGTGGAAGGAGTTGCGGAGGCTAATTTCCTACCCATCCCGGTTAGCTATTTTTTATTAGGGGGGTTCATGCTGAGCGCATGCTTTCTACCAACTCTCAAGGAATGGGAAGCGAGCATCAGGATGCACGTTTACGCACGGCATGATGTTTGCTTTCTTTCAGGAGGTAGTAGAGCAGCAACACCTGGATAGGATGAATTCTGCGATTGCGTGCATTCCAGTGTCTGCCAACTTCGACAGGGAGGAATTCAGATCCGTCTTGGCATGGTTGCCGAGGTCCTTAAACAATGATTGGATTTGAATGGTAGAAAACCCATCTAGGGAGACTATTCGAGCAATCCCAGAGGGAGGCATGTGCTTGCCGACTAGATCGATGAGCTGGAGATACGAGTAAGTGTGTTGAATGTGAATAAGTTTACGCATCACGGTCCAAAACCGCTTGATTTTCCCGTTTGATCTAGCCCTGTTTAGTCCTGGTCCACAGTACATATAATTCGGGATCGAACTATTTGGATGACCTCTAGTGTAATGATTAATTTCCAATTTAATTATCATTTTGGGGGTCGGGTGTTACCTTGAGACCTCCCCGCTGGTGCTTGAAGCGTAGTCGATCTTCCGAATTTCAGGAAACTCTTTTTTAATGTTACAGTCTTGGCAATCTTCGCACTCATTATTTCTTTCGGTACCGTGACGAGTGAGGCAGCTACCGATTCTCTTCTACTCACTACGAGTTTCTACACACAGGTTGAGGACTTTGTGAAATTCTGCAGTAGGCCGGCCTCCTACATTTTATTTAACTCTTTTTGATGTTGATCCCAATATCAACGGAAGGTAGTCCTCCGGCCGCGCCCAAGGCCGGAGCTTGGTTCATTCTTCTTGATTTTGCTTTGTTGTCTTGTTTTTGTTCGTTTGGTGTTTTTTACTTACATTTATTATAATTTAGCTTACTATTAGGTTTGAGATTAAATACGGTGATTTATGCCTTTGTAAGTAGGCGCCATATAGGCACTAGAAATATTATATGTCGCTGCCACATCCTAAAGTGTTATCAAACAAATTTACACTAGTAAAGAGTAGACAAAACTATTTATTAGGTTTCGCATTTTCCTCTTCCAATTGAATTACACGCTAAAATTCGATATTTGACTAACTCGAAAATTGAAATATTTGTTTAACTTCTTAAAAGAGGGTTTTTTAAATAAATTTAACGCCCTTTTCGACCCTTTGTCGGATCTAAATAGTAGCGGAGAAGAGAATAACAGATTTAAAATTGTTTCCTCAAACGCCTTGTGAGGAAGTACTAGTTTGTCTAGGTCACTCGGGTCTAAGTTCTTCAATGATGAACACACTCTCTCTGCCCCATCTAAAACATCATTGTTATGTTTCCCCGAAGAAATATATTACCCAAAAATTTGATATCTATTTTAAATTGCTCAGAACACGTTGTAGATTCATATGTATGCAAGTGAACGTATTTACTCCGTGGTTTCAATTACTATGAGAGAAATTCAATACAAATTGTGAGTTCACTTTACAAATCCTGAGATTTGCCTTCTATGAATTTGAGGATTGGGAATGATATTAAGTTGTGTGATCTTTCATCGTCGAGAGGAAGAGAAGTATCAAATTAATTAAGTCCGAAATAACCATTTCCGTTTTCAGATTTCAGGTTCAAAATGAAGAAAAATAATTGAAATTAAACTGATTTCAATTCATCCTTCCATACTTGTAACTTCCTTTCCCATTAAAGCACATTAAATTTTCTTGGATACTCACTAGAAAATAATAGTAAATGAATTTTAAGGGCATTCCACCGGCCTATTAGCAATCACTAGAATTGTTTTAATTAAGTATAAGCTACCTGCTCAGACATCATCTGTGAATATTTTGTTATGGCACCAATAAGAAAATAAATTATTGTAAAATTCCTTTTTATAAATAGTCCTTGTGCAGACCAATAGGTGTGTGACCTAAAATTTGAAGTCACTAAAATAATTGAATTTCACCACAATTGAAAAAGAACGATGGGAAAACTACATCCAACTATGTAAGGAAATCCTATGAGAAAATAATGTATTCAAATAAATAGAAATCTTAAGCGTATGACGATAGCAAGTTATAAGGAGAAACAGTTGTAAAAGTAGTCATTAGTTTGCATTGCGAAATCCTCATTCGGAACCATCATGATGAAACCTTTGTTTCCGATTATATAAATGAATCAGAAAGGCTGCAAGAGGAGTTAATTTGAATCACAACCCTATATCACTCGATTTCGGAGCAAAATATGTGAGACATGGTAAAAGTATGATATATAATGAATGTAAATTAAATATCTGACCATAAATCTCCCTCTCTATCTCCTAATTTATCTAAAACTATTGAAATTGAACAAAAAAGTTTCCTTTGTAATATTTTGCCATATCGTTATTACACTTGACGCAGTGAACAATATAATTGTGCACCGTATAAAATACACAAACATAAATCAAACTCGAGATTCCAAAAATCGAAATAAATTCTTTTGGAAATGATGGATGGATGGTTATAATACGAATATTGAAAAAACTAGGTTCTCCTTATAGTTTAGCCAGTTAGAGAAAAGTTGCATCATATCACTGAAGTATTTTTTTTAATATAAATATATGAAACACCATCAAATATAATTGGCAAATTAGATACCCACTTATGAATCTATTTTAAACTAGCAACAATGGCTCATGTGTTAGCGGGACATTTACACCGAAAAAAGGCAACTCTTTCAATTAAAATGAAAGTAAATTAGTATCAATTTAATATGTTTAGAAACAATATTCGTTGGTTAATTTTGCTCTTAATAACGGATAAACGTAATTATTCAAATGACATTATTGTCAAATGGGAGAATATCTTGATAAGTTAAAATTACATTTAGTGACCGCCTTATAATATAAACAAGATTTATTTACGCAAAATATTTTTACTTAAACATATTATTCTAGACTATTTTATTAAAATTGACTTATAATTTCTTATAGCTACACGTTAGTAGTAAGTAATACTAGCTAAGATTTTAAATACCTTATTTTCGTTGAAATGGTTTTTCCATCAAAATATATCCGAAACTCTTTTTCTTCCTCAGACTGCTAAAATAAAGAAAAACTGCTGTCAATCATGGGAAACTTTAGCAATGGAACCTTTATTTCTTATAAATAAGTACTCTTTTCAAGATATTCCCTCCACGAGGCAGTCACGAAGCCAGAAGGGACCGGGATCGAAAATAATATATTTTCTTCTAAATTAGGAGCGAGGAGAGGCACTTAGACTAAATGGAAAGATAACAGAGATATATGTTTCCATTGCTGTCCTCACCTTAGTATAGATAGGTTAGTTTAACATAGCTCAGAGCGAATCAATACAAATATACGTTGCACCTTCCTCTTAATTTTATGGCCCATTCATATATATTTTAATTTGCTATTATGTCTTCGATGTACTTTTAGGAATGTGTACATGAGTTTGAACATGAAAAATAGTGTCCTTCATATTTTCTGAATTCATAGGAAAGATGGTGATAGCAGTCATTACTATAATAAAGTAATAGACAAAAAGTTCTGAGCAGAGAGAGAAAAGGTAGAAGTGTCAAAAAAACCCATAATTAAATTAGATTTCCATTGCTTGGTTGAAAATTTTCCAGAAATGTAAGAATAATAATAGAAAAGGAAATAAAATTAAGTATTTGAACCCTTTTCATTTAATATAAGAAAATATCAGCAAGATCTTAATATCAAAGTGTGAGTGGAGAAGGTAAAATATTACGAAGTAAAAAAATCACTAGGATTAATGAAGACGATGTATCAATCCATAATGTTAACGTAAAATATTTGCGTAACTTCAAAAATTAGGGCTCTCTATTAGTTTCTGTATTAAAATTAAATATTGAGAAATAAATATTACAAAATTAATAAAAGAGTAATGATTTAAAGCAATCTTAAAATTGATTAGAGATAAATCTTACTTAAATTATTTTAAATTTATTCTTACTATCATTATAATGGGTGGCCCAAAAGTTACTTCACATTCTAAAAAATTAATAACAGAAAAACGAATTTAGTTATAAAAGTGATTGATATATAAATTGAAAGAGGAGGTCTTGGATTTTTATTATTTAAATACAATATCCTTCCAATTTTCTGCATTATTGTTAAAACAAAGGCGGATTATTTGCACCATATTTTCCAGACATTTTCTAAAACATCTGGAATGATTTTGTCGATTTCTTGAATGATGTTTTGTTTAAATTCTTGAAGATTTATTAGGTTTATTTACGTATACCTTTTCTTTAAGGTATTCCCAAAGGAAAAAATCTGGAGGGGTAAAATCAGGTAATCGTGCTGGCCAAGAAACGTCACCTTAACCTAAAATTAACCGACCAGGGAAGGCGGCTCTTATTGTTGCCATGGTTTCTCTCGCTGTGTGTGGTGTGGCCCCATCTTGTCCAAACCACATATCGTGCATATCCAAATCTTCTAGTTCTGGCAATAAATAATCTTGTATAATTTCTCTGTAAGTGTCCCCTGTTACTGTAACTGTCAGCATCCTCGAAGTAGGGACCAATGATTCTGGAACTACATAGTTATGCCGCACCAGACCGTAACTTTCTGTGCATGAAGAGGCTGATCTTGAATTATGATGGGTTTTTTAGCACCCCAGAATTTGCAATTTTGGTTTGGGCTTCACCGGACATGATTAGGTGCGAGGTAAAAGTCGAATCATTTGTTAGTCCCAAAAATGCGCGTGCAAAGTTTATTCTTTTTTGATGGTCTGCAATATATAATTGTTGTTATTTGAATTTTGTATGGATGAAGTTTCAATTCTTTTATAAGAATGCGTTGCAATGATGCTTGAGAAATTTCTAGTTTACTGGAACGTATCTTAGTTGCCGTTTGTAGGCTGTTTTTGAACACTGGTTAACACACGCTGAATGACACCTGCATTTCACACAGATCTCGGTCTACCAGAGCGTTCTTTACCACCTGTAGACCCGGATTCTCTGAACCTTGATATCATGGCAAGAATGCAATGCCTCAAGGGACTGTTTTGTTGATCAAATGGTGTTCTAAAGTCCCTCTGCACAGTAACAATTGATCCATTATGTTTTAAATAAGTAGTCACAATTCTTGCTCGCTGTTCTTCGCTGTATCTTGCCATTCTTGGTTAATAATTATTCGGGTATTATTGTGTATTATATACTTTATATACGAATTATAGATAAACAAAAAAATATCAAGTAACTTTTTTGCCAAAATAAAACCACAAGATCTCTTCTTCCATTTTATATATCACCTACTTTTATAACTTAATTAGTTTTTGTGTTATTAATTTTTTAAAATGTTAAGTAATCTTTGGGCCACCCGTTATATGAAGAAAGCTATTTTTTCTTGTCTACAAGTGTTTAGGATATTTTGATAGAAAACCTATCGTTATTTTTCAAATTATAATTTTAGATGCATTAAAAGATAGTGATTTGAAAGAACATAATAAGTTTTCGTTCTTCATCCTTAAATCTACTGTATGAGGCAAAAGGAAGCCAAGTTTAAAAATTCAGTGGAAACGTCAGTTGACTCTTAATTCCATACCGTCTTCAGTATTATTTCTCTTGAACAAGTATAATTTTTTTTTTGCAACTTCCTCTTCAGCAAACTTGATATTTTCTTTTTGAAATTAAAGATTTTATATATAAAATAATTTCGAATACCCTAAACTAAAATGGATCTAAAGTGTCTATCAACATTTCTCTATAGTAAATGGTTAAACGTACAAAGCTATAAACTAAAGTAAATAACACCTAACTTCTAATGAAATTATGATCTGTTTTTTATTTAGAAAAGCATAAAATTATCACTGATCCTCGCACGCAATGATTGAATAAATTGCTCCATATTACAATGGGATTTTTCCTATGCTGTAATTTTGCCGTCTTGAATAGAATGGAAGTTCAATATGTGCCAACATATGAAACTGATAATTGTAGTTGTTTCCTTTTATCCCCTCACTTACACTTTTAATTTATTGTCTTAGCTGTTTACATCAATTTCGACACTTGATATTTACAGCGTATGAGATAAATTAGTGTCTGCAATGATCTGCCTTATTAAAGGAGTTCTGATCGAAATTAATATAAATACATGTCGTAGACTTTTCTCAGCGAATAAAAGAAGAAAACTTCCGCACCTCACTAAAGTTCTGTAACAGAGAATATTAAAAATAAAAAAAACATACTAGTGTTAGCAGTTGTTCGAATTATATAAAGAAAAACACATACGTTCTGCTCGTAACAAGGAAGCCAACATTACTTAATGAACAGCTGAAGAGATGAAATTACCTCAATTAAGGAAGAAGAGGAAACCCAAGGCAAAACTCTAACAAAGACGGAAAGGAGATTTAATGCGGCGGTACGTTATGAGTTCATTCACTTCCGAAACAAAGTAATCTTCGGCTTGGAGGAGAGAAAAAGAGGGTGGATTTTAGTGTAACGTCCTCCCGGAGAGGCAGAATTAGTGTACGCGTTCTAATTACAACACTAAAGGAAGAGCTTTGTTTATCATCGTGAGAATACTTTTTCAAAATTCATCTGTGAAATTCGCTAAAATCTTAGTTTAGATCATTAGTTCATTAGCTTAGATCTTTGAAATTTTAGGTTGTGTGAAAGTTTTCTAGGATATCTTTTTGGTATACAATTTTTATGGACCATTTTGTTACCAAGTTACTCTATGCTAACATTTTTCTTTCCTTTTTTCCGAAGCTCAATTTTTCTCTGTCCTAAACTTTATATCTTATTAGGGAATCTAAAATATTAGCCACAGAGAATACAAAGAATATTCTGTGATAATCGAATAAATGGTATAGGAGAGTTACTCTTCAGAAATACCAGGAAAATATGAAGGCAATACAGGCACCCCAAAATTACAATTAAAAATCGGAAAGAATGGATGATAACTCTCTCACTGCACTGGTATTAGTCCCAACGCCTAGCTTGAAAGGCGCGAAACCAACGTATTAGGGCTGTTATCAAAAAGGGCAGTGGCTAAAGGGCATGGAAAAGGAGAGATCGATAAATAAGAACAAGGTTTCCGAAAAGATACAGGTGGTCTTTCTAAGCGATGTAAGCTCAGAGAACGCTCGTTAGTTTAGTTTAGAAAGTTAAATGAAACGTGGAAGCGACGAGAAGAGAAAAAAATTGAAGGACTGGATCCATTCTCCCGGGAATGATAAATTGTGTACTTACCTTGAAAGCTTCGAAATTGAGACCTTACCATTGAAACCACTGGGCCTTACTTTGAAGGGAAGGAAACGGACCGAGTCGTGAGTCTTGAAGAGGGAGGTCTGTACGAGGCGAGAAAGCACAATTGTGTTTTGGACAATCTCGAAAGCGGAAAAGGACTCAGGGTGCGGGGAAGGAAAAGCTTCAGTCCCCCGTGACCTAAGGAATTTTGGAGCAACAAGGTTAACACACATTTGCGTGTCTTATAGCCCGGCGAATGCATGGTCCATTTTTCTGACAGCCTTCCCACACACATAAAAAACTTTGAAATTGTCAAAGTTTTAGAAATTTAGAAGAGCATTGGAGAGTAATTGCTTTAAAGTATTTGAAACTAGAACGCGCGTTTGAAATGGTGTGCGCATTTTAAAGGGGGGGGCACGCGTTTGAAAGGGGGGCACGCGTTTCAAAGAGGGTGCGCGTTTCAAAGGTGAGCGCGCATTTGAAAGGGGGGCGCGCTTTTGAAAGGTGGTGGTTACCAAGAATCCCTTACTTCTGAGTATCGTAAGAGTTGAGTCAATCCCTGAATGTTTGCATTTCGCATGACATTCGCGCACTATTAGGAGGGTTAAATGATGGTTCTTTTCCAATACGACAATTAATGACGTCATAATCGTAATAGTTGGATTTAGAGATTCTACTCTGACTTCTAATCAAACCATGTTGATCTTCAAAAGAGTCCAAGTCTTTAATTAGGCCAAGAATTGGTGTTTTACTTTGATTATGGGCGTTTTCGAGAAATTGGTTTTCATTAGGGAGGGATTGAATTTGCGTGATAGAAATTCAATACAAGTGAGTGGCAAAATGAATATCAACTTCGGTTTTTTTTCTTTATTTGAAAATATATTTTATCACAAGGCTAGTAATTCTAAAAAGTTTATTTAAATCGGAGAAATTTTGATGGGGTAAGAGGTACACGAGCTCGGTTTGAATTGTTACATGGAAAGATATCAAATTTCTAGAAGACTCCTTAAGGAGTTTCAATTCATCCTTAGACACATATCCCGATCCAAGATCGAACAGAAACGACCATGAAGCCAAAGATTTAATTTGGAATTAAATTCCTTAAAGGAGAAGCCACGGATAATTAAGTCTGAGGGGTTGTCAAGAGTGGGAACGTAATTGAAGGAAACGTCAATTTGATATTTAGAGGTCATTTTTGTCTTGAACAATTTGATATCTTGTAGTCGATTTTTGACAAACACCGACTTTTGTCTTAATTTACTTATGTCATTGAGAATTCAGGACAATACAATCTGAGCGTCAACCAATATCTCAATAGATCTGAAAGAGTAAGATTAAAACTCAAGCAAGATGGAGAGGGATGTGAAGGCAAGAACGAAGCCCATTAATTCCGAGGAAGGGAGCGTTCTCGCGGAAATAGAGGAAACTGGATTTCGACAATATGGGGTTGGATTTGTTAGAATGCAAAACATAGATGGTAAACCCATAACAAGCATCACTACCATCAGAAAATAACTTTAGTTCGGCTTTACCGTCATCTTTCAACTTCACCAATTCGGAACAAAGGGATTTCCATGACTTGCATCGGTTTTGCCCACTTCAAAATCGCAATCCAGTCCCAACGGATCAAATACTTTTCAAATTTGAGCAAGTATGCTTCTTTTAGTTTTTGCGATCATGTCAAAAGAGGGAGGGATGAGTGACATAAAGTCAGTTTCTAATTCGTAATGTACCGGAGAACACGCTCGGTTACAGTGGCGATATACTATCATCTTTGAAGCGTTGTTTGAGATCAGGATGGTTCGTGTTCCACGACCTCAACTTAAAGCTTCCTTGTTGCATAATTTTTTTTGGACTCTAGATTTAATTCTTTTAAGTAAGGTATGGTCAGAATTCGTGACTACTAAATTATCAACATAAAAGGAATTACCCAACGCTTTGCTACAGGATTTGACGTGGTAATTAAGGATGTAGTTAAGTATAAAGGGGGAGGAATTAAGTCCGAAAACGAGAGAACAATAGCGATAGGATTCAATTGCACCATTCTTTCTCTCAGAAAATGCAGAAGCGATTTCTGTCTTCTATTAATTTTTATTTGATTTGGAGGAATGCCTTTTCGAAGTCCGACAAAATGACAAATTGTTTCGAACTAAATCGGCACAAGATGGTAAAAAGGAGCGTGAGAATGTCTATCACAGAATAGAATGCTTCATTGCAAGATGGAGATTCAAAGGTATGTAAGCTGCAGTTAAGGACAGCTGTTATTTTATTGGTGGTTTGGACAGCTGATTTTATGATGGATCTATGGAGGATCAAAATATAGCGGTCATAATTCTCTGATGACACATTTATGGGATCAATTATATCTTACTCCAAATGACCTTCGAAAATTTCATTATAGGCTTCAGTTAGCACCTTTTGAACCAAGGACGCTTTGACTTTGTTTAAAATTATCAAAGCTACTTTATAATTTGAGAGAACCTCTGGCAAAACTTTATCATACAGCGGGAGTTGTTCAAAATACTTCCGACCCCTCTTTTCTATGGAATTATGAAATTGTGAGATATTAATCGCATCCATGGATCCCATATCGACGTCTTTAATGCCCAGAGATTACAAGTTAAATTCATGTTCAAGCCAGACTTTCAAATCGGTATCAGACTTACATAAATTAAGAGGGGGGGGAGCCCGTGTTGACATAGGGGACGATAGAAGCATCCGTTTTTATGTCGGTATCGGAGAGCCCTACAGCTGGTTATAATTTAATCTCCGCTCCGTCATCTTGATTAACCTTGAGGACTGTGGAGTAGACCAAGAGCAACGGTAAGAGTAGGCAGCAAGAAATTTGAGTAGCTAAAGGGACTTGCACCAGAAACTTTAGCAGGATTTGTCACTAACCTTAACGTCACGACATGGCCCTATCCTAGTTAGGCAGTTTCACCATGATTTAAAGTTTGAGAGCAAAGGGCAGAAATATGGATTCTCGCTTGTTAAAAACTACAAGGGTGAGTTAAATTTCCCTGCTCAGTCGGACATGCATCTGAAAGGTGCCGAGGACGGCTAAATCTTTTCCATAACTTTAGCTCGGAACACCTCTCTATCGTAAGGGGGGGGTTTGGGAGAGTGCATGCAGAATATATAACTTTAAGTCCTAACCTTGAGTCTTGATCTTAAGCTGTAGAAGATCCCGGGCCTTTACCTGAAGGTACATCCAACGACCGAGTTCCGGGCGGTATAACCCGGCCAACCCCACTGCCATGTAGGAGCCCTTGGAAGGGCCTAGTCTTCAGGAGTAAACCTGGAGATCAAATCTGCACGGTACTCGTGGATTAAGTGATAGTCCAAGAAGGGACTTTTTTTCGGCAGAGCACTGTAACTTAGACCTGCTCCAGTCGTCCCGGATTATTTCCTCGCTACTGGACTCAGCAGGAAAAAGATAAGATGGTGGACTGAAAAATGCACACCTACTTTCTACCTTAAACATCATCGTGCAAGTTATCACTCCATGCATTGCTTATTCATCCACACATTCTTGCAATACCCTATCCATATAATTTTGCTATAGGATCAAAAGAGCTGTGATGATGGCCTTGTTAGTGACTGGGACAAGCCTTGGACCGGCCGGAAGCCTCTAGTTGGCAGGCCCTAAGAGAGGCGGCTTAGAACAAATAATCGTTGAAGGGGCTGAATTATTGGAGCGTAGCCTTCTATGGGTGTCTGTCTGATCGACTGGGCAGCGCTGCTTTAGTGAGAGCACTGCCCACCTCTATCGAAGAAGGGTTGATAAAAGGCGACTTAGACTTTGCCGCTCCATTCCCAAGCCTGTAACAGACTACCGCAGCCGTCCGGGCATCCCATGATTGCGTTCGAATCAACAGAAAGAAGAGATACCTGACCGTCGCTACTTGGAATGTCAGAACATTGCAGGACACCACCCCAAACCTACCAAAAAGAAGAAGTGCTCATAGCAGCAGAACTAAAACTTTATGATGTAGACATCGCTGCAAAGAGTGAGACTAGACTTGCAGTGTCCGGCTTACTTGCGGAGGCAGGAGAAGGCTATATCTTGTTTTGGCAAGGAATGCCTTTTCACTAACCACGACTACATGGAGACGGTTTTGCGGTCCGCTCCTCTCTCCTGAACTGAATACCAACCACGCCCACAGGAGTGAGTGAAAGAATCTCAGTATGGCGCATCCCTTTAGCTAAGTCACAGTCCGCCACGCTACTCAGCGTCTATGCGCTAACACTTCTCTCAGAGGATCAAACAAAATACCTCTTCTACTCTTGCCTTCAGGATACTTTACAAGGTATACCTGGCAGTGACAAGATTCTCCCTCTCGGAGACATGAATGCCAGAGAAGGAAACAAGAACCATCATTGGAAAGGTGTTCTTAATCGTCACAGAGTGAGGTAATGCAATACAAATGGTGTCAGACTCCTCCGTCTTTGCTCATAGCATTCCTTATCAATTACTAACAACAGGTTCAAGCTCCTAAACAAAAGTAAAACCACATGGATGCATCCCAGGCCTCGCCACTGGCGTATATTGGATTACATCATAGTCCTTATGTGAGACCTGAGTGAAGTTCAAATCACGCGTTTAATGAAAGGAGCTGAAGCCTCCTGTTGAGGAATCAATATCACAAAGACAAGCAGATGCTAGTTTGTTTATACAGCCTCAACCGTTGCGCTATACATCAGCCAAGACTCCCCCCCCCCTTTTCCGCTTCCCAAGCTGTGAAGTTTCTCGCAAAAAAGGATTTACTATAAGCATAGGAGGGTGTGGGAGCCGCCTTTAGAATAAAAATCTTAAGGTTTCATCGGCAGAAATTGTATGAACAGGCTCACTCTCCCCTCCAAATGTTTATATCTTTTTTCGCCATTAGAGGAAACCCCACCTTCTCCACGTGTATACTTGAAGGGGCGAAGGGTCACCGCGTTGAAAATTTATGCCCTAGGAGAGAGGCTTAACTGTGGGCTAGTGAGGGTTCGCCCCACTTAAACCCCCTTCTCTCCCCTCACCTAAGGATAATCTACGTATATATAGTTCGATCTTGAGAAATTTAAGAGGAGAAGCCGTGTCGCTAACGAGAGAAGAAGACGAATCCCTGAGTCAAACAGGAAATCAAGAAGATAGTTGGAACTGAGCGGGACTTTCCCTCTGGAGACCGTTCTTTGGTCGCTTAGAAGAGCAGACCAGTGGTATCGAGACCAAGTCTCATACTTTTCTCGTCCAGAGGAAATCCCTTATCTCGTTTTCTGAAAAAAATAAAGATTCTCCTTCATCATTGAGGAATATCAACGTGAATTCCCATTTGAGATAAGATTCACCTCTTGGTTCAGTCTCATCATCGAGAAGCCCGAATTGCTACTCCAGGAATCGGGATTCCTTATGTTCATCCAAGATCCCCTCACTTACATCTTCAAGTCGAAAAGCATCGCAACCCGCCTTCACCTCCCCGGGAGAAGCATCAGCTGTTTTTGCCAAATCACTCCACCACGCTAAAATAACCTCAGCAATGCAGCATCCAGTCCAACTCACCACAAATCACCTCAGCGAGTAGTCTCACTTTTAAGGTCCCCCAACTGTTGACTTCCTCCTCTAAGTTGAAGGTCAAACGAATCCAAATTTTTTTCTTATTTCCCCTTACTTGCGAAAGTGTAATTAAAGATTTAATATTTCATTCTTTTATGTAATTAAAATTATATTTTAGTTAGATCCTCAAACGCTGCAAATGGCAATAAATATATCATAATACGAATCCTCCCTGGTTAAAGAATTAAATTAATGCACTCTTAGAGAAAATTGGAATGGATTTACTCATGTACGAATCAAACATACTTGGACGTAAACCACGACACCTCCATTGATCAAGGATTGATGACAGTTAAGCTCAATATAAGAATAAGAGCGCCAGTCACGAAAAATTGCCCCAAAACCTAGATTAAATCTGACAGGACTTAACGACCCTGAAATCAAAATAGCCTTCCAGTCTTTTCTCTCTCAACTACCAGATCTTGCAACACATCTAGACCCAAATGCACCAACAGGTTCTCCCAGCACAATTTCGAACAGCCTCTGCATCACTATTCTCGACACTGCACAAAAAATATTAGGCACAACCAAACGTAAGAATCGAGACTGGTTTGATGAAAATGCAAAATCCATTCACACTCTCATCAAGGATAAGAATGCTGCCCATGATCAGTACCTACGAAACCCATCACTAAGAAACAAGAACCACTTCTCTGTACTGCGCACCAATGTCCAGGATGCTTTAAGAGAGATATAAAACTCTTGGTGGGATAAACTATCTTCTGAAATGCAAACACAAATGGACAATGGCGATATCCACAACTTTTATTCCTCGCTTAAAAGAGCCTACGGAACAACTAACACTACACTCACCACCTTGCGTGCCGCTGACAGGAATACCCTCATAATTGAGAACGACAAGATATTAGATCGATGGGCTAAACATTTTAAGGAGCTGCTGAATTGAGAAAACCCAGTGCACCTGTCCATCCTAAATGAGATGCCTCAGCTCCCAGAAACTATAGAACTGGTCTCAATTCTAACACTTGCAGAAGTCCAAAAAGCAAGTGAAATTCTCAAGAACCACAAAGCTGTAGGACCAGATGGTATTCCTGCTGAACTACTTAAGTGTGGTAGCCACAACATCACTAACCATCTACACAAACTCTTCAAAGTGTGCTGGGGAACTGGCAGCGTACCACAAGACTTTACCATCCATAAGAAAAGAGGAGAAATAACTGTATGTAACAATACCCGTACATCATACTTCTCTCAAATGCTGGGAAAACTCTAGCCCACACGATGCTAAAACGACTACTTACCCACGTGGAAGAAAAGATCCTGCCGGAATCACAGTGTGGTTTGCGAAAAGAAAGGTCAAACATAGATATGGTTTTCGTTGCACGAGAATTGCAAGAAAAATGCAGGGAGCAACACCAAAACCTGTATATTGCTTTAGTGAACCTGACGATAGCTTTTGATACTGCAAACGGCACACTACTATGGAAATTACTTGCAAAATTTGCTGCCCAACCAATTATATTAAAGTAGTTTCTGCACTACATAGCGGGATGAAGGCAGTTGTTGTAGCAAGGGGTAAAAAATCAGCTCCTTTTGAAGTAAGTGTTGGGGTTAAGCAGGGTTGCGCCACTACTCCTGTAATATTCAGCGCGTTAACAGCTGCTGTCACTTAACTTGTCTCCAATAACATCATTGAAGACGAAGTGGGAGTCACTATAAACTACAAGTTAGATGGAAATCTCTTTAACCCCGATCGCCTTCGTGCAAAAACACTAATCAACACCAAATCAATCATAGGGCTTCAATATGCTCATGATGCTGGCTTTGTCAGTCATACAGAACAAGGGCTCCAGACAATCCGTAATTGTGTATGCGAAGCAAATACACGAATGGGAGTAACGGTTAACACTGAAAGAAACAGAAGTGTTATTCCAGCGCACAGGCCTAAGTGTTTGGCACATAGCCAACCCACAGATCACTATAGAAGAGGACCAATTGAAGGAAATCCAAACTTCACATATCTCGGACCCATCCTGTCAACTGACTGCTCCCTGGATGACGAAATCACCGAAAGCTTTGCCCTTGCCTCAGCCGCTTTTAGAAAACTTTGAAGACAGGTCTTCAATAACCACAACCTGACACTGGCTACCAAGCGTTTAGTATACCTAGCTACCTACCTCTCTACCTTGCTCTATGCTTGCAAATATTGGGGACCATATATGTAAACATCAGAGCAAGAAGCTACAGAGCTTTCATTTAAACTAACTGAGCCACATCCTGAGACTTGATTGGTGGGACAAGGTGTCACACGTCAACATTAGACAACGCTTGCATACATCCTCAATGGAAGAAATCCTAAGACTAAAACGATTTCGCTACCCTAGAACATCATCCGCCAGCTTGAACATCGATTTCCGTGGATCACCCTATACTCAGAACTTTGTTGTGGAGGACGATCATTAGGAGGTTTAAGGATCACCTAAAATCATCCATCAAAAAGCTCAACATGAACCTAGGAACACTTGAGACCGATGTTGCCAATAGAAGCTCTTGGCGCGCCCTAGTACACGACGGAGCCAACTGCTTCATAAAAATTTACAACAATTCTGCCATATCCAGCCGTGCAATACGACACCAACAAATACAAGGACCCCATATCTGTGATGTCTGTGGAAGAGGATGTGCCAACCTTGGCGTACGCTGCAGCCATCAACGATCTCACTAAAGACGATAATCATCAACCAAACATCATCGAACTCATCCATGTATGGAGTGACGTCGTCATCGGCAACGATGAACAAAATGAAGCATTAAGAAATGTGGAAAACGGGGCCCTTTACATTAAATGGGTCCCTGTAAACATTTTACAATAGAGATTAGTGGCCCTAAGAGCCTTAGGTTGGAGGTTCCGCCCGGCCAACAGAAATGTTCATCTAAGCGTTTGGATGCACGGTTGAGCATTAATGTGATTATTACAATTTGAGCGGGTCGATTTGATACCGTAATTGGGTTTATTTGAGACAAAATATATATTTTGATTTGAGAGATTTACATGTCACCTCTCTTGATTTTTACCCATATATATATATATATATATATATATATATATATATATATATATATATATATATATATATCAGCGGTTCTCATGTCGATTGTAGATTAGGTTAGGTTGTTTTTTCCTAGGATCCAATCAAAATCAAGTGAAAATATGTAATTTTTCGTTTTAGGTTGGGGGAAATAGTCTAGAGTCTGTAAATTTTATTTTTCTTAGTCATAGTTTTAAAATTGTTTAAAAATGATATAATTTATATTTTTATAGCTATCTAAAAAAAAAACAACGCCAAATTATACAGATTTGTACTTGGTTTTGACTTGGATCCTGTGATATTGGGCCCTCTGCGGATAATTACTGGAGGAAGGAAAGTTGGGCGATTTCATAGTAACCTTATTCAACCTATTATCTTGTCGAGTTAGATTTTGCCTCGTAACGCTAAACATTGAAATTATTTATTACTCGGAGATCTAGATAATTTTTCACTACCTATTAGCTCATAATTTTGCTGTAAGAATTTAATCTCTTCTTCCAAGGCCTCTCGGAAGCATATTAACCTCCAATACTCGGATTCATTTTAAGCACTTATTTACTTGATCTCATATGGCAGATGGCAACTTTCGCGTTGAAAAGCTTTACAATGAAAAAATCTGCAGCGTCAATATCCAAACAAGAGCCTTTAGGGTCCTAAGATGACACAAATGACACCGATACGAAGCTCTAAATTCCGAGAGGCACTTAGAATTACATTTTGGTCCTTCTAAATCTAAAACTGAGTAAAGGTGAATTTAAGCGACTTGCCGTTTATCACCGTACATACGTTTAAGCAGCTCGTAAGCCTCTTTATGGTGATTCCCCATGATTGGTAAACCCATCAAGTAGGCGCAATGCATCCCTAATTAATTGTCTCAGAAGGTATGCGAATTTTTGTGAATTCCAAATATTCATAACATGAATGGATTATAAATGGTCTTTCAATAAGGTCACTCGATTTTTAAATGTAAATAAAAAAAGTTGTGTGTGATATATGCACTTAATTTATTTTAAATTTGAAACTATATTTTATGGCATTAAGTGTGGAATATGACGTCATTCAAATGTCCGCATAAAACTGGCTGAATTTGTTGGATGGTGTTCGTTATGTTGACTTTGAGGACATCAACTGTTTGCGAATTATTCACATAGACCTGCGATTTAAGGTAGCCCCAAAGAAAGTAGTCTAATGGCGTTAAATCGCATGATCTCAGTGGCCAGTTGACGTCGCCGCCGCGCGAGATGACCCTACCCTGAAATCGATGTTGCAAAATGTCTATCGTGGCGTGCGCACTGTAGTACGTAGTGCCGTCCTGTTGGAACCACATGTCGTCAGTATCCATATCCGGCATATAATCCAGTTAAGGCCACAAGAAGTTGCTTATGATCGATCTGTAGGTCTCACCGTTGACGGTTATGGCAATCCCATCTTCGTCCTCAAAAAATACAGACCCATGATTCCGTTAGACGAAAATCGGTAACAAACAGTGACTTTATTGGGATGCAATTGGTGCTGGTGTATCTCATGTGGATTGTTTTCGTCCCAAATCCGACAATTTGGCTTGTTCATAAATCTATTCATCCTAAAATGGGCATCGTCTCTGAAGATGATAGAAATCACGTAATGCGCGGCACGTTTGTCGAACGGAGCACTGATTTTGATAATAACATTTGATGATTTGCACACACTGTTCAACGCTATAACCTTCTATCCTGTCCTGCCAAGTACTACTAAACAGTTTACAGTGAGGTTCCCAGATGTCACTTTAACAATATGGCCACTATTGCCTGACAAATCTCGAGCATCTTTGTTGAAAGACCCTTTAGAATAAATCGTGGAAGTTTGTTGAACGGAAAATATATCTTGATAATATTGGTAGTTTATGTTTAGGCATCTAGAAACCTTAGATGGCATACCTTCATTAACCTTTTTCCAACGTTATGCTCCTCTATATATAGATTTTCCGCCTAATCTCAATATTACACGAGGAGTCCTCCGCCATTTCCTTTTCCAAATCATTCTCATCTTGTTATTTTCATATAGGTTCATCTAATGATGAATATTTCGCCAAATGGTATTTTAACTTCTCTATCTGGGAACCCAAAGTGTCACAATCAACAGCCTTGGCAACAACCAAAGAGGATATAAATTTAATAAGCTGGGTACATAAAGCCCCATGTCCCACTTTAGTTTTAACTTAACTCATCATTACTTTAGTATTCTCTGGTCTGTGCACCAATATAGGAATTTTTTTATTCACACTACACAACCGCACCACCAACTTGCACTGAAATTAAAAGCCTATAAGGGAAAAGAAGGCGCTCAAGTCCTTTTAATTTATATTTACACAATTATTTCTTTGATCTTCTCATTAAACCTTATATTAAAACAAATTATCTATACACTATGTACAATTTTAATGCTATATTATTTTAATTTAATAATTAAACTTGATACAATCACAGATGGAAGTTGCTCCCCATGCAATTTAACAATACCGGTATATTCACTACTAAAGATCTTTAGATTTGGATCGTGACTCCTTTATCGACAAAAGTAGAGTGAATAGATTGAACGCAAAATAATATAGCAGGTATAGAATAAACCGCTAATACAAAAGCGCAGACAATCGAATGATAACAAAATTATTAATAGAAAGGAAGGCCACTAGGGTGTACTTTGAAGGGGAGGAAACGGAACGAGTCGGATGTCTTAAATAGGGAGGTTTTTTATAAGGTGAGATCAACCATAATTGTGTTTGAGACAATCTCGAAAGCGGGAAACGACCCAGGTGCAAGGAAGGAAAAGCTTCATTCTCCCGCGTTCTAGGGAGTTTTGGGGCAACAAGGTCAGGTCAGCACACATGTGCGTGTGGGATAGCCCAGCGATTGCATGGTCCATTTTTCTTACACTCGTGCTTAACGAATAAATGTGAAAGAAAGATAAGCGCCTCATAACCAATAGGTTAAGGTCAGAGTGCATAATTTCAAATTTCTATGTACAATTGAGGAAATAAAAACTAGGAATTATTATCTTTTTCTATGAAAGATATTGAGACTTCCATGTGAAAACTAGTCTACAAAGTCATTCAGAAATTATCTACGCTCTCTTATCTTGAAGAATCATAACTTATGATCCTTATTCAGTAAACCTTATACAATTAACTCTAAGCAAAATTTATCCTTAGAAAATTATAGCAGATGGTGCCGTTAGTGGATTGCACAGAATGATACTGCCCGCTTCATATAGCACCCTGGGGAAGGACCTAGTGACCAACAGGGAAGATCACGTTTAGCTCAAACGTTTCTAACGAACCCCAAAAAGTTCATTTAAAACAGTAACCTTATACTTTAGATCTTTTGCTGTGTTGAGGTGAAAATACCTTCTATTTTTGTGCGTTTACTAGAATCTCATCATATTGAATTACATATCATTTGGATGAGAATTTTTAAATGGGAAGTTTTGTCCCACATACCTCCTTTAATTGTGAGGGGATTTACCTCATGCCCCCGCAATTTTTAATAATCTAGTAGTATTGCCATTTCGAAAGAATTGCTTTAACTATTAATTCGAAGGCGATTGCGAGGCTTCGTTGAAACAACCTTACAAAGGTTAAAGGAATTTGGGAAAAGAAGCTAACCATAAATCGCATAATAAATCGTGCCCTACTAATCTTAACAATTCCTGCCTTTTTGTGCAGTATTTTCATGATTCAATTTCAGAAATACCATGACGGTGATTTCTTTTTAAGTAGTATGTAACTACATGAATTACTTTTGAACAAACTATAGATAAGAAGCCTTTTTGAGCAGTTGGGGAACAATATTGTGGATGCGGTTTATGAGTTATGGGTTAAGTCGGATGCTCTCCGCTTGGCCTTGTGCCTGTTGTCATCTGTTAAAGTAGGTTATGTTATTTTTAGCATGTGCCCCATAAAATATATACTCTTATGGGCTTTGTGGTTGTCTTTACAACTTTCCTCGTCTACCATATTTAGAACACGCAAATTTGCTCTGCCATAATTATTAAGGAGATTAGGGTGAATTGATTTCCATGGTAACCGCAGAACGAATCTGCCATACTTGAACTCCGCAAAGGCCTTCAAAGCTTTGTAAACCTTTTCCTCTGCCACAGATATATTTTGGTGTATAAGTCCCAAATACTCTATATCCCATATGACCTAAATATTATCTTTGTGCGATATAGTCCTTGAGCCACATAATTCCTCATGGTCGTTTACGATTGCCTTAAATATAGCTTTTCCCACTCTTAGGAAATTAAAGGTATCATTTGGGGGAGTTAAAGCACCGACATACATAGTACTCACATTAGAATTTAGGTAAGTTACGTCTTGCCTATAAACTCTTTCATTTTAACTTTTCTATCTGGAAACACAAAGTGCCACAACAACCAAAGAAGATATAATTTAATAATTTGGGTACATAAAGCCCCATTTCCCACTCTAGTTTTAACCCAACTCATCATTGCTTCAGTATTTCCTTGTCTGTGTACCAATATAGAAATTTTTTATTCACACTACACAACTGCACCACCAACTTGCACTGAAATTAGAAGCTTATACGGAAGAAGGAGGTGCTCAAGTTCCCTTACTTTATATTTACAAAATTATTTTTTTAATCTCCTCTTTAAACCTTATATTAAAACAAATTATCTATACACTATGTACAATTTTCAATGCTATATTATTTTAATCTAATAATTAAATTTGATACAATCACAAACGGAAGTTGCTCCCCATGCAATTTAACAACCACGGTATATTCACTACTAAAGGTTTTTAGATTTGGATTACGACTCCTTTATCGACAAAAGTAGAATGAATAAATTAAATGTAAAATAATAGAGTAGGTATAGAATAAACCGCTAATACAGAAGCACAGACAATCGAATGATAACAAAATTAACAATAGAAATGGGAAATCCTAACGTTCTGCAATCTGCTTCACTAAAATATGCTGCCTCGCACCAACCACATCATTGATCAAAATATGAGCCATCGATGGAGAAGCTATGAGACAATCAATCGCGTGGAGCTGATGCAGGATGTGCATTTTCTAAGGATGTTATTTCAAATCAATTATGACAAGGCAATTAAATGATATTGTTTGACATTTGAATTTTAAAATGTTTCCTTCTAATATCTACAACGGTTTTCGGTTCTTAATGACTTGTCAGGAACCGAAAAACCCTGGTACAAATTAGATTAGTTCTCTAATCTTTTTCCTTTATGGCATTGTTTCAAAGCTTGGGTATATGTATTTGGAAAGTGCGTATCAGGTTACGTATTATAAACATATCCAACTTGCATATTGCTTTCATTTTTCTTCTCTTTTATCTGAATTCTCTAATGGTCTTTGGAAAATGTATATATAATTTAGTTTCCTGGATTGTAAGTGAAATTTATTTATTTAATATATTACTTCTATGTAGTAAATTGTAGTATTGTAGCGCTCAGAAAAATACGGAAATTAAAAAAATAACTTGCCATGTTAAAAGCCAATTATGGTTACATTCTCTAATTATTAATATCAAGAAATCGTCATTATTATTGAAGCAAACCTTATGTAAATTTTATCATTAATACTGAGGTTTTTAACAAACAAGATCCCTTTTGCATATTGAAATATCAAGAATTTTTCAATTATAAACATTTAGATATTTTGTAGCTTTTCGGGAGGTCCACTCCATAGATCAGGCACGTGCCATGATAAAACTAACGATAGGCAGAAACACTGAAGCAGATTCAATTGATTTGAACAATTCGTAATTTTTGCTTCTTGGCCAACAATTTAATTTTTCTCGGTACTTTTCTTAAACTCAATTACAGTAGATTTGCTGCTTTGTTCTAAGCTGAGATTTCAAAAGCCACATGCGTGATATCCCATTTGTCTTAAAAGCCAATATCTAATTTGGAACATAATGAAAAATGGTTGAAAACAAAACTATATATATGTACATATTATAAAGTAAGTGCCATTCTAAATTAGTACTATGTATTCATATATCTCCAGATAGCGACCATCGTTTTACTTATATAGTCAAATCCATAGGTTGTTTCTTAAAACACACTTTTCCGCATTTGAGGTGTTTTTTTTATGAGCTGCCTCCGTAATACGATGCTTAATTTGGTTAGATCGCTATTTCTTATACCAATGTTTACCTAAAGCTTAATTAAATCTGTGTAAAAAAAATAATTCTCTTAAATCTAATGAACGTGTTGTCCATGCATATGCCTCATACCGATTTATCTAGTGCCCTTAAAAATGACAAGATAATCAAATACAATTATTGCATAGTGAGATCGTGCTCTATCACGCTACAAACTTACTCCCTCTCTTTTGTCTTGTTTGTTACCGCAAGCAATCGATCGTCCAAGTTTATCATCAGTGATATGCAGGAAAATTAAAATTTAGAAATTGCACAAAATTCATGTAATTTACATCATAAATACATAATTTATGATCAAAAAACATGTAGTGTCACCAAACTATTGACTTTTAAGATTTCAGATATAATTTCAATGTCCGTTAAAGAAAATTATCGAAATTACCTTTCTTTGCCAATTGTTGGTAAATTTTAACCCCAAAACCAGAGACAACCATCAGCTACGCCAGCCCAAGTAGCTTACCAGAGATCCTGCAACTAGTCGTAGCTTGCCTCTGCAGATATCCATCGAAAACAGTCAGCTTAATTGTTATTGACCGCCCTGACTTGCCTCTTATCTACGTTAAAATGGGGTAGGAATTCTCTAAATGGCCAAGTGCTACCATTGTCTAGCCCAGTCCACTCTGATTGGCGATACCGCCGTTTCGTTCACAACTTATTCAGCTGCAGACAGGGCATAGTTATATTAGCATGCGGTAATATATTGAAACGTCTCATTTGAGTAAGTGTCATTGAAAGATAATTATAAGTTGAATTGAAATCAAAACAGATATTTTGGAAGTCTCACCCAACAATGCAGGTAATATTTTCTGATCAGAAAGAGACGGATGTAACCCAAATAGGCATTGATTATAATGCATTAAAGGAAACAAACCTTCAGCTCAACCTAGTAATTACAAGCCAAATTTCAGTTGGCAAAAATCAAAGTAAGATTTCCGTGTTCATAAGAAAATCATTTCTTATTTTATTTCTTTCGATATTATTTTTTACCAACAACTTTGTTTTGGCCTTTGCTTTGTGAAAAAGTTCGACATCATGCTATAAAATACAGTTATCATAACAAAATTGAACATAAAATTTAGCAAAGGTTGCTGATAATCAAACTTTGGTAGCATTTTGAGTACCTTGCAGTATCCTTTAGCAAAATTGTTATGGCTCTATTCCCACAGCTGAGAAGCAACCCTACACATGGAAATTTTCTAGATGCCTCAGCATAGGCAAGAAACAGGACTCGTGAAAGCGCTTCCCTTTTCTACCCCTAGAAAGGTATCTTCCAGTAATCCCGAACTAGTAAAAGGGGTCTTTTTCAGAGAATATTAATCTCACGCCGTCTTCAACAGTCCACCATTCTCTCTATTTCATACAAAAGTGGAGCTTATCCGTCAGGTTTTCTTGGTGAAATGAGGCTTCACGGCAAACAACCTCCTCGACATGAGACCCTTTTCGAAAGGTTTCCGCTTCTCTGTGCGCATTAATGCATTCACACCTACTCCTTTCCAATCGTGAACAAGCTTGCAATGGAAAGCAAACCGATCCGTGTGATTGTACCTTACCACAAGACAATCTAGGCGTTCATTTGAATCTCATGGGCGACCAGAAGAATTCTTCACGGGAGTTTAAAAATTCATTTTAAAGTTATGAACTCTGGTTTGAAGTATATCTCCTCCACTAATTAAACTTTCTTTCCTTTCTCTATTTCACTCAATCATTTAGAATTTGATTGTATTTTTCATTTTCATCGCATTTTTCACATAAGATTTCATTCATTTGCACTGGTCAGCAGTCAAAATTCTTCCGAGACCAGGTTGCAATTTCCAACAAAATCTATGTCGCTAATAATAAAAATCATGGTTAAAATTGTTTGTTAGTTCTAGTTTCAAAGATACACCTTTGTGTAACAACAGTTTCCAACAAGCTTGCGACAGTGTATTTCTTGCCACTCTCACAGTCTCACTGCCCTTCAGTATTGTTCCAACAATTATACAAGTTGTTTCTGTTGTGCAAGTTTACATTGTGAGTCAAAGATAGGTGATTTTCCTGGTTAAACATTGTTTTAGTTATAATAAATATTCATTAAACAAGATATTGATATGGATGTGAGGCATTTTATATTAATTTTATTTTTATACTGAATGATATAAATAATTCTGCTAAGGTTTCATTCTCAGTATTATAATGATAACTTTATGAATAAATTTTATGTTACTCTTCTCATTGTTTGTTGTTTTCTTCTTTCAGATGCCTCATATTTATGAGAATAAGGCAAACAACTTCTGCTACAGTGGTGGTTGGGTTACCTTTGTATCACAGAAGCGCCATATAACTGCTAATCTTAGAATGGCAGATCACCTATATTTTGGATGCAAGATAAGTGACCATGATAAGAACTGGATTTCTTACCTATGCTGCGACACGTGTCCTACTAATCTTTGCCAATAGTTGGAAGGTTAGAGGAAAGAAATGCCTTTTGATGTGCCAATGACCTGGCATTTTATATTAATTTTATTTTCCTACTGAATGATATAAATACTTCTGCTAAGCTGTTATGATCAGTATTATGATAATAAATTTATTAATGAATCTGTTTATCTTCTAAATGTTTGTTTTTTTCTTCTTTTAGTGTGTTTCTTGACATACTCACAGTCTCACCGCTCTTCAATATCTTTTTAACAGTCATAGAAGTTATTTGTGCTGTGCAAGTTTACATTGTGAGGTAAAAAGAAGGTGATTTTGCTAGTCAAACATTTTTTAAACTTATAATAAATATTCATTGAGCAAGCTATTGATATGCATATGAGGCATTTTATATTAATTTTATTTTTCTACTGAATGATATAAATACTTCTGCTAAGCTGACATGCTCCGTATTATAATGATAAATTTAGGAATAAACTTTCTGTTATTCTTCTCATTGTTTGTTGTTTTCTTCTTTTAGAGGCCTCATACTTTTGGGTATTAGGGAAACACTTTCTTCTATATTTTTGGTGGGGTCACCTTTGCCTCACAGAAGTGCCGTATACCTGCTATGGTTAGAAAGGCATATCACGTATATTTTTGCTGCATGATTGTTGACCAGGGTAAGAACTGTGGTTCTCACATATGCTGCAACACTTTTCATACTAGTATTCACCAATAGTTGGAAAAGAAGAGGAAAGGAATGCCTTTTGCGGTGCCAAAGACGTGGAGTGAGCAAACAGACCATACTAATAATTGATATTTATGAATGGTACCTACAATACATTCAAAATTCACTGTCATAGAAGAAAAAGGAGTCATGGAATATCGGGACATTCCATAAGCTATTAACTCAGTTGTAGATGAAGAAAGTCTACCTGTTTCTGATGCAAAAACTTTGGTATCCTTCGAGTCAGATGATGAAAGTGGTGAGGAGGAAGCAGAGAAGGATGAGAGTGCTCGATTACAGAGTGATCCAAATTTTGATGAAGTACACTCCTCTAGGCCACATCTAATTATACAACGGGAACTTTATGATCTTTTCAGGCACCTGCAACAATCCCAAAATAAGGCAGGGGTGGTATGCTCTCGTTTTCAACGGTGCAATCTCTTAGCAGCTGATGTAAAAAATTACAAAATTCGCGACCATCAGCAGCAGTTCAACGATTCCTTCGTAATGCAAAGTGATTTAGTGGCATGCAACAATAATAATGGCCTGATGGAAGTAATTGACATCGAACTCAAACTAATCCACTAGAGGTTGTTCATTGATTCATCAAAAACGAGTTGAAAATATGTCTTGCTGCAAAACATCAATAGTGAACCATCAGTTACTGTGGGCTATGCACCACATATGAAAGAAACTTATGAGAATATAAAGCATATGTTACAATGCATAAAATAGGATCAACATCAATGCAGCTCTGTGGTAAACTAAAGGGTTTTGCCCTCTCGATGGCCTTTCATGGTGGATTCACCGAGTACTGTTGTTTAATATGTGAATAGGACAGCCATGCAAGAGGTTCCCACTATATGAGAAGAGACTGGCCACCTCGTCAATCAGTGGAGCCTGGGATGAAAAATGTTCAACATCTATCTCTCACTAAACACAAATAAAAATTGTCACCACCATTACACATAAAACTGGGGTTCATGAAAACCTATAAATATATGGACAAATCTGCTCAGGGATTCAAGATTTTAACATCAAAATTCCCCACATTGAGTGACGCTAGGATAAAAGAGGAAAAATTCATTGGTTCTCAGATTGGAGAGCTTCTTAGAGATGGCGATTTGAATCAGCCCTTCATGGGGAGGAGAAAGCAGTTTGGGAAGCATTCAAGTTAGTAGCAAGGAATTTCTTGGAAACAGATGGTAACGACACTTTGAAAAATTCTGGGAAAACCTCAACAAGGCTTAAAATAACATATGATGTAACATGCGAATCTAAATCCACCTTTTCGACTCACATTTTGAGTTTTTTCTAGCAAACTGTGGTGAAGTTAGTATTGAATATAGTGAAAGGTTTCACTAGGATATTTCTACCATATGAAAGCGGTACTAGGGTAGATGGAGCACGTCAATGCTTGCAGACTATTGCTAGAATTTAGCGAGAAGCAAAAAGGAAGAGATTGGATATGTATTGAGTTTAAAACATGAAACCTTCTGTATGTTAGAATAACATAATCAAATATTACATTCCGCGTATCTTTAAACCTATAGAAACTAAGCAGTTTTTAAGTTGATATTTGGATTCAGTGCAGGAAAATACATAAGATTTACTAATCTTATTTAAGAAGCACAAAACTTTTAAAAAATGTTGACCAGTGTAATCTTTCTGTTTTACAACTCTTCTCACTCTTCAATAACAAATATTTTAGCAAGAAGTTATTGTCGTGTTTAGAAGACATAAAATGCTTATTAGAGTCGCTACACTCATTCCCAATTTGCTGCAAGCTGTTTAACATAAATAATATTGGTTAGCTCTTTGAAAGAAGTAATTATACCAAATCTTTTTATAAATAGCAATGTCTAGACCCATTTAAGCTAGAGGTCTTAGGTCTTTTGAATCAACACTGTATGGGAACAATTTTATAATAATAGTAACACAAGGGACGCGCTTAAAGCATATGGATACAATAAATGAAAGTGCCAAATTAGATGAAATACTTTTCAAATGTGTTGAATACTCTGTGTTGCATTTCTATTACAAGTAAGAGTTCGCTATACTGGTTTAGCCATGGCGGATGATCCACACCTGATAATGAAATAGGCATAAATGTCAGTATGACAATTTCTGGTTAAACTGAGAGCACCAGTGGTTGGTCCTCTTTGGAAGAGGTACTAGCGATTATTATGTTTTGAAAGCAAAGAGCATATAGGTACGAACCTTTATCTCCCCGAGTTAGGGAGACCTGTTACGCTTCACAGGTATGTGGGTATAAATATCCATCGGCAGGATTCCTTGAAACAGAGAGAATATGTATTATGCTACGAATACGGGAGAGGAAAGAAAGCACTGTTGTAATTATTTATGACTCTGATGAGAAGTATCATATATTCGTAATAAAAGGTGCTAAATATTCATCAAAGGTATCTTTGGTTAAAAAATCTATTCAGGTGTTTTCAGAGTAAAAAACTCCAGGGAGAGAAACCACTATACTCCAACTGAATTTGATGTTCTTTAGGCCATTGATGACTGTAATCCTTGATAAACCCCGTCCGACCCAAGCTTACCCTCTTCTCCTTCTTTCAGACCGCCTTTGCTTCTCTCCCACTTCCTCTACAATCTTTCTCACAACTAGCTCTAGTCGGCCTCTATTTTCACATGGTAGAGCTGAATTTCTTCTCAGCCAATTATCCTAGATCGGGCTTGAGGAGGTGGGGGACAATGTTCCCTGACCCCGGTGCTCCGGTTTGGGAAGGTGGATTTTTAACAACCTGCTTCATCTCCATCCATACCTTCCTCACATCCCCTTTCCTTCTCTAATCACACTCTATCCTTTTAACGCCTTGCCCAAGGTGAAACTGCAATTTCAAAGGGCGGCCAGGTCACCAGGCGGAAGGGGTGGCCTAAAATGACGGCACCTGGCTCTGCCAGCCCCGTACGCAGCCCTTGCATTGCGGGGTACTGCGAGGGGTGATTAGCGTCTGCATCCCGTGAAAAAAATAGGGTTCCCATGCCCGATGATGAAAATTAAAATAAAACCCTCTTCTCCTTTCCCCCTTATCATCGAAGGAGTTGCCTTCGGGCATCTCCACAGAAAAAAAGGATCCCCTTGCCCTGTGCTCTCTTAGTGGAGCCTCCAAAATTCTTTGACCGGAGAGGAAACTTACTCCTCTTCTTTGCCTACGGGTGTAGGGGATTCCTCCTCACCCACTTGTCTGGAGGTGCCCTCGGGTCCCTCCCTCTTTCCAGCGGCAGTCCCCCCTTTCCTTTTCAAGGGGACTGCCAAGAAAGTCAGCAGGCAAAGCATAACCAACAGCTTTCCATTGAAGTTACTCGGTAGGGCAAACCCCCTTAAGGGGGGAGAGGGAAGACAGGGCCCATCGGTTGCTTCCCTCAAAACACCTGCTTGCTGGAATATTAAACCTAGCGGGGGATCAAGGCACGTGCACCCTCCCCCTCTAACCCGACTACAGAGATTGCTCCCAATGAGACCTGTGATGTCCTGATGGGGGGGGGGTGATAGCCATGTGGGGAAATTCCACGTGGAACTTCTTTTCCAGCACGGAAAAGCGCGTCCATGTGTTAAAGAATATTCTAGAACTTGGTTATGCGCAAATTGGTAAACCTGTCACCCACACCCCCATCCACAAGCGAAAGCCTCGAACAGCGTCCACCCCGGACCACCTTTTCGCAGGTTAGAATCGCCTGGGCGTGAAGGTTCTAGGCCATTCGAGAGTAGCACTTGCCAAACACCCCATGCCCCCCCTCCCCTACGGAATGAGCCTCAGATATTTAGGGCTCGTCTTCCAGGTGGGCGATACAGAGTTGAGGAATCCCGCCAGCATCCAAGAAGCATTCCCTCTAGTTCCAAGTCAGGTGCTTAACAACAAAGCAAAGTGACGGGTGACCTTTTGTGTCTTTGGAATTCGCCAAGCTAGTGAGGTAATTCCATTTGACGATTGCCACCGAGCGATTTTTTTGACCCATACTCATCAACTCCTGTAAAAGGCCTCCTCGCTCCCTCCTCGTCTTCGTGTGGCCGAAATACTCTCCTTTGGACCAGACGTTAACCCCTCCCCCCCTTGGAGAACCGTCATCACGTCAATTTTCCGCTCACAAGCTCCGAGCTTGTGCAGAAGACATCCGTGAAACCTTACTCTGACGTCTCACCCGGAATCCTCCGTAAGCCAACCCCTCACCCCCCCTCTTCAACAACCCATTTGTGTTAATCCTCCCCATTGGAATAGTCTCCTTATGTAACGCATTAATTTCTAACTTTAGAGTCTGATGCATAACTCTCCAATTCTCCCCCTTATTTACCAATATAATTTTGCCCATTGATTCTCTTATTTTATGTAAATAAAATTAAATTTTTGTTCGTGCCTCTTTAAATATCCTTGAGCTGTTCTATTGCCCAAATTTTGCCTGACCTCGTTTTGCATTCTATTCTCGCTGCTCCGCGCGTCGAAAATCATGGCGTTCCGCCCATTTGTCAGTTCGCCTTTAAATTATTAGTCCTTTCCCCATATATATAATATGGTATTGATATAATATAATGTTACACCACGACAGTCACATTGAGCCTCCCCCTCCCCTGCCCCCCCCTCAGATAGACCTGGTCCTTGAGGCAACCAAGCATCAGACGATTAGGCTTTCCAATTCGCAAACTATCAGTCCCACCAAGTTTCCCCTAAATCTGGGCCACCCTTTCTCCTCCTCCGTCGCCTGAGGAGACCCCCGTTCCTCCCTCGCCCTCCAAAGTTCCGGATAATCAGGTAAACTTCCTCTTTAATGAGAATAACCCTGGTGGATTGAAATACGAGAACGAAACCATGAACGGTTGCCGAGTATCCACCCTCATCCGTGGACCGGGTGCACCTGTATCGTAGTGTCTGAGGACCTACTCCCCCCTATTTGCACCGACCACAAGAAGTTTTCCGTGGTCCATGACTACCTTGGCCGGGCCAGTCATTTCCCAGTAACTCGTTGTCACATCGAGTGTGACTATATGTCCGGTTGAGCCGAAGTGATAGTGGCCCCAATCCAGTTCCGATCCGTTTTGATCGGTCATAGCCACGTAATCCACGACCATCCCGTGTCCCATCCCGTGATTAGCCATACACAGGCAGCACTGGAATCCCATGCACCCATTCCCCTGGAAACCCCTATTGACCCGAAGTTCTATGCCCTTCGGAGAGACAATTTTACCCGCGCCCAGAAGGAGTCTGCAACTCTCCTCTCCCTTTGGCAGAAAACTAAAACCCTCGAGCTTGAGTCCACCCGAGGTAACAAAAGAGTTTCGTATCTCGTGAAGAAGGACTTATTGTATCGTGCATGTTCGGAAGTCACAGACCAATAAACACATGTCCCGTGTGTTTCCCTTGAATACGTCCCGCAAGTATTGAAGTTCTCCCATGACAGTTTATTCGCAGGCCATTTTAGCCATAATAGGACCACGCTACGAGTTTTCAAGTATTTCTTTTTGCCAGGTGCAGCCAAAGATATCGCCCAAAATTGTCGGTCATGTAATATGTGCCAAAAAACATCCGCAAAAGGGCCGGCTATGCTAGTCCCCGTTCAGAGAGGCCCCATCATCACCGAGCCCTTCTCACGAGTAGCTATCGACCTGATTGGCCCTATTCACCCCCGTTTCAGCAAAGGACATTGCTACATCCTCACCTTGGTAGACTTCGAAACCCGGTTCTAAAAAGCAGTCCCCCTCAAGAATATTGATAGTATCACGTGCACCAAAGCACTGATCTCCATATACTCACGCATGGGAATTCCCAAGGAGGTATTGTCAGATCGAGGGAGACAGTTTACTTCCGAACTCATGGAATATGTAGGCAAGCTTCTGATGGTAAAACCTTTGTTTACGACCCCTTACTATCCGGCTGGAAACGGTATGTGCGAGAAATTAAACGGGACCCTCAAATCAGTCCTCAAAAGGCTCTGCATTGACCAGCCAAGAGAATGGCACTTTTTTGCCTGCAGAGAGATCCCTCATTGAACCCTTGAATTCGCCCCTTACGAGCTCTTGTACGGACGGAACGTGCGCGTCCCCCTCAACATCCTGAACAAACACTTAACTAATCCCAAACTGGACGAGGTAATACAGACCTCCTACTCTTATCTCTTGGATTTGAAAAAAAAGGTTAGAAGAGTGTGCTAATCTAGCCTATAAGAACGCGAAGTTAGAGAGGTATAAGACCTACTTTGACCTTAAGTCACGAGAACGAAAATTCAAGCCTGGCGCTGAGGTGCTGTTAGTACTTCCCACGGAAAGCAACAAACTCCTTAGCCAGTGGAATAGACCCTACCTCGTCCTCGAGGCTAGAGGACCCGTGGATTACCTCATCCGTATTCCGGCGAGAGCGAAAGTTTTTCACATTAATATGTTAAAAGGGTACCACCGGTGCACAGGTACCCACAACTTTGTAGCCCCAGACAAAGAATCCCCATTGGAAGCAACATACCCCACTGGCCCCCTCAACGTCGTCCAAGTAGTTTGTATTGAGTCAGATAATGAATATCCCCTTTCGTCACTACCCGAATTTCCAAATCCATCGGAGGCGACCGCACTCGACCTCTGCCCCGGCTAGAGCCCTACTCCAAGAGTCAGCTGCAGCAGTTGCTGAGTGGATTCGACGATGTCATTTCTAACACCCCCGGCTGCTCTAACCAATTTGAGCATGACATTGTCCTTATTACCCAAGAAGCCGTCGGCTTAAAGCCATTTCCCCTCCCCATCCACCTTTGGAAAGCTTTCAACGAAGAGGTGGATAATTTGGTAGCCTTGGATATAATATAACCCTCGGCGTCCAATTATTGCTTCCCCATTGTTATGGTTCGAGAACCCGAACACAATTTCCGTCTGTGCTTCGATTTTGGCAAGCTAAATTCGCTAACGGTGGTCGACGAAGAACCCATTGCCCTTATAAATGAAAATCTCGATTTTTTTGAGGAAATGAACTTCATTTCCAAATTAGACCTCTGTAAGGCGTACTACTGAATTTCCCTTCGTCAAAACGCCCGCAAGTATACCGCCCTTTCCTCATATAAGGGCCTCATGCACTTCAATTGACTTCCCTTTGGGCTAGTCACTGCTTGCAGCAATTATAAAAGAATGATGCGAACGATCGTGGACGGGCTGCCCCACGTTTCTTTTTATTTTGACAACCTGTATGTAGCGACCGCTACTTGGAACCAGCACCTGATCGCTTTCCGCGCCCTACTCAATAGGCTTTATTTCCACGGGCTCACCCTTGGGCCTACTAAGTGCCACTTCGCTTATGATACGATTAAGTATCTGGGATTCAAGATCGGTAAAAATCAGATGAGCCATCAGAAAGGAAAAGTCCATGCCATCGTTGAAATGCCCCTCCCCCGCACGAAGAAACGATTGAGGTCATTTATGGGATGGGTCTCATTTTACCACCGCCTAATTCCAAACTTTGCGTCAATCGCCGCATTGATAACTGCCCTGCTTCCAAAAAAAAACCCCGGATCCCCTCTCGTGGGATCTGAAACCTCCGCCAGGTTCCATCAGCTAAAGAACCAGCTAACGGTCGCTCCCATTCTGAGGCTCCCGAACCCGACTAAGCCTTTCGGCATTAGGACCAATGCCAGTAATGAAGGAATTGGATGTTTCCTCCTTCAATATGCTGAGAACGGAGACAGCCACCAGGTGGCTTACGCGAGTAGAAAGCTTTTACCACGCGAGCGAAATTATTCAGTAATAGAACGGGAGGCCTTGCAAATAGTCTTGGTAATTACCAAGTTCAGTAGGTACTTAATAGGAAGGCTTTTTGTAGTGAAAACAGACCACCACCCCTTGTTGTTTCTGAGAAAGACAGAAAGTCAGAATGGGTGCATCATAGGGTTGTTGCTGATACTTCGACAATATCAGTTTAAAATATTGTATGCCCGAGGCAGTGACACCTGTGTTGCAGACAATTTGAGTCGTAACCCGGTGGCAAAAGAAGCCGACAAGCCACTAAATTAAATAACTGTAAATATGGTATTTCTCCTATAACCTAGAGGTTAAATGCTTGGCAAAAGTTTGCCGATATTATAATCCCTTATGTACATATTATCTCATTAATGTTCTTAATTATGATTTTTGGGGGTCCGCTAAGTTGTTTAGTCATTAGTGCAATATTAATGCCTCCATTTAATTGCATCCTTTTTGGGGGGGGTTCCACTGAAATGTTGCTAATGTTCTTCTGTGATTTTTTAGTTTAAAATTGTGCTAGTTAAATTTTCTCTAGAATTGACCCGTTTAAGGCTTATGTCCGTTAATTCCCCAGTGAGCTCAGATTCACGTTTTTTTTTGTGTGTGTACACCTGTCGTAGCAGGCCAAAATTTTCCTAGATCCTTGATAATTCTAGTTCGACGGGTGGGATGATCCTTTCCTACGCAACTGTCTGTAAAGCATCATCTTTCGGATGGAAAAGGTGTGGGGGAATTCCCTGTGGAATTTCAACGCCAGCACTGAAGTGACGTGCGTGCGTTAAAGAAAATTCTAGAACTTAGTTAGGCTAAAATTGGTAAGCCCCCGCCCCCTATCCACAAGGGGTAGCCTCAAACCGCGTCCACCCCGGACAACCTTTCGTGGGTTAGAATCGCCTGGGCGTGAAGGTTCAAGGACATTCAAGAATAGCGATGGCTAAACACCCCATGTTTCGTCCACATCTGCGGGGGAAGCTTCGGATATATAGATCTGGTCTTCCAGGTGGGCGATACAGAGTTGAGGAATCCCGCCAGCATCCAAGAAGCATTCCATCTAGTTCTTAGTCAGGTGCTTAACAACGAAGTAAAGTGACAGCTGAACTTTTCGTGTCATTGAAATTAGCCCAGCCAGTGAAGTAATTCCATTTGACGATCGCCACTGAGCGATTTTTCCGACTCTACTCATCAACTCCTGTAGAAGCCCTCCTCGTTCTCGCCTCGTCTTTGGGTGGTCCTTTAGAGAACCGTCATCACGTCAACTTCCCGCTCACAAGCTCCCAGCGCTCTCTCCCTCACGTTTATTGCCTGCAGAAGACATCCGTGAAACCTTACCCTGACGTCTCACCGGAAATCCTCCGTAAGCCAACCCCTCTCCTTCCTTCACAAACCCATTTAAGTTAATCCTGCCCATTGGTATAGTCTCCTTCTGTAACGCATTAATTTCTAACTTCAGAGTCTGATGCATAACTCTGCAATTCCCCCCCTCATTTACCAATATAATTTTGCCCATTGATTCTCTTATTTTATGTAAATAAAATTATATTTTTGTACGTGCCTCTTTAAATAACCTTGAGCTATGCCATTGCTTAAATTTTACCTGACCTCGTTTTGCACTCTATTCTCCTGCTTCGTGCGTCGAAACTTGTGGCTTTCTGCCCCTTTGTTTGTTCACCCTTGAGCTTTTAGTCCCTTGCCCATAGATATAATATGGTATTGATATAATATAATGTCACACCCCGACAGCCACATTGAACCCCCTCCCCCCGAGATAGACCTGTTCCTTGAGGCAACCCAACCTCAGATGGTAGGGCGTTCCATGGGGACGAATCCTGCCTCAGCCCCAAGCACCAAACCCGAGTCCGCCCCTATGCAAGGTCCTCCTCAAACGGCTCGGGTCTCCAAGGCAGTACAAGGAGGGGAGGGTTCTTCTCTTCCAGCCGGTGCCCCTGCAACCGCCAGGCAGGGCCTTTTCTATCTTGGAGAATGACGTCGCTGAGGCCGGTCCATCTTGCCTTGGGGTGGAGAAGCAGGTTAATTTCTCACACTCCGCTCCTAGGAAGAAAAGAATAAAAAACGACGAAAAAGACTCGGGGGTCTTCTCCACCTGTGGAGGCTGCGGCTACGGATGGGTTTGTCACTTGGGTATGCGACTAAACCAAGATTGGAAGTCCGGCCTCACTGTCTCTCTGGGTGTAGAGTCCCTGACAAAGACCAAAAGTACAAGTGCCTCTCAGTAAGAGACTACCAGGCGTTTTCGAGCCCGGTGGCTTCAAACACTTCCTGGTTATTCGCTCTACTGATGGCAGCATGTTGGCTAAGGGCAACAGGATACATGAGATGAGAGCTTTAGATGATAGTGAGATTGGTAGAGAGCCAAAGGTGACCCGTTTCTCGGACGGGACCCTTTGGGCGAATGCGTCGAATCCCTCCGAGGCTGCCATGATAAGTGCCCTTTTTGTCACTTGATGGCACGCCTGTCAGTGTGAAGCCGCACTCTACCATAAACTTCGTAATAGGAGTAGTTTATGTGAGGTAACTCGTGGGCTACTCCATATACGACACCATCTTAGAGCTAGCCAGCCATGGGATGTTCAATGTCGAACATGTGATGATTTTGTTCTTGCCAGTTGGTATCGCAAACTTGTGAAGGCATTCGTGCCACTGCAGTTTAGGTGCTATTACTGCCACCGCTTCGGCCAAATTAATCGCTCCTGTCTACGTGCAAAGAAGGGGTCACCTGAAATCTGTGTAAGTTGCTCCAAGGCCGCACATGATAAGTCCAAATCGTGTGTGGCCAAGTGGGTCAATTGCCGAGAGCCAAACCCCGTTTCTTCGAAGCAATGGGGTACGTATCTCCTTAAGAAGGAAAACCTGGTCGCGTCTCCTTTGGAGAGGCTAAGGACTTGATACTGGCACGCCCCGCGCTGCCCGGGACGTTTTATGAATCAATGTTGAAAAAGACACCATCCGCTCTTGGCAGCTCCAGGGCTACGAATGCGGTGGTTTCCGCGCACTCTTGGAACTCTTCTGCGAGTTCTACCCATCCCGGGCGCTCTCTGGTAAAGCTGGCGGCATAGAGGGTCCACACCCAGCCTTAGCAAAAACCAGCGTCCCCTTCCACCAGCGTGACCGTTACCGCTAAGGCGAAAAGGCCACGAGCCTCCACCGTGGCTTTAGAGTCACAGGAGTTAATGCCCCTGAAGTTGGTGGCCAGACCATCTTCCAGGGTTCCTAATGCGGCAGCCAGAAAGGAGGACAGAACTAAAGGAGCTTCATCTCCTTCACTCACGCCTTATGGTGGGCTGGGTCGATTGGCGACGGTGGATTCTCGAAAAGAGGGCCGCTTAAGGTTTCGAGGCGGAGGTAGAAAAAACTCTCAAGGCAAGCCCAGCCTCCCCCAATAAGTCCTCGCAGGCGACAGCACCTTCAGCGCATTGTCCGGCCAATAGCATCAGGAGTTCTGCCTCCGGGAAGCGTACGGGCATTCCCGTGAGAAACTTCGAAGAGAGGCCGCACATCTCCTCTGACCTAAGCTTGGTAGGAATATTCCTACAATGAAATTACTGCGAACTCCGGGTGATCTAGGAGAAGCTGCGGAGGCTCGTCTCCTCCCGTTCCCGGTTAGCTATCCTTTTGCAGGAGACCATGCTGGGATTTTTTTTTTATTTAAGGGCCATTATGGCGACTGACCATGCTGGGAACATGCCCACTGCCCACCCTCCCGGGGTATAAGCGTTTTGCGACCCTGCCACCACGGGATGGGGGCCGGCGGGAGGATGTGCGATTTTCACCCGGCATGATGTCTCCGTTCTTCTCTTCGCTTGAGATACTTCCTTCCAGGCAGTAGCTGTGCAGTTGCACATTGATAGGAGGTATACTGTTAATTCCGCGTACATTCCACCGTTAGCTGATTTCCACCCGGGTGACTTCCGCTGCGTTGTGGCATGGATGCCGAGGCCCTTTCTCTTGCTAGAAAATCTAAACGTTAAATTCTCCCTCTGGGGAGAATACTCTATTAATCCCCGGAGTTATGTCCTTGCCGTCCTGATCGAAGGTCTTGAGATAGATGTCCTAAATGTGGATAAGTTTACGCATCACAGTCCGAGAACCACTTTATTTTCCTGCCTTGATCTATCTTTGTTCTCTCCGGATGCACAGCCTGATTTGATTGGGGGGTGGGCGGGTCAATGGCCTCCATGGTAGTGATCACTTTCCCATTCAAATATAATTTTCTGGACCGATGCCGCCCAAAAGCCTGCCCCAGTGGTCTTGGGGCGGGCGCAGTGGTCTGCCTTTCAGGAAATGACTGAGTTCTCTATCTCAGTCGAGGAGTTTAAGTCGGTTGATGAGGCTGTTGAGTTCTTCTCCGGCAACTTAATAAGGCGGGCCTAAATACTATTTTTAGAAGGTCTCGCCGTTTTGCACGCCAACTACTCTTGTGATTGTCAGGCGAGTGTGAGAAGGCCCTCAAGCAGAAGCTTTATGTCTACTTGCGCTATAAGCGCCGCCTGAACGATTTCACTGTAGGTGAATTTCGTCGGGCTAGGGCTAGTTTCCGGTATATTTCGAAGCACGCCCGCCGCTCTTATTGTTGGGCATACATGTTTTCACTCTACGGGAAGACCCCTTTATCAGAGATGTGGAAGGGAGTCAAAAGGATTTGGGGCAAGTTCTCGCAGGACCCCCCTCCCATTCTCTAGGAGAATGAGACCGCAATCTCGGACCCCGCGTCCGTGGCCGAATCCTTCGTGACCGCTTTCTCCGCATTCTCTAGCCGGGATGCTTCTCCGCCAGCATTCAATGAACTTTGTGAGGTCGTGAAAGGCCGCTGCCTGGACTTTACCTCCAGAGGTAGAGAGCACGTCAACAACCTGTTTACTGTGAGTGAGTTGCGTTCCGCTCTTGCATCGTGCGTGGACACCGCCCATGGTCCTAGATATCCCGTATGCTATTCTTCGATACTTGGGTGAGCGAGGCATGGCCTTTCTCTCATATTTCTTGAACGGGATCTGGGAGGACGGTGGCTTCCCTGATTTCTAGCCAATCGCTACTGTTCTCGCCTTTCGGAAAGCGGGGAGAGATCTCTCTACTCTGGCCGGTTTCTGCCCAATCACCCTAACCTCTTGCATGTGCAAGTTGATGAAGAACATTCCCGCAGAGAATGTTACCTAGTGTCACACTCTTTGCCCTGAGCATCAACGGCATCACCTCATTGCTGCCAGGGGTATTTATCGCTACGCTCTACGTGGACTACCTTACGATTTCTTTTGGCTCAGCCTAGATGCCAACTCTGGAGCATTAACTTCAACAGGCATTGAACCTAGACTTTCGCTATGCCGATGCGCACAGGTTTCGGTGTTCCTTGGCCAAGACTAATGTGATGCACTACTGTAGCCATATACGGCTCCAACCTGAGCTAGACTTGTTTTTTATTGTGGTACGCCTGGAATTGGTTGAATCGCACGGTTTCATTGGTCTTGTATTTGACCAACGCCTCACCTTGTAGGTTCATATTCGCAGCATTAGGAGCTCTTGTACCCTCGCCATGGATATTCTTCGTTTCGTGACGTTAAGCGCTTAGGGCGCTGATAGGGCTACAGCCTTACTTTTTTATCGATCCCTTGTTGGTTCTAACCTCAAATACGGATGTGAGTTTTATGCATCCGCAGCTGAGCCTGTGTTGTGGAAGGTAGGCTCAATCCACCACACCGCTCTTCGCCTGGCGACCGGTGCCTACCGCACTACCCCAATTGAGAGCCAACTTGTCGATGCTGGGGAGATGCCACTCGCTCTACGCCGCGCACAGTGCATTATTCGCCTGTACGCGCGAGACGGGCGCCTCACTCAGTCGCCAACAGCTCTCACTGCATTCGCAGCTGATTTCGACGGTGCTTATACCACCAAGCACTACCAGTCATAACCTAAGCCTTTTTATTTTATGGCTAGGGAACTCCTTTGTAAACTAGCTATCGCTCTCGGGCCGGTGGCGCCCCTGATTCTGCTCAGGATGCAACCCTGGATGGTAACACCTATAGCTATTAGTCGCCACGCCTCTGCTCACAAAGCTTGTATAGCGCCGGGAGTGTTGTGTTCGACCTTTTTGGAGCACACCTCCTTTCACGCTGGAACCATGCCAATGTATACGGATGGCTCCAAGTTCCAAGAGAGTGTCAGGTCCCACGCCATTTTCCCTTGGTTTGAAGTCAGTGGGACACTGCCAGGCGCTACCTGTGTCTTCACGGCTGAGCTGGTGTCAATATACCACTCTGTACGGGAGATCACGCGACGTGCTTGGTTTGGAGACCAAATTATCATTTATAGCGATTCGCAAAGCGCCTTGAGCACTCTCGGGGCCATGGAATCACCGCATCCCCTGGTTCGCGATATCCGTGACGCCACGGTTTTGGCAAGCCGGGGGGATAAGGAGATTATCTTCTGCTGGGTTCCCTGGACATCTATCAATTGCGGAGATTGAGCGCGCCGATGAAGGCGCCATAGTGTCCGCAAGGACTCTGCGACCGGACCAGCGTTTTCCTCTTCCTCACACTAACTAATTGGCAGGAATACCAGCAGTTCCTCGGGCTACTTAGGAAAAAAGATTGGAGATGGTCGAAGGGAACTTAAAGTTGTGTCCCATTGCGCCGCGACTGTACCCATGGACCTACCCTCAATGCATTAAGGGCTTCAGATTGCTTTCTCTTGACTCCGATTGGACATACTCGCGGGACGCACCCGCATATAACGAAACGCTCGCCTGCGCCTTACTGTGAAGACTGTTCAGAACATTCTTGTCAAATGTCTCAGGCTGGGCGATCTTCGGGCACGTTATCTGTCCCGTTACGGGATGGGCGTGGTCGCTGCCGCCTGTCCCTTGTACTCGAGACAGATCGTGCACATTGACTGGTGGACAAACCGAATTTTTGGGCGAGGCCATCCTTCTTCCATTTATTTAACTAGTTGTTGTTTTTTTGTTTTTTGGGGAAGTCGCTCGTTCCTGTGCCGGTTGGAGACGTACCTCACCCTGACGCTGGAGCTTGCTTCCTGCCTCTTCCCTTCGTTCTTTTTTTATTTTATTGTTTTTTTTCTCTCTTTTTTATGTTACTATTTTAACGTATCCTAGTACTAAGCAGTAGTAAGTACGGCGACTTATGCCCAATTACGCACCTAGGCTCATATTATTGGGGGCAGGATATAGATAAAGGTATGCACCTACGAGTTACATTGAAGTATTTTATGTTGATGCCCTCTCTGATGGTTCAGGTTTGGGGAGGCCTTGATGTGAAATGGTGTCTGAGGTTACTCTAGAGGTTGTAATAGATGAGATCTCGTTCCTGATATACCTGATTAGTCCTTCACCTTCGTATGTTTTCTAGCTGTCTTGCCTGTCTCAGGCAAGTATAATGAAATCGTGCGTAAAGTTCTTATAAACAAAAAAAGTTTGCTCCAAACTGTGTTGTTTGTACAACAAGAGCTGTTGGAATGACACTGTTTAGAAAGTATAAACATTGCATCATCTTTATTGGCCTGAAATGTTTGTGACTGATTCTTGACAGAATTGACAGAAAAACGAAAAGTCGTTTCTTGGCTGCAAGAGTAACCGAAAATACAATGGCCCGATCGGGTAAAAAACTCATAACTACTCCAAAATTGTTTTCCTCTTAAAGGAGTTTATGCTTTGGATTTGATGATATATTAAAGTACTCATTCATCATGAGATTCTGATTAATAAGAAACAATTATTGTACATATTTACGTTAAAAATATACTTCAAAACGAAGCTCGAACGAAAATATCCCTTAAGTGTCAACCGAAAGGGTGCTTTAAGTCTTCATGATAACATGCAGCCATATGTTACGCGTTTGACTCAGTGGAAAAATATTGCAATTACTTAGGAAGTTTTCTCTAGCTCACATATACTTTGGATATTGCACCATCTGATTACCATCTATTTATCTGATTACTTCATTAGCACAGTGGCAAAGCTTATTCAGATTTGGAAAAGGTAGAAAAAGATATCAAATTCAATATTTCATCCTAACCGAATGAATTCTTCAGGAAGGATATCCATTCATTAAAAAGGATGGGAGAACACATTTGAATAAATTTATTTTCTTGTATATTTGGAATGATTTCATTTTGTTTAAAAAAACGACATTAACTTATTTAAAACATTATACAAGGTGGAAACATAAAGTGTAGACTGCTGGTAACACGTCATATTGGATATATTTACATACTATCAAATACTTCCTTGTCGGTTGCTTAATAAACCAGGCAGTTTTCTGTTTACACTAAGGACCATCCAGTCGCCATAAGGAAGGACGCCAACCCTAAAAGCAAACAAGATCACCAATATCAAGAGAAATCCAACGAGAGTGCCAAAATACTTCGTTGAGTCAAAAGTGAATGAACCATGTGACAACACAGAAGTTGTGCTTACTAGAAAAACACTTGTCTTGTCTCTCACTGGATAAAAACCTACAATTCCTTATTCCAAAGGCTTCTTGAATCAACTTTTGGGGGGATTGAGGATGGTAGCTCTGGCGATGAGCGTCGCGGTCATTTTAGCGAAGAGCGCTTAATGACACAGGTTCTCTTTCAACTCCTTTATTCATTTTCTTATAACGGTTAAAATAGTTTTCCTCTATTTTTTTGTTACTATATCTCCTATTTTCTTTCTTACGCTTCAATGGTACACGTAATATTCATTTCCTTAGCGTTTTTCGCAATTGTTTTACCAGTTTTTCATTTCTTTGGGCCTTTAATATATATATATATATATATATATATATATATATATATATATTTATATATATACATATATATATATATATATATATATATATATATATATATATATATATATATATATATATATATATATATATATATATATATATACATATATATATATATATATATATATATATATATATATATATATATATATATATATATATATATATATATATATATATTTATGGTTAAATAGATAATTTAATTATTTTTTTTCCTAAGTGGAAAGTATTTATATATTTAAACTTATGTGTTCATTCTGTTTTATTACAGTATGGTACAAAGGAGAAAAGAGAGCTATGAATTTCGCAATCACACGAATTTGGAGGGAACAAACTGACCACTTAATCAATTTTTTCTTCTGCATGCTGAACTCTTCCTAATGTTAAGCATGCAAAATTTCGCCTATTAGCATGTATCCAGGCCTTCAATCATCTATTGCGCCAGAGCCACACAGTTATCAGCTCCCCGTGCCCACTCATCCAAAAAGAGAGCTGTAGTTTTTAGAAATAAAAGGCAGTTCTGGAGAGGATGAACTCATTAATCCAGATTACACTGGTGCAACTGAGGAGAGAAACCCATACTACCCCAAACAAAAAGTCTCAACGACCTTGTCAGAGATCTTGGTCTCACAAATTCCAAAGATGAGCTTTTCTTTGTCCCAATACGACAGGGCTGTTTGATGCAATCGGAAGTATCTGTAACCGCAATGAGTGGCGAATCTTCATTGTCAGATTGTCCAGGAGCCTAAAAACAGTGATTCTTCATAACAGGAACATGTATCCATCTCTTCCTCTTGCTCACCCGATCCAGCTCAAAGATCTTGCTAGATGCATTTAAATATTTTCGAGGAGTACGGTTGGGAGGTTATCGGATACTTGAAAAATGGTGGCCTTCTTGATTTGCCTCCGTGGCGGCTTTACCAAGTTTACTTGTTATCTTTGCCTTTGGGACAACACGGCCACCGTGACACACTATCATCAGCGAGATTGGCCACAACGGGCCGAGTGTAGTGTGGGGAGAAACAACGTCAAATGGGAGCCTTTGTTGGACCTCGACAACTACTGTTTCCTCCTCTGCACTTAAAGTTGGGCCTTCTGAAATAATTCGCCAAAGCTCTTGATAAGGAGTTTGCAGCTTTCAAGTATTTCCAATATTTCTTTCCTAAGCTATGTGTGGCAAAGGTGGAAGCCGGCTTTTCGTCGCTTCACAAATAACAAAGATCATGGAGTGCGGGGAGTTTCCTGAGAAGTTCACTTGGACGGAAAAGGCAGCGTGGGACAGCTTTGTCGTGGTGGTTCTGGGCTTTCTTTTCAATTAATAAGCCAAAAACTATGTATGTAGAACTTGGTGAGTACGACAAGATGTGTTGCAAAATGGCTTGAAAGTCCATATACTTGACGCTCATCTTGCTATATTTAGGAAGAAAATGGGAGCGTATTCCGACGAGGATGGCCAGCGCTTTCAACAGGATATACTGGACTATGAACGCCACTAGCAAGAATCATATAATGAAAATCTCATAAGAGACTATATTTTGGGTCTGATTCGTGAAGGAAACTTACTGTATGCGTAAACCACGGAAAACCACTCATTTCTAATATTTTAATTGTCTCAATTATGTAATTCTAGAGTAAATAAATGCTATTTTTGTATGAGGTCGTTTTGTTTCTACTTTATGCAAATGAAACTCCAAATTCGTCATTTTATTCAATGGAGAATAAGAAAGTTGCATATAAATATTATTATCCTGGACACAAGAGCAAAGTTTGAAATAAATAATAGAGTTTTTTCATGTATTTTATACATAAGCAAATAGAAAATAACAGTTGCTACCCGAAGAAGAATTCATGTTACACAGTGTTATCTCATGATTTACAATTTTGTCGAACCTGCTCACGCCAGGCAACCATCAATCCGCTTGGAATCTATGATAAAGTTTCAGCATCTAATATTCCTTCAATAGGTACATAGGTCCCTATAAATTTAAACTCGCCTAGTCTTTTATATCTATAATTAGATACTAATATATTTCAATTATGTTTTATGCCATTAAACAATCAACATTTCATTAAATTTTTATCGCATTTACTTTTAATTTTCTATACTAAAATCTTTCTATGTTTTATAATTTCATGTCCAATCCAAGCATAATCTTAGCATTTAAAGACAAGTCATATGTAAAATGAATATAACTTGGGAGCTTTTCTATAACTCTCCAACCAGCGTTGCATCAATAAATAGTGCAAATAGAAGGATTATGGAGGAACATGGAAGGACACCATCTCTAAAAGATGAATTTTCCCATTAGCAAAATTCGTTTGTAACATAAATTTGAATCCTCCTAGAGATTTTTTAATAATTGAACAAACTTTATCGATACTTCTTTTATCTTCAAAAAACCCCATAATTCTTCCCAACTCACCCTAGCGTACTTTTTTACTAAATCTATAAAAACCTTTTGTTTCACTTTGCCCTGTACTTCATCAAACCCTTTGACAGAATGAATTTTTATCAGTTTTTCATCTCCCAGGCATAAAACATAAGTGTTTCTCCTAAATTTTTGCCTCCTGTCTATTTATATTTTAAAAATTTGACTGGTTGTGATATTTTCATTGAATTTAAACATAAATTAGAATCCTCTGTAATTACTAATTTCTTAAATTTCCATTTTAATTTTAAAATAGAGCCAATGCGACTCTCCCTCCATACATTCTCGCTTCTCAGAGACCATTTCTCTTTTCGACAGGAATTAAATCCATTTATCATTTTCTTCAATGACTCTATTAATTAATCTTTACTCACTGGCGCCTCTTTTCCTTTATTTGACGTCCCTTTCTCTCTTAAGCTTTCAAAGATTTCTTTGGTTAATCAATTTTCATAGATCCATCTATAGCCCTTTTTGATCTCTACCCATTCTCCGTTCATTCTTTGGACTATTTAGGTATAACTTGTCATTCTAATTGTTAAACTATAAATTTGGATCCCATTTACCTCGCCAAGTCTACCACAACTTACTTTGATTCAGCTCTTCCCGCAACACTGTACTTTTCCATGCATTTAATCGTTCTTGACACTCTCCGATTTTCTTCTCTGTTAGGAGAAATTAAATAAATCTTCTTTTGTATTCTTCATATACCAAATGTAGAAAAATGACTTTGTTTATTTAAAAAAAACACCATTTTAACAAACGCCAAAACATAAGCCAAGGTATTAATCTTAGATTGGTCATGACTCTCCTTAACAACAGAGGACTGTTAATATCATCTTCAAAAACGATTCTTTTATCACCTAGTGAAATATAACAGTTGATACAACTCTCTTTCTAAATCCAATTCCTCCTCAGACTCCAATCAGGCTTCTGTTGTATGCAACCAAACAATATTAATTATTATTACTAATACTAATAATAGTAAATATTAATTTGGGAGATTAATTCCTTACGGTAGATTGAGGCAATAGAAATTAGACTGGGCTGAAGAAGAGTGATGATATGAATTACCCGGCGAAGAGGATTATTTGAAAAGGTATTTTAGAAATGATAGCAAATATAATTTTCCCCCCCAAAATAAGAGAAGTCATCATGGTTAATGAGAGAAAGAGATTCACTTGCCTTGGAAGAGCACAAAGAGGCTTAAATATTATTTTCATATTTTTTCTGGTATTCACAAATTTTCAACGGCTGTAGATTTTCATGGGAACATTTCCAAATGGCAGAGATACGCATTGCCCTGGCGAGCAGAGACATCAATGGAGAGAGAATTAGAGGTTTATAGATGGGAAGTATGTTCTGGTCATCTTTATTGAGGAACAAGTTCCACGCAGAAAGGACAATTTTTCATTTGACTGTTGTCCCCAGCACTTATATTATTTTAGGGCCGAAATCCAAAGCTGCTATTCCAGATAGACCTTCACAAATCCCACCACTTCAGCATTCCATACATTACATATCCGTAAACAAGCGCGCCAGGGAGACCGAACAAAAACCTTGCCCACTCTGAAAAAGCCTATTCTGTAGAGAGCCATGAAACCGACTAATCCGCAATTAAGTTCAAATTCCGCGGTTAATGATCCACCTAACCACAGACTGCTTTGCATTCTGGTACTGGTATCATCCACACGACAGTCCATTGTCGGATAATGTACAGTATAACCCATAAATCTCGACATACCAATCCCACCATCTACAGCAAAACCTCACAAATAAACACAATTCATGATCCTAAAACGGTCACACCTACTTTTTTCCAACTTACACTGCAGTTCTCCATCGCTCGTCCACACATCTTTCATCTTACCAATAGCACCTAAGAAGGCCCAAACAATCGCCAGGTTACACACTCGACAAAAAATAAATAAATATTATCAGTATGAGCAACAAACAAATGGCACTTTGGCAATCTCTTTTAAATCACAATATACGCCATATCTTCAACTAGTACCCAAATCCTTTAGCATACAACGCTCTACCAGAGTATTACACTACACACTTATCAGGCAAGACAGCCAAAATACATACGAAGGTGGAGGATTTATCAGGTATATCAAGAACGAGATCTCATCTATTACGACGTCTAGAGTAACCTCAGACGCCATTTCACATCAAGGCCTCCCCAAAATCTAAACCATCAGAGAGAGCATCAACATAAAATACTTCAATTTAACTCGTAGGTGCATACCTTTATCTATATTCTGCCCACAATAATATGAGCCTAGGTGCGTACCTTCCAACAAAAATCAAAAACCGCCTTGTGATGACGACTATTACGCCCAGGACACCGCTTGGCTAGAATACCAAGGCAATGGCACAAGAACCCGCAACATCACCGAACACTTGAACGTTCTATTTAATCTGAACAATTCTTTACCTCATATGCAAACCCTTCATTAACTACTGCCAGGAGATTTCGGCGGATATAACTCTCTACCAACTTGATCGAGCTACCAATACGACCTGGCCACCCAATCATTCATTATTCTCTGAATACCTTCGCATAATCATAAAAATACCCGTTTAGAATCATGTACCTCAATCAACCCCAGGCATCGAAATAACCACGACAAAGCTGAATAAAAAAACAACTTTTCCATAAACATGGCCTACACACACTTAGCCAAGATTCTCTAAACAACCAGCTAAAACCGCATTCCGAGGAGGAACATATTATTCATTCTTTAATTTAAACTTTTATCTAGAAATCATACAGTTAAGAAAATAGGGGCAGCTGCCTACTATACCAAATATTAACACAAAGTCTACCGAAAACATTACACAAAATATCCAAGGACTGATCTAACAAAATAGAAGCGACACTAAAAATCTATTAGGGCTGATGCCAAGTTAAATAGCGTTAAAGAAGACACAAACTAAACCATCTTATTCAATTTAAAGAGAAGCAATTCTACCAGATATTTAAAAATGGTACTACAACACTACAGATAATAAGTAAAAAAATGACCTCTACTTGGAACCATAGAACTCGTTCATACTTACTTACAATTGGCCAAGACAGGTCCAGATATTTCACTATGGAAATAATGTTTTTGCTAGTAAACATGGTATTGGTTCGAAGAGATTTTGCTGTCGGCTGCCCTACTTACGTCTAACTCTCTTCACTTAACTGAGCATAATAATGGAACTAGAAAGAACTGGCTTGATTCCTCCGGCGCGTGGTTTTAGGGGTTATCCATGGAGAATTCACTCTGACTCTGCTGATAATCTGTTGAAGAATGGGAGCGATAACGTTTGAATTTTCCCCAAGTAATCCTATTTATTACCTTACCAATAAAGGCTACAAGTTAATAATAGAAGCATAATCATATTTGGTAGACGAAGAAATAATGAAGCCTATTCGCTTGGGACAGGGTTAGTGTGTCATAGAATGCGTGGTGGGGAAGCGCTACCGGATCTTTTATGTATAAAAAAGCTGTAAAGTAGGAAGAATTTCCTCTTTAGGCTGAATTGGGAGAAATTATTCATATAAACTAGTATGTGGTGGGTAGTGTGTCTAATTATGGTCACAGGAAAACAACAGGTGGAGAAAAACTCAGGTGTTGAGCTGAACGGCCCAATTTCGACTGAGCTGAGTCAACATATATTCAGGTCAAGCTAGATTGGGTTATGTGGAATTTCTTATCATCAAATAGGGTTATTGAATTATGTAATTATGTTTTATTAAGAGCAACAATATAATTTTAACAGATTTATTACTATTATTGTTTTTATCATAATTACTCTTTCTAATTAGCCCATATGTGCACATGTAAAGTTATTCATAAACTAATATCCAAGTTATTTTGAAGAATCTTCAATAAATCATTTTTAAATTTAATTAAGAAATATTTTGTTAAATACAAAGTAATAATCCGGCATAGCAGCATAGATCTGACCTCGCTCATCCTTGTCTCCCAGGGTCATATATTCTTAGGCGTAGGTCCAGTATTTCACTGTGCTGTGAGGAAGAGTTGTACCTTTAATTATCTCCGTATAATATGTCTGTCAGGTACAAGGTCTTCGTGATTTATATACACAAATATCTCCAAAGTAAATTGCTACCATCATTTGTTAAAAATTTAGTTCTAGAAACAAAATTTCAATCATTTACATACTTAATTTATTATTTTCTAGAGATTTAAGGAAATAACCATTTTAGGTATCGTACTAATGAATTCAGATATTGTTTCCTTTGGATTTTCTTGCCATGCTGTCCATAACGTTGAACAAATCCCTCGTCCATGTTGGTTTTTGTGGCTTTTTCGCACTACTCTGTCCAGTACTCCACAAGGGTGTTCATGTTAGGAAACTGGCTTATCCAAAGAAGTCTTCTGTTCTCCTTTTCTTTGAATGCCATCCTTTGTCTTTTATGGCTGTGTCGCATGGAGCATCCTCCTTCATTTTGCCATTTTTTAAAGAATCAGACCAGTAGATACCATGTCGTAGAATGACCCTTGGTTTTGATCCCTATACACTTTGACACCCTTTTAGTAGCGGTATGCTTTAAGAAGCGGGAGTTACTTCTACGATGAAGTAGGCTTTGTTCTAAGAGTGCTATTCAGTGGTTTTGTTCTTAAGGAAGAGCTATTTTCAAACACATAAGGATAAGAGGAAACACCAAAATCTACCAAAATAAACATGTATTTTAAACGAAACACTTAACTATTACAAACCAACAGTTAACACATTTCTATCTTTGGCATCAAAGATCTTTCAATGACAAAAAATAAACAAATAGGCTTCCCGTAAACATACCAATGGCCGATTAGTATTTTTTTATCGCGACTCTATTTGATTAGCGTTAAACATCAAATTAACGTACTCTCGTCTACAAACACATATGACCTAGGTTCAAGAACAATGGTTTCTACTCTCCTTTAAAACGTGGGACGTACTAAACTTCTACTATCGGAATAGAGATATAAATGTTATTTTTAACTTACAGGTAGGTATTAGGGATTGCTTGTCGCCTGTGACGGGGGCTGATTCTTCAACGTAATTAAAGAACGGGAGCTCGTTGGGGTTAGGTTCTTCTCCTCTCACTCTTACGGAGCTTGAGATATGAGAGTCGCTCGAGTGTGAGCGGCTTTGCTTTTCTTCAGTCGGACTTCTTTGTAGACTGAACAGGCTTCTTCGGTATGGCACCGATATAAAGCTTGACTATTTAGGTTAATACGGCCCTGAAAGGAGGGATCGATTTTCTCAATCTGATCCTATCGTTTCTCACGGAAATAGTCTCGTATGGCTGAAGGATCGATCTTCACGAACTAACCCTTCTTCCGGGGTATCAACTTCTAATATTCTTGTCTAGCTGAAAGATCGATCTTCACGAACTGATCTTTCTTCTGGCGAATCGACTACTAATAATCTTCTTGTCTGGCCGATGGATCGATCTTCACGAACTAATCCTCCTCTGGCGTATCGACTTCTGATAATGTCCTTCTCTTTCTTTGCGGGGCTTATTTATAGGCAGATTGCCGCCCCATCTAAAGGGGGAAGTGACCAGGCAACAGAGGCAAGGGGAGGGGGAGGCGAATGGTGAGTTAGCATCTGGGGAGAGCGAGAATTCCTGAGGTGGCACTGGGGTGCCCAAGTCAGCTCGCAAATTAGAGGCTCGCAACCGCACCGCTACTTGGCGTGCCTTCTGACTCGCACCGCTTTTTCTTCCATAACCACGGGTTTATGGGTCTCGTAGGTAATTTGATCGTTAGAGCGTCGTTTAAGAACCTTAGGTGGTCGCCTTAAAACAGATGTTAGCTCCAACTGCCCACAGCGGTGGGGAGAGCACACATGGTATGCAGTTTCGCCGGCTACCTTTCCCACGCTTCTCCTCATGAAAGGGAAGGGGGGGGGCTTTATGGTACCTATACTCCTCCAGGATGCTTCAGGTAGCCATTTCTCTACATTTAATTTTGCCATTTTTTAAAAAATCAGACCAGTGGATACCAGATGAAGTCTTTTCACAAGGATTGAGATGTATTTTTCGATTTTATGTTGCCAATACACTCTAATAGTTCTGAATGATTGTGCTTTAGATTGCTGCCCACGTAATCACGTGGTTACGTGGTTACAGTTTATTTGAAAACCTCGTAAGGGGCACGGCGATTTGCCTTCCTGGCTTCAGTGCTGACGAGACTCAGCGCCCCGTCTGACCCCAGCTTAGCCTCTACTCCTTCTTTCTTTCAGCACACTGAGCCTAAATAAGGACTGTGCGTAAAAACTATTTAAAAAACAAAAAAAAACAAAGGTTGATTCAAATCAAATCAGTGATTAGGCAATATTTAGACCCACATACGCTCACTGTTAGAAAATTGTGCAAAGCACTATTCTCCTGAGAAGATGTGGGTCTACCAGATTCATAAAGGTCAGTTTACCATGCAATATGCCCACTCCCTTCTTCATTGGAAATTTTCTGTTTGAAAAACAGGTTACCTTCTAGCTGCTCTGCCCTACTAGCCAAGCTAATGAAGAAACATCAATCTGTTTTCAGATTCAGTTTCGAGTTGGTCTGTAAATCAACTCTCTTGCAACGGGGATTTTTAATAATACGCTCAAATGTAATTTCATTTATAACTATTGTATGATGCAAATACTGGTTAAATGGCTCTAAAAATTGTGACAAAATTGTTATATGTATAATAAATATTTAAAAATATTAAAAAGGATGAACTCAAAAAACAACTTAGTGAAATGAAGAACACAAACTAAGGCTAACGACGAAATTAATGAAATTAATGAAACCAGGGGTTAAATAAGTTTCCTAAATAAATTAAACCAAAGAAATTCACTTTTAAAAGAACATGAGAAACACTATTAGCTTCAAAGGTGTAGAGAAGCTTTTATACGGTTTCAACAATATGTACAGTAGTCAATAAGAGCTTAGGAAAGATTAGAATGCAAGAAGTCGACCGTCCTGCACTAAAGATGTTATCATGGCGAAGGATAAAAACTGTCCAATGACCGAAAAAAGCAGATCGCGAAGCTCCATATCGATCAACTAAACCACCGAAAGATATCCGAGCAGCTGTAAATTCCTTTCAGCCCCATTGGCTCTGTCATTCTGAAGTGGATAAAGGTTCAAACCATCGACAACCTTCAACGTTGAGGTGCTTCTTGGAAGATTTGCTCCAAAGATTCTCTTGTAATACTAAGGAAGGTTAGAGCTGCCGCTATGGCGAACATATATGAATGAAGTAAACCGGCATGATTTTAAGTCTCACAGGGCAAACAAGACACCTCTGCTTCTGAAGAAACAGAGAGCTGCAAGTTTGAAGTTTGTACGTGGGTATTTGGAGAAACCTACTGAGTTTTAAGATAATGTCCTCTGGTTATACATTAGAAAAATACAATTCTTTATCCGTAATGATGGCCGGCTTCTGGAGGAATGAGGATAGTGCCTACAACTCTACCATAAAGTTTGGGGAGGTAGCATCATGGTGTAGCGGTGTTTCTCATCTAATGGTACCGGCAATATCCACAAGATAGATGGGACCATGAATTCTTCAATCTGCAAAAAATTTAGAAGAACATCCGTTGGTTTCTGTGGAGAAGTTTTAACTTCAAAATGAATGGATCTTTTAACAAGATAATGATCCGAATCATACTACGAAAGCTACTCGCAAATGATTCCGTAAATCATTGTTTCGTCGTCTGCAACGAACGCGCTTGGCGCCTTATTAACTTTATTTTCCCTCTGGCAAGAAAAAAGGCTATGTTTAGTTTTATGAAGCCAATTATCTGATACTGTCATATGCTATACATATTTTGAATGTTTCCATAATTCGCTGAAGAGTTTTAGTTAAAGTAATTTGGGATTTCGCTAACTTTTATCTTTACAGGTGCCTTATTCCATAAGTAAATTGTTTTCCGATTAATTTAGACAAATTTGTCTATAAAGACTGATTTTGTGGGTGCTGGTATGTCAATCTGCCTTCCCAAAATTATATTAGAAACAGAATTTGTGACCATTGCTCGCTAATAATGCAAAATTTCTTGATTGGTTTCTTTGCATCTCTTTCATTCCCTATAATGCATCAATTTTTGACCGCTCTGTTTGAGGCAACCAGATGTGGATTAGACTATGGAGTGTTATAAAATTCTTGATTTATAAACCTATAAAAGCTCTAACGATTTGCAGATATTCGAACTGTCCGCACATCAAGTAATTTCCGCCTTCGAACATTGCGCACATTCATTCCTTACCTTCTTGGGTTGCAATTTGGACTTTCGTTTAGACCTAACAAAACAAATTAGATTAATTTAACTTACATCTACTATAATAATCGTTTTAGTATGAAAACATTAAAAAAGAATTATTAAGTTCTTGAAGTGAAGCTTGTATATCATCTTGATTCAATTTAGGAAGCTCACTACGTCGTTTTAAAAAACTTCAATAATATCCTTTTCGGAGTTGTTGCCATTCTTAAATCATTTCTCTCCATATTGTTTATGGCATGACCTATATCCTTAATTATTAATTTAGCTTAGAAAAATTAGGCCTAGGTTTGTATTATTAATGCTTATTTAAATATATTTTAAGGTAGAATATTTACTCCAAGGATGTCGCTTTTCCTTTAGAAAGACCGTAATTATTTACGCCTCTGTGGTTAATTCTGTATTTTTTGCTTCCCACATCTACCTTTCGAATTTGTTTGAAACCCTTGAGTTTCTTAGTTAAAATTATATATTTATATTTGCGGGAGTGGTACCTTGTGTTTAACAAAATATTCATAAATTTATATATTTTAAGGCCATCTTTTGTTCTGATTGTACTCCTTAATTTGGCACAATTTATAAACACTATACTAAATTAGATAAGTAGGTTATTGTCATTTTTAGAAGATACTTGTCCTTTGGAATATTGTTTAATTTGTATTTAGGTCAAGAATAATTAGTTGAAGTAATACTCCTCTGCATTTTATTATACTTATGTAGTTTTTTCGAGTTATATCCATAACCCACACGGTTTGACGTAACTCATGACTACGTTAATTTAAGTAGGTTTTCTTGATCCAAAACATAGGAAGGAACTAAGAAAGATTTATTTGCAAGTTTGTGGGACGAGGGCGAATAGTGTTTCCCTCATTATTACTAATAGTGCAAATTTAGGTGAAAATTGGCTGCGACAATCCACATTTTAATCTTGGTTACTCAACGTTATTTTTTTTTAATAGCTGATAATAACAAAGTTGCCCATTTGTATTTACGTTATCCAGTGGTCTTGTAGGAACTCGGGTTGTTCAGGTTTACGATCCAAAGAAACCCACCGGGTATGGATTCTTGGTGTATCAAAGTTTAATATAAATTATCTTGTTCAAAAAACGCGTGCATCGACGGATTTGACCTAATTCCTTACGGGAACAATAACCCCCATAGATAATTTCTACCTAGGTCCAATCTCCTCAAAACTGTTTTCAGCATTGGATGAGGAAAATTTATAGAGGTTTTATTACGAACAAAATTGGATGCGAATTAATGTTATATTTTAGTCAACTTTGGTTTCTAATGACAGTACTGTTTAATTCAAATACAGAAGAATTAAAGTCAATGAAAAGGAAATTTTCTCAGACTTGTTTCACAGTTTCCCTGAAGATGAAATTCTGAAAGAGTAAAATAATGAGCAATATTTTGCACAAAATAGATCAATTAAAATTGACTATATAATTTAGAGTTCGTTCTAGAATAATTAAAATTATAACACAATATAACTCTTGATGGGATTATCGGAAAATAACCCAGTAAATAATAAGCACACTAGGTAGCGTGTTATATGATATCTTAACTACAATCTTAGATGCAAAATCCTTCAACTCTTATGCTAAAAAACAGTAAGTATTTTTTCAATGGATCTTAGGAAAGAACAAAAATTACACTGGATATAAAGGCAATAGAAAATTGAGACTAAGACAGAAACGACAGAAGATGACACAAAGAAATATTAAAGTGGACACCTTACTTCATAAAGAGACCCATAATATCACACAACAGTGTAAGAGAGAGAGGGCGTGAAATTCGCTCAATGATATGAATAACTTGGCAGATTATGCCCTCGATGTTATGAGCAGGAAATATTTGAGAGGGCTTTGTCCAGCAGGAAGATAAATCAGCCTCAGGATGAAAAAGGAGTTCCAATTCACTTTTGATTTATTCGGTTTGATAAATCACAAGAACAGCTAATAAATTCAGGGTTTATCACCATAAATCTGGACATACAGCACCCTCATCAGTCATAAATTTATAAATACATAATAAATCGATCGTCCTTAAACTGAAAAAAAGGAGTTCTAAACATTTTATTGAATTCAAGTGAAATGATGATAAAAACAAACAAACTAAATAGGAAATTAGCAATGGAATAAACTAGGCAGTTTTTCTCAGCTTTAAAATTTCTTCTAAATTCAAATGAATCTAAAAAAGGAATATTAAAAATTAGATACGATTTATGTATATCATTTTAAAGTTGAATGAGGGTAAAGGCAGCAGATTTGAAAATGATACAAATCATCTACAGTATTTATCGTTTATCCTCAACTATTACTCAGTGATTAATCATCAACAGTATATTCGTCTACATGGATAATAATAGTAGATAAATGGATTAGTCAAAGTCTTACAAATGACATAGGCATTTTTAGTAGTGTTACATAAAACGGAATATTAATCATGACCGCTGACAACATTGTACGCTACTGAAATTCACCTTCCTCTTCAATTAAAGCAAATATTTACCTAAATGATTCACAAACAAATCTGTATGACAAAATAAATTGATCTTCCATATAGTTGATTATCGTGATATCATTATCAATGGATTAGACAGCGAGAAATAAAATTAAAATAAGCTCTAATTCAAAGCCAGTTGTAGTTTGAAGATTTTTGTAAACTTCCCTTTTGATAATCACAGCTATTCACTTTTTTTAAATGGCTCTTGCAGTAGTTGCTGAAAAAAATCATAAAATTACCTAGAAATAATATTCAAACAACATATACCAAATAATCCAAAACAGTTTACCAACAATCAATTAATATAGCACATTTTGGTCATATGAAATCTCTTAAAATAACTACATATGTTAATAGGAATTTAAAGGTCTCAGAGAGAGGCAATATAATTTTAATTGTCTTGCACTGAAAATTACAGGATAATATACACTTGCATAATATACGTTCTTCCGATAAAACTTATACCAGAATTTAGCAACCATTTACATATATGTATAGGAATTAGTTATACAAACACTCAATTTGCTATTACTAAAGCTATCAGCTTTGATTTCCGCCACTGCGATCAGCATATATTTGCTCTATAATCCAATTTCATACACCTTTTTCATGGTTTCTTTGCTTTTTTTCATTACTGTTATCAATGCTGTTTTTCTACTAATAAATGCCACTCTTTAGTCAAGGATCTTGACTGATCATAGGATATCTTTGCGCAAATTTTAAACAAACGATAACAAAGAAATATGGAGACGAAAAATTCAAGGGTGTGCTCTATTTATTTTTATAGTAGAAGTATAAATTTCAAGGTGGAAATTTAAAAAATCTATATGCAATTTTATTACATGTTCCCATTATTCTATTCTCAGAATGTTCACTAGAGATCCATACATACCTTAAATTGCATAGAACAGGTTGAGTGATGTATTTTCTATTTTAATATATCTGTAATAAGATAATAAAACAAACTTATTTTGTCACATAAACTTCATTATTTTATGAATCAAATAAATGTGTCTTCTGTGGATTCTAAGGAGAATTTATTTAACGTATCTCTTTGGTTTTCAATTAGAAAACTTTTAAACTTATGAAAACCTTTCAATTATTTCAACTTCTTGATGAAAACGAACTAAATGAATAATCAGCTCTATCTCTGGTTAATGAGAGTCTTTTTACTTGAGTCAATGGGGTTCGTCACTTAAACATGAAAATTTAAAATATTTTCCTGTTAATAAGGTAAAATAATATTAAATGAGCAAAAACCTTTATAAAACACTGAATATTGGAGAGTTAGTCTAGGTAACCTTTTTAAGAAAATATGATATATTTTATTGAATGAATAAAATAATGTATGTATGTGTTTTATTAAGATAAAAACTAGATTAATTTGGGAATATTATTTCAATTATGTCCAATTGCGATGGAGGTCAAAGAGCGTAGTTTGCACTTGAGCTGCCTCATTAATATTGCAGCCTCTAACGTCTGCTCTTTTGACCCGTTATAAGAGGAACTTAGTTGATACCAGGGTTAAATTAAAAGGTTCCTCTATTTCTATGTTAAGCCCGTAAATTTTGGTGAAATTTACGTTTATGCGATCTTTGTCAGTAACGTTGCAAAGGATAGAAATATTGCCCGCCTGCAAGATGATCTTCGGAAGATTGGGGAGTGGTTTGATACATGGGCTAATGTCTTTCAAGGTAAACAAATGCAAAGTAGTGCATATCGGCCACCGAAATCTCCAATCACCCTATATCCTTTAGGCCAGCGCTCTTAAATCAACCGATATTGAGAAGGACTTGGGTGTAACTATCACCTGTGACCTCAAGCTCTTGAAACAGTGTATTGAGATGGAGAAGAAGGCCCAAAGGATGTTAGGTTATATAAAGCGACAGTTTGGATATCGGAACAAGGAGATAGTACTGTGTCTGTTCAACTCCCTCGTCCGAACGCACCTGTAGTATGCCGTACAATTTTGCAGTCCTTCATTTAGAAAGGACATCGCGAGTTTGGAACGCGTTTAAGCCAAGGCAACCAAACTGATTCCCTCTATCAGACATAAAATTTATGAAGATAGATTAAGGGAATTATATATGTTCTCACTGGAGACCCACAGACTACGTGGTCAGCTTATAGAAGTATTTAAAATACTTCAAGGCTTCAAAAAACTGCACTACGGGGATATTTTCCAGCTCGGCGAGGGGAGAACAAGAAATCACGGCTACAAACTTGAACTGAAGTGATACCACCGTGATCTGTGTGGGAAATGCATCACATACAGTATCTGTGGTAGTTGGAACGCACTTCCGATGGGAAGTGTCAATAGTGAATCTGTTGACCAGTTCAAGTCAAGCCTAGATAAAGTCTTGCGAAATCACCGTTAAGATCCTCGCGAGTGATCTTCGAGGTTGCCAACGGACACCTTCGAGGATTGCGCCAAAAGTACCCTCCTTGTCTTCTAGGGTACTTATTTTCCTTGTAGCTCCTTGTAGCTCCTTGTAACTCCAAAATATAAGAGAGAGAATATAGTCCAGAAGCTTATTAAATCTTATGAACCTGTCAAAAATGAGCAGCGTGGTAAGCTCTGGCACCCATCTCTACTGAGAGATAATAGTTTGTAATACATAATTTCTGGCAGAAAATAAATATGGCGAAAGCCCTGTGGCGATTTTGATCACCGGCAGAACTTGTATTTGCTCTTACATTGCATGTGACATGGATAATGAGCTTTTAAATTGTGAGCGGGTAAGAAGATGTGGTACAAAAGTTTTTGGGATGCTTTCTAGCTTAAGGAGTTCCTATGTTTGATAGGGTAACGCCTTGGGCGAGGTAGAGCCACTGTGCTTGGTAGCTTAATGGTAGAGCATCTGATCGTCAATCAGCACACCCAAGTTCGAGTCCCGGTCAGGAATTTCGAAGTTTTTCCCTGGTGTTATCTATATTTTCTACGTAAAGGATTGCCTTCATTATACCCCCCTCTGCTCTCCTTAATTCTATTGTTCTTCTAATGCCTCTTTCTCTTACCTCTAAAAAGCTCCTGTTTTTTTGTCTCTTTGCTCATTCTCATCCAATTTATCTTTCTCTTGTACTATATATATATATATATATATATATATATATATATATATATATATATATATATATATATATATATGTATATCGAATGCCAGTTTAAATAATACTTTTTCAGTAATCTGTTGTGTTCTTTTGATAAAAACGGTACAAAGTGTTATCTAATCTTGTGAAGAATTTTAATTTTCTAATGCGTTCACATAGTTTACCACCCAGTTTTATAGTTTTCCCCTTACCTGCTAAAAACAATAAAATAGAATTTTATTTTAGAATCTATAGAATTTTCTATATAATAGAGGCCATAACATACAAAATCCTTCTCATGATCCCTAAATATTTCATGTATTATTAATAAAAAGCATCAGGAAGTGACTTTCATAGTTTATTCAAGGCAAATACGTATTACTTATTAAAGTGACGTACGATACGTCAAATGAAATTAAATCATAATAATTAATCAAACGTTACGCTGACAGGAATGTTAAACCTTTTTTTTTTTTGGTAGTAAGGATAGGTGGGTTGTATCTAGGGAATAGGACTTCTGTGAAATAATATTTGATTTTCTTAAATATAAAAAAATTCAAATGAAAAGCGGGATAACAACCCCCCCCCCCCGCTCTAGGAAAGATTTAAATTCAACCTTAATGTATTATCTATGAACAATTATCTTTTTAAAACCTCACTTATATTAAGTAATCAATACTCTTGTCGACACTCGCTAGAAGGTGTTTTAGCTCCCTTCCTTATCGATTCATGAGAAGATAGAGGGAAAACTTGGTTACTAAAAAGGACTTGCATTGCTTTTTAAAGATTTTCTAATAAATTGTCCGTTACAGAAAAAACCTTTTGCACTGTTATTTTATTTTTATTTTCAAACATGGTTAAAAATCAAAGTAAACCTTTCTCTTAACTGCAATTTTCTTCCTATGGTCCTCTTAGTTAGTTGTGCTGAATGGCAGATATTAGTTCCTCAATTTGGACTTTTAGGGTGTATTAAACTCATGCACCTACAATCCTACATCCCTTGATCACATTGAGCCGGCCTTGATAACCCATCTCTTCTTTAAAACCTCTCCTTACTTGTAGCTTGTACTGGTCAAAGGCCCGTGGCCATGAATGGGATAACACCAAATCTTTAATTTTTTCCTTATTAAGACTGACTGTACAAAGGCCAATCTTGTATAGCATGTGTTATTGAGGGCTGTGAAATACCCTCTTTTCAATTTAAATATTAATTCACTACAACGCAACACTTGAATGCATTAAAACGTAATTATATAACAAACATATTTATAAGTTAAAATATAAATATTGCCATATATATAGTAACCAGCAAATTAGAAAGATGGCAATTTAAGAGCATTGAATTATACTTTTCAGTCGAGAACGAGCAGGTACTCAAGAGCGCACACTAATACAAGTATGTATACTGTTTCTTTTTCAGACTATATGCTAAGTTCGCCGCTAAGCTAAAAAATAGTCTAATTCCCACTTATTCATGATATATTTCAAAATAATTTTACAATGCTAAGCATAGGTACGAAGTATTGCTAAATCTGCTATAAAATAAATATGTGTAACGAATAAATCCCATTTTGGACAATCTAAAAATTAAACTTGCCTGAATATCGTAGTTTTCATTTATGACATTTTCATCTTCTCAAAATAGAGGCCGAAAATAGTTTGATTACATGGCACAGTATCCAACTTCTTTGATATCTGCGTTCGATTGATGGAGAGTCATGGTTACAGCTTTCACAGACTTTTTCGCTTACTTCACCTAGGTTTTCATGGAAACAATCAAGCTTCGAATTTAGGAAATGTACTTAAAAACATTCAACAGCTTTAAATAAGCCAATTGAGACCAATTCTATGTATTCAGGCTATTCGATTACTTTAGAAATTAACGAAATTAACCTAAAAAGCACATCCTTCTTGTATTTCGACTCCGCTTACTTTTTTGCAAGTTCAGTACGTAACATTAACTTTTTGGCTGTAATTACTACTATATACAAAAATAACTTTACTTTTTGTATGTTCACCATAAAAAGACATCCATTTTCAGGAGACGGCCATTCCGCCATTGGCCTCATCTCAGGACTCAACCGTCACCCGAGCTGATTTGGAAAGCAGCTATGCTTCGTCTCTTTATCTCCTCGCAGGCCATTCTCCGTCTCACAGCTCGGCTTTTCTCATTAGTAAAGTGGCGGCTGCCCAGCAACTGGGTGCTTCAACCCCGAGGTCCCCTGAGGGACCGCCGGCCACTGCCCTTTCGCTGCGCCCACCTAAAAATCCCCTTACGGCCCAGGACATAGAATCTTACTCTTCGACCAGGTGGGATATTGTTTGCAAAAACCTCAACGACAACCTTCAAGCAGCCTGCTTCAAGATTTAGATCGGGAAGAGATTCATCTCCTTTTATCGCTCTACCCATTCAGGTAAAATACAAATAATGCTGACTAGCATCGTTTTTATCAGCCCTCAATGACTCTCTGCCCTTAATGACTCTAATGCCCTTAATAATTATCGTGAGCAGCAGGACCTAGAAACGGGAATCATCATTTCAGAACAGACCCTTCCGCACCCTTTTTCATCCTATCAACGACGCCCTCAACTTCTGGCCTATGAATCATGGCTGGCCCCATTGGGCCATGTAAGAGCATACCGGCGACCTTCGGCGAGTTCTCACAGGACCCAAGACTTCATCCAAGACTTTTGCGATAACGTGGACTAGAGGAAACGGTAGTTACGCATCATCCGTGCCAGACGACGCCTTGGGCTTGACACAAGGTCCCTTTCCGCCACCTCCGAGAGATTTCGGTATTTCTCTCTCCTGTGTCTCCGCCGTACTTCCGTACTCCCTCTTTCTCACTGGACTCCAACGCCGTCAGTATTTCCACCACGGATTCTGACATCCTGTTTTGTCCTCGCCTACGCAAGAATCTTTCGGGGATTCGGCTGCAGAGTGTAGCGACCCTCGTGCCCCAAGTATCCCCCCCCCTCATCAGTGCTTCTTGTGGCCCGTGTGATTCTCCAAGTGTCCACATCCAATCCTGACATTGTGGAACTCTTTGACCCCGTAATCGCTCTCATCCCCCACTTGCCGACCCCTTAAATGACTTCTTTTAAAAAGACGCCTTGGAACTCGGTGCCCTCAACATCTCTGAGCCCTCTTCAGTCAGTTACCGTCATGTCCCTTTTGGGTTTGGCAGTCCCTACGGTCCTTAATGCCTTCCTTCCATCCGCTTCCTCGTTAGTGTCCTCCTCGACTCATCCATCCAAGATGGGTGATGTCCTGCGGGAGTTCATGAGTGGCCCCTCGGACAGCATGGGCAGCCCTCGTTGAAACAACAGTAACAACAACGGTGGCAACAACCCTCAGGAGGGCAACGCCCTTCAGCAATGAGTTAGCCCTGGGCTGGACCCTCTTTTCCAGGAGGAGGTGACACTCTCAACTGGGCCCACCTCGAAATACAACCACCAGACTCATTCGACTCCATCTCTGCAAACTCTCATAACTTGAAGGCCAATAAACACCTCGGTGTTAATGTCTTCTTTAAGTCTACATATCATCATTGGCGTCCTTCGTCCCATAAGATCAGTTGCTTGGTGGAAAACTTCTTGCTCATGAAATCGTGTAACTGGGCTGCATCACTAAAGCCCACGAGATCATCGGCGTCCCCAAACCTAATGGCACGGCGCGAATCGTTTACGATAGGTCCGCCGCAAGAGACCCCTTCGACCCACCCTCCTTCTATCTCCTCTCAAAAAAGAAGGTATTCAACTCCTCTTCGCTTTCCGTCTTCGCGATAAAACTGAAAAGAAAGGGTTTATCACATACGATTGTACCCTTCAGCAAGAAACCACTTTCGTTTCATCGTCAGCCAAGAACGATTCAGATTAAAGAGATTCTCAATGGCGTTCTCCAGTGCCCCCTTCCTAATGCAAATACCCCTATCATTGGTCATCAACCAGTGCGCCAAGGAAGCGGGTGTTGTCGCCCACACCTACTTGGATGATATCCTCGCAGCAGAATTTAAACCTGAGCTCAGGCGCTTTTTCACCTTGGCCAAGACTAGCTCGTCAACCTCAACCTCGAAAAGTGATTCCTGTGCCCCCAGAAGCCAATTAGATATCTAAAAATAGATATCGATATCGGCCGCACCCGCGCTCGCATCTCTGCGGATCTAAAGGAGTAGACCACAAGGGCGCTCAACTGGATGGCAACTAGCCCATTCTCTAGAAAGGAAAATATCTAATATCGCCGCACAGACACTCCACTTAAAGTCTGCATAGTTGATTTTGAGAAGGCGTTTAACATTTTTTACTATTATTTTATTCTTACATAGTGCCCAAACGGTAAGATAGATATTAGTTTAAATTAGGAAGAACAACTGCTTGAGACTTCTTGTTGAGCTATCACCAAAGTACTTTCCTCAATCTTTGATGCTTTTTATTATATAATACTTCAGCAATCTCTGTAAACAAATTTGATATTTTTCCCTAGCTATTAGAAGTTCAGCTTCGATATCTTTTTGAGTACGAGATACAACAATATATAATAGACGAATTTCACTCAAATTTTGTGACAGAGTTGGCTCTGCATGCCAAGAAATGATTATTAAGATTTACGGTGTATTCATATCTGGATGCAAATTTTTGATTAGTCAATCAGGTGCTGTCGTTATACAATATATCTGAAAAGTTAGCGGTGGATTTTGGTTACACCTTTTGATGGGATTTAAATCAGGATATTGATTCAGAATTATTTACTGACTTTCTTTAACAATGCCAAACTAAGTAACACCATATAATTCCTCCAATCTTGAAATTCACCCATTAATTATCCTGTTTATATTTTTAGTAGTTTATGAATTTCCATCAAAAAGCTGATTTTCTATAATGGCAGATCTAGCTTTCCTAATTGTCTAGATATTTCATATACCGATTTTCTTCGTCTAGATATAACATTTTACATTTTTTAGATACATCAAAATATCTTCGGAGTATACTTAATCATGTTATTTCAGCTACACTAAGGTAGCAGTCGAACGTTTCAACACTGTCCAGCACTCTGTAAGTATTGCAGTTCCAAATATATGTACATATAATTTGATCTGACAGATTTGCACCACGATCTTGACCTTTATATTATTTTGGAAGTTATTATTACGCCATGGTTTGTCCATCCTTGATTATTTTCAATTGGATTAGCAGAATTTTACAATATTTGTCAGCGTGAGAAAACTTGCTAAATCGTAATGTTAAAAAATAGAGTAAATTATTTAGCATCACACCTGGAAATAAAGCCACACCAAAATTTAATTGATTCCTTTTGGCATAAGACCTACTCCCCCCAATCTACAAAATTTCCGCAAAACCTGGTAATAAATTTTAGAGATAAAATGAAGCGTAAACAAACAGATAGACAAATATCACGGATTATGACGTAACTACATCCGAACTCTTTGGTGGAGGTAATAATGGGCTAGGCAATATGGAAATACCCAGTAATGGAGAACTTATGAAGTTACATCAAAATTCACATTTGATCCGTATCAAGATCATTATCCTGATATGTGATGTCAAAATATTTCTATTTAACTCAATAATTACCAAATTACAGTTGATGAATAGAGAGTGGTCGAAGCAGATAATTAGTAGATTTAAAACTATTAAACAGGTTTTTTAAAGTAAAAGGTTATATACGCTTGTATGTACGAAGAAGAAATCCGGATCTTCAATTATTGTATATCAGCTTTTTTTTGACAAGTGACAAATAAGAAACGAAGCATACTTTTAAAAAATGTCCTAAAATACCATAATTTGCAATATTACAGAGAGTGATTAAATGCTACAGAATCCGTATTTGAATCTGGATCAACTTTCAAAACTACCCAGCCTTCTCTTCCTCTAAGATCTATCCCGCCACAAATTCTCAAAGAATTCCGTCAATAATCTTTTTCAGCAAACAAAATTACACAGTCGATCACATATACATACTTCAGAAACTTCTTATACAGGAGGTAACAACAAAAGATAGATCTAGGGTTCCTAATTTGAGAGTTATGTTTTCAAGGGAAAGGAATGTTGTACCGTTATTTAATTTGACCTATATCTGATTCAGAGAAGAAATCCAAATTTTTTCCACTATTACGTAAAACTACTGCAGGGGTAGCCCTGGCTATATGTCTTCGGTACATGTCCATTTCCTCTCTCTCTCACTCTCTTCACCACTTTCTTTACGGTTCTCTTCAGTGCGAGATGCCTTCGGGTTTTTTTTCATTACTAATTAAAAATTCAATATCTTGTGTAAAAAAGTCGTACAGAGATTCTTTTAAACAATGATTACAAACACAATGTCCGATTTTTAGAATAATATTTTAGATATTATTTATTATATTAGCGCTACTTGTTATTGTTTAAGAATGTTATAATGAATAATTTATATATTTTATTTCAGATTATAAAAGTATCGTTAATAAATTCTTCGGGATTCACCCATATGTTCTCCCATCTAAGGGTTCGTATTAGACATTTTTTACTCTACAACTCTTTTCATGCCCTAATATAAAGTCATTTCGTAAAGCTGGTGGTTCCTGAATGTTCGGAATTAGTGGCAGAAGTACCTCGGAAAACTCATCTTGTTACCTAGCAAAGGAGTCAACGTTTTAGGAAATTCTTTTCCAAACGCTTCTGAAAATCTGATATATAATTTTAAAACTAGCTCTCAAAAAAGAGAATTCAATACTATTATCGTACTTATCATCATCACCATTTACTTACCATCATCTTTCCTTTTTTTGCGGCCCTACTTAGTTAGATGACTGCTCAAGTCCCACGGATAACCCCCCTTACGTAAACTTGCGTCAGATGTGAGAAGGGATTGCCATTCATGTTTCGTCTTAACTATGCCGGGCAATATTGCATAGCCATAATTGGGGGCATTGGAGGAAGCTGGTTTGAGGAGTAGGCCACAGCCAATAACAATGCCACAAACTATTCCGGACAAGGGAAGGACCTTTACCTCCGCTGTTCATCCCAGTAGGGTCCCCTTCCAGGATCATAGAGGGACATACAACTGTCTCTATGGTATTTTGGGATGCAGTCGTGATTAAAACTCCCTTGCGGGGTGGTGTTGTTAATAAGTCCGTCATACAATCACCCTCCCCCCCGAGAGGATCCAACAGGGATTCATCTCATCCATTGTTATCATTCATCAAAAAAAGCAATTCTCCTTCCATCTAGGCGGCGGGTAAGCGAGGGAGGTTGTTTCTCTTCATCGCCAAGGAAAAAAACCCTGTAAAAACGTAACATAAACACGCACACACCTCAATCATTAAGGTCGTATAACGCCCTCCAAAGAAAAAAACATGTCTTGGAAAAGAAAGATATGCACCCCCCTCAGTACGACTGAAAACAAAAAAATGGCGTCTCACCCCGTCGCAAGAGTCCCCCTGAGGGCCACAGGTGGACAGTCTAAGCCTAAGCAGGATCAAGTTAAAGTCTTCGAAATGGCCTATGGAAGGCTAAGTGAAGTGTGGCTACCATTAAAATAATCGATCTTCCAAGAGGTTAAGTTGCTATTTGCGAAAAATAGGCAGAAGTTGAAACACTCACAAAAGAAATGGGGAGATGAACCTCCAGCCAACACCCCTCCCCCATCAGATTCAGGAACATCGGAGTATGATATGAAGGCAGCTCGATCTATGGATATGGAAACATACTAAAGAAGAAATTATGGAACAGATAGGCAGAACCAGTCGTGAGCCAAAGCACTGGAAGTGGCAAATTTACGGAATATACGGGAAAACAGAGAGTACCAACCTGTCTTTAAAATAATCTTCATTGTTACACAAATGACCCAAAAGACCAAAGAAAGAGGACTGCTACTCTTTAGCGCAAAGATCAGTGGCGATCAAATTTAGAGGGAAGAGTTCATCTCCATCCAAGTATGCTTCCGCCGTTTTAAGATGGAGCCCACCCCAAAAAAGAGTGCAAAGAACAAGTAATAACATGTTTGAGGTGCAGTGGAAAAGGCCGCGGATGGTGAGAATGCTTGGGACAGATAGAGAGGTAGCCAAATTGCGGGTTGAGCCACTTGGCGATGGCCATGTCTTTTCCCAAGAAAAAGGAGATAATCAAGATTTAAAAGTAATGAAAAGAAAGCTGAATAAACTAAGAGAACAAATATCTCCTACGCCCAAGCAACAAAAACAGCCTCAGACAGATTTCTCAAACAACAGGCAAAAACTTATCTGAAGCTGGAGAATGAGAATTCCACAAAGATTCTTACGTGTATTCTACTAGCAGTCGTCAACAATCTCACCAAACCAGCAAAATTCTCCCAAACCGTCAATCTCATGCTGAAAAAATAGGTAGGTTGGAAATGTGGTTCCCGGACGACCCACCATCGGGAAACATCTTACAGCGGCAATTCTTGCCAAAGGATACACTAGAGGCACCGGTGACCCAATTTTCACTGGAGGAAAAATCCACATGCACTGAGAAAGCAGCGGACGCCACGACTGGACACAATAAGACAATCGGCAAAGATCCAAGATTGGAGCCATAAAGGCACCGAGAGAAGAAAGAGCAAAAAACAGAAGAATACGAATAAAAGAAGGCGATAGCATTATAGAGGATTCAAAATCTATCGAAAGAAGATTTAGAAGACATTGGAAAGAATTTTTTTCAATATGACCTGAGAAAAATAATGATTTCGTCCAAGATTTCGGAGATCAGCTGCTAGAAGACCTCAGAACGATGTTACATAAGACCAATCCTGTGAGAAGTTGACCTCGAAGCACCAGTGCGAGAGGAACCCCCCTCAAAAATACCACTTTTTAGCTCCTTTCTAAACCGCGTGCGCCTACGGTAAGACGTTTGGAAAGTTCGAGATAGAATCAGCCCCGCGTTGAATCACCCAACACAGCTCTATTTGATTTGCGGCGATACTAATCTACCCACTTTCCTGCGAAAACTATGTGCGCCGCCATCATAACTCTACCCCATGCTTCTAAGGTCTGCCTATTCTCCCGCGAGGGCAGCCCCATTAACCCTACAACCATATTACGAAGCAAGTTTCACTTTCTGGACCGACTCGTTATCACGAAGTGTATTTGCTTATACTGGCGTGAGAATTCTATACGGCCGCCACGCCCTGTGGCTATCTATCGGAACAGCCAACCGGCTATTTAACCCGAAGCTCGTTATTTCTCGAGAAGATTGAAAGCCTGCCATTTTCACCCTTCAGACTACCTGTCTGCTTCCCGTGAAGCCTTGCAACACGTATTTGAGTCATACTTAGTCAAAGGTCTCGCCAACAGATCTACTTTCGGTAAGTTTTGGCCCCTGTTCAGAGAAAAGCTATCGAGTCCTCTTCTTCCCAGAGAGTTGTGCATCCCTCTTATCTTCACCACCCCTTCAAGTCTCTGGCCGAGACTTGAACCCTGGTCTGCTGAGACTCCCTCCCGATCTTTAGAATCGTCTCGAGTTTAGATTAAGTCTATCTGGAGCAGAGAAAATCTCATCTTAATCACGAAGTAATCAAACCCCATCTTCGAGTCCTCCTCGTCAGGACTCCCCGGAAGTATCTTCTTGAAGACCTGCACCGTTGTCTCCCCTCCCACTCCAACTCGCCCGCGCTTGAAAGGTAAAGCGATCTTGTATTGTCATTCTGCTAAATTTTAATTAATACTACCTCGTTCGCGTTAACTTTACTTTTGTTCTCCGTTATATGATAAATCGACATAATTCATTTAACTATCTTGATTAAGTAATTTGTTTTCCCCTTTTGTATATATATATACATATATATATATATATATATATATATATATATATATATATTTATATATATATATATAGGTATATATATATATATATATATATATATATATATATAATACGAAAAAGGGACATTAGAAGAAGATTAGAATCAAACCAGCAGAGGGCGGCACAATGAAGGCAATCCTTTTCCGAGAAGACAGAGATAACGCCAGGGGAAAAAAGTTTGAAATTTCTGGCCGAGACTTGAACCCTGGTCTGCTGATGGCCGTTCAGATGCTCTACTACTGAGCTACCAGGCACAGTGACTCTACTTCGCCCAAAACGTTACCCTATCAAACCCATTATCTCTCTAAGCTAGGAAACTCCAAGGAATTTTTATACCATATCTTCTTACCCGCTCACAATTTAAAGGCTCATCCCTATGTCACATACAAAGAAGAAGGAGCAAATGCAAGTTCTGCGGGGGGTAAAGGATTGCCTTCATTGTGCCGCCCTCTGCTCTCTTTGATTCTAGTCTTCTTTTAATGTCCCTTTCTCTTGTCTCCAAAAACTTCTGTTTCTTGTCTCATTGCTCATTCGCATCCAATTTCTCTTTCTTGTACTATATTGTTATATAGTCTGCAATGCAAGCTTTCTGCAGCTTTTTTTCTGTTTTCAAAATTGTTTTGAAAGGCAGAAAATAAATATGGCGAAAGCCCTGTGGTGGTTGTTACCCCCCGCAGAACTTGCATTTGCTCCTTCTTCTATATATATATATATATATATATATATATATATATATATATATATATATATATATATATATATATATTTACATATATATATATATATATATATATATATATATATATATATATATATATATATACATATATATATATATATAAATATATGCGGTTAAATGATGGCTGTTTTTGGAAAACATAGTCTTTCTTAAATCCCTCGGAAGGAGCTCTTCTCACATACACCAGAAGGTAACACTTAAAATAGACGTTCTCTCAGATAGCCAAAAATCTTTTTCAATCGGCCTTTTTAATTGTCACCTTTGCTTTTCGAAGAGAATAGAAAATATGTTTGATGCTCCATCTTCCCTTCGCTCCCCGGTTTCGGTGTAAACTCCATCCTGGACCTCAATTTAAACCCACAGTTGGACCCTAATTAGAAGACGCAAGTTACACTTTTTTTTAACTTAATTCCCCGATTTAAATTCTGGAAAGCACTAGCAATCGCCATTTTACCTATATTTTAAATACCTCGGTTTCCAGATTGGTGAAAACTTGCAGAAATCATTGCTGATCATATATTGAGCTGGCTTCAAGACAGAAGACTTGATAATTCACTACAAACTATTGGCTGCGATTTAATGACAGTCAATACAGGATGGAATGGAGGTGTGATAACACATTTGGAGAAGAAACTTCGAAGAAGACTTGTTTAGGTTATATGTTATGTACATACTGGCAAAATACCCCTGCCTTATCTTATTCAGGAAGTTGATGCCCCTCTCAAAGAGCAACAACAAGTGGTCAGGTCCTTTGGCATCATGCTTGATGGAGCAATTCAGCTTTAAATTAGTAAGAATTTTCCAAAGTTTGATTATGAGCATCCATTTTCAGTGTTGCCCAACGAAATCGTTCAATCGTTTATTTTTTCGCTTACCGTATTGCTCAAGCGATAAGATCTGCGAAAGTACCACAGTCATTTTCCCCTTTTGGGATTGGAAACGCTAGCCATAGTCGTTGCTTGAGAACGGCACTTCGTTTCTGCGGAATTTGGATATCCAAACACGGATTAAAGGGAAAAGTGCTGAATAACCTCAAGTTAATTGCTGAGTTTATTATTGGAGTTTATCTACCCATTTGGTTTAACGTTAAACTGAATTCCATCAGGATCGATGGTCCCAACCAGCGGTTCTTTCAATTACAACAACTAAAACGCAACGGAAGACAGTCAGAGACATCGTGATTCCTGTGGTAAAATAGTCAGATTGGTATGGTCACTCTGAAGCAATATTGGAAGCTATGCTGTGCAGTGGATGCTCGGAAGGAAACATCAGAGGAAACAAAGGCAATGACTAATTGGGTGACAGCACTTTCCAAACGAGAAAGGTACCCCTAATAAATGTCAATGCAATAAATATTTCAGAGTTAACTGAATTTAGTTGCATGGTCTTAGAGGCACATTGACAACAAAACTATTAAACAGGCATGCAAAAAACCTTAAAGATGTTCCCATGAAGGTGCTCAAATAGCCTTCGCAGAATCAAAGTATGGAGAGGTGCGTAAAAATCGTCACGGAAGCTGCAGGCCATGTGTTCAGTCACGAGAGCCGCCAACTAATGGCACGAAACACAAGTAATTCATCAAACCTAAAAACTCTTTTGAAGTTATAGACCGTAATATTTATGGGGTAAACTTATTTTCTTATTATAGATCATTCTTCTTGATATCCCTTCAATCTTATTTATAAATTAAGGAGAAGCAGATGACTATTCTCACGTTGAGCCATCTCTGGGTGTAAATAAATCAAGAAACATCAAACTTTAATCGCCTTATCCTTAAAATAAACGCAATACAAAAATCGTATTGTTTTCTCTGTTTATATACTTGGCTAACAATACAAAAAGAACAAGATAAATTTTTCTATTTACTTTATGGGAAACAAAGTTAAGTCCAGATGAAGAAGTTTAAATGAGCATATTGCAAAAAAATAGTTATTCTGAGATGAAAATATTTACTAAAAACATCTTTTGAATATTCCGTTGGAGTTAAAATTTCACAAAGCATTCATAAATTCTTTTAAAAAGCCTTTTAAGAAAAATTGTTAGAGAAAAATGCAAACTTTATACGAGAATTATAAAATAATTTATTACCTTGCAATTCTCCATTCATTTTTACTATTTTGAATAAAGATCGCATCGTGAGCTCTTAAAAAATTTCTTTTGTTCTCACTTGGACCAGAAAATATTAAAAATGCCTAAATAAATGTAGAATATAAACAATGCAGCATAGGGATCAGCAACGCAAAACTTTCATCATGAAGTCTTGAAGCTTTTGCCTTTAGTTGTATTACTGTTATATATTAAACAGTAATTCCATTGCAAACTATGAATCATAAGGCCCCGTGGGCCCAACCTGGGCCCTAAGGAAAGATTTCTTTCGAAAGGTTGATAAACCTAGCCTTTAATTTTCAATGATGTTGGTTTAAGTAAACCATCATATACGTTTATTTATTGGCCTTGAATTATCCATTTTTTTATTTTTAACATTCTTTCATAACTCAATTTCATTTTTGTTATTAATTCAAGTTCCTGTGTAGGAAATTTAGACACCATCATTAATCTCTACTTGTAAATCGCATGTTTTTCGTAAAAAGACCTATTATTTCATGGATAAGAATGATTTAATTTGCAATCCAAATAATATTGTATTTATTAGTAACTAACTAACTCTCAATTCTTCATACTTAAAGCAGTAATTTCTGGTTGTAAACATATGATTATTTATTTGTATGTCATTTTTTGAATAGTATCTGATAAGCGTAAAGGAGAAACGTAAAATAAAAGAAAACCAATAAATAGGAAACAAATAGTAACATGAAAAGTTTTAAAAAAGATAACGACCCCAGAAAAACTAAATCGGGAGAAAATAATACAAAATAATGAACGAAATTTGAGTGTAAATGAAAAGATCTAAAATGCTACGTACATTACAAAACACAGTGCAAGCAAAATTATTGTTATCAAAATAATAAATCCATATTTTTTGTACTTGTCGTAACTCTTCTTCCATATATAATTAAATTATTTGTCTTTGTCCAATTACGAGACTCAAATCAAACGAATTGGTGTGAGGAAACCAAACCCCATAAATGCCTAGCGTCAGATTCGAATTTAATCAAAACAGATGACTAATATCGATACGGAACACAAGATTCTATGTTTGTACATCAAATATAGATACATTGATTAATTGTTTATTTTATTTGGAAACACGATACTAGTCATTTTATTAACTTTCATCTTTTTTGATATTCAAAATGAAAAAAAGGAACTAAATTTGATACCCGACGTGAGTTGCGATCGAGATTTTAAAGATAGTTGCCTGCATTTTTAGTTGCGTGCGATTCTAGTCGCAGGCGACTCTACATCTCGGTCAGTCGGTTCCCGTTTTGCTATTTAGCCGATTCTAACTAAATTTGAAACCCATATGTTGCATTACATTCTATTTCGAATGATACAACTTACAAGGTTATTCTTTGAATTATTGAAAGATTTAAAGGCCGTAAGTTCATAAACAGAATAAATGAGAGCGCGTGAATTTTTGTTCAGCATCACTTGGTATTTGAGGAAACCTCTCAAACCTTATTCAACTAACTGCACATTTTTGGTTTTATTTCTGATCAAAAACCTTTATAATACTTACTTTAGAAGATTGGTGATCTTCGATGCATGTCTAGTTTAGTAAGGTGTCAAATATTTGTACCTCTGTAACCCTCGTAAGTATTTAAATGTTTTGTTTGAATCCATAAAATCTTCTTTGATTTAGGTTTAAAGACATTTCATAATCCCATTTTGAATTTAATATTCTAATATAGTGAAGCAAATGATCAGTTCCTTGTTGTCCTTCGTTTAATCCCCTTAGCACAAGTGAGAGGAAGATAGAAATCTAGAATTTCTCAGAACGAAATCAGAAAATCGGACATTTGCTGCATTTCAGCTCTCCTTATAAATGCGTATAAATCTTAAGCCTTAAAAAGCAAATGCATATTTTCATAAACTAAAATCGGTCATTCGTAGAGGAAAAGCAGGTTGTGACCTCAAATCGTTGCCATTAATATACGCTACGGACCTGGATAATTCGAATGCATTTATCGCCTTTTATTAGTAAAGCTTTGCATATCCCTTGGGCATATGACAAGGCTCAATAAGAGAAAAGGGATTTTTTTTGAAAGAAATGTGATAACTGAGCACCATTAAAAATATTCATTTAGATTGAAGTTGTTTAACAAGGTCGATAAAATATATGACAAAACATCAATTTTAAACTAAACATGATTAGTGCTTTCGTAAAATACCTGAAAAACATAAGAACAAGTGCATACGGATATTTTCGAAGAAACAATTGACAGCAGACATATTTAATTTAATCTGTTTTAAAGACTATTTTTTTTAACGAAAAAAGTAAGATTTGGGGTCTATGCGTTCAGTTAGAGTTTTTCACCCTGGTTTTGGTTAAAAATTGGCACGTTTTAGTGTTAATGGTTTAAGTGTAGAATATTTTCCTAGTTCCTCCATACTAGGGTCCAAAAATAGGTAATATATTAGTGGTATTTACTAATTTGGAAATAAAGTGTGAGTACCACGCTTCCTGGACAACCGTTACCGGGTTTCTTTTACCCTGATTTCTAATTGGGGAATACCCGAAACCTAACAACACAGGGCATATATTTTTATTCCTTATATTATTTGAAACTAACTCAATTATTAAAATAAAAAGATAAAGATTAAATATATTTTAGATTCTAAAGAATTTCCTTACAAAAGAATACTTCGAGTAATTAAATTCTGCGCAGAGTGCAAAGGGCAAAGCACGATTGCATTCCCACGTTCCAGAGGTTCAAGAGGTTTTGAAACGTGATGAATTGAGAAATATTTTCAATATCTTCCTGATTTCAAACTAATTTTTCTTTTAAACTGTGAGCGCCAACATTAGCCATCATAATGACTTATTCAAAATTAAATCGGTAGCAATACCATTCATGATACAATAAAGTCGAAACTGAATATTTAACTTGTCACACGGTATAGCTGACAAAAAGCAAAGGATAAAAGAGTGTAATTAATATACAGTATAGTCCTTAATATCAGAACATTCTATTTGTACCCTAATTTCCTCCATAACCTTTGCCAGAGAAAATACGTTTCCAATATATTAAAGATATCAGCTGCAACAGTGTTGTCCTTGAAACTGCTGAAACACAATTGAAAAATTCTGTAAAGTATAAAAAACATATAAAATTCCTCAGTTGAACATACATGGTTAATTATATGAAATATTATTTCACAGTAGCCGTTAAATCTTCACTTTCTTCAGAACTAAATTAAAGATTACACGTCACAAATTTACAAAACACGGCTCAGAATTTATAAAAGATAGCAGCAAAGTAAAATTAAACTAGAAAACTTAGACAAGAAATTCCACTGATCAACAGCCTCATCACTAATCCAATATCGCAACAATAAAAGAAAAAAATATAAGTAATACTTAAATTAAATAAGTTTTAACTTATTTCCTCCCAAAATTCCTCAGGCACAATCGCTAGATTTCTTAACAAATAGCTCCCCAGAGGCATCATTATAAGAAGAAAACAATTTAAAATCAACACAGTTACCATAACTATCCATAAACTCAGTACGACCATAAAATTCCTTGGTTGGCGACTATGAATGACAAAGTTCAGTATTCAATTGCCAAAACACCCAATTTTAATCAGTCAAAAATAACCGAAGTAATCATTCACTTTGAATTTTGGCTCAATTAGAAATACAACTGCTCCCAATACAATAAACCGCCGAGATTGAATGTATCTGGGATTAACGGAGTGTACAGTAAATTATCGCACTTAACTCCAGTTATATAGGTAATGTAAGTTGTCTCTTCGTTAGTACAGACCACTTTAAAAGACAACAAAACTAACATGAAGATCAATTTGGCAATCGCTGGTGAGGACAAACATGGTCGGAAATACTACTAGTTCTAATCTCATAACTTATTAACGGTTTACTAAGTCTGAGTTGCAGCTCTAAATTCAGCCTAAGGAGTGTCCACAGAGTATTAATAGCGAGTTTCTTAGTTTAAAATATATTAACTACTTTATATTTAAAAAAAGCCTTTTAGTATTTGACTAGGAGTATATTTAGTTCTTGCATATCTGTATATTATCAGTCCTACATCGTAACCAGAGGCGCTCTTTCGATGATTGCTCTATTATAAACACTGGCAATGAGTATAATCATTTAAGAATACGAGAATCCATTTATGTTAAATCCAAAAACCAGACACTAAACTCTGATAGATGCGTGTATAGTCCCCCAAGAGTACGAGTCCCTTCTGGACTTTATCTTAATAGATAAATTTTATCTTCCCCGACCGACGAAATCCGTGCCTTCGTTAAGGACAAGCGCTGCTCTACATTTAAGAAATGCCTAGAAGAGCATGATATTTATGCAAGTAGCCATAACTTGTACCCCAAAGTTAGTAAGAAACCTTCCTCGTCTCCTCCCAAGTTTAAGGTTAATAACTCTAGGCCGCTTTCAATAAATTTTCCTAAATTTGTGAAATTTTAAAGCCCCTCGAAACCCAGGAACCTACCTCCTTCGGAGCCAAGAGATACCAAACCCATAATTACCTCTTCTCCAGCTTCGTTATTCACCAGAAGGTTACGTAGGCATGAACTGCCCTCCAAATTGCTAATTCAGAAGCGTTTCCTCCCATCAGGTACACAAAGTTAGGGCCACTCCTGCTACTCCTCTGTTCTTTAGGATACCACTACGTCTCTCTCGTCGACCAACAACTCTGATCACCAAGTAAATTTTCTTTTAATAAGAGCTCTCCCAGCGGTTTTGCAATTTTAAAATGGAGCAGTGAACGGATGCCGTGTGTCCACCCTTCTACGTTACATTGGATGCACATGCATCGTGGTATCCATGAATTTACTTCCCCCCGTCGGTTCTGACCACTAAAGGTTCACCGTGGTCTATGATTACCTCGGTCAAGCAAATCCTTTCCTTATTGTAAAATGCCAGTATTTGACTGGTTGGGTCGAAATGGTAGTAGCCCCAATCAAGTTTTGCTCTGTACTGATTGGTCAGAGACCCCAGGTTACAAGTAACCCGGTAACACTGTAGCAGGCCGAAAAAATTTAGACTAACCCCAATCGATCCAACCCGCTCCCTACACTAATTCGGACGTGAGAAATCGAAGGAGAATAAAACGGATTGTATGTACAGTCCTTTACTAACAAAAAAATACAATATTTACAAAAAAATATGGGTAAATATGCACAAAATATCTACAATAGTGAGGGGCGATTATATTGGAGATCTCCTTATTTTTCACCAAAAAAATACAAGAAGAAAATCCTATATATATGAATACTATTAATCGATCCTAAGAAACATAAAAAATCAAACAACCAAAAAAATCCTGACTACAACAGTCAATATATAAATAACAAACGAGGCCTCACTTGGTACAAAGAGGATAGGGAGATGTCTAGCCACCTGCCACTCGAAGGAGCAAGGAGCAAAATGCCTAGGACTTACAACAAGTGTGGCGCCTCTGCGCTTGATGGAAGATAATGACCTTAAAAAGCTTGCGTGGCTATTATAAGCCCTCCTTCATTAAGCTATACTATTGTCCTTTATTTATTAACAATAATATATAGCTTTCCAGGATATAACGCTTTGTTTGTAATATAAGGATATACGAAACTAAGTCCTATCTTTCCAGAATATGGCGCCTGGAAAGAAAGAAAAAAAACATGGTAATCATTTTTATACATAAAATAAACAAAAAACAACAAACCCATTCCCATTCAGACACACACAAATTTTTACAGAGAAAGGGATAGGGTACTGAGAAAAGGGGTGGGAGAATGGCCCTTTTACACACACTCACATTCGCTCCACCACACCCCTCCTTCCTTAAGCCATTCGACCAGTCACTCACAAAACCCCTTCAATCACTCTTCACGGTACCACTTGTGCTCAATCGCACCCTTCTGCACCCATTCAGACTCTTCTACTGGTCCCTGGCTACGCGTAGCAATTAGTCGGGGTTGTTCTTCAGTCGTCCTGTCAGTCTCATCGTCACTATTGATCATCTCATCAACCATACTCTTAGCCCTCATTACCAGTTGTCCCATCTCACGACAGAATTCTTTCATACTCTTCCGTTCAGAACCTTCACTCTTCATACCCTCATTCATCAGCTCCACCTTCACAGCTCTCATCAAACTCAAGGTACATTCTTGCGAAACAGACAGGTCACTCACATCCCCTGTATTCTCAACAGGCATACCAGAAACCCCTTCGACCGGTTCCCACCAGAAACCTGAAAAATCAGCCACTTCATCATTTACTACATCAAACTCATCCCTACTATTACCATTCGTAAAACCCGAAAAATCAGCCACACTAGGTTCATTCTGCCCAAACACACTATCATTCATACTGTTCCCAAAACCAGAAAAATTAGGCACAGGCAGCTCACTCACTCGTCTACTTATACCAGCCAAATCACTCACCTGTTTTTGCAAAAACTCAATCTCCCTTTCAAGATCTCCCATACCAGAAACACTCTGCTCAGACTTACTTTCATTCCTACTTGCATTCTTCCTTTCACTCTTCTTTGTACGCTTTCTACTCCTCGAGACTAAGACTAGCTCTTTCCCAGACAGATCCACACTATCACATTCAATCTCATCATCATGCACTTTACCTCTCTCTCTACACAGTCTATACACCGGATGGCTCACCAGGTAGTCAGGAGGTTCTCTCCATCTCCTTAACTGACTCTGGTGAGCCCGCACTCTCTCAGTCATACCATCATTCAAACTCTCCAAAACATACGTCACTCCATTTTCCCAAACTCTCACAACTCTATAAGGTCCATCAAACTTCTCACTCATCTTTGATACATTCAACCTACCCTTCACTTCTTTCACCTTTAATACTTTTGTACCTAATTCCAATGAACAGAACCTTTCATGCGCCTCACGCCATACACTCTGCTCACTTTTACTCAAACGAAACCTATCTTTCACTCGCCTTTCAAAATTCATCACAAACTGACATGGGGACATTCCAGTTGCACTATGCACAGTTGAATTATACGCCCACCACACTCTCCCCAGACACACATCGCAGTCATTCACTGTCGTACTCATCATTCTTAACATCTCACACAAGGTTCTTATAGTCCGTTCAGCCAATCCATTTAAAGACGGTACATACGGAGTTGTTCTCACATGCTCCACACCATTCTCTCTCAACATTTGCTCAAACACTTCCCCTACAAATTCAGGCCCATTATCACTCAGACATCTTCTAGGCTTCCATACACACATAGGAAAAAACAACTGCTCAACCACACGCACAACAGTTACACTCCTTTTATATCTCACAGGCGCTGCATACACAAACTAACATTTATGATCATCCATCACAACCATACCAACATTCCCAGCACTCGTACGCGGCAAAGACACACAATCAATCACTACCAATTCAAACGGTTCTTTCGCATCAACTTTCAACATCGGTGGTTTCACTTGCACACCTTGCACCTTTCGCTTCTGACACCTTTCACACGTAGTTGCAACATCATTCACAACAGTTCTTAGAAACGGATGGAACACACGCTCCTTCATACACTCCCACAGCTTAAACTTACCCATATGCCCATAATTATCATGCACAACCTTCACCAGACCAATCATACCAACTAAGGACATCACAGGTACATACATATCATCACCACCCTTCACATGCCTCACAAAATATACAACATCTATACAAACAACAAAATCCTTAGCATACCTTTTAAAATCACTTAAACACTCTGGTCATTCATTCAAATCAACACGCATCATTAAACACTTCTTCAACTCACTAGCAAAAGGACATATCTCTTGCATCTCTAGAATATCCTTATCACTTAAAATCTCATTCTCATCATCCATGACCAACTCAATCATACCGCAAAACTTGACAACATTCTTTGCACACTCATTCAACCTCATCACCTCACATTCACCTTTCATAAGACAATCCTTATCAGCATCCAAAGACAAATCATTCAATCTCATAAAGTCTACACCAAGCAAGAAACAACACGGCATTTGCTCATCCTTCAGAATCACAAAGTCATGCTTCACATTCACACCATTACCCAAACTCACTTTCAGACTAACTTGTTCCCATGCCACTAATCCACTTATCCGTAACTTCACAGGTTTATGCTCGCAACATTTAAACTCATCATACTTACTCAGAATCCTCTCATTCACTAAAGACACTTGCGCTCCAGTATCAATCAAACCACAGAACAACCTTTCACCAAGTTTCACTCTCGCTTCCATCATATCAGGTCCACCATGTTCGCAATACACAGAAGGAACAAGCACACCAACATCAGCACTGATATCCACACTGTCATTAACTCCCATATCATCACTCACCACACGCTCATCTTCATCCAGACAATCATTCTTCTTTCTTATATATGAACACTTTTCAATCACCCAATTGTAGTGCACACCGCTCAAACATTGCAGATGTACCACATTAGGATTCAGACCCTTCATCTTCTCATCCTTGTACACAATCGGCCTCTCACCCCTAAAGTGCACATAAGCAATCACTCCATACAAACGACTCACTACAATCAACACTTCCTGAAATGGCGGGACCCCTTGCATACACATCGTTCTCAATTCTTTCATAAAGTTCCGCACCTTTGCCATACCAATGCTCTCAGGCTTCGTACACACTTCATTCATTGCCTTCTTCCTTAAATCATCCACACTATCGGTCACTCTCACGTCTAATCCATCACTCTTTAAATCTTGCAAACCATTCCATAAACTCTCAAACAAGGAATCACCACCACCCTTACTCTCTTTTCCATTCATAATCCCTTTCGGCAAATACTCAGGATCACTCACTCCACACACGTTTTCATCATTCGTACCAGGATACCTTGACATCAAATCAGCCACTCCATTCCGTTCACCAGGCACATATTTAATCACATAGTCAAAGTCACTCAAATCTTCCAAAGTCCTTGCAATCCTACTATCAGCCCACTTCATACGCTGCAGATAAACAAGAGGTTGATGATCGGTTTTTATCACAAACCTCACACCATACAAAAATGGACGCAACACTTTCAAACAATATCTTATCGCAGCCAGCTCTCGTTCCACAGTCGAATACTTTCGTTCTGCAACATTCATAGCGTTGGATACATACCCAATTATTCGCCTGACATTCTCTCCATTCAAACGCTGCTCTTGCATCAGAAAACCTCCCATACAATACCCACTCGCATCTGTATAAAATTCAAGCATTTTAGCATTTACACTATAATCTGGGTAAGCCAATTCAACATCTTCAGCCACTGCCTCTTTCAGTCTCTCATACGCCTCATTCATCTTATCATTCCACTTGACAACCGTACTACCTTTCTTGCCCATCCACTCAGTCAGAGGCTTACTCACATCAGAACAATCACGTATAAACTTTCGCTGGAACTCAATCAAACCCCAAAACGACTTCAGTTGCTTCACAGTCCCTGGTTTACGAAACATTCGCACCTTCTCAACATACTTCGATGATTTTCGCAATCCATTCTCACTCACCATATGCCCAAGGAATTCCAATTCTTTCGCAAACCATTCACACTTCGCCACTTTCACCTTCACACAAAACACTCTCCAACGTTCTCAACACATCATTCACCAATCTCATATGCTCCTCAAAAGTCTCAGTCATAATCAAAATATCATCTATAAACGCAATCACATTCTTATTCGCAAACTTACTCAACACAACATTCATTGCTCGCTGGAAGGCTCCGGGAGCATTAGCCAACCCAAAGCTGAGGTTCCGGAACTGGTAATGCCTCTTTGAGGAAGAGAAGGCAGTTACTGGCCGGCTCTCCTCAGCAATGGGCATCTGGTAATACCCCCGTACCAGATCCAGCTTCGTAAATCACTTCATCCCATGCATACTATACACACACTCAGATACCACACACATCGAAAACCTTTCTTTCACAGTCCTTTCATTCACCTTTCGATAATCCATACACAGACGCAATCTTCCATCCGGCTTACGTACAGGTACAATTGGACTATTCCATCCACTCTCGCTCTCTTCAATCACCCCCAATTGCTCCAATTTCAAACACTGCTCCTCAATCTCATCAGCAACCGGACATGGGAAATGCCTCGGCCGCTGATAGATTGGGGAGTCCTCCTTCAGGACAATCTTGAATTCCGGGAGCTTTGCAACCCCGAAATCCAGATCACCCTTACTGAGGGCTCCCTTTCGCTCAAATATCATTCGATACACATCCTCCCTTTCATACTCAGTCAAACATCCATCCAATTTCACCATGTCCTTCACCTCATTATACATCCATTCACATGTCTTTTCATTCGCAACATTCACCCTGATATCCGTACTATCATCCATACCTACCTCATTGACAGTGGAGAGGTGGCCCAGTTCATCTCCGACTTGGATTCCCCTCAACTGCCCTTTCACACTGGGGTCCACCTGCACACATACAAAAGGATCATTCATTCTCATCAAGCCATCAAACACACAAGCAACACGCCTTACCTTATAACACGCATCCTTTCCATCCAATATCACAGTGTTCTCACTCACATTCAAACTAACATCCTTACTCCAACTCACTCTAACAGACACCCTTTCACCCTTCACAAGCCTTACATTCTCCATAGCAGTCACCTCAATACCAGTAAACACACTCCTCAAAACGCTACCATCTTTCCCTACATACAACTTATACACCCCATTTTTACCAATCTTTCTCTCAATCTGATCACTCGCAGGATGCACAACCATACGATTCATTTTCATAAAATCATACCCCAAAATCACCATATACTCACTACTCACCTTATCAATCACAGAAAATTCACATTCATTCATCATCATACCATGCATTCGAACAGCTGACCTTATCATTCCAATCACAGGCACTCTCCTATTACCAATACCTACTAAACTACCCTTGCACTCAGACAGGAAGGCTTTCTTGCTAACCTTGTCATACACATCTGTATACACCAAGCTCGCCTTGCATCCAGAATCTATTAATGCCAAACACTCAATTCCATTCAATTCCACCTTCACACTCAGACACTCATACTTCCTACCAGACAGCACTTTCACACTAGACAGACTTACTAACACATTACTCACACTCATGCACCCAGAGGATACTTCAGCAGGTACCCTCTTACCATTCAGTTTCCCGCTTCAGACTTTCCATTCACACCTTGCGCTCTCAGTCTAATCCAACACTTTTCACTCGAATGTCCTTCCATCGCACAATAGCTATATACATTCCTCTGGTCACGACACATCCTTGCATAATGACCAGCCTTTCCACAATTACCACATGCATATTTCCTACTTTTCCCACCAGTTGCTCCACCATTTAACCTCGGACAATCTTTCTTCAAATGGCCTATTTCTTTACACTCGAAGCACTCTTTCACACTTTCCTGGCAATCCTTTATAATATGCCCTTTCTTACCACACCCCAAACATGCACCAGATGTCCACCTACATTCTGCCAACATATGACCTTTCCTTCCACACCGACGACATTCCACAATCTTTCTCCCACCATTCGGTCTCTCGTTTGCTAGGACATACCTCGGCTTCTCTCTCATATATCCGTTCCCACGCTTGAAATTCATTTGCCCCCTTTCATTCGACCACCCTCCATTTGCCCATCCATTCTGCCGGCCCAGGAAGTTTGACATCACTCCAGCTGGTGCAGCCTTCAGGGCATCCCTGTAGCTGACAAACTGCTGGGGGGGATAAAAGCTCCTGGGTTTCTTACCTCCAACATTCACACTGTACCATCCATCCTCTTCTAGATCGCTTTCATCATCAAATCGTCCATCTTCTAACAGTTCCAACACATCCTCCCACATCACCTGTTCCCCTGTCAGTCTCACTCTCTCCTTTCTCTTTCCATTCAGCCATTCACTCACCTTTCACGGGATCGTGTCCAAAAACTTCCTCATCAGTGGTTTACATTCATTTACATCATCATGACCATACCTCGTTCTTGCCATACTCTCAAGCCTATGTGCATACATATTCACACTTTCACCCTTCCCCATTCGAGCCTTCTTAAATTCATTCATCCTTTTATACTTCACACTCTCTTTCATTCGTTTCACCTGCCCAATCAATCTCTTCTTCACTACATCGTACCTTGGCTCCCCCACACTTGTGATCACACGGAAAAACTCCAATACTTTTCCCTCCAAACATTCCCCAAAAACATTCATCCAGTATCCCTTATTCTCCGGGTACTTGAGCTTACAATAACGCTCAAATTTCCCGAAGAATTCTTCCATACTTTTCCCACCATGTAACCTAAATCGATCTATCTTTGGCACTTCCCTTATCAAAATACCTTTCCCTACATTTACTTCACTCTCCGAAGAGCTACTCTCGGTCTCACTCATTCTAATCATACCATCAGTCTCTCCTTCATCCGAGTACAATGAGTCCACACTCTTGCCTCTTACCTTCCTATCCTTCCCCTTTGCACCACTCTTCCTTCTCTTGCGTTCAACTCTCTTCCATTCTCCGTCCTTCCTACCACTCACCGTATCTTCTTTAGACTCAATCCTACTGCCATCCATTCCTTTTAGCGGAGTCCCTTCAGTAAGAGCTGGGGTCAAGATTGTAGGTCCTGGGGCTGATCCAGCCCCTGTAATCATGTTATACAGGTCCAACATCCGTCGGTCCGTCTGATCCTGTCGGTCTCCCATTTCCTTCTTCATCCTATCAGTCTTTTCATTCATCCCTTTTATTTTATTCTCCATTCCCTCCATCATTCCCCGCAACATTTCACACTCCTCTTCTTTCATTCTCAACTCCAGTCTCAATCGCACTACTTCTTCATTCAATGTTTCCGCTACAGCCATTGTTCCCAAGTTATTAAAAAGATAGGAGGAGGGAAAAATCAATCAAACTACTTGTCACGCTAATTGGGTATGGACTGCAATACAATCCCGTCACGCTCCCGGTTTCGAAGTCTCACGTCCCTATTCGGGCGCCAAATGTAGCGGACCGAAAAAATTTAGACTAACCCCAATCGATCCAACCCGCTCCCTACACTAATCCGGACGTGAGAAATCGAAGAAGAATGAAACGGATTGTATGAACAGTCCTTTACTAACAAAAAAATACAATATTTACAAAAAAATATGGGTAAATATGCACAAAATATCTACAATAGAGAGGGGCGATTATATTGGAGATCTCCTTATTTTTCACCAAAAAAATACAAAAAGAAAATCCTATATATATGAATACTATTAATCGATCCTAAGAAACATAAAAAATCAAACAACCAAAAAAATCCTGACTACAACAGTCAATATATAAATAACAAAAAAGGCCTCACTTGGTACAAAGAGGATAGGGAGATGTCCAACCACCTGCCACTCGAGCGAGCAAAATGCCTAGGACTTACAACAAGTGTGGCGCCTCTGCGCTTGATTGAAGATAATGACCTTAAAAAGCTTGCGTGGCTATTATAGGCCCTCCTTCATTAAGCTATACTATTGTCCTTTATTTATTAACAATAATATATAGCTTTCCAGGATATAACGCTTTGTTTGTAATATAAGGATATACGAAACTAAGTCCTATCTTTCCAGAATATGGCACCTGGAAAGAAAGAAAAAAAACATGGTAATAATTTTATACATAAAATAAACAAAAAACAACAAACCCATTCCCATTCAGACACACACACATTTTTACAGAGGAAGGGATAGGGTACTGAGAAAAGGGGTGGGAGAATGGCCCTTTTACACACACTCACATTTGCTCCACTACAATACAACCCGCGGTAACCCGTGCCCAGGCCGCTAAGGCTTTCTAAGCACCCGTTCCTTTAGAAAACCCCGTCGATCCGCAGATGGAGACCATCCGCAACGAGGATTTTGCCCGCACCCAGAAAGGGTGTGCAACTCTCCCCTCACTTTGGGAGAAACCCATGACTCAGGAGCAAGAGTCTTCCTGTGGTGGAAAAATCATCTCATACATTGCCAAGGATGAGCTGTTAGATCGTAAATGTTCCGACGGAACCGAACCTGAAACATACACCTTGTGTGTTTCCCGCTCTCAAGTTTCCCAAGTCCTCCCGATTTTTTACGATAGTTTATTCTCCGGCCATTTTATTCATAATAAAACCGCTCAAAGTGTTTTTAAGTATTTTTATTCAACAGGTGCGGCCAGTTCCTCTTAAGCGCACTGATAGCGTTTCGTGCGCCGAAGCCTTCATTTCCTTTTTTCTCGGGTAGGAATTCCGAAAGAAGTATTGTCGGATCGAGGAAGACAATTTCCCTCTGAGCTTATAGAGTATGTCGGCAAGCTCCTCATGGTAAAACCACTGTTTACCACCCCATACCATACAGCCGCAAACGGAGTTTGCGAAAAGCTAAATGGCACATTGAAAGCAATCCTCATAAAATTGTATATAGATCAACCCCGAGAATGGCACCGTTTTTTACTCGTGGCACTGTTTGTGTGTCGTGAAAACCCCCATAGGACCCTAGAATTCGCCCCCTTCAAATTACTGTATGGCCGTAATTTTCGAGGCCCCCTTGCAATTTTAAAGCAATTTTTCACCAATCCCCTTCTGGATAACGAAATCCAATCCTGCTATTCGTACCTCCTAGACCTTAGAAGTATCGAACTTATTTCGATTTAAAGGCGAAGGAAAGAAGTTTTATTTTTATTTTTATTTATTTATTTATTTATTTATTCCATATTAATCTAATGTACAGTATAAACATATTACATTTTAAATCTTGATGACAAGTTACAATAAGTACTTATACATACTCGTATATATGTATATACATACAAAGATTAGTTATGGGCCCAAAATAAGTCAGTGACTTTTAGGGCAGAAACTTAAAACTTCAGACTAAGCATAACATTATCAAGAATAAAATTCCTTCATGTTTATAAAAAATATAAACAACTTAGTATACATTTTAGAACCTAACCATTGTAAAGATTGCAAATAACGAATAATTATATTATTTAAATTTAGAGATAAATTAAAAACTATTTTATTTCCAGCGATTATTTCAAAAGATCTGGAGTTAACATAGTCAACAGTCTTATATAAATAATAACATATTTATAATGTATAAATCAAATTAATAGTACACAGTATAATAGTGTACGGTAACAAATAAATACACAATAACAAAAACTGAATAAAAATTTAGTAAGCCGAAATTATATTGTTTTTAAGAGCCTTTTTGAATTGAGCTAAATTGGTTTGGGATTTGATATTGTCGTCCAAGCCATTACATATTTTGATAGATTTGTACAGAAATCTACATTGTGATTTTGATTTTGAATAGAAGGGTGAAATAAATTTTGTTCTATTGAGGGTTTGGTGATTATGGGTATTATCAGCTGTTTGTAACATATTAAATATATTGTTATTATAGGAACAGTTTATTGTTTTGTAAAGGAATAAGGATGTTTAAAAAACAGAGAGATCATTTAATTTTCGAATTCTGGATTCTTTGAAATATCGATTAGTGTGCTCTTTGTAGTCAAGTTAATGGATGAATCGAATTGCTTTTTTCTGTAATATGACTAATTTAATGAGATAATTTTGATATTTTCTATACTAACTCTCTATGCCATATGTCAAGTAAGGTTGCACCATTGTCATATATAAAGAGTGGAGAATAGATTTAGGAAGAAACTTATCTAATTTATATAATATTCTAATCGATTTTGATAGTTTTGTTGAGATATGCTTAATATGTTGTTTAAAACTCAAATTTTTGTCAATAAAGGTGCCTAGGAATTTGATAGATTATTGCGTCGCCCATTTTAATATGGGGCAATTCAATAGATTTTTTGTAAGAGAAAAGAATATATTTGGTTTTATCTACAATTTATTGATAGTTTATTAACATTAAGCCACCTGAAGACATTTTCGAGTTTTTTTATTTTTTGTAGATGCAATGTTGCTCGGTTTGTCATATGGCAAGGAAGTTGATAAGGCACTATCATCCGCGAATAATATAAATTTATACAGAGAAGATGATTTAACAATATAATATAAATTAAAAATAACAGTGGCCCTAGCACGGAGCCTTGTGGGACCCCAGTTGTAATATTAAGGTGGGATGAGTCTTGACCATTGACGGAGACAAATTGCTTTCTTTCATTTAAATATGATTTTAGCCAATTTTGACTGTTGTCTCTAATTCCGCACATAGCTAATTTTGACAGTAGAATATTATGGTTGACACAATCGAAAACTTTTTTAAAATCGAGAAAAATTGAGAATACAATGTGACCCTTGTTAATGTTATCATATAAATATTGAAAGTCGTTAATTATCGCGTGAATCGTTGATTTCTGACTTCTAAAACCATATTAGTGTTTATACAACAGTGAATTAGATTCCAGAAATTCATAAAGTTTATTGAATGCTATTTTTTCAAATATTTTACTAAACATTGTAAGACATGAAATAGGGCGGTAATTGCTGACGCTTGTGAGGTCTCCGGCCTTTCGTAACGGTGTGACCCGAGCAACTTTGAATACACTTGGGAATATATCCTGCGTAAATGATTTATGAATTATTGATGCTAAAATTGGAGCAACTATATCACAGATGTATTTTAAAATTTTAGTGGAGATTAAATTAATACCTGATTTTTTATTTTTATGTGAACTAATGATTTTTTTATATCAGCTACGCTTACAGGAGAAAAGAACAAGGAATTTGGTACATTTATCTCATTAAAATACGAAAGAAAAGATTTATCGACTATTTTGCAGCAGTCTGAGATTTTTTTACCTACGTTGACAAAAGATTTATTGAATTCATTCGCTTTTTCCTTATTGTCATCAACTGGTTTACCGCAAAGATAATTTGTTTAATTTGGTTTTTTCCTTTAGTAATTTCAGGTTTTATCACAGAATTGATTAATTTCTGTGATTTTTCGGCATTTCGACTTACGAACTCAAAAAAGAACAGATTCGGATACATATCCTAAAAGACAGCGGTGCTTTTTATTACGCAGAACTTTCTGTGTAAAGATCACAGTGAGCTGACTGGAATGCCTTACCCTGCAGACCCTGACTGGCGACAGATGAAAGAACTGGGAATCACGCCGTTTCCAAAATATTTTCGAAGGAACGGAATAGAGTCACTGTGAACCTCTTTTATCAGATCTTTCTCAAAGTAATAACGCAAAGCTGATCAATCCCAAAAAGATACAAATGGAAGAAAAGGTGAGGAATTAAGTATAAAAATACTTTTCGACTATTATCTCATTATAATTAAAGAGATAAAAAATACTGCAATTTAAAATTCATTATAATAATAGTAACATCGACCTCTCAATAAATTCCACATAGATGGATTCTCAATAATGTATTTTTCATAATAGGAGTGATTAAATTTGTTTTTAAGCGATTACGGTTTACTAAATATTAACCATAATAATGACTAATTGATACAAAACGATCTATTTTGCGAAATTTCACTAGCATTAAAGCTTGTCATTTTTTAATATACTAATGCTTATAGTGCACATAATTTCAGTATAATTGAGGAAGTCTTGGCCATAAACCAGCTCAATCAGTGCACCGAGATAACTTTCAACTCAATTATATCACCCTTAAACTACACTCAAATTTAAATCAACCCAATCATATCGTAAAAACGGACAGTACGTTTGAATTGGTTTAAAGTAATTGACGTCATCAACTCGCAAACATTTAAAGAGTATCTTAATAGGACATATTTATTTTTTTCTAAATTCACTATTTATAATTACTTTTTTTATATATCCAAAAGTTAGAATATATTATTATAAATAAACAAAGGCAAAACTCTTTTGCCATCACTCTATCTAGATCCCTAAATTTGTACCACAAAAAATTCAAATTGTTAAGGAAATTGCCTTTCTAAATTATAGTGCAACAAGCCATACTTTGTATTCTTTCTTATAGTCTTATAGAAAGAACTTGGTTCCACAGGTACTCCTTCGGCGTGTGGCATACGGCCTATTTGCTATTCTAAACAGCTTTTTTTAATCCGCTTTATAGACTCTTTATTTTAACACCCTGAACACCTTTTTCAACATAGATACCCTGAAACATTTTTTTAAAATTATTTCACCTTTTATTATATTGTCTTTATCCATTAAAGATTTATATATAGTTGGGAATTTTCCAACCCCTTTTTTCAACATAGACACCCTGGAACCTTTTTTTTTAAGTTATTTTACCCGGTTTGATATATAGAAAAACCTTCGGCAGATCTCTTTTTTTTCATCTAAATTTGTTTCATATACGAAATGATAGTAAAAAAGCGCCAAAGGCCTAATTTTAATACATTTTTTGAACTTCACGATTTGTATGTTTTTTTCATTCCAAATCATTCGATAATTATAGTTATTTTTTTCTGAATTCTTAGAAAGAACTTTGCTAAAAGCTCGAAACACAAAAAACAGCCGTGCGAATAAAAGTTGCAAATAAACCTAAACTCAAAAACATAAAAGGTTGCTTGTCCACTAAGCAAAAAAAAATAATTTTTTGAAATTCAAAAATTCACCAAATTAAATTATAGTTAAAGATGAAAAACCTTCGTAAAAAGTAAATATCAAATGTTTTATAGATTTCTTAGGCGAAGTTTAAGAACGGAAAATTCCCATCAGCACCTTCAAGGTGAAAACTCCCGGAAAACTACTTAAATTCCTCCTCCTCATGGGGTTTGGGCAGCAGAGTGTGAATACTCTCTTATAGAAGTCTAATTTCTTAACTTCATTCTTGAAAACAAACTATTAACCAACTCTTATCATCAAAATATTTTCAATTTTAACACATTATTTTCAAATATTCAATTTAACTTTCATCCATTTCTCCAACTAACTTTTAAATAACGAGAGATTTGGGGATTCACCTCGTCTCAAAGCATCTCTGAGAAGACATTTAACTTTTCTAAAACATTCACTCTGAGTAGATCTTCTACCCTAAACTCTTTAGTAGAGATAAGCCCCCCTTGACATCAGGAAAGGTCGATGATATCAAAAACTTATTTTTAAAATTTTTAAGAGGATAAAGACGACGGCGAATCCTGCAAATCCCTTTCCGTATATTTTCGCAAATTAGGTAAATCTGCTGGAACTAAAACGGTGTATAAAGTACAAAACATATGTAGATAATTCCAAGTAGAAACGATATGGAAGACCCAAAACTAACTCATTAGTGCAAGGAAAAATTTCCTATATACATCAAGAATACAACAAATGTAAATTATCCTATTAATTAGGTCACAACAGCATCATTAAATCGAGACTATGCCAAGTCTCCTAATATCTTCATGGTCTGAAATTTGCAATTTTGTCCAGTTTTAAAGAAACACGCTTGTTATCGCTTGTACAAAGGAAACTTTCTTGCTTGGAATGCTATGCCAAATCCAGTTGCCCAGCACTCCTAAATTTTACTTTTGTTTAGATAGATTATGTAATTTCCACATTTAAAAAATTCCTTTGACTTTAATGATATCTATCAAATCAATGTAAATAAATAACACCGAAATTTTTTACTAGTTGATACTTAACCTTCAACAAAGAATTTATGTCAAGTAGGAAACGTCAAACAACAAAAACATTATAGCACCCAAACACAAAAGAAAAGGAGAATTGTGTCTTACGTGCACTGAATTATGATCAAATAAATAAAATAATCTTTCAAATATTTCCTCATTCATTGCGAATTCAACATTTTACAAAGATAATAAAGTATTACTCCTTAGTAGTATGGCCATCAAATTTGCTAGGATTGGAGTCATAAAAATATCGCAGACATGAAATAGAATTTCCTGATATTAATCTTCTCACTGCATTAATAATGCCTATGCCGTTTAACTCTTTACAGTGCGAGCTTAAAAGGGTGAGAAATATTTTGTGAAGCAACAAAGTTTCTTTATTTTTAACATTCATTATTGAAAACTTGGGCAGCTACGTTATTTGAGGAAGTTTGTTCGTTTTTATCCTTTGTTAGTAGCTTCAAACAACTAATGAATGATAACTATTCCAATTTATCCATTAAAATAGACTAACATCTGGCTTTATCTGCTACATCCAATTAAATTTTCTTGGGAGCCATTGTTTGCCTAGCTAATCGTTGAGATTAAATTTTCTCGCCTAAATGGTGTTTAAAATAAAATCATTAATGTTTCTTACCATTTATTAGCGCTCAGAACTGAAAAGGAAAAAAATATTTAAATCTAGTACGAGTAGGTGTTCATTAAAATTCAAACGCATGAAATATTTTCATAGTTTTCTTGAATGGAAGAAAGACTTTAAATTGATAAATCTGATACAATCTCGTTGTGTTGTATTTACCCCATTACCACTTCAAATTGGATTAGAAAGAGACAATTTCAAAAAATTAAATTATAATGTTAAGCTTTTAATTTTATTGCCTAAACAGCATATATTTCCTATGCGAAGGTTTCAGTTAAATGCCCTCTTTCTTTAATCATCACCACACTTCCTAGAAATTTATCACAAGAAGGATGTCACTTAACATTTAATCCTGTCTATTTAAGCACTTATGCTGCTCTTTTCTGTAAATAAGCAAGAATGATGGTCCTTGAGTCTAGATATTTTCTCGAATAATTGATCCGTATTTCTGTATTTTCCTTTCGTTTCTGCCTCTTCTTTAGTTGGTTATGTCCATTTTATCACTATGATTCTTTTATTCTACTTTCATTTATGCTTTAATGTGGCTGAATCCGGAATAAAATGCTAACAAAAGAATCAAGAATTTTTATTATAGTAAGTAAATTAATTATGGAATCACTCGAAAAAAGTTCACTATATGAGGTATTTCAACAAAGGGTGAATTTAGGGGAAGGAAAAATATGCAAAGCTATCTAGTGTCTGAGAACAATGTTGGTTACTCTTATAGTTAAATGCAATGTGGTAAGACTTTTTATGCTTTTTACACTAACATTTGCTAGTAGTCTCCTACTGATAGGGACTACTTTGATGTTTTGTCTTTCAATTTCTGCTGCTGTCTTACGAGCTTCCATGGTTGCGTTTCACCATCGACAAGTGATTATCTGGCTGAAGTAATCGGCGAATTTAACGTTGAGACAAGGGGTTCACATGGGGTTTGGACATCTGCGGTGTAAATCGAGTAGAGAGTGGGAGGCCGGCATTGACCGGAAACATCGGTCCGTCCTTCAATTATTTTCATAATCCATTGTCAATGGATATTAAAAATAAAATGAAATTGATGTTGATTTTCAGGCTCAATTATGATCACAAAAAGAAAACAAAAGTCCATCAAAAACAAAGAAAAAAAACTTTATTTTAAATTATTCAACATGTGCTCCGTCTGTTTCTCGGGAAATTTCAAATCGATCTTTAGCTTTGCAAAAAATGTGGGGAAAATTTCGGGAGTTATGCTCAGTACCACTGAAAGTATGCGTTCTTTAAGTTCAGTTAAATTACTAATATTTTGCTGATGTACTTTTGCTTGGATAGAACCCCACATCAAAAATCCAGGAAAGTTAAATATGTAGAACGTGGAGACCAATGTCTACCTCCTCCAAGTTCAATCCATCAATTTAGAAAGCGGCTTTTCTGGTAATATCGGACAATTAGAGCATAATGATATGGTGCATGGTTTTGTTGGAACACGACACTATCAACAATGCTATCATCAACAAACGGTGGTTTGAAAAACTGTTGCAACATATCAAGGTAAATGTTTCCTGTCACAGATGCTTCATGAAAAAATAATATGCCATTAATTTGAAATTTGGTTATTTCGAGCCACAATTTAACTTTAGGAGTCTCGTTTGCATCCCATGAGACCACTTGATCTTTCATTTTCCCAGATACGACAATTGTGTCGATTAACTTTATTACATATGTGGAGGGTCGCTTCATCACTGAATATGATGTTATATTATAGGTTTTGATTTTTAATTTGTTCCACAAATTCTCCGCACCTAGCTGCTTGATTTGGATAATCTTCTTTATTAATTAAGTGCAGAAATTTAAATGTGATAAGGCCTTTTAATTAGTATTAAATGCAAGAATCTGTGCACTGTTCGGTATATCAAGTCTCTGATTGGCCTTTCTCACCGAAGTTCTTTGTTCATTTTCAAACATTTGTCGAATTTGTTCAGTTTTGTTGAGACCAATGTTTTTCGGACCTCTACCGTTCTCATCATGTACGGATCTGGTTCTTTTAAATTTGTTCACAAATGAGTGGATCGCCTCGTCTGTAGGTCCAGGTTTTATAAACTTTCATTAGAACTTTTCTCATAGTTTATTAAATTTTGCTCCTCTGATTCGATCTATGTATGCCTTATTAAAGGGTTCTATAAAGTTTTCAAAAGTAAAATAAAATTTAGGGCCACTGTATATGGAACACTACAATTTTGTGCAGAGCAGAATTTGAACATAATGAACATAATTCAACAAGAATTCTTTATTGAATTTTTCAATTTCATTAAAATACGCGCACAATTTCGGGACACTCGGTAAATTTTAATTTTGGAAAAATTTCAGGATACATCGTGATTTTTTCAAAGATTGGAATGACCATATTTATTACTTCAATTATAAAATTTGTAAATTTAATAAAAGTTTTTGAAAATAAATATGATTAATAAAAGTTTTACAATTAATAAAAAAATTTCGAAAATTGAAATTTAAAAAATGAAAATTTTGAAAATAAATTGGATTAGGGAAAGTTTGGAATTTTTTTAAAGAAAAGGGCTAGGAAGAGGTGAATTTCCTAAAAAATTTCCCCATAATCAACATGAAGCCATAGTTGTTATTTTTTTATATATTCAAAGGCTTTATGGAAGTTCTTTCTAAAGTACATAATCAATTTTGATGTTTAGCCAGAAGGAATAGCTACGGGAGCATAACTCCCAGTAGACCAAAAGTAAATTATTAAGATAAAATAATCATTTCAAAAGAGTTCCCATAATTTTTTTATTTTTCTTTGGCTGAGAAAACAGCAGTAATCTCAAAAAAAGACTAGGAATAAATTTAAAATCTGATAAAAAGCAGCCATGGTTAAATTTTTATAAATTTTACAAACTTCGCCAAATATAATAATTTTAGAAAGGAACTCTAAACTAAGTTTCCACCCTTTCAAAATATCACGTTGCTAAAATATAGTTATAGAAGAAGATATATAAAAAATCACTTTTCTGAACTTCACCATTTGTAATTCTTTTGGTTTTAAAAATTTCACAAAATTTCCATATTTATTTCTGAACTTCACCATTTCGTTATTTGATATTATAAAAGAATTATTATAAAAATCTTTGATAAAAAACATAAATGATTACCAAACTAAGATGAAATTATTATTCAAATACTCGAAAAATTCCCTTCTTAAATTATAAAGTTAGTGATGATGATGATAGGTCTGTAAAACTTTAAATTGTTTTAGGACCCATAGGCGGGAGGCAATATACCGATGGTCTTTCTGCGAAGCGCAAGGTCCTCTTGTAAGAGAAGAACCGCAGGCTCAGCATAGTTTCCCATTAAAAAAAAGGTTATCTTTAGGTGAGAAATTTATAGTTATGTTGAATTGAAACTGCTATTAAACAATATATACTTATTTTTTCTTCAAATGAATATTAATTACGGTATTTTTCATCTTATGAAAATATAATTTTTCCTCCAAAAGGAAAAGAGATTTGTGAACGGCAGCCATAATTTAGCCTAACAAATAAATTTAAATCCCAAATCTCATATGGGCTAATAAAATAAATATTTACCTAATGCTCAGAGTTCTGCAGATGAGGAACGATATAAATATTCTATTTTTACATCATTTAGAGAAAATGGGCAAAGTCAATAAACTGAACCTATGGATTTAACCTAAACTAAGCGACTTTGACCGTTCGCACCGCCTGAACTCCTGCATGACATTATTCTTATCTGAAAGGTCATTTTATTAGGCTGAGGAAAGTGGTCGATAAGTTTAAGGATGAAAATGAAAATTCCAGGTGATTGGACTTTTGGATATTTATACAGATATCTACGTATTAATATATCAATGGTTCTTTGATTAATTCTATTTGCTCTAACATACTCGTATATGCAATTTGGGAAGAAATTACTGACTTATTAGGATTACTTCTTTTATATATTTAATTAGATTTAAATACATTTTTAATTTAATCCCTTTAAACTTTAATGATATAAGAATTCATTTACATTTTTCCTTTGTTCCTTGTGTGAATTCGTCAATTTCTTCCTCCTCTTTTTCAGGTTCGTTGTCGATTCGGCTCATCTTCAGTCTGTCTTCTGATGGGGGGTTAGGTGAAGCCATAATTTCCTATTTATTCCAATGTTAGAAATAGATTAATTAGTATCTAGCTTAATGTTCCCGGGCTAGCCAGATTTACCATATGGACAATATAGTGAGGGTCCTAATTTCTTTGTTTTCCTCTCCCAGAATTATCTTAAGGGGGCTGGTCCGTTGTATCGATGTGGTAGCATGAGAAGTGGGTTCAGCATAGTTCTTTCATTGACCTCTTTTTTTTGTTTTAATTTAATCTTCATTATCTTGGGTGCTTCTTTATGTATGGGACACTTCATGACTAAGGTCCTAGGGCCCCTTCCAGAGTTAATGCACTTTGGATTCTCGTTTTGCACTCTTTCTCCTAATGCCCGAATTCCGCGCAGTTATAACATACCACTTCTCTTGCCTGGTAATCTCTTGTGAGGTGGTTTTTGACAGTTTAACACATAAACGTGTAGCGACTTCATAGAGGAATTAACTCTTCGTATATTATTTTTTCATGTGCTCTCATCATGTAAAAACGTAGGAATCCTTCAATTTTTGCCTTTATGGCCAAGGCAATATCTACGACTTCGAATATAACTTTCATATCTTTCCTTTCTTCCAGCTTAGTCTTGATCTCTTCGCCGTAATTATTCTTGAAGAAGGAGTCAACCCAAAGGAGTATGATGGTAATTTAAACCAGAATTTCTTTGTGATGGAGGTTTCCAGGTGAATTATGGTAGAGCTTTTCTAACTTCCTAGGAAATGGACTAATCTACATTTTGTGTCTTTTCGGTTATTGTAGCGAATCCCGAGGGATGTTGAGTAAGCGAATAAGTGCAATATTAAATTTTTCCGAATATTGTGCCAATAGAATCCGATTTGCTTGGTTTTGGCACTCATCCCCCTCGTGTTTGGTGTAGAGGGTAACCCGCAGAATCATGTGCACATGACTCTTGTTGTTCAAAGAACAAGCTGGCAAATGCAGCGTATACAATCTCTGCTTTTTTTCTGGATTTGCCCACAATTGCCTTTTTTACCGGTATTGCTTCAAACGAACGCGAACCCACCATGGATGAATAATCTATTTCTAGATGAAATTAAATATTGCTGCGTGGAAACTTTAAAGTTCGTAAGTTGTAGTGAGACAAAAATTATTAATAGATGCTAGAGGATATTGTGGGAATTTAAATATGTGTAATGGGATGTAGAGGATTGTTGTAGGCCACTATTTCATAGTTTCCATAATTCTGGATTATCTTTTCCTTTACTCAATTTACCTTGCTCTCAACTTGGGTATACATTGTAATCATTTTCTTCTATTCTTTATCGCAGCAATTTATTTTATTTACTTCCTCACCTTTTCTTTTGCTCACGTGTTTTGCCATACTACTGCCATTGCTTTATTTATAGTTTCGATTCACGCCTTAAAGGTGGCTACGAACAATGTTAGATTTTATTAACGCGAAATCTTTGTTGAAATAAATATCCTTTGCATGTGAAGAATTGTGCATTCACGTTTGTCATTCAATAAAACTAGCTTAGTTAATGAGACAATGTAACAAGTACGCTTATCGAAGCCACAATTGCTTTAATGTGAAATCAACAAGTTTAAGTTAATAATCATTAGTTCGATGGCGTAGTTCGCTAAAACTACCCTCATTTAAGGGAATATTTTAAGTCCGTTTATCATCGCTTATCAACACAGTACATATGGGATAGAATTGTGAAAGAATTTAAAACATTTCACAGGATATAAAGTAAAATAAGTGATAGGTAGCCAAGTTTATCACATGCTAAGTCGCGTATAACGAAGTTTTTAGTGTAAGAATTTGAGGAAGCACAATAAAGTGGAATGCGGGAAAAAGTTACCAGCCCCAGACTAATTAAATCGATCAATCGCGGGTATTCCGGCGGAAAAATCAGTACCAAGGTAAAAAGCCAGACTATAGTGAAAAGAATATCAGAAATAATACAAAGATAGTGGTAAAATTAAAGTTAATTTTCTTTACTTCACAAAACTTTATTACAACTCTCAGAGCACAAATAATCAATATAAAAACGTAAATATCGCGGGATTGATCAAAAGATGTGGAAAATTCTACCCTTACTTGTAGTCAGAGGAGAAAGTGAACCTAAAATGAGATAATCGATGGGAAACTAAATGTAACACTCATCAGAGTGATTGATTTCCTGAGGACGTGGCAATGTGCCATCAGGATGAGGATAGAGAGAAACTTGCAGGTAATGCAACACTTATGGACACAATAACCACAGCATGTAACCTTTGCATAGGACAAAAACACAAACACACCGGCCTTAAACGTTTCAACTTCTCGATATACAAACAAAGATTTATAACAATATACAATAATTAATATGGCTTAGACCTACGCTAAAGAACATAATTCTCTTACGTACCAGAATCCTTCATTGTATCCAGCTGGAGCGGAAGATTGAGTGGCGTAGAGTGATCTGCTAAGCGGATGATGTTCGTCGCATACACTCGTTCTTCTTCTTTTTTACCGTTGTGGAAATGATGCCGACCACTAACTCCCTACCCTAAACCTACTACCAAAACGTTAAAAAAAACTGCACTATCTCTAAGCCTAACGAGGTGCTCATCGAATTCAATTCACTCTGGCACACGATCCATAGACAAAGCATCCCCAGCTACAAGCGCATTAACACCACAAAAATTCAGAGACTGGTGCCGCTTCTACGCTGAAGATCTTTGACCAACCCCTCTGGTACGAATGCAGATCATCGACAACTACACCACAAAAAACCCTTCCATCACAGCGATAAAACAAAACTATACATCAAATTAATCAAAAACGCCCCTTGGCCCTAATTGCCTGACAGCCACAATATTCCCACACCTACAAAAGAAGATATTTCCACCACTCACAGCACTCTATATCACTTCACTTGACTTTATCCAGTTTCCTCTTATTTAACAAATCTCACAGGCAATACTAAGTTTAAAATAACACAAAGACGCAAGGAGCTACATAATTATAGCTATTCTTGAGTTTTGGAGTAAAGATCTTGAACTGATGGTTAACAGCACTCTCTGTTAATTTTTGGAGGAGTAAGTCTGGTACTCACCATACCAATACGGCTTTAGGCAAAAACTGTCTACTCATGTGTTTGTAACTTTCGCTTACAAAATAATACAAAAAAGCACTACAGGTTAAAGTCATGTTTCTCTCTCTATCATCATGGATGTGAAAAAGGCATTCGACAAAGTGTGGTACCATCGGCTCTGTAGGAAACAATCTAAGAATACCAGGCTCCTGCTCTACACGAGAATGCCTCCTCCAACTAACCTACCGAGAGGTTATGTCTCATAAAATGCAACAATACAATATTACAATCCAACAAACCAGGCGCTGGCGTTCCAAGGTTAGTGGACTGCTACCAAAACTATTCCTCATGTACCCTAATGACAACCCCAATGCCTCTAGAAAACTGAAGGCACACCTAAACACTGCTCTACGCTAAACACCGAACCAAACGCTCGTGCGTTGCGCCAAAAATAATACTATATTACCTGACAAGAGAAGAGGAAAAGTGGCTTATAGCTACTAAACCCCTTACGGCACAATCGACATTCTATGACGCGTGTGACGATACATGCACAACTTAAACATATATACAAACATGCTTCACCACAACTAAACGGACCCAGAAAGATAAATAATCCCCAACACCAAATAATTCGGTGGCACATGTGACAAATACGAACACTTTCAGGTTCACCAATATACTTTAAATCAAAGCCAAAGACAAAAAAAAAATCAATGTAGTTTTTATCCTGCCAGTCATAAAATGAAGCTGCTGCTATACAAAACACAAGTAAGACCCTGTTTCTCATAAGCACCCATTATTATTACAGCCGCGAGTAACACCTTTCAGCTACACCACACGTAAACTATTAACTCTCACTACTAAATGTATATACTTATGGACATACAACATGACAAATTGACAAGCTAGGAAGATTACCGACATATATAATTTAACACCAAAGACAATACGCTGAGTGTGTGCTGAGAAGATACCCAGTAGCACATGATTACTGACAGCTAACATCCGTCTACATGTACTAAATCAGCAAAACGAATTTCAACTTATCATCTCTTGTACCCACACCTTGCCGCAATCAAATTAACTAGCCCAATAATAAGTAAAAATACAAGACTCAGCGGTGTCTAGCCACCGACCTGTAACTCCGACTATCCCCTGCTGGAAATTTGCCAGCACCATTTTTCTCTTTCAATTCTCGATCTCCGTGGCTTGCGACAGTCATCCCTCTATTTATTTCTTTATTTTATTTAATCTTATATCTCCACTGGAGCTCTGGCGAAATTTTGGCGAAATTGCACTCATATAAACCTTCCTCTTTCAGTGCAATGACCTTCTACTGTTCAAATTCAAAGAGTTTGCTTGTTTAGGCATATTAAAATGTTGCCAGATCTTATTCATTATTCTTAAACCAAGAAGATTTGGATACATCCGAAAAAATGTAAGTGTCTTTATTAGAGTTTGATGTTATATTATGATAGCCATGATAAAAAATATCTTAATATTTCCTAAATTAATAGAATGATATCATTTATATTTCAGAATATTTACCAAAATGCCTAACTAATAAGATTATAAGGTTAGTACGATTGAATCCTTAACTAAATTGTCGCTTTAGTGTTTTCAACTTGAGATTATATATGAACTTTTGTCCATTTTTATGTTTAATAGTATCAACAACTCCAACAGATGCTTACTTTCAACCTGGTCAATTAAGTTATAGGGGTTCGTTAAATTAAGTCAATTATATTATTTAATCTTGTGTAGTATTTGACAAATTAAAGCAAATATTTATTATATTATGCTTAAAAAATAATGGGTAAACGAATTAGAGCTCATTGTACGGCAATGAACGTCCCGAAAATAAACAGGGACCATAAACATATCCAGGTAACTTTGTTAAATTAATTTCGCCAATTAATGAACGGCATTCTTCTAACGAACTATGAGGCGCTCTAGATATAAGAAATGGAACTTCAGGAAAGTATTTATTGTATTTTTTATTAAAACCGACACGTTATATTTTCAATTTGGATCATCATAGTTTAATTCAGTCTTTATGTAACATAACTCCCAACCCTTCCTTTCGTAATCTATCCTTTTAGAATAGTGTATAATAGGAATTTGAAAAAGCGATGGTGTAGTTTCTCATGCCGTGACAGTGCGAAAACATAACGAACATATGTATATATAAACCTTTTACTATGAGCGTACATAAATTTGAAATTCTAATGCCATTTATATGAACACCATCGCTCCCATTATGATCTCTTGGATCAATAAAATCATACCAAACATGAACTAAATTTACATATTGCGATCAACACCAAATAGGTCAAATATTATTAACTCTCAATGGTTGAATCATTTTAATGAAAATTTGGCCGACTCTTTATACCGAATATGTCAAATTCAGGAAAAAATATGTACCATAGCAACTACAATGTAATCCATAATACATATTTGGTTTGATTACCGGCTGCTCAGATTGAATTTTGAGGTAGGTAAATGTATATTATTTTATTCTGGAAGGTTGAAATTAAAAAGATTTTATTCTGTGATAGATTTCATATCAAATGATTATTATTACAGTTTATCGGAAACTTAGTTCATTCTTGCACAAGAAATCAATCAAAGCAATCATCCAAAGGACTGGATGGACATTTAAAAAAAACTATGGCCAATTTTAGACGGCGAATGTACCCAGCGAAATGTATACTATGTTGCCTCAAAAGGTTGCAAGGAAAGAGATTAGATTTTGTGATTTATTACAGAAACAAATGAAATAAACTATATGAAATTAATATGCAAAATATACGAACAAATAAAAGATGGACTCCACTTAATTCAGAATCACTAATTAGATTTAAATTGCTTTGAGTATACGGAATTAAATCGATTCACTTTAGACAGTGTAATGATAGGCAAATTTTTATTTATGATTTTCCCCGTATGTTAAAGTATGTGAACGTGCAAAGTTAATTAGATCATCTTTATGTTCGAAGAAACCCCTCGACGAGACTTTAGGGCAAATGAGATCGATGCTTTGAAGTGGCGAGGAGAGTTACTTGACGGTGAATCAAGAGGTGGAGCGATTTATCCGACATTTGGCCTTAAAAATACAGATGATCATTGTCATAGCTACCAGATGGAGATGAAAGTTCTCGTTTGAGAAGGGTCTCCTTCGCACGATAAGAATGGAAGGACACTGACTTAGTAATATCGTGCGAAAAAGACCCTTCTCAAACGAGAACTTTCATCTCCATCTGGTAGCTATGACATGATCATCTGTATTTCAAGGCCAAATGTCGGATAAATCGCTCCACCCCTTGATTCACCGTATACATGTAGCTAGAGTGATCTGAGTGTAAATCTCTTTCTCTTCCTTGACAAGCTGATATTATATCTTTTCAAATTGGGGAGTATGTAATGCTTCTTTGCCAGAAAGAGTTTCGTTCTGAAACAAATTTGGTTCTCTCGGAAAGGAAGAGTTTATAAGCGTCATCTCTATCGAGGTACTGAGAAACGGTTCCTTTTGCTGTCTCGCTCACTTAAGAGTAGCAGGAAGCTCAACGGGAAATTTCTTATTTCACACGGGAAAGCTTGGGCACATTTGTGCAATTTGTTAGGCAAGTCAAAGGGGGGGGGGGTGTCGCTCACATTCCTTCAATTTTACCTTAAGTACTATCCCTAGGCAGGGTACACAATTGAGCCTATTAATTAGGTGCTGTCTTATTAATTAATGTTTAAAGAGAATTTTCTTCGGTTTCCGCATTCTAATAATGTTTTCAGTCGGCATCTAAGATATATATTTAATTAATGCTAAATTATATTTGTTTAGGAAACGAATGACTTTTCTTTTTCTCTAATGTGATTTAGCTCCTCATTTCAATATAAGTCAAAAATAAAATGCACACCTTTTTTGAGGAAACATGAAGTCAATCATCGTGGAGGAGAGGTTAAGATTATTTAGATTATTTGAAATCAACTCGGAATCGTATTATACGGCATGCTTCTAGTAAAGGGTCTTTCAGCAAGGACGCTCGAACTTTGTCAGGCGATAGTGGCCATGTTATTAAAGCGACATCTAGGAACCTTAGTGTGAACTGTACTGTTCAGTAGTACTTGGTAGGTCACGATGGAAGGTCATAGCGTTGAACACCGTGTGAAAATCATCAAATGTTATTATCAAAATCAGTTATTATCAAAATGTTATTATCAAAATTTCTCTTCCAAAATCATCTTTAGCGACGAGGCCCATTTTTGGATGGATGGATTTGTGAACAAGCAACATTGTCGGGTTTGGGACGAAAACAATCCACATGAGATACAACAGAACCAATTGCATCCCAACAAAGTCACTGTTTGTTGCGGATTTTCGTCTAACACAATCATCGGAACGTTTTTTTTGTTTTTTTTTGAGAACAGAGATGGGAGTGCCATACCCGTCAACAGCGAGACCTACAAATCGATAATAAGCAACTTCTTGTGGCCTCAACTGGAATATATGCCTGATATGGATACTGACGACATGTCGTTCCAACAAGACGGCGCTACGTGCGACACTGCCTACGCAACGATAGACACTTTGCACCAGCGATTTCGGGGCAGGGTCATATCGCGCGGCGGCTTCGTCAACCGGCAACCAAGATCATGTGATTTAACGCCATTAAACTACTTTCTTTAGGGCTACCTTAAATCGCACGTCTATGTGAATGATCCAAAAACAGATGATGTCCTCAAAGTCAACATTACGAACACCATCCAGCGAATTCAGCCAGATATATGTGACAAAGTGATCGAAAATTGGGTCTCCCGAAATCGTTTTACCAAGGGAAATTACGGCGGACATTTGAACGACGTCATATTCCACACTTAATGCCATAAATGTACTTTTAAATTTAAAATAAATTTAGTGCATAGATGACAAAAACTTATTTTATTTACATTTAAAAACGAGCAACCTTATTGAAACACCCTATATAAAACGCAAGTCCAGAAACCAAGATCTCCCACAGAATTCACATGGTGTGGGAAAATATAAGTATTCATTTACCTTCAAAATTCAATTTTAATAGACTTCCAACCCATCAAACCTCATGTACTTTACACAATAATTGGGTATATTAATCTATATTTAAAAGTTTGGGGCACAAAAAGGCATGAAACAGAATTGATATTCAGTAAACTTGAAATTAATGAAAACAGGGTGAAAAAGTATTTTTACAAATCGATACTTAGTGGTGTAATATTTGTTGGCTTTTAACTCCAGTAATCCTTTCCTGGGATTCTTTCCTAGTGCGCTGCAGCATTACTTTGGTATTTAGGCACAGTCTTATTTGCAAATTACATCCAATTCTCTGATGTTCTTGGGCCACCTTAAATGAATCTTGCTCTTCAATGTTCGCCACAGGATCTCTATTTGGTTCGAATCTGGCGACTGTCTAGACACTCTAGATCGTTTACAATTTTTTTTAGAACAATTTGCAAGTAGCTTTTGCAGTATGCTTCGGATCATTATCCCTTTTAAAGATTCATCACTCTCCAAGTCCAAGCTTATCTACAAACACAAACAGATATTCTTCTAAAACGTCTCTGTAGATTACCGAATTCATGGTCTCATCTATAATGTGGCTATTGCCGGTACCCTTAGATGAGAAAATCCCCATACCCTGATGATAGCTCCCCCCAAATTTCATGGTAGAAATAGTGTTCTTATGATGGTAGGTACTGCCATCTTTCCTTCAGACAGGACGGCCATCTATATGGCCAAACAATTGTATTTTTATCTCGCCTGACTACTGGACATTATCCCATAACTCACCAGGTTTCTCCAAATGTTCACATGCGAACTTCAACCTAGCATCTCTGTCTCTTCCGAAGCAGATGTTTCTTCCTTGGCTTGCAAGACTTAAAATAGTGCTAATGCTGTTCAGTTCATTACTGATGGTTTGCTTTGTGACCAACTTTCCTGTCACCATTAGATCATCTTGAATTTCTTTACGGGTCGTCATAGTGGCAGATTTAAATTTCCTGTGTATTACACAAAAAGATTTGGGGCAATCTTAAATATTCCTAGGAGCAGTTAAACGTTGAACGTTGTCTTTGATGGTGCCACCTATTTCCACTGCAGAATAACATAAGCAATGGGGTTGAAAGGTGATTTTAGCTGCTCGGGTATCTTTCGGTAGCTCAAACCATCAGTATGGAGCAATATGATTTTCTTTTTTTTGGCCATTGAAGAGTTCTTTATTCTTCGCCATGATAACGTCTTTACTGCGGAAGCATCGACTGCTGAATGGCATTCCAATCTTTTCTGAGCTCTCATTGACTCCTGTACATATTATTGGAACTTTTTGGCAGATTATTTTCACCGTTACAACTAATGGTGTGTCTCCCATTTGCTTTGAAAAAATAATTCCGTTAGGTTTGTTTCTGCACGAAACTTATTTCATCTCTATTTTCATTAATTTCAATTTTAATGAATATCAATTCACTTTCTTGCCTTTATGTTTACTTAACTTTTAACTTCATGAAGTCTGATGTAATGGAAATCTATTAAAATTGAATTTTGAAAGTTTACAAATACTTCTCTCTTCCCAGTATATAGGAACCACCACGTTTAATGGCCTCTTATGAGGCAATGTGTAAAATACAAAAGTTTTGCTTCACTATTTCGAAGAAAGCGAGAAACCTATCTGCTCCCTCCAATTGATATATGCCCTGATAGGCACACCACTACTCTTATTTTCATCAGTTCTATTGGCCCTTCTTCGATATGGTATGGTCTGTGGAAATCTTAGTTCCATTCAGGGATTCTCTTAAAATCAAGGCCATATTGTTGCCTTATCGCCTTAGCATCGACCCTCCATTTACAAATGTATTAGACACAATAACACCAATTATTTTCTCTTGAACCCAAGTTCGTCTCGAATACTTATTCAATCAACCTTATCCTTATTCTTGCCAACTCAGTTGACACACCTCATATATGCCTCGTTCAAGTCTATTCTTATCTATTTTACTGACAAGCATATGACAGCTTAGAAAATTTGTGATAGTGACATGGATCTTTATCACCAGTTTAGACCTATAACTACCCTTCTTCCACACATCACTCTCAAATGTTCTATACGCTGCTAGGTTATTTTGTACATTTCGCCTCTGTTTCTACTAGTCTCACTCAATTATAGTAACGCATTTGCATCATAATTCAATGGAATTACTTAGCTTAATCCTATTTTTCTCCGGTTAAACTTCTCCATTAAGCTTTTTACTTTCTCAATGCGCATATCACTTAAACTAGGGCCTCACCTCTCACAAACAAACACTATTTTAGTAATCTATCTTGTCAATTATACATTTCCTTCTTAAGTTATACCTGCCGAACAGTCTGATTAAACAAGAACAGATCATTAGCATAAAAAATATAGACAGCCCTCATCCTTTATTCACATTTATTACCCTTATTTCTACTCATATATTTTTATACTTCACCCATAGAATAAACGGCCATGGCGACAGATCACCCACTTCCATCTTACCCTCATCTTATTTCAAATCAAATGATTTTTCTAACTTCCAACCATTTATTGCCCTATTTCTCAAATTCTTAGGGCCGACATACGAGGGGAGGTCAATAAGTTTTGCGAATCGGTAGGGCAAAACAGAGGAAAGGGGATGGCTGTTTGTGGGGGTGTTAGGACAAGTTATGACCAGTCAGAACCTGCAGCCGCACGCTCCTGCCTCGTTTATTTAAGAATCAGTAGCTGATCGCAGATCGTCAGTCACAATTTTTTCAACAATGGAGAAGGTTGAACACCGCGCAGTGATCAAACTTTTGACCAAGGAAAGCAAGAATGTAAAAGATATCCATGAACACATGGTTGCCGTGTACACCGACACCGCCCCTTCCTATGCTACCATTGCTCGCTGGAATAGGAAGTTCCGCCATGGTCGTGAGTCCCTTGAAGATGACCACCGTCCAGGAGCCCGTCAACGTGACAAACGAGGACAATGTGTTCCGTGTGGACAGGATAATTCTTGAAAATCGACGGTTGAAGGTCGAAGAAATCGAGCGAGAACCTGGAATATCACATGGAAGTGTTATCAACATGATCCACGACAATTTAGCTATGACCAAGGTCTCTGCGCGTTGGGTCCCTAAAAACCTCACGCCCCATGATCGACTTCAACGTCGTCAAAGTCCATAAGGCCAGAGTTGCACAAGCTGCCCTGCGCGAGTGCAGATTCAAGGAGCTCAACCATCCCCCCTACAGTCCAGATCTGACCCCTAGCGACTACTTTTTATTCCGCCAGCTCAAGGCTGCACTATGTGGACGCCGGTTTGGAGAAGATGAAGATGTCCAGCTCGCCGTTCAGGAGTAGATTGAACAGCAGTCGGGAGATTTCTGGTTGTCGGGAATTCGAAGCCTCAGGGACAAGTGGCGCAAGTGCATTGAAGTCAAGGTTAGTTATATTGAAAAATAATAAAAGACTTTTCCTTATATCTCATTTCCTTATATCCGAATTGCAAAACTATGTAACACCCCTCGTAGCACTTATTTATCCAAAACTTCATGCAATTTTTTATTTTTATTATTTCAGCACACATCGCAGCTCTCATAGTCTCTTTCATCAGCCAGTTGATTTAATGCAACATTAGACTTCTTTGCCACTAACTAGTCTAAATTCAGGTTTCTTAACCTTTTCTCTTACCTTGTGTTGTCATTTATCTACGCCCAATCATAAATTTTCCTATGCATTTTGCATATAATATTTTTGACCGTCTAGTTCATTCATTTACCTTTCGATTGTAAATATATACTATGGGTTGTAATTCTTACTTAGATCCTAAATGGTTTGTATCAAGCTCATTTTGAGGTGATTATTTAAATTTCGATCATTGATTGTTGCGCATATCCTTTAAACTATGTTTAAATTACATTTATTTGTAACATATTTAAGGATATTATGCACAAAAATAGGAAATTCCGGTCGGATGAAAGCACCCTAAAATGATCCTGATACAAAATATTTTTGACTGCCATTAACTTACTCTTTTAACCTACAAAACAATGGAAAATACCATAGAAAATTTTGAAGATTGGTGACTATTGCCCATTTTAGCGTACCTATAATTCTTTTGAACCCAAAGACTAAATTTCCTTTAATCATGAGCTTACTGTCACCAGCAGAACATTTAAAGTTGCTGTCGCGAGATTATCATTAATTAAAATATTAAAATAGATTAAGCTACATAACTAGAACCAGCAGAGACCCAAGGTAATATGATAAATACTACGTCAAACTAGAGAACACAGTACATGCATTTTATATATCTCTATTGATCAGTTACACATTATACACTTATCTACGAGTGTACCTGAATATCATGCTTATTTTCTAATTACGTATATACTTAAATACCAGTGTATCTGTTAATGCACAAGTTCTAATAAGCATAATACTTTTCCCACTCATTTAAGCTGAGAGCATTGCTCTTCTTTTCCCTTGCCCCATATCTGAGAGTGTTGGGAATTCTATTAACATTCTATTAACCTTTATTTGGCTCATATTCTAAAAACATCTCTCAGCCGACATCACTTGGGGCGGTGGTGGCTGGAGCACTTATGTTAATATACTTCCTCTGTGCTCCTACCCGGATTCATTTACACGCGAATTTGTTTTTAAATATATGAATCTCCGTACTTTCCATTATTTTCCCTGTAGGCTTTTGCACGAATTGATTTATTCTATAGGTGAAAGGTTCTTTACTATGACACTGCTGAAACGCTCGTTTACTAATTTACATCCCTTTTAAAGAATAATCACTCTCTAATCCATCATAAAGAATAGCAAATAGTATATGCTAGAAAAACATTTAAAGATTATAAAAACCTATATCGCTGGACGCGTAAACGTCTATGCTAAAAGGATAATAGGTTTTTGCAGTGGAATTTGTATACATAGGATTTATTCCAAATTCAGGTATCAATTTGGTTGCCCTGCGTTCCCTCCTCCTAACATTTTCACATGTTTATTAAAATTAGGACTCCAGATTTAAACCAAATACTACACATACGAGCTAACTAATAATTTATATAAGGGCAAAATTATGTTTCTAGACATAAACGATAAATTCCGTGCGATGTATCTTAACATTGGGTTCGCTTCTTTAGTGTCTTCCACGCATTGCTTCGATACTTTGAATTCAACTGATATTACAACCATAAGGCTTTTTTCAATATCTACGGATTCTAGGTGTTAGCCATTTATATTGTAATTCTATTTCAGATTTCTGAGTACTAAGTCAATGATGTTGCATTTAGGTATGTTACACTTCATGAGCCAATTTCCGCCCACTCTACTGATTTGTTTAGGTTTCTGTAAGAGATCTGAGAGAGAGAGAGGAAGATGCACGCCGACTTGCCCATCAATGAAGAAAGAGAGAGAAGAGACACCAAAGCGAACCTTTTTGTGTGCGCTAATGGAGGTGCGAAATAATGAGACGCTGACTGACTTGAAATGCCGACATCACCGAAAGCTGCGACAAGTTCGAGAGCGCAGAAGGTCCCATCTGAAGTCGGACAAAGTTCGCCTCACCGACTGAGGAACCTTCCCACACTCGCGCTAAAAAGCCGAGATTATTCTCGTCTGCCGAAGCATCTGACTCTAGAATCATTCCCTTCGGTTGGAGGGGAAGAAACCCAATTCGACCCAGCTATAAATCCTTCGGCGCCAGATTGGGAAGGCAGTATCCGCCGCCCGCCCTTCCTCGGTCGTATCCGCCGTCTGCACTTTCCAGTTCGGACCCGCTATTCGCGTCCCGTTGGACTCTGCACAATTCTCGCAGAACCCCTCAAACTCCCGGTATTTTCGTTAATTTGCCTGAGTCTCCATTGATCCGGTTCCTCCCGCTCCTCGAACGCAGCACGCTGAGACTCGATCCGTGTTACACGAAATCAAGATTTAATTTCACACACTAATAGTCATTGTCAAGATAATATTGTTTGAACTTTGCGCCAAGGCAAGGATTACTCCCTCGTACCAAATGTTCGAGGTAACGGTAACGCATAACTCTCCTCTGCAATTGCTCTCTCTATGTCCTCCCCCTAGGGCGAAGCCTTCATCATCGACTTAGTATATGCTCCAAGTCATTCGATCGTCCCTCATTCAATATTTTGTTCGTTTGTTTGTACGGTAACCATTCTCACCAAGCCCCTCCCCTCATTTAGCAGCATAAGACCCGTGTACATCTAATGTATGTATAGCTCAGTTAGAAACTCCTTTTAATCTTTAAAATAATATTAATTTGCATATTAATAGTTATATTTGTACTAGTTTTTTCTGTTATCCCGGAACCTGCAAGATAGTTGTAAAAGCAGAAAAGGTTAACTTGACCTTATTTCACGACAGTTTCCCTCTAGAGTCACAACAACGCATCTAGCTGCAGCGCATTTTCTTATCTTGTTGCCGTCTGCGAATTTAGAAATTTTACTAATTAACCAATTATCGAGGTTTTTTATATATATGAGGAGCGGTCAATAAGTTTTGCAATTCGGATATAAGGAAACGAGATATGAGGAAAAGTCTTTAATTATTTTTCAATAAAACTACCCTCAACTTCAATGCACTTGCGCTGCATGTCCCTGAGGCTTCAAATTCCCGACAACCACAAATCTCCCGACTGCTGTTCAATCCACTCCTGGACGGCGAGCTGGACATCTTCATCGTCCCTACACTGGCGTCCACGCAGTGCAGCCTTGAGCTGGCAGAATGAAAAGTAGTCGCTAGGGGATCCCAGTGATGGATGCAAGTTTTATCACCTCTCACTTTGCGTGACTCGAATCCCACCGGGGCTTGGTTGTACAGGAGCAGCAGCTCCTCCGAACTTTGACGACGTTGAAGTCGATCATAAGGGCGTGAGGTTTCTGTGGACCCAACGGGCAGAGACCTTGGTCATGGCCAAATTGTCGTGGATCATGTTGATAACACTTCCATGTAATATTCCAAGTTCTGGCTCGATTTCTTCGACCTTCACCTTTCTGACGGGCGTTCTGGACGGAAGTCATCTTCAAGGGACTCATGGCCATGGCGTATTTCCCAGTTCCAGCGAGCAATGGTAGCATAGGAAGGGACGGTGTCATTGTATACTGCAACCATGCGTTCATGGATCTCTTTTGCATTCTTGCCTTCCTTGTTCGAAAATTTGATCACTGCGCGGTGCTCAACCTTCTCCATTGTTGAAAAATTTGTGACTGACGATCTGCGATCAGTTACTGTGCTTAAATAGACGAGGCAGGAGCGTGCGGCTGCAGGTCCTGACTTGTTATAACTTGTCCTAACACCCCTACAAACAGCCATCCCCCTTCCTCTGTTTTGCCCTACCGATTTGCAAACCTTATTGACCACCCATCGTAAGTTATGAACAATAATGGGCTAAGTTTTGACTCCTGCGGGAGCCCGCTGATAACTCGGACGCAGTTTGCGCTTCTCCTATTTATGACTATTTGCTGGTTCCGATATCTAAGTCAATAGTAACATGAGTAAGACCAGGTAGAAAGTTCGATCTTGAACTTGTGGGCGTTTCACGAGACACTCAATTCAACTTTGGGAAACTGAAGTTGGAAGGAAGGGGGCTCTTTTCCTTAAGAGGCAAAGAGAGGGTGCTTCGGGGATGGCTTTTCCGATCCTTAAAATTCGAAGACGTGGTGAGAAGGGTTGAAGCGCGCCTAACTATTCCCACGAAAATAACACCAAGTAACGACTAGCTCTTCCTTGGCTTTTCAAAAATCACTTAATTCTTCTCTTGACAAGAATGTACTCGATTCTCTCTCGAGACTAACGAAGACGTTACGGCTTACGTACTGGGCAGTGGCTTTAGCCACAATCTGCATGTGAACTACGAAGTCTCGAATACATACTCCGAAATTATCTAGCCAGGGAGAGAGATTCATCGCCAACAGTCTTCCTTAATTGCCTTGGGTCGCGATAACGGCCCATAGCAAGAAGTCGTGTTGCCCACTTAATGGTCTTTCCATTGTTCTCATTTTTTCAGTATATAGGGCAGACGAATTTAGAGCCGTTAACGACAAACTGGAGAAGTCATTAGGGAGAATTTCTTATGTCTCTCCTTATTCTTTCACAGCTATAATTCTCTCTCGGCCAATTAGAAATATTGATATTTGAACTATAAAATGTCGCAAGGAATATGGCTAAGAAAAGGAAAAAATATTGCAGCTAACGGAAAATTGAGCTTATCGGACTTCTGTTTTAACTACACATAATATGGATAGTAGTCATAAGAGGAAAGATATGGGAATTAGAAATAACCCATTTTATGTAGGAAATTTAAAGCCTGAAGATTGTACACTTCGTATTGTCTCAAAACATTATATTATTTAAATATTATTATTATTTAAATATTCGCCGAATGAAAAAAGAAATTACAAGTTCCAACACTTTTTCCACAGAAAACAAGAAGGGAAGTCCGTCCAATGACCTGCGGCGTTTTGTGAGAAGATGATAAATGGTTATGGCATTGATGGTTTCCCATGGTTCAAATCACTTGCAAGTGCCTTTGAATTACTAAATAAGGTTTCTGCCATTAGATGGCGCCACCTAGCGCTAAATTTGATGGCATATTAGAAATCTCCAGGGTGAATAACCATATGTCGCATTGTCATATGGGTCATTTCATGGCTCCAAATGGGCACATTTGAACTTTACTCCTTTTGAAACGAAGCGACATCTAGACCTGGCGCTTCGCTGCAGATAAAAATAGTATTTTGGTTTTAGTTCATTTATATTTGAAACCTCTTTTACGCATTTATTTTTTACTAATTTTGCTAATACTCCAATCCATCATTTGCCCAAAATTGCTTTACTATCCACCTACAAAATGAGTAAATATTTATTGAATTAAGTGCGTTTATATAACACACAAACAAAAATATATAATATACCCGACAAGATACAATATGTTTTTATTTCTCAAGAATAAGAAACTGGCATGGAATGTTGTATTTCATTCGTACATGAAATGAAGAGACTAAGTGGAGCTTCTGTTTAAAAATCTTTCTTTCTCTATAGTAGAATGTTCATTCATTACCTTTTGACTACGTATGGAAGAGAGATGGAGAAAGAAAGCGATATATAAGTAGATTTCTTTCTTACATTGTATACTCTCTTTTTCATGTTTCTTTCATGAAGCCTCCTTGTATCGGTTCAATTACTCTGCCAATTAAATACTTCTCTTTAAAATATGGATGATTCCATTATTTTCGGAGTTAGGGAAATATTAAAAATTGATACTCAAAATTTATTCTCATATGATTACGGTATAATTCTCATATGATACGCATGATTACGGTATATTGTGTAACGTTTGAAATTACAGATAAATCGAGCTAACGATCTAATTTTACTTGGTTTAGACTAAAATATGCATGTTGATTTCAAAACTACATTCAGTTTTGTTCTATCACGTAATTTTGTGCTGTTTACTCTCTGAATAAGCACAATTGTATTGTTTGTATATAAGTATTAAGTAATATGTGGTCAGCAGATTGTTTATGTTATTTTATTATTGATTTATTGCTAATTATACGTATTGAAAGAAAAAAAAGCTAACTAAGATATTTTATTAAGTAATTTTATAAACACTTTCACTGCGAATCATAAAAGAGGACCGTATTTAGCTAACTGCGAGAGCTTGTAACTTCTCTATTCATTTAAAGACAAGTGCGGTAAGAGGTTGTGTGCCGATCGATATATCGTATTCTGCAAACAATGTAAAAATGTCGGTATACAAGGGGTAGCAGACCTCATGTAGGCTGATTTTTTTCTAAGCTTGTGACTGTTCCACTTTTTTCATTCACATACTTATTTACTTTCAGATGATGTCTGCCTATGCTACTTGCCCTAGGTGCATAAAGAGCCTAGACTCCTTAGGTTATATATATGGCTGCTTCATCATTCCCAACCAAAGAGCAAACATCATTAATCTCATCAAGCACACCTATTTTGCATATTTAGTATAATTTGGTGATCAAGACATATCTCAGACTCTTCACAAGGTGTGAAAGCAGTGCATTGAGTTTCCTGATGTGTACCAAGGTAACTCGTAATAAGTTGTCAGTTAGGACATCTATGATTTGGCGAGAGCCAAAAGATTATTTCACAATTTTTTACTCTTTTACTGAAATTTCAGGATATATGTAAAAAGATAAACAACTGTAAAATCGAATATCCTAGTCTAGCTTCAGCTATACGCCTAGTGTTTCATTCAGCTAAATTCTAATCAACTTTTCATTTTACAACCCTCTCTTGAAGATCTAGATCATGATGAAGAACTCAGTGACAGCAATGATGCAAATTTTTTAATTGAAGATAGCAGCTTGTATAGGATTTGATCAGCACGATTTAAATGAGTGGCACGAGATTTGTTACTAAGAAAAATCTCTAAAACTGTTCGCGTCCAGACTAAATGAGAAAAACCTGTTTGAAAAAGGAGTAGAGATACGTTATTTCGATACAGATAAAGGTCATCTATGCAGTACCCACAAAGTAAGAGTATCTCTGTGTATTGCCATAACATACAGGGTTTACTGAAATAATTTGGAAATCTAATCTATTTGCAACTCAACTGAAACGACTGTTAATCAATATCTCAAAGCGGAACTGAAAGGGTACCCTAGTTCCGAAAGGCAATTTATAAGATGCCTTCCTCATGCTCATTCAGTTATTTTTTTGGATGAACATATAAACATAGTCATTGAGTTGTTGCATTATTCCAAACACAATTGGACAATCTGCATTCACCATAAAATACTTCGTTCTTGGTTAGGAACATGAGTATACGAAGTATTCTTGCTTTCCCTGCATATGGGACAGCAGAACTCGAGAGATGAATTGGGTGGAGACGAATTGCCTTCAAGATTTGACAGTAGCAAAATTATATTCCTACCCCTGCAATCCAAACTGGGTCTCATGATGATATTTGTTAAAGGATATAACAAAGCAAAAGCGACGGTTGGCTGGCTTGTCAATTGAAAAATAATCCCGGACGGTCTGTATATGGCCAGAAGAATCAGTAGCTCATAAAAGATAAACATTTCATCGGCACAATGCCAGAACTGGATAAGAATGCCCATTTATCATTAAAACACCTTCACCTTGCCAAAAGCGGCAATAGAAACACACGAGCAAAGAGTTACACCGTCATTATCTAGAAACTATTGTAGAGCTACCAAACTCTTGGTTGCAACATGAGCATCAATTGTAATTTTCTGCATAGCTATCCTGCTAACTTCTTGGAAAATCTTAGTGAAGAGAACGATGAGAAAGGCGAACGACTGAACCACAAGATGAAGTTTATGGAGGCACGGTGTAAGGGTAGATGATATGTAAATATGTTGGCTGACGAGTTTTGGCGTACAAACTGAAATTGCTCACAAATTAAACAACCCAGGAAGAGCTATAAGCGAAATTTTTTGCCTTCATCTATTTCACCCATTTGATATACAGTAACAATATCTCTTGTATGAAAAAAATAAATTTCTACACACAATAACCCAAACGATGTTTTATTATTTCCGTGTCTAGATGCCGTATGTTTAATGTTTTTTCATACAAAGTAATTGTATCCTCACTTAAATAGAGAAAAATTGATGTTATTTTTTAATTCAGATTCTAAATTTCAGACAAAACAAGTGTTAGAGCTATGTAACTTAATAAAAATTGTGTTTCCCAGTTAAATATAGCAACTCCTTGATATGTAGTATAGGCTAAAATTAGGGAACAAAATACTCAAATTAACATTTTATTGCATAGAATATTTGTTGAAATTTTCCTCTGATATTGTTCGAAATTATTTTCATAGAATAGTGGAACAATAAGCAATGCGGAAAAAATATTTGAAGAAACGATGTATGTAAACCCAGAGAACAATACGGATATATTTAGCCATAACCAGAAAACATCATAAATATCTCATTTACAATGGAACAAAATATTAACAATAAGTATTCTGGCTTTTTTTTGAATGACATGAACACATCTTTGTCTCCAGGACTTTACCACGGCGTCGCATTGTTCGTGCGATATTTTATTTCATCTTCTTTAAGTCTTGGCTAGAGATCTTTAATGTTCATTGATTTTCGATCCATAACCTTCTTTTTATCTGAGTATTTTCAAATAGGTTTTCTACCTAGTTTCCATCAGCTTTCTGTCCAGGCTGACGATCACATAAATACTTTTAGCATCCAGGAAATGCTTTACCGCCCTTAATGTTTGGCAAGGCGTATTGAGCTGCATCAAAACTGGTTGATTTATTCCCGATCTTCGAACCGACAATAGCGTTTAAGACATATCTCAAACCAAATTAAATTTTATTTTGTCGCTCAAATAACTTTTCTACTTTTCAGCACGCTACAAGAGATGATCAGTAGCGAAGGCACCCTTAGCCAAATTATTCTCCTAATTAGTGGTTTCTAAGCAGGGAAGCTTACTATGAGTCCAACCTCTCCCAAAAACACGTTATGTAGTAGGGCAAGAAAGATTTTGTTGAGTTTGTTCGCAAGTTTACTTGAAATGCTGGCTGCTGTTTTAAAATGTGCCTTTATCTTGATGCGTTGCATAATTCAATCCTTTTTTTTTTTACTTTTAGGATCCGGTATACTCAGACAGCTTTATTAGGCGTGTAATCACAATTTAACATAATACACTACCTGAAATATTTCAGTCTTCCACTGGAAAGATTTGTCGAGCTTAACTCTTCTCGCCATCCTGATGAATAAAAATACCATCCGTATCATTTTACCGTACACGTGAGACAGTGTTGCACTACATACGTTAGGTTTTTATATGTGGAAACTTAACGCTTATTTTCTCATTCTCCAGCTTAGGACGCAAACTTTCTTTCATAACGTTTTTCTCCGTTTTCTATGAAATAAAATTTGGATGCAATTAGGGTCAAAGGTCAAAAAATATTTTATCTAATGTTTATGGAAATCTTATGAAGAAATTTAGATTTGTGAATTTGTTCTCAATTTTGAACCGCAGTTAATCAGGACATAAAAGCAGACGTTGGCCATTTTTATGGATTTATTTTGGCAGCATTTATTTACATTAGTATAATTTACACTTTCATTTCACTAAATATATTTCATAGATTAGTGGAAAAACCTGGCTATATTATATATAAAGTGAAATTGATAGGTTAATGAAATTACAATTGTAAAAAGATATTCGAATAAATATTAATCTGGTGCTGCTACCAGGCAATTGGCGATAGAAAAGAAATACTAGTTATTTGTTTTTTTGAGAGATAGGGGTAAACCGAAACTGGGTACATATTAGTCACACTCAATGCGTTTTTTTAGAAATTACAAATCAAATATTTAGAGATAAAATGGAATTAAGAGGGACTAAATTATTATCAAAATTTCTTTGTAAACAAAGAAATTGTTATGGGCTTTACTTTGAGACCTGCACCTATTTAATATGAATTTTATTTTTCACTGGGGGGGTAATGATTAATGTTAAATCCTAACCACGGGTATGGTAGTCACTGTAAAGTCGACCCGAATCGTGATTCCATCTAGTAACTAAACATAATCAATGAGGCTTAACTTATTTCTAATCGGAAGCGAGGTTATGACATTCAGCGTGTGACAAAGCTGAAAATAATAATAATTAATCGTTGCAACCTTGATAGCGAAAATTTTTAACCCAAATAATTATATTACTGTAGTTTTATATGCGATGGTATAATTACCATTTCGAATATTAATATGTAATATGCATTTCCTTGAAGGTTTCTGCCTCCAGAAACATTAATAACGAGACACATGGTCTGAAAATGTACTTTTCAATCACCAAATAATGAGCAATAGTTTTTTGTGGATTTTTTACATATATATGTAGAGGGTGGGGTAGGAAATTGGTCGTCTAACTCCAATGTAAATGAAAATAACATAGCTAGTTTATTTATACAGATATATGTAACAAAGTTCCCAGTTAAAGACATGAAGTATTGTACTATTCATTGCATTCAATTAAATTCACGTTGGACTCAAAAACAGCAGCAGGCGGCGTCGAAACCTACTGTTAGGCTTATCGATGATCAGCCTGTTCAACTGGGTGAAAAATTATGTTTGGGACCTAAGATCAATCTTCGTTGTGCTGAAGGATTTGTTGGTCTTTCTCTTGACCAGGCCCCAGAGATAATACTTCAGTGGCTGAGGCTGCGGGTTAAGAATACCAGATGTTTGGATTGATTTTCTCAAAGATATTGTCTATGAGCTAAGACAGGGTCATCCTGCTTGTGTGGCGTGGTGGAATGCCACACGTTCTGCCTTCTACATGTCACCTTTCCGAGACACGGTGACACCAAAGTACTCCATGCATTTCATGTAATACTATGAGAATATAAACGGGAGCATAACCTGTCATTCGCTACTAATCACGCCAAACAAAATGATGTACACCGGGAATGGGCTATTTATGACTCTCGGTACATCTTTGTGGGAAACACCAAGCCAACGGGTGTTTGTCGAGTAAACCACATTGTCCTGTCATAAATTCTTCTCGTCTGAGAAGAATCAAGCATGACTTTCTTGGGGAGATGTTTCAGTTTTTTCACAAGCTTCGAAGTACATTCCTTCAATGTCGTAGAGTCGAATAACGGTCCTAGCCGAGGATTGAATCTGCGGTGACTCGAGAAGGGACCACGCTAGAAATTTAGATAGAAATCCCAGTGCGAGTGTTAAAGTAACAAAATTGAGTGCACATGGCCTAAATATTTAATTCTTAGAGGTACTGGGCTTAGAGAAACTGAATGTAGAAAAATAACTTTACTATATACAAAGAAAATATTATTAGCAAAAGTAAATAAATCACGCTAAATAAGATGAGACCCGTAGTACCAAACTAGTGGGGGATACAAATGACTGGACGGAGAGGAGATTCCAAGATAGGATGTACTGTAATTGCTCCCAGGGAGAGGGGAGAGTGCAAGTAACGGGGGAGACTCACGTAAAGCCAAAATGACTGAAGGCTTTGGATACGACGAGTAACCAGGGTGCTGCAAATTTCCTTCTTTTAACGTCGCTGAGAAATGAACGAGGGAGTATCCCAGACGAGAACGAAGTCGAGACCCGAGTGATAGATGCCTGTTCGTGTCTATCGTCTGTCGGGCGAGGAACTCTGGCCTTAGGTACAAGCGAGGACGGATATAGAGGTAACACGTCGCGTTCGTAGCTGAAATCTGTTGGGAGGCGAAGCAGGGTGTATGAGACTGTGCGTGGATGTTATCCAAGACTTGGCTTGGTTAATTTCTCACAGCGCGAAAGTCCTCGACGCCGTAGGGCTGGCACCGATCAGGCGTTGCGAAGGGGAAAGAGGGATCTCAGCACAGATCATGCGGTCGCGCGAACTTCTCGCTGCTGTCTTAGGGCTGTTTGGGCGTGCATGTGCCTCTTCCACAGGTGCCACGGATAGATGTTGGGTTCTAGGGGTAGGTGTGTAACCTTCTCTCTCTGATATCTCCTTCCTTCCTAAGATGGAGCTTCCGAAGAAAGTGACATAAGACTAATATAGGGTCATTACACGGCTAAATTTCCAAAAAGGACACAAATACAAAAGGAAGGGTAACGGGTACTCTGTATAAAAATAAGTCAAATGATGGAGACTCAGGAAATTCTTGGTATTCCTATTACAGAACAGCATCAAGTAAAAAAAACAATAATGGTAATAATACAATAAAACAGAGAGGAATAGTTATCATTAGCTGGGGTCAACATAGACTCGATAACTAAGGGCTTAAATAGAAGGATACTCTAAAAAAACAAAGGTCCCACAATAAAAAAGGTACATACGAACAGAGAAACTTATCAAAAATATATACACAATAAAAAAATAATGGCACATGTTCCTATAAGGCATTATAAAAATTACCATAATTATTCAGGAATATATACAAAAGTAATCCATTTATGTTACAATTAATTAATGGGAAATTACTCTAGAGACATATCCAAGGAATTTCTTTCTAAACGTGTCGGCCAGGCAATTCTATGAACCCTAAATGTTTACAATCTTTAATTGGAATTCTTGGAGAGAGAGGCTCCACCTCATTAGGCGACCATTTTTCTTCTTAACTTTCCGTAGGTAAGAGAGGGGTTATGATCAGTCTCGAATAGTTGAAAACTCTGATCGATGAGGGGGAATCGGAATATTCATCTTCAATAGCTTGTCTATCTCCTCATTGAACGCTTTTCTTAAGTGAATGGGGAAGGGGGACGGCTTCGAACAGACAGGTTCCTGGGTTCTGAGACGAATATTGTGCTCGAACTGAGCAGCACAACCAGAGTTCTCAGAAAGTAAATAGGTGAATTGGGTGAGTAGCGCTTGTAGCTGGAACTTCAGTGGGATCGAAAGCTGAGTGTATAAAATTAACTCAGTCGATGGGGAATCGTGGAGAGGATATTCCGCTTCTTGTTTCACGCAGATGACTTGTACCACGGTCAAGCGAGTAGATGGACTCAAAGGCCGATTCTTTTTCTAGGGCTACAAGTTGGTTGGCACAAGCGCATCGATGGTACATTTAAAGCACGTTCACGTGGAATAGCTTACTGCCAGACGGGGTTTAGATCAAGTAGTCGATGGGGCCGCGCCTCTTGATCACAGAGAAGGGGCTTTTCATTGGCTCAAATGTTTGTTGTTCTCCGTGAGGAGTAGGAAAGGGACTTCACCACCAAGTTTAGACTATTTTCCTTAGGACTTACAGTCGAACTAGGTTTTATACTTGCCTAAGTTTGGATCGGCGTTGTGATACGTGATCTCTGTGCACTTTTCTAACCTCTTCCTCGTGTCTAGAGGTAAGCGTAGGAGGATTGAATCTCCTGGTCTAATTTCGAATTAGAGAAGATCTTTAGAATGCTGAGTGGCCCTCTAACATTACATCCATACAGAAGCTTAAATGGGGCAAAACCTGAGGAACGATCGGGAATTTCCCTGTATGCGAAAACGGCTACCTGCAAGAAAAAGTGCGATTCTCAGAGTTGTTCGGCGCACAGTTTCTTGAGGATGGATTCGAGGGAGCCGTTGAAATTCTCACACATCACGTTCTTACCTGGGTTAAAAGGGGTGGTAAAAAGAGGATTATCATGAGGAGCTTGCCAACGTACTGCATCAGCGGCGACGTGAATTAGCATCCACGATCAGACATGATTTCCTTGGGTAATCCAACGCGGGAGCAGATGAAGATTAGTGCTTTAACGCAGAAGATGCTGTCTATATTCTTCAACGGCACTGCCGTATGGAACTGGGTTCCATAATCCACTAAAGTTAGCACGTGGCTGTGCCCTTCACTCGAGAAGATGTATCCGTCCAATGAGTTCAAGTGCGACACGGCAAAACGCTTCTGAGTTTAGGGGTTCTCTCTGCAACGGTGCGGGCTTAACTTGCCGTAGGGCGGCAGTCTTTTTGAAGATGTCGCAAGACCTGCAGTAGCGAAGGATTTCTTCATGGGTGCCTGACCAATAAAAATATTTGAACATCTTCGTGTGGCTAAAATGGCCTGAAAATAGGTTGTCATGGGCAGTGGTTAAAATCTGACCAACATTTGAACGCGGAACACACAATACTGGCATCTGTGGTTTACCGTTTTCTGAGCACGCACGGTAAAGTTAGCCGTCCGTAACTTGGTAGGAGATAACCTTGTCTTGTCGGGTGGCTTCTTGCTTTGTTGACTCGGCCTTAGCCTACAGGGGTCGGATGGAATCGCAGTTCTTTTGGTTCATTGCAAAATCTTCAGTCATGACCTCCTTGAAATCAGAAGAACGTGAGGTTTTTGGGGGCGAGGGCATCTTCGAATCTTTTACCACTTGCGAGCGGATAACCACGGTTTAGACCACGTAGTTGGGGAGACCTGTGGGCACAGGCCAAAGAGGACTGAGCAGAATTTAATAAGGGCTGCTACTACCTATGCAGAACCAGTGAAGTATGTACAATCGATGTAGCACTTAACGATGGGGAACCGATTGATGCGCCCCAAGTAGTCGTGCACGACGGCGAATTTATTATGGTCCAGGGCTACTTGGGGAAGTAGCTTGTCCGACACCATTATACATGTGCACTCGGCATCTCTCATAAGAGTGGAGATATGGCAGCAAATAACTGTTCCGGATTCGAACTTAAGGCCTCCAGAGGTATTCTTATAAACCAGAAGTTTACCTGATGGCCGCCGGGATTTGAAGTGCTTGGGGGAGGAGAAGATTACGATTGTGTTCAAGCAGGCGCATACGTGGCACAATCTGGTTTACCTTATGAGAATAATTATTCCTGAACTGGGAGTTCAGGGGGCAGTGCGTTTTCATGTGGCCCTCCACACCACAGGAAGAACAAATAATGCGTCTCCTTGGGAAAGATGAGCTAAGGGGCCTGAAGAGAGCTGTTTTACATCCTTGTGTTCGCACGAAAAGAGTTGTTTCAGCTTCGACGACACAGTTACATTGGCAAACTTGCTTCCATTTTGCAGGATGAATTTACCCTTGCTTGACTTGGGTTTTGGGGAAATGGGGCCGTTTTCTTCGCTTCTTTCGGATGTTGAAGGTGTCTTGCTGAATAAATGACGGCCTTTTATGTGCACTCCTTGAATATGAGGCACCGCCGGTCTTTTACGAAAGATTGATTTCAGCCGGAAATGCAGTCAACAACTGGTCTCTAAGAAAGAAGTCAACAAGGTCATCGTAGTCATGCGGGATTTTAGAAGCATCGAGCTAAACTTGAGTTGAGGCTGGAGGGTCTACTGAAACTGACGGTATGTTTGGCCTGGCTGAAGGCAGGCATGTCTGAATTTGGATCAGTAATACATAGTCTGGGGTCATGTTATATGCCGCCGGTAACTCCGATTTTAATGTCGAATAATCAATTGTTGGGTTCGAGGGGAGTGATATGAATATATTTCGGAGTTGGGAATTTAGCAACGGCAACAATTGAGCCACTACATCTTCCTCGATGTTCCAAAGGTTGATCTCGATGATAATCTCAAAGGGGATTAATAAAACTCCCAAAATCCTCGCTTTCTTTGAAAACCGGGAGCATAACGAACGCGGTAGGGGAGATTCAGACTTCGAGCTGATGGAGAGCATCTCGCTCCTGTTCCTACTCATTTCAAGTTCATGAATGCGGATTCTTTCCCTTTCTTCCCGTTCTTTTCTTTCTCCTTTTTCTTCTTGTTCTTCTCTTTCTCTTTTTCTTCTCGTTCCTTTCCTTCTCTTTCTTTTTTCTTCTCGTTCCTTCTCTTCTCTGTCTTTTTGTCTTCTCTCTTATCTTTCGGTCCTTTCCTCAACTTGGATATAAGTTAGAAAGTCCTTACTACTGAGCCTATCTTTGCAACTCCAACGTGCTAAATAAGGAGGACATTTTATCGCGTTCGAACAACTTTCAGGAAAAGCACCATAAAAAGGGGGCCAATTATATAGATACACAGTTGGAGTTCTGGTAGGCTTTGGCGGATCTACTATACTTAACTAAAAAACAAACAAACAGCGATAATTATTTCACACGGCGCGAATTCTTAATTATACTCAAAATATTCACTCCAGAATTTAGCAAGAGCCTGAATTTGCCAATACCTACGAAGAAAATGACAAACACAATAAAAAAAAGATTAACTCCTTTCGAATACAACACGGTCACAAAATTCAATATAAAATACGAACACAAAAGTGAAAATGGGAAATGGGTAAGGTCATTTCTGCAGTTTCTAAAACCAGAACCCTTAATAGACAAGAATAACACACTTTAGAATCTGGTACAGGAATAAAAGAAATGAGATAATATACTGCGGCTGACCATAAAAGCCTGACAACAAAATATAATATATACTTTGTTAGGTGACCCTAAAAATCTTGACACCAGAATATAATGTCGTAGAGTCGGTCGTCCATGCTAGCCGAGGATTGACTCTGCGGTGACTCGAGAAGGGAGCAGGCCAAAAATTGGGATACAGCTCCCAGTGCGAAGGTTAAATAAACAAAATTGAGTGCGGTTGGCCAAAATCATCAATTATTAGAGTTTCTAGGTTTAGAGAAACTAATTGTAGAAAAATTACTTTACTATATAAAAGGAAAATATTATTATCAAAAGTAAATAAATGACACTATATAAGATGAGACCCGGGATACCAAACGGAGAGGATCCAAATGACTTGATGGGGAGTAGAGTCCGAGAGAAGATGTACTGTGATTGCTCCCAGGGAAAGGAGGAGAGTGCAAATGACGGGGAGACTCACGTAAAGCCTAATTGACTGGAGGCTTTGGATACGACGCGAGAGCGGGGCGCTGCAAAGTTTAACTTGCAAAATTCCTTCTTCTTTAACCTCGCGAAGAAATTAATGAGGGATTACTCCAGACGACAACGAAGTCTATACCCGAGTGATAGATGCCTGTTCGTGTCTATTGTCTGTCGGGCGGGATCTCTGGCCATAGGTACGAGCGAGGCCGAGTAGAGAGGTGACGCGTCGTGTTTGTAGTTGGAAGCCGTTGAGAGGCGAAGCAAGGCGTACGCGACTGTACGTGGCTGCTAACCAACACTGGGCTGTATGATATAAATTTCTCAAAGCTTTTGCCGAAGTATTTATACTTCCTCGGCGGAAGCGGGTCATCAGAGGTACACAAAAGGAGAACAGGGATCTTATTAAACTTGGCGTGCGATGGAGGGAGCGGAGGATAATCTCGGCAAGCATCACAGACTGGCGCATTAGTTCTAAACTTCGTTTTTCTGGCGCCCTTAAAACGTATGACGGGAAAAAGGGAACCCAACACAAATCACGCGGTCGCGCGAAATTCTCGCTGCTCCTATGAGGATCTCTGGCTGTGCATGCACCAAGGGTAGACGTTGAGTTCTAGGGAGGAGAGGGGGGGGTAACATTCTCTCTCTGATATTCATCTTGTCCTTCATCTTTTTTGACTGCAGATCGCCCTTTCTCATCTTGTATGAGATTAGCAGGATATTCTTGCAGCAAATACCATATATGGGAATCTTATACTCCCTTTCCCATGGCTATGGACATCATTGAATTGCTGTGATCATTCTTAATGATGTGCTGAATCTCCTGGACAATTTCAATGGTTATGCTTGTATCAGACCTCTTAGAGTTAGGTTTCCTAGCAGCCATAAATTTTAAGTAGAATCATGTCCGCTGAACGTCAAAAATACTAAATGCTTAAAGCTTTCGCCTATCCAATGGTTAAGCAACGACTTCTCGAGGTACCTTCTGAAATCACAATGATAAAGTGAGGAGGGCCCTATCTTGTTAAAATAAAAGTCGCTGCTTCGAAATCGCTCTGACCTGCAACTATTATTGTTTAAATAAATATGCTCCAACCAAACTCATACATGATAAACCACGCCCGACTGTTAATCCTGGTAAATTATCATTTTTATTAGCATAATGTCTGGATTATCAAGTGACCAATATCTGCAGTTATATCGTTTAACTGTGTCATTCATCTTGAAGGTAGTTTTATGGTCTTCTACTTTCATCTACTGAAAACATTCACAAATTTGAGATTGTAATCAGGTTCATTTTAATTCTATAGCCTAATATTTTCGCCATTATTATATCATTATTAGATCCTGTAAGGATTTCATATATTAAATGGCATCGTATATAAGATATTTAAAAAAGTATAGGGAAGCTCGTATTTTTTTGTTTCCACATGTATTAGACATATACATGCAACTTACACCAAGATATTCAAAAATGACAGTTTTGCTAAAACTTTCGGCCACTTAGGTGCATCATCACGCAGATTATCCATCAAAACACCCATGTTTCTCCATTCCCCTCTATAACCACACAAAAAACATTCTTTTTTCTTCCTGAACTTCTCAAAGCGGAGTTTCATCCCCCTATTCCTACGACTGAAACAGGCGTCCTACATTGGGAGTGAAGGGTTCTTCCCTCGAAGGGACTGGGTGGGGAGTGAGAAAGGGCAATGTTCTGTGCTAACATTGTCCTCCCTAGATGAACGGTACTTGATTACCTGTACCGGCACCTGTCATTTTGATGATTGTTTGTTTCATTATCACGTCGGAACATCTCGTAGACTAGTGAAACGGGACAGAAAGCACAATTAGCTAACTGACTAACAGAAAAATAGTATATGACTGATTAATCAATACTATCCAAGCCAATGTATCTCCAACATTTGACTCATACGTCGAAGTTGAAAATTTCTACACACCTCTTCTAAATACACTTTTGAATAGAGTTGTCAATAAACTGTAGGATGCAGTTTTAAATTTACCTATCGATACAGATTTAAATACATATTTGAGTACAGTTGAAAATACCATTTTAAATACTTATGAATACTATTATGAATTTAGCTTTAAATATGCTTGTTTATACAGTTGTTAATACACCTATCAATTCAGTTTTAAATGCATTTTTAAATACAGCTTTAAAAACATGAGAATACCCTTATAAATATACTTATGAATAGTTTTAAATACACATATAAATGCATTTGTAAATACAAGTTTAAATACAATTGTGAATACACTTTAAAATGAAGTTTTAAATACAGTTGTGTAAACACTTGGAAATAAGTTAAAATACGCTTATGAGTAGTTTTAAATACACATATAAAAACATTTTTAAATATCAGTTAAAATACAGTTATGATACATTTTTAAATACAATGTTGAATACAGTTTTGAATCGACTTGTCAATACAGTTGTAAATACAGATTTGAATGCACTCATGCATACAGTTGGGACCTCAGAGTTGAATAAATTTTTAAATACACTTTAAATACAGTTGTAAATCCACATAAATCCAGTTTTAAATTCACTTTTAAATATAGTTTTGAATACACTTGTGAATACATCCACATGTGCTACATAAATTAGTTATACTCCAACTGAATATGAGATCTTTCGCAACTTAAATTTCGCGACGAAATTTAGGGGCAATGAGAAGAATGTATTATTAGAAACCCACACTCGCAATCAAATATAAACAAGTTTGATAGACATAAAGAAATTACACTTTATCGAAAGTTCTCAAGCAAAATTTACTGTCATTTTAAGTTTCCCATAAAGTTAGATGCAAATTTGTACCATTTGTCTTTGCAAAACTTCTGCAATTTTTCGAGGTTTTAGTGACGGGTGGCGTGAACTCGGACCCTAAGCTCATACCCTACATTTTCCATCAGTTGAGGTACAGCAACTGTAATGGCTCTTCCAAAACGCTTATTTTAGCTTCGTTTAACCAGGAAGTAAATATTCGTGAGGTGTGTTTGTGATATTTGTCTCTTTGAAGAACCAAAGTTCTTTCTGGGCCAGACTTGCGAACATATCACTACAGATAATCTTAGAGAATTTTTTTGTAGTATTCTTATTCATCCTTCTTTTGTATTCTAGGAATTTTATATTTTATGAAGACATGGTCAACACTTTTAGCTAAACATATCTCGCATAATTCTTGTTGAAAAACTCAATCTTTGTTTCACCTGACCATAGAGCATGGCTCCATAAATCAAAATCTTATTCTAAATAATTATAGTTGTAAATCATTTCTGCTTTCAAATTAAAGTTTTTCAATTAAGGTGTGTTTTTTGCTCACATCCATGAATTCATGCTTCATACAACATAGTAAATACAGTGTTGAAACTCCCATCAACGCCTTCTTCTCTTAAATGATCGTTCATCTCCCTTCTACTTATCCTTGGGTTATTTTTGAATAGATTTTCAGGCTCCTCTACGCCATGCAAATTAGAATTTTCCAAGGACGACACGAATGAGGGAGATTTGCATGTGCCTTATTTCTTAAGCTTTCCTTCCTCTACGTGGAGCTTTTGGTTATACAAACACTCTCCAATTATATATTATATTTATTTACATGGGCAGGTAGAAATTTTCTTGGTTGCTCAAGCCAGGTGGCTGCAGCTCATATGGATCTAATGAGGAGGTTATAATACAATATGGCACCCATCTCTTTTGAGTGCTAATAAATAGGCCTGAATATCATGAGATTGCCAGTGTAGGCCATCTTGGAGTTGCCAGAGGTCGCTTCCCTAGCCAAAGATCATCTAAGATTTGAATTTTGCAATTATACTCGAATTGAGGTCAGAAGATAGAACATTCGACACTATTTTTCACTAGCCTTAATCAGAAATAGTTCAGGGAAACTATTCGTCTGACATCGTAATTCTATCATAATTCAACCTATATATATTAATCAAATGGGTGTGAACCTGATATTTAATAAATCTTTTTTCTTTACTAATTTTCATAAAATGTGGGTGTTTAATCATAAATTCTCCATAATATTCCTAATTATTTTGCTCTAAAATAAACGGTTTAAAACCTATGGCGAAAAACTGTAGTATTTCTGATTGGTATCAATACTTTCCGCAACAATTGTATCTAAGTAACTAAGTACTTAAGTTGCCTATATTTCTCAATAGGTACCTACTGATTAAAGTCGAATCCGAAACACGGATATCCCAGCGTGTGTCAGCCGGCCACAAATCACATCATATTTTGCTTAACTTTGCTGTAAGGTAGTCAGCAATTAAAGATTATTCTGGAAACTTATATCTTATTAGCTCCATCTTCCAGAATAGAAAATCCAATAGATCGAAGTTAAGAACAAATCGATAATCAGTTCATCAAACACAGGTAGGGATGACAGCATACTCTAGACAAGACAAAAAAGGTCAAAAAAGAGCATGCCAAAGTCATGATAAATAAAATAATCTGTTAGAAATTTGTTGGTCATAGTTAAAAAATCTTTAAATTGCTTTAGCAAACTAATTTAAGGAACTTTACACCAATATTCTTATCAGAAAACTGACAAAATTATATAACTGACATTAAGTTAAAATGCACATCTTAGGCAAACACCAATGATACAAAGTTATCTAACTCATAAACATTGCCATGTCACCAATTTTTTGGGAACATGGCATTTTCAAATATGCCCCGTCGCCAAAAAATTAGTGACATGGCCAATATTCATGAGGCTGTGTCGCCAAAGTTTGGCTGACAGGCTATGTTCTATGATATACAATGTATATGACATGTTGTGAGATATTCCTTTTAAGCCCATGGCTTCCTAGATTGTATAGAAAAAATTATGTTAATACTAAATATTACGATTTTTTTTTTGGGGGGGGGGTAATATTTGCTTGTATATATAAAGAAAACGTAAGAAATTAATAGTTTATAATGGATATATGTATATATGATGATGATATACATATAATTAAGATATACACATTCGTGACATGGCAGTGGCTATTACATTTCACATTGAGCTTTAGCATTTAGATCCAACCCAATATATAGACGATGCAATATACTAAAAGTTTTATTAATTTTGAATTTTATTCGTGTGACCATAAAATTGTTGACATCGGCTCCCAGAGTATACATAAAAATTTAGAAAAATCTAAAAGTTTTCACTAACTATTATGATTAGAGCATAAATTTTGTTCCCTAACTAAAATGAATGCATATATGCGAAAAAATTATTCTAGCCTGGGGTGAAATATTCCTGCTATTGGTCTGGTAGTCAATGTGTTTAAAGCGAAAAATATGAAGCAATGGAAAAGTATTGGAATAAGGGTAGAATATTCTGTACTAAATGAGTTTATTAAGAAACAACTCACTGCAGAACAAAAACATCATTCAAATTTTGAGAATAAACTATTGAATGCAACATATCACTAAAAATGAAAAAAAAACTATAACAGATGGATTTGAACAAATTAGAAGCAAGGAAGGAAAATGACAATGACAGAAAATATTATTGTAAGAGAAAGAATAACCGCAATGAATGCAGTGATGTTATGCGTTTAATATTAGCACCGAGAAGCTCGCTAACTTCCCACTGCATCGGACATGCTTATTGTATGATCTTCATCTACGCCAACAAATGACTTTATTTGATTGGTTCAGTATGTAGATACAGTTAATTGCTTACCGTGGATGAAGTGTATCCTCCAAGCTTTCCCGATGCAGTGTAAAGGTGAAGATGGCTGCTCTTTGTTATATAAACCGCAAATCTTTATAAGAGTTCAAAAATTCTTATTATGAATTAAACGATACGATGATATTCATATATCAGATAATACTTTCGCATAAAAGCAAGAGAAGTATAGGAAACTAGACGGGCACAATTGTGGGGATGGGTAGGGGGAACGTTGTTGAGCAATCATGCCTGTCGCATCCTTGATTGTGTACGAAATCTGAGTCCTGCTGTAAAACGTAAAGCCTTTCTGCACCTACTTGGTCCATCCTAGGCTTGGCTACAATCTCCAGCAAGTCGAACTAAACGTCCACATTGAACTTGAGACCCTGGGGAAAGATGTGAGGAGGCATAATAAGGCTCTGTCTGCTGACCGCACCCAGAACCATCAAAGATGGGGTAAATTTGATGTACATGACGGCAGGCACTACCTTTTTATTCTCAGGCTGGTTATACTACCGCTTCACTTTTTATTATGCATAGTTAAACAAATTCACAATCTTCTTCACATTTTTGTATAAGCTGAGGGACGCAAGTATGGCATACCGATTTTTTATTTCAGCTGCCATTCCCAGAAAATCTGTAAATGCTGTTACGTGTAGGGAAGCTAAACACGGACTATGCTTGCCAAAGGTCATTAATCTACATTAATGCCATATGTAGCTCTTAGTTAATCTTCTGACTTTATATGAATTTACCTGAAAGGCACATTATTTGTTTCAATTGAGAAAAGGAATACAGTCATTTATATAAAAGAATTAAGCCAGTCTGCAGACTTAGACTGCAAAGAAAATTTTATTGATGAAGATCATGATCGATGATTTGGTAGAAGAGAATGAGAGAGAGAGAGCACAAGGAGTCACAAGGAAAAGTAGTACCTCAAAGGACATTGCTGACCATACCCTAGAGGTACTATTTTGGGAAAGACCTAATCTCTAGCATAAGACAAAGTATAGCATAGATGAAGGCCTCCCCTTCCCACATCTCTCACCCGCATTTGCGGGCCAGAAAGCTGAAACGATACCTGAATGTGCTGAAAAAGAACACAAACAGGACATTTTTTATAGAAAAGTTGAAACCTATCTACTTTACTCGAATCTTTTTTCTATACTAAGGTCGTGCCATCTAAGTCAAGGTGTGGATTATCTTTTCAAGTCGAGATTTGAACTGTTCGACTGACGAACTGTTCACCACTTATGGCGGTAGACGGTTACACGTTTCGCAGATTTCGTGGGAGAAGTTGCCGCAAATGCTAGTAGTATGGAATTGCGGTAATTCCAGTTTGTAACCGTAGGTACGCGTAGCATTTGCGTTCAACGTGAACAGCCTCCTGTGATCTAGGGTTTCGATTTCTTTTATTATCTTAAAAGTTTCAATCTGCTGGCCTCCTAACCGGATCAATTTTGTAGCTCTGGCCTGTACCCTTTCCAGCCATTCACTGTCCTTCCTCAGGGTTGGGGACCAGAATTTTACGGCGTATTCAAGGTGTGACGGGACTAAAGAGTTGTACAAGACGAGAACAATCTGCTTAGTTCGGAAGTGAAAATGCCTCTTTATATATGTACCCCAGCATTCGCTGGTCCCTCTTTACTACCTAGAGGCACTGCCTAGAGAACTTTATATCACTGCTGATTATCAGGCCTAAATCTTTCCCAAGGTCAGTGGTATCTAGTTGTTTGCCTAGCAAGGATTAGTTTTATTGAGGGTTATCAAGGTTAAATTGCATCTTCCACCTCTCTGACCACTCGTTTATCCTGAGAAGGATATTTGACAGGCGTTTCACTCTGCTCGTAATCTTACACTACATCTTAGCTTGCTATCTTCGGCGAACTTGGCTATCGAGCATATTAGTCTATATCATTGATGTAGAAGATGATTAATAGAGGCCCAAGCACTGAGCCCTGGGGCACCCTCTACTGACTGGCGCACATTGCTAGGCTACCTCGTTGATCTTTACTCGTTGCCACCGTCCCGATATCAAGTTTTCGATCTATTCGGCTACCTTGCCAGTATTGCCAAAGTCGCGGACTTGATTATCAACCTTTGATGTTGTACCTTATCCAAGGCTTTTAAAATATTAGTGTGATATGAACCGTTCTTGCAAAATCCTTGCTGGGAATCCGAGATCAGGTTGTGCGTCTCTGAATATTGCACTATTCGTTCTGCGATTATTCCCTCTAGGGGTTTGGCTACAGTGGACGTCAGAATAATAGGCCATGAAATTGCATGGGCATTCGCAGGCCCCATTCTTATAGATAGGAGTTAAGTCTGCTATTCTCCAGTCTTCCGGCACCTCTCCAGTTTTTAAAGATTTGTTGAAAAAGGTAGTGTGGTGTGGATAGACCTCTTTACTAAATTCTCGGAGGACTCTAAGAAGAAAGACATCCGGACCTGGAAACTTATACGGGCTTAGATTTAATAGTCTGGCTACTACTTCCTTTCTCTTTAAGACTATTTCGCATAAGTTTTCCCCCTTTTCGAGATGAACCTCCGACCTCGGAGCTGGACCGTCAAATTCCCTCGAAAAAACTGAGGCGAAGTAGCCGTTCAACACGTTGGCGATGTCTGGTTATGACTTCCGTAACACGCCATTGTTATTTCCAAGCGGTCCTATGCTATGACGAATCAGTTTGTGGCTATTAACATGCAGGAACAATTCTTTCGGGGTCTCATTACAGAGGAGAACCACCCGAACTTTCTCGCTGCGCTTAGCTCTGCGCACCAGTGCTTTAACTTGCCGACACATTTCTCTGTATTGAATATGCCTTTCTTCAGAACGGTTGGCTTTCCATTTATTGTATGTGGTTTTCTTGTTCCTTATCGCTGCGGAGATGCCTCGATTGAACCATTTCGGTTGGAGAGGCTGGCTGCTCATCCTTCTGTTAGGGACAAAAGCAGACTTCTGGGTCATAAAATTTTCTTTAAACGCCAACCATTTGTCCGAGTCTCCTTCTTCTGTTGCGGGCACAAGCCAAGCTATCGCATTCCGAAGACCCACAAAGTTCGTGCGTCGGAAGTGAAGCTAAAGATATAGACGTAAGAGCGTCTGTCACATGTAATGTGGACGGAAAACGTGACTCTGCGGTAATCGCTCACGCTTAGACACTCTCCTACGCTGAGTCCGGATACCATGTCGTCCTCGGTGGTAAACACCAAGTCTAACATGTTCTCACCCTCGTTTGTTCCTTTACCAACTGTGTTCTGAAATTATCCTGAGCAAACTCCTTCAATATTCTCCCTTCCAAATTGCCTGTCCAGTTCCTCCAGTCAGTCCTACGGCAGTTGAAGTCACCAATTACTAATCTTGTATGACTATTTATTAGGTCGGGCAGCTTTGCCTACAGGCTTGAGTCTGACTCTTCTGACTGTCTTTGCGGCCTGTAAACCACCACTACTTGATAATAGGAACTTGTAAAGTCTATGCCAGGCCATAAAATCTTGTGAACAGATCTCACCTTGCATTCGCCAGCGGGGAAACAGTTCCGGACGTATACCATAACTCCGGTAGAACATTGTATAACCGGAGATCGCAATCTCACCCTCGAAATTTCGATTGTTCGTATGGATCTAAGTTTCTACGATCACCAAGATATCTATTCGGTTAGCGGAGGCCACTTGTTTTCTATCTATCTCGCGTAAAAAATAAAACTTTTATGGAACGCTGCCTAGTCCGCACGCTCTCTCCGCTAACGCGTTTGCCGGCGACTCAGACGGAGTGTTATTTTCAGAAAGGGACATCATACCTTCAACCCCCCGAGTTGCCTGGATCTTCTCCAAATGGGACCAGTTCTTCGTCGACGGCAGGGCTTACATTACTCTCGGGTTGCGGTGCAGCAGAGCCTCCTGCTCGGTCGTACCGTCAAGTTATCGCCCGGCTTGTCCCATGCAACCCTCAACAACGAGAAAGCTTTCCTGTTCACCTTTTTTCCTCGGTCGTTTAGGTGGATCCTGTCCTCTGTGTATAGCTCATCTCGCCCGAAGAACAAGTCAACCGGGTCTACAAACTTAATTCTTGCCAAGGCACAAAGGTGAACTAGACGTTCGTTAATGCTAAGAAGTTTGCTCTGTGCGCGCGCTGTTGAAAACTTCCTGGGTAGCATCTACACGAGCATGGCCTTGCTTGTCTTTGAAAGAAGATCTTCTGCAATCTTAATCGATGTCTTGACCATATGTTCTGTTTGCCCGACTAAACCTCGTCTAAGGAAAAGGTCGTTTCAAATGACCATTGAGGCAAGCACGAAGCTCCTGGAGAAATTACGTATATTCCTAACTTTGTCTTGTAGCGCCTCGTTATCCTTCCCGGGAAGACATCGTACTTCCCATCTGTGGCACTTTCCCCCACCCAGGTGGTACTGAAGGGCTCGCAGCTGCGAGTCTCCCACCACGATGCATTGCGCTCCCTTTACCGGCAGGATGGCAAAACGATTTCAAGCTCTCAAGGGGTCCTCTGCGGCAAGGAAGGTTGTTCTCTGCTTCTTCTTCTTACCACTTTACTTTATCCTTTTTACTTTCTGAAACTATAATTCGTTCGAGCTTGCACCCCTAACCTCCAGTAAATCCTTCACTGCTAGTGCCAATGTGCTCGTATCGGTCGGTTCACTGTTGCTAACTGGTGCTCCCATCGCAGCTACTACCTGCCTTTTCTTCCCTTTCTTCGAATTGGTCCGAGAATTTCCTGCCATGGCTTCAATGGGAGCTCCCGCAGCCCATGTGTTATGGTTCTCGATATTCTGGAGGTTCGTTCCAGCTGCGTCCGACACAGGAGTTCTCGCCGTCTCGATGGTTGCCGCGGATCTAACGACCTTAGCATATAGAGAGAAAGAGAGTGAGTGAGAAGAGAAAGACAGAAAAGAGGGAGAGAGAGAGAGAGAAAGGGGAAGAGGAGAAGAGGGGGAGAAATTGGGAGAGAGAGAGGGAGTAATATATATATATATATATATATATATATATATATATATAAGGAGAGAGAGTGTGTATGTGTGCGTGTGTGTAATCGTTAAAGAAATGATGATAAAATTTTATATTCTTTCCTATATACTAAACTTTATAACTTATGGCTGATGATGGGAAGGGCGATAGGAATTTTTATCTACATTTTAAGAAGCAATTTCTCTGCATGCTTAAACAGCCTTTAATTTATCAATCCATCGTACCTGTTTTAAATTATGCAGGTAAAGGTTGAACAGTAAACTGTAGTATATGAGGACGAATCCGAGATACACTTAAGGATATGTGTTAGGCCCGCAAGGATCATACAAGTAAGAGATGGAGAAAAGGCAATAACAAGCGATTTATATTGTAATAAATAATGTAAGTTTATAAAAGGAAATGCACAGAACAAATTGCTAAAAGGAACAACAAATGACGGGTATTTTGCTACCAAAATATTAATGTGTTTCGACGGTTAGTGGAAGATTGCTTTTTTCTTGTTACAATCATGGTGGGCCATGTTTCAATCGATGGTGTTAACCGGTGCATAATTAAGCCATGCATAAAACAATAAATATATGTGGGATTAAGTGTTTGAAACCTCTGTTGCTATGCGAGTGGGTTAATCTAAAGGATATCTAGAAAGAAAAGAAATTCTTGGAAAGGTAGTGCTTATTACTCGGATTACAGGAGTTTCTTGAATAAATTGCTGTCAGATTTTATATCGGAAAGAAGATGGTCTAGGTGAGCAGACTTTAGGTAGAAAACTTCAGAATTGAGTACCGATTTGTTTTAGTAGGTACTAGTAACGTAGCTATGATATATGCGATGCTGAAACTTACATGAGAATTATTCGAGATACCTGCTCTATCGAATGCTTTTAAATCAAAGCCATTTAGCTTCCTCTTGGACTGCAAGTAGGCGAATCATAATTATTTTTATATTTTGGTTGAATAAATGTTTACAAACTGGTATGAACGCTTTAATGATGCGACCTTATTGAGAATAATAGAAATTATCCCTATCTATACATGTACCAATATCTCTTAACTTAAAATATCCTTAAATGCTGAAGACTTTACTGCCCCAATATTTTTCTATGTGGAGTGTTTAATCTTTCTTTAACCAAAGGTTACATTTAATTTCAGAATATTATCTTTAAAGCTAAAGTGGCAAAATTACCTCTATATCATTGCTACAACGATAGATGAATTGAGATAATATTTCGAAAACCGTAAACCTTAATATATTCGTACTTTATTTTGCTCAAGTTCCGGACAATTATTTCCTACAGTTTATACAGTAGAGGAAGGTGTTTATAAATCTTTATTGTTTCATTTGTAGTTACATTGTGCACTAAAAAATAAAGAGCTACATAGCACAGCGGTAACCGGATACACACAAACAATTGCACTTACATACGGACTCACAATAGAGGTTTAGAAATATTAATCGCTTCTTTTATCTCCATGGTTATATTTTGCGACAGGTTCCTCGACAGCGGAGACGAGATAGGTAACGGGACAGTAAAGTGCCCCTTCATTATTTTCATTTTGATAAAAACAATTTCCCTAATACAAATATGTTATTTGCTGGAAAGAAAAACGACTTGAACAAATCTTAGGGGTTTTTTGTCTCTACCTTCAAAAGGAAACGCGTTCCTTAAAAGAAAAATATTCCGCAAACTTGTTTTTTTCAAGCACTAGATCATTTATTTCTAATATTTCATAATTACAGTAAAAATAAGAAAGTTTAAAGAACTTGTTCTTATTGAAAAATTATCTTCACGTTTTTATGCAAATATTGTATTAACATCTTTATAAAACGCTATTTATAAAAGACACTAGTACTTTCCGTGGTTACAACACTGTGAAACAAAATTTCACTTCTCTCTTGTCTTTGAGTTAAAAGTGTTAGTTCCTAATTGTTTGTGGCTCTATTAAATAAAAAAAGTAAAATTTAATCACAAAACTTTGCTTTTGTGGCTAGGACATTGAATTAGTAAATTAGCCAATTTATGGTAAATAACATTAATTTGATTAAAATAGTAAAAGTATATAAAACGTTTCAAGGTTTATGTTTTTTCATATATGGTATAAAGATGATATACTGTATTTCAAAAGGTATAGAAACAGTCCTAAAGTAGTAATAGCTATTATTTTCCGTTATTGTCTATTATTTTCTGCGACCTATACAGCAATGGAAGTTCTCTTACATTGCACATAGATTCAGCACTTATTTAATGAAAAAGCAATTGTAAAGCTTTCTAAAACTTTAGAGAATTTTTTCTATGTTTGAAGAATTTCTAAAACATTATGGCAACGTAGATGACTGAATAAATACATAGAATGTCTACTCAACAGATCTATTTAACTCTATCCGTCACAGCGCAGACTTCGTCACTCATCATTGATAGAAGCATTCGTCACACATGGCATCAAGAGGTTGTAAGCATCCAACAGACATATTTTGTTATATCTGCGGCGAATTTATTAGGACCTAAGTGCAAAAGTACTATGTACTCTGCTAAAATGTGTGAGGGCTACAAAGCATATTTCAACAAACCATTCGGAGATCAAGACAAACATTGGGCACTTCATTTCATCTGCGAGATCTGCAAAAGGAACTCTAGAAGGTAATATATATATATATATATATATATATATATATATATATATATATATATATATATATATATATATATATATATAATGTTTTGTTTATTTGATACTGGATTTTTAATTTTTTTATCTTTTCTAATAACAGTAAGTAAAAAGTATTTGTATATTTATACTTATTTTTCATTTTATTTTTTTACAGGATGTTACAGAAGTGAAGAGAGAGCTATGAATTCTGTAATCTCAAGAATTTGGAGGGAACCAACTCACCACTCAATCAGCTGTTTCTTATTCATGCTGAACCCTTCCAAAAGTCGAGCAGGCAAAAATGCGCCTGTTGTCATGTATCCAGACCTCGGTCATCTATTGCGTCAGTGCTACACAGTTCTGAGTTTCCCGTAAAAAACTCCTTCAAAAAGAGAGCGGCAGTTATTAGAAATGAAAAACAGTTTAGAAGAGGATGAAGTCATTGATGTAGAATTTTAGAGAGGCAAATGAGGAGAGAAACCCATAATACCCTAACCAAAAAGATCTCATCGACCTTGTCAGAGATCTTAGTCTCACAAATTCCAATACCGAGCTATTAACTTCGATACTCAAGCAATGGGATTTGTTAGATGACAGTGTGCAAAGAACAGGTTAAAGAAATCGTCACCAGTATTTTCAAGCCTTTTTACACGTAAGAATGAGCTTTGCTTTTGTCTCAATATGGCCGGTCTGTTTAGGCAATTGGAATCGCCTGTAACCGCAACCAGTGGCGGCTCTTTATTGACAGCTCGTAAAGAGCCTCAAATCACTGCTGCTTCATAACGCGAACATGTATCCATATCTTCCCCTTGCTCACTCGGTTCAGCTCAAAGAAGAATACAGCAGTGTCAAGATCTTGCTAGGTGCATTGAAATGTGCAGCGTACAGTTGGGAGGTTATCGGATACTTCAAAATGGTTGCCTTCTTGTTTATCTGCAAGGTGGCTTTACCAAGTTCCTTGTTATATTTGTCTTTGCGACAGCAGGAACACCTTGAGACAATACCATCAGCGGGATTGGCCACATCGGACCGACCTTAGTGTAGGGAGGAACAACGTTAAAAGGGAGGCTTTGATGGCCCAACGAAAAGAAATGTTTTCTTCTATGCACTTAAAAATGGGCTTTATGAATCAATTTTTCAGAGCTCTAGATAAAGTGTCTGCAGCTTCCAAGTATCTCCAAGATTTCTTTCCTAAGCTCTCTTCGGCAAAGGTGGAAGCCGAGGTCTTCGTTCTTCCACAAATAAAAAGATCATGGAGTGCAAGGATTTGTAGGAGAAGCTCACTAGAACGGGAAAAGCAGCGTGGGACAGTTTTATCACAGTGGTTCTGGGATTCCTAGGTAATCACAAAGCCGAAAACGATGTAGGGATTGTTAAGAACTTGGTGAAGATCTACGGCAAGATGGGTTGGAAAATGTCCTGAAATTCCATATTCTTGACGCTCATCTTGATAAATTTAAGGAACACATTGGTGCATACTCCCAGGAGCATGCCGAGCGCTTTTACCAGGATCCCCTGGATTATGAACGCCGCTATCAAGGATCGTATAATAAAAATCTGATGGGAGACTATATTGGGGAGATGATTCGTGAAAGTAATTTACAGTATAAGCGTAATGTCGTAGAATGACCAGCACATATATATATATATATATATATATATATATATATATATATATATATATATATATATATATATATATATATATATATATATATATATATATATATATACATTTAGGTAGGAGGCCATGTTGTATGCATGCGTTATTAAAGTCAACAGCTGCCTCAGCGTTATTGATTTTAGCTTGGATTTCTTGATTTGTCTTGCATGTCTCTTAACAGGATCTTCGAGGAGAGAGAAAATCGCCACCAAGTACATATTTTATTTCTAGACGTCTTTCGACCGCAGTGGGTTATCTTCAGGGAAATATGGTAGTAACTCTTATAATAATGATGGCATATTCACTCTTAGAAAAATTTGGGATAGTATACATATAGTAGATAAAAGTAAGTCAAAATTTTTAAAGTGGGGGGAGGAGGGTTGCCCTTGTAGGAGGGCATCGCAGTCTTTTTACTTTTGGTGATTTTTGTTTACTTATATGTTGTAGCTAGTGTCTACTATGTATTGGTTTATTTACGTGTAGCAGGCGTGTCCTTCTTATTGTTAGTGTTTCAATTGTTATTATACTTATTTTAAGTTAAATCTTTGATCATTCAAGCCTTTTAAGGCTTTTGGCTCGGTGATTTACCTGTGTTTTTATCATGTTTGGTGTTATGGATACTCTGTGTTTGTTACGTTTAGACTGTGTTGTTCCTTGGGTATCTGTTATGTGTACATTGATGTAATGTTTTCTTGTGTATGTACAGTCTTTAGTACTTGGGAATCGGTTACGACGTGTGACATTCCCACGTAGTCGTGCAGGAATCCCATTTTGTCACCTGTTTCCTGTAGTTCCAGAATGACATCATTTTTAAGAGTAAACCAGACCCTTCTTTCCAATTTCTGGGTAAAGACGTTGATGGGGTCCAGTTTCTTTCTTGTGTGGAGTTCCCTCAGACGGTTTTGGTCCCACCCCTTGACCTCATTGATCAGTAGGGATGCAGTGTTCAGTATTCGCTGCATTTTTCCTATTGAGGTTTTGTTTGCCGCTTGAGTCACTACTGCGGGATCGATGAGCTTAGCCCGGACGTGCATCAGGTATATCTTCCTGATGTTGGCCGAGCTAAGGTCTCTAAACCTGTATAGTTCGGAGATTTCTCTCTTTGCCAGGTTCAGCCTCTCCGTGTAGTGTCTCGCGTATCCGTAGTTGGACAACTTTTAGCCGTATCTCCTCCCCTCGATGATTATGGGGTCCGTCAACGTGCGGCTTAGTGGGACGATCTTAAATTTGTCCCTATTTGTTATAATCTTTCAGCGTCTCTCGTACTGGTTGATGTTGATTTTCGCTATGGTTCGCACTGCCTGATCCCTTGCCTTCTTCACCGGGCACGGGACGATCTGGGTGATGTCATCTGCGAATTGCAGATACATCGTTTCCCTTTGCACCGGAGTTGGAAGGTTGATGGTAAAGACCAAGTAAAGCAGAGGTCTCAGGCAACTTCCCTGTGGAACACCTGCCTTCAGTTCGATTCAGGTCCTCTGTGTCCTTCTATCATGAGACATGCACTTCTGTCCATGACAAAGTCACAAAGGATCCTTTCCAGGACTGGATCTATCTTGAGGTTAAACATCTTGTATTGTAGTCCTTCCAGCCAGACTTTAACGAAGGCCTTTGGCACATCCCTCAACACAATGTCTACATAGAACCTATTCGCACGGCAATAGGCTATTTTTTCTGTCAGGAGTGCTAAGGGTTGTATCCGTGCCCTTATTTTGGCGGAACCCATGCTGTTGAGGGTTGTGCGCTCCTAACTCACTCAGTTAAGCTTGTAGCCTGTTTCAAATGATCTTTTCGAAGATCTTGCCGAGCATCTCCAGAAAAGAGATCGGGCGATAGTTTGCCACCTGCTCCGTGGGCTTATTTCCTTTCAAGATGAAGATGATTTTAGCAATCTTGTACCTGTCCGGAAAGTTGCAGTCATGGTATTAACCAGTCCCTGAATGATTAGCCCTATGGCATTCACAAGTTTGAATTTCGTGATCCCAGACCAGCCTGGTGCCCTTTACTTGAACTACCTTATGGTCTTCATGGTCTCTTCAAAGATTATTGGGCAGCCGTAGCCAACCATCTCTCTATCCTGAGATACTTGCGAGTGGGGGTAGGCTTTATGAATCATTGTGCCGAGTTTCTTTAGCAGTTGAGCTTCGAAGTCCTGGCTGAAGTCATCGTTTTCCTCAGGAGTAATAGCGAAAATATTTTTCCAGTGTGTCCTGAATATTCTTTCAAGAGACTTTGGATCCTCAATGGTTTCCTCTCCATCTTTATTTTTATTCTGGCTTTGGTGAACAGTCCCCTAAGTCTACGGACTGTATTCCAAGAACTTACTGGACTGACCTCCCTGTCTAGCCTACCTATGATGTCATTCCAGATTTTATTTTGTTTTTCTGTAATTATGTGTTTAAGTTTCTCGCTTAGTTGTCTCATTCTGGCTGTCCTTTCCCTATTTTGGCATGTCCTGCCTATCTTTTAGAGGATTTCTATATGTTCCCGAGCGTTATCCCTCATCTCGTCGGCCACCTAGGTTGTGGGAGTATTTTATAGGAGATCCTGGGGACGAATCTCTCGTCGGTTTGTATGAGGAGATTGGTGATGGTGATTATCTCCTTATCCACCTCTTCGAGATCAGCGTCTCCCAAGTAGGCAGGTTGGTATTCGCCGAGTATCTCTCTATATTACTTCCAGTTAGCTTTTGAATAACTTTTCCTAACTGGCACTGGCATGAAAATCGGTGCAAGCGAAATAGTTGTTAAGATAAGGATATGGTCGCTCGGCACCACAGGACCGGGTTCGCTGCTGATGTTGAAGGGAAAGTTTCGGTTTTCCAATACTATTTCTGGTTTTGTTGCCGAACGTCGCGTTAGGTAAGTCGGGAAGTCTGGTCCTACTCTCTGGAGTCTATCTCTTTCGATGAGCAGTTCCAGGTTCCTTCCCCTGTGGTTGGTGTGACCGTAACCTGAAGCTGCGCAACAGGCGCTTAGGTCACCACCCAGCAATGCCATTTTTCCTCGCCCAATGATGGTGAATAGGTTAGGAACGGGCAAGTATTCTCGCAGTTGGGGCTGGTAGGCGAATGCCATGGTTAAGGGTCCTACTAGGGTTGGGATTTCAAAAGCCATAAAGGACTCCTCTAAGTCTTGAAGTGTTTTATATTTAATGGTTTTACGGATCACAATGGCAGCGCCATCGTATCTTTCCTGTGCGTGTTGTTTGTGATCAAAGTGTAGTTTGGTATTTTTATTCTGTTTGTTTCTGTGTTTACACCGTTCTCATATATAAGGTTCAGGTCGGGATCCACTATGCGGAAAATGTTTCCGAATTGGCTGGATTTCCCTTCCCAACCGTTGGTGTTGAGTGTGAGTATTTTTAATTTTTTGGTGGTGTTTTCCATGTTGTTGTTCATTTAGCATTTTTGTGCTTGAATTCCTCGCTAACCTTTTTACTCTTCTCTTTTTCCAATTTTGAATTTTGATAAACTCTGCTTCACTTATGGTAAGGCACGAATCTATGTGGATTTTAATTTTCGCCGCCATGAGCGCCTCGTCAATTGTTGCTTCCTGCAACTGAGCTTCGTAGCTCCATTTCAATTGCCCTGTTTTTACCCCTTCGACTATCTCCCTGATGGTAGAGTCATCCGGAAATGGGGTTAGCTCGGTTTTGTAGAAGAGCATATTAAGCTCTTCTTCGTCTAAGGTCTTGGACAATTGGGGAGCCTTTCCCCTACTAGTGCTTCTCGCTCTCATTGTATTATTTGGGGATTGGGCTTGTTTCTCTTTCTCATCTTCCGAGGACGATGCGAAGCTAGTGAGGTTTCCCTCCGCTTGTTTCATTTTTCTTGCAGCCTTCTTCGCCCTTGTTTCCCTCTTCCTTTGTTCTTTAATTCTTGGGCATCTGTTATTCGTTCTTTGGGAGGACTTGGGTTCTCTCTGCTGTTCCTGTTACTGCTCTCTCTTCTGCTAGTGGGAAGGGAGTTGCTGGGGCTTCTTCTTCGGGTTCATATTGCAGTTGCAGGACATTCCCCGATGGAAGGTTGTCTAGGAACCACATTTCTTGCAGACCGTTCTTTCTGAGCATGGCGTTCAGCTCGGTCGAGAAGCATCCCGGGTTTGTCAGATTCCTCACGTGTGCATACATTATGCACGTAAGGATTTTCGTCGAAATCTTATTACCAACCTTCAAGTAAGTTTTTGCAGCTAGGGCACTGCCGACTGGTCTAGTAGGTGGGGTTCTGGCTGCTTGAGCGTAGGAGGTGTTGGCTCTCCTTACACCCTCTGCCTTTCTTTCTTCCATTTTTCTTCTCACTATTTCTTTCTTTTGGGGGCATGAAATGGCCATAGCTCCGTGGTTTAGGCCACAGTTAAGGCATCTTTCCTCGGTTACGGGCATTCTCGCCAGTCGTGGCCTTTGGTACTGCATCTGGAGTAGGTAATCTCCTGCTCTTTACAGTTTTTTTGTGGCGTGCGCCTCGAGCTTAAAGCATCTGAAGCAGATTTGAACAGGGGTATATTCTTCTTTTTTAATCTGCTCTCCGCTTATCTTAGCGTTGAAGAGCAACTAACCACTTTCCTTCGCCCGTGCTGCCATGGAGATTTCACTAAAGACGACTTTGAACACATTGCTGTATTCGGTGTTATCGCATGGGTTGTTGAACTTCGGCCACCTCTGATATCTTCGCCCACTGTTGTTTTCTCATGATTCCCTCTTTTAATTCCTCTTTGTTATGTTCGCCTATCCAAGGGCCCAACTTCTTGCACCCCCCAAACTCCTATAATTTTGACAATATATTACAGTGTATATTCATTTTTCTCTATCGATAAGTGTATAAAAATTGGCCAATCATGGTAGAGGAAAATTTTAAACCCTTCAGACGGATTTTTTTTCTCTATCGATAAGCGTAGAAAAATTGGCCAATCATGGCACAGGAAAATTTTAAAGGGAAAACTATATGTTAGAAAAGCGTATATAACGGGTAGGGTGAGATTTTTATATCTAGGCTTTTTGAATAGCAGACGTTGGGAAAATTTTTTTACGAAGACTTTTCGGACAGCGATTCAATTTCATAACTGATTCAAGCTCAGTTCACCGTTTCCTCTTGGAAAAGAAGATTTTGAGACTGACTGAGAAGACCACTCTACTAAGACTTGACAATCGAAATATTCTCTTGCCTGTCTATCCCACCTCTCCTTAGTGCGTGTCGGTTAGGAAAGCTGAGTCTCCATAGATACTCTCAATGAAAGGAGCCATATCTGAACCGGGCGGCTTACTCGGTGCAGGCCGAAGCTTAGCCCGGGACGGGTTAGTACCCATGTGAGCGGTAGACCCTTGTTGAGTGGAGCAAAACCTGTTAGGGCTAGGCGTCAGGCAGGTTAGTAGGGTTCACCGACACGCTAGCGGAATAAGGCAGAAGAATAACTGGATTTCAGCCTCACCCTCTAACTTTTTTGTTTCTTCCCCTTTTCTTACTTTTTCATCTTAGAACACTAAATGAAGAAAAAGAAGAAGCTCGATTAGAAAAATGGAATGGACGAAAAGGGTCCCTTTGCGGACCATAAAAGGATCACACAAACCCTAGCGAACTCAAGTATTCAACGCAATATATGGAGAACTAGGAATAATACTTATCCGTCTCTTAGATTACTTAACCAGTTATATGGCCATCTGGTAAACTGAAAAAGACATGGACAAGCTGCTCAGTGAGAAAGCTACTTCAATATTCCAGCAAATCGGATTAGAAGTCAAAGTTCCGCCACAATTGGAGGCCCAAAAGGCCATATACTGTCGAGAGATTGATCCGTGTATAGGAGAACATACGGCATTAGAAATAAGAGATGAAATTGAAAAAAAACCAGAATGGGCTAAGGTTAAAGAAGTCATGAAGTTCAAGAACAAAAACACCAATGAAGAGTACACCCATGTATTCAAAGTCGTATTCAGAGAAACAACCATGGCACGTGAGGCGAGGGAGAACGGCATCTTGGCATTCAACCTTTAAAAAACCCAGGACCAAATAAAGAGCGATGAGTTCATTAATGTTCTCACTTGCTTCTGCTGCTTCGCTTTAGATCAGCATACGTCTAAAGACTGCCCCCAAAAAGAAGAAATAAAATGCTCTGAATACAGCTCAACCTTGCACACATGGAGAGATTGCAGGAGCCTAGAAAAAAAGTTCGCCAACTGCGGCGGGAAACACCGCACGATGGCGATGGCTTGTCCCATAAAGAAGGAGATTATTGAGGAGAAAAGAAGAGAGAAGGCAAGACTTGAGGAAGAAAAGAAAAACCTAACCTACGCCAAAGTAGCTAAGGCAACAGCTGAACAGATAGTGCCATCAAAAAATATTATAGAGCTTAAGCAGAAAAGTCCTTAAACATACTGGCGTGTATATTACATGCCCACGTCATGAATGTTGCAAACCCTGGAACCTATTCACAAGAACTTAACTAAATAATTAGCAATAACGGGTTAGAACATATGTGGTTCCCGTACAACACGCCATCGGCGGACGTATTGAACATTTAATACTCAGCGCCGGAAACCCATGCACAGCGAGGTGATAATGAACCCTACATCCAATTGTCTGACATCAGCCCAGGGTTACAAACAGATCCGAGACTTAGGAATAGGCAACCAGAGGAAGAGGAATTGGGAAAGGAAGTATAATTACTAGTAGCCAAGGCAAGCAGCTCTGAATCTCAAAAGGATGCAAAGGCTATAGAACACGAAGGGTACGAAGAACCCCACCAACAATCCCAGCAAGAATATAAGGAAAAAAGGTGCATAAACCTGAGAGTATACGCCCCCGAAGATAGACCCTTCCCGATAGGAAACAATAAAGAAATTATCACAGGAATTAAGAAAGGTCACTTTAAGTACGAATTCGAAGAGCCGTATTTGGATAACGAAGTCCATAAAAGCCTATTGAGCGAATGAATAATAATCCCGAACGAAATATGCTTCAACATAAAACAGAAGAGTTTAAGAGAAAAGAAGTGGTCGGAGCAAGTCTCCCTGCGAAAGAGAGCTAAAGAAATCCTAGAGAAGACTTTCACTCGAACAATAGGTTACAAAATGGTAAGGAAAAGAAAGATTAAAATAATAAGTCATAATGTGTCAGGTTGGGATGGCAAAAGACACTCGCAGTGCAACTCATATTTTAAACTTGACCCCGAGATCATCTTACTAAGTGAAATCAATATCAATCCGGAAATAAACCCCATTAAAATCTTTAGTTATACTACGATCTACAAGACTCCAGATGATATAATCTATGATGGAGTAGCCATAGCTGTCCGAAACGACATAAAATTTACGAGACTAAAGGAATTAGATGAAGCCTATTTAGCCATCAATGTAAGGACGGGTACCGGAGACTTAATAATTATGGCAGGGTACCAACCCCAAAGGAGAGTGTACGTACCTATTCATAATTTCTTAGAGGTATTCAGACAAAATGATCAAGTACTGTTCTTGGGAGATTTGAACTCCCGAACAAGAGCCTCAGGATATACAACCAGTATCAACAACAAAGGATGAAATTTCGATCTGCTAATAGCAAGAGGCATAGTTGAGAGGATCGGGCCAGAATTCCCTAAATATATCGGTTTAAGAAAAGCAAATAAACCAGATATCGTGCTAGCTTCCCCAAAATTCCAATATAACTATCTGATAGAAAGAGGCCCTCCCACCATCAGCGATCACGAAATGGTAGTAGTAACATTATCAGCACACCCTTTATAACTTAACTGCCCAGTCAAAAAGAGCTTTAAAAACGAGAACTAGCACGGCTACGCCGAAGGCCTATCTGATTACCGGCAACTAAATTTGAGCGAAGCAACCCTAGAAGAGGTAGATGTAGCACTGAATAACGTGATGAAAAAGCTAATAGACACAGACGAAAAGCATATATACCTAGAGTGACATTCAGAACATTACCACATTATCGGTATACGCCACAAATAGCAGATTTAGAAAAGAGATACTTAAACCTAAGAGAAAAAATAGAGCGACTTGGCCCAAGAAGAGGCGATAGAGAACACCTTCTTAACATTAGGACGGAAATAAATACGACAATTATAAGGGAGAGAGGCATAAGATGGAACCAAATAATAGACGAGATAGACTCGGAGATAAGTCCTACAAAATTTTGGCAAAAGATCAGCATGGTGAGAGGAAACAGGAAGCCGATAACAAAAATAGCATATCAAAAACAATGGAGTGGATGCGCTAGAACCAGAAGAAATTGAGGCGGCGTTTAGAGAACATTGGTACAACTTTTTCAACATTTCACCCGAAGAAAATGAAGACTTTGATCGCGAACATGAACTCAGAATAGTTGAAGAGATGAAGAGAAACAGAGAAGAAATAACACCTAATCTCTTTGCTTCTGATACAGTAATGATGGACCAAAGGGTAGACCCAATATGGCTGGATGAACGTAAGAGTACGCTAAACAAAACCAAGCAAAGAGCTCCTGGAGACACAGGGATAAACGGTGAAAACCTGATAAGAGCACCAAATACATTTCTTGCTAAAATAGTGGAAATTTTCAATGCAGCAATAAGCGCCGGGTATTTTCCTGATGCCTTGAAAAAAGGGAAAATAGTTTTTTGCCTAAACCAGGCAAGCCCCCTGACCAACTAGGAAACTTCAGGCCGATAACTCTTCTAGAAATAGTTGCCAAACTACTCGAAAGATTGATTGGCAGGAGATTGAACCAACATCTAGAAGACAATAATCTCATTCCTGGTCAACAGCACGGGTTCAGGAAGGGTAGAAGTACCGAGACGGCACTGCCCGTAATAGTGGAAACAATAGCCAAAGCCAAACATGCGAGAAATTACACTGATCTGGTTTTAAGAGACGTGCAGAAGGCTTTTGATAAGGTCTAGGGAATAGGCCTAAAATTTAAGATCAAGAGACTAGGACTTCCGCCGATCCTAACAAAATGCATATGCGACTACATCATGGACTGCAAAGCATATATTAACATAGAAGGATATTGAGGACCCGATTTTGAAATTAATCAAGGTGTCCCCCAAGGAGGGTGTCTCAGTCCGACGCTATATAACATATATGCAGGCGACCTTCCAAATCCAATCTACGACACCACCAAATACATCCAATTTGCAGATAAGATCTCGATAATCGTTAATAGTCCATATAGACATTCACCAACAGCAGCCAGAATCACACGGCAGAAATCGAGAACATAAATAACTTCGAAAGGAAATGGAAGATAAGGACAAACGCAAACAAGTTCACCATTATTCCTATAGGACGTAGAAAAACATCGCGAGTTATGATTATTAAAGAAAGATACAGATACAAAAAGGAAGGCAAGGTACTAGGTCTAAAGATAACGTTAAGCTGGTATCTAAAACACACCAATAAAAGAATCAAACTAGCAAAGGCCAACTTAACGAGACTCTACCAGTTAAAAGACCTAAACACAAAGAACAAAATGAAAATATACAACCTTATGTGTAAGTCAGTATTATTATACCCTGCAATTCCGTTAAACAACTTAAGTAAAACCAACAAGGTGAAATTACAGAGGGTACAGAACAGCGGCGAACTGCTGATTACAAATACAAGAAGGAGAGAAGGCAAGAGGCAGATAGATCTGTACCATGAAATAGGGATAGAACCAGTAAATGTATCCCTACATAAGAGAGCAGTCCGAATATGGGAAAAATTAGAGACACTTCTGGACGAAGAAGAAAAAAGAAAGATAGAAATCCCAAGAGAACACAGAAAAACCAATAGAGGAAACTTCAGGAGCGGTAAACCATTCAGTGTTGCCAACCCAGCACCAAAATATAGGTAGCATAAGAATCACTTTAGAAAAACAAACAAAGGGTAAAAAGTCACCAACGACTGCGAAAACTCAAACAGAAGGGAAGACATTCTTATAAGAATAATAGAGGCATGAGAGCCCCTAACCAGGTGAACAAATGATAGGATAAAAGAAATGAAGATAAGAATACAAGTGAAGGCTGGTCACCCAGCGAACTGCACTACTCTTACTCATTCCACTTCACCACTGTACTCTAACAATCACTATCCACTCTACTCTAACTATCTACTTTTAACTTCTAACTTTTTCAAGACGTAAGACGTTATATCTAGATTTTAGGTAAAGGAGGTAATGGCAAAGGTAGGTCAGGGAACGGCACCTGAAAAATATTTTAGAATGGAAAACTATGCGTTACAAACCCGTATATAACAGGGAGGGTGAGATTTAGTATCTAAATTTTAGGTAAAGGGGGGCAAAGATAAATGGAAGACGGGAAACGGAGAAACTATGCGCTACAAACGGAATGGCGCTTAACTCGGGGACGTCGAGATGTTGGGAATACAGTCTCTGGCTGGAGCTGCACGTTGATTGCCGTTTTCCTTGCTTGTATAATTATGGCTTCGGCTATTCTTACCCTTCATTGATCTTTCAACCTAATGATGATCAAGGTGTTCTTAGTTAGCTCCTCGCGTTTCAAGACAGTTCCATGGGAGTTAACGTGCCTTTTTATCGCTCCGTCTTGAAGGTGAGCTATTTCCCTGAAGATAACCCACTGCGAAAGACACGGCTAAGATTGGTTCGGCCGGACATAGGGGTCTTCCTGAGATGGGGATATGGACTGGTTTTCTGCCCTTTCGCCAAAAAACCATGCCAAGACCAACATGTCCGGCTAGACGCACCCTAGATGACTAGACTGAGGATAAAGGCAAGAAGTCTAACGTTGCTACTGTGGTGAGTGGGGAATCGATTACGTCTGGGTCCCTTATTGAGAGAGTACCTTTCCTTTTGAGCCCACTGGCTTTAAACGGTTTTATTATTTTTTCGAATAGTTGACAGCAGCATGTTGTCCACTGTCATTGTTCCAATAGAGGATAGCATTAATTAAGTTGACTGATAGTGAGCCGAAGGTGACTGCCTTCTCGGACGGGGTTCAGCTGACAAATGCGGCAGGCCATTCAGAGGAGGCCATTATTAGTGCTCCTTGGACACTTGAAAGGCTCGCCGGTGAAGGTGAAACCGCACCGTACCATAAATTTCATGAAAAGGGTGGTTATGCGGTCAAGGTTGAAATTGTGATGAGAAAAAAAGTGGGGAGGGCTGTTGATACTCATTCCTATTCTCCTCGTCATGTTTGATCGTGACATTCTTCATGAGTTGGTGCGTGCAGCTCGTTATCACAACCGCGGAGATGCTACTAATCGCTTTGCCTCGGCCATACGAAACGTTTGTGTAGATTCACAAATTTGGGTTTACCGGAAATCTGCTTAATACGTCTAACACCATACACGAAAATTCCTTATCGTGTACGTTCAATTCTGTAGATTGAGGAGATTCACATTTGCTTTCTCTAGGCAATGATCCCTATCTCTTGTAAAAGGAGTTCCTGGCAGTTCACGCTGCTGGTCAACACTCTTTTTAGGAGGTTCGAAACCTGGTCTTGTTGTGCCCAGCATGACCTTCGATGTTCTATCCATTAATTGTTAAACATGAACCCTGAGCTAAATCTATAACTTCAACTTTTTGGGGTGTTCACTTGGTGAAGTTTGCGAATCAAATCGCTGACACGTGTCTCGACTAAAACTAAGGTCTTCCAAATCCCTCTTTACGCTCCGTGACCAATTCCGGTAAAGGGAAAAGGCCTGCGCTCCTCTACCCTCTCGTGACACTCATAGTAAGTATACTCACTGTCGTGGTATAAGAAGGACCGATTGATGGCTGGAGTTCGTACGGATGGGTTGTTTACGTACTTCAAAACTCCGCTTGGATTACATTTTATCTCTAAGAGTCCTATATATCTGATTATTATTAATTGACTATTATTATTATCTGATTATTTGTTCTTTAATCTTTGAGGGTTCCTAGTGCCTTCCTTTGCGTTTCTAGGATTGAATAAAAATTTGTTAAAAAAACTAAAACTTAAATTAAAACAAAAATACATGAACCAACGAAATTTGACACCTTAACTACACAGAAATGAATTCAATAAATTTAAGTGAGGCTTTCTAAAATGACATACTTGAAATTATAGTGATGGTTGACCCACAGTTCACTTTAATATAAAATAATGCAAACGGACTTTACTGAAACGGATACCGTGGGTTAAATACCTTTGTAGCTTCCTACTAGAATCGGGTTTGAGTCGGACCTTGAATTCAATGTTTACTTCACTTCAAGAATGTTGTTGCTTGGATGACGCGTATTCCTCATAGACGAGGACAATGTCGGTGCTCTGTGATACACCAGGATGTGGGGTGGGGGGGTTCTCTGACGAAAGTTAGTTGAGCTTGATTCTTAAATCAAGTTGACATAAGTTCGGTGTGACTACCAGGAACTAGCTCGAGGACAAGCTTCTTCATAGTTCGGGTATTCTTCAAGAGCGAGGACTATCTCGGTGCTTCGGGCTACACCAGGATAGGGGGGGTTTCTCTGACGAGAGTAAGTTGAACTTGATCAAGTTAACTTAAATTTAGGTGTAATCACGAGGAACTAGCTCTGGATGAGCTTCTTCCCAGTCCCTTCTGTTGTTAGCCCGGCCTCTTGCCGGAGACTTTGTAACCTACCTGACTCACGTAATCTACCATATTTTCTCAAAGATATTCGCTTTTATATGACATCACCCCACTGGGGTAGGGGCAGGAGGGTTCGGATGCATGGATATGCCACATGAAGTCGTACAGATGGCCGGGAGTGACCTTCTGGCTTTAGGCGACGCTCCTCTAATTTCACCTCTAAGGTCAAATCGAATACACGCTCTTAGGGAAAATCATGCTGTTTTAACCGTTTAGCTTTTCATCGGGACGAGGTGGCGAGAGCAAGGTGGTTAAGAGCTTTGGTAACGGCGTCTACATTATCAGGATGCTGTGGTTAGCGAACAGCGGCCCACTTGTGAGGTAGGGAGGGGAGTATCGATTCCCTTACACCCACCGAATTTGGTCGTGAGACCACCCTCCATCCTGCAGGAATGCAGGAGGGCAAAAAGAAAACTTCGGCTCTCAATTTCCGACCCAAAGCTGTCCTGGGTGACTTAAAGAAGCTTGCTTCTCCAGAAGTGAGACCACGCCTCAAAAGCTACCCCACTCTCAACTCGCATTGCGACTTCAACCTCCCCCAATAAGTCCTCGATGGCGAAAACACGTTCAGCGCCTATTGGAATAAACAGTTCCTGAGTTGTACATCCTGCTTGTGTACGGCTCTTCTAGTTAGGGTTTTCTCCTAGAAGAGCGACTCCAGAATCTCCTCTTAACTAGGTGTTTAAGGTATATTCCTTCAATGGAATTGGTATGATCTTCGAGTCAGCTGGGAGGTACCATGGCGCCATGTCTGCTCTCATTCTTCTTTAGCGAGATTTTATTACAAAGGACCATGCTGGGCGTATTTCTGTCTTTTCGGTGCATGCTTGTTGACTCTTCCTTATCTTTGGACGGGTTCCTGCATAGAAACATGTAGATTCATTAACTTTCTTCAGCAGGCTCTCTTACTCAATTATATTTCACTCTCTTTGATGTTCGTCCCATGCTGAGTTGTTGGGTGCGACGATTGGGGTCAGGCGCAGGATCGTGCCTCCTTCTTCTTGCTTTTGTTTCGTTTCTTGTTTTTTACTTGTATGGCTGAATTTTTAAATACAGCGACTTATGCATTTGGTGGCAGTGGCCATATGGGCGCCTTTGAAAAAAACAAAAAAGAAATCCAGGAACAATCAGTTTTCATTTATTACTGTTTTATTTTCCGTTGATTCGGGGGAAAAGATTTCAGTCTATTAAACTTTGTGGAAATCTTTCTTATATTTCAGAGCTTGGATTGGCTAATATCCCATTCCTGCACTCTCATATTGGTCTTTTTTTCAGGAATTACAAGTTCATTTCTTAATAGAATAGGCTTCCATCAACCTATCATTTACGTGAGATAAATACATTATAACATATTTTGGGAATCATGAGCTATAAACTAAACCATTATAATATTCTACATTGATCTTGCTAAATAAAAGAACAAATTATTTTTCTTTAAGTTTTTATAGACTCTTTTTAATCTTTTATTCTTTGCTATGTCAAACACCCGATATATTTCTTATAAATTATATATAACTGATACAAACATGTAATATTTGTATTAATTTTTACTATATCTATATGCACTGTTTGTTCTGATTATTTTATTTTCTCCTGATGGAATCTCCTATACCATCTTAATTTACCTTCATGCTAACTTCTTTTCTTAAATAAAATTGCGATACTTCACCTTTTCAATAATAATGAATACATGGAAGTATATAATGGAGAGAAGTGGTTTCAATGTTGGTAATATGTAGGTCTAGGTAATATGTAGGTCAGTACCTAAGAATATAAATCTAAGTTTTTGATGATATTTGTGGCATAGCTAGATTCGCATTTGCTCTATGAGCGTCTATTGACTAATTTGGAAATTACTTTTACCCTCTAAAAGTTTCTCAATCTCAGCGAAAACAATCGATTAGACAGAAATCAACAAACATTTTAAAAAGACCCTTAATTTTAGTTGGTGTTTTTCAAACCTTTTGCCAGTCACCTACCTTTGGTCGTCTTTGACGCATCACGCCTCCGTTTTCAAAGTCAGAATGTTTTAACAAAATAAATAAAAACTAGATTTCTAGCATCCTTACAACACTGCATGCCTATTTAAATTAATATCCGAGCTAAAATTTTAATGTGATGTATGACCAGGGATGATGTTGCCACATGTAGATCAATCTCAATTATCAACTAAGTGCGATATTTCCATATCGAAAAGGCAAAGAGCTTGATTCACACATGTAATATTAGGAAAATGGTAGAAACATTTGCATTGTTTTATTTAACAAGGCAGTATAATATTTCTCGACCCATAGACAAAATTGAACCAGTGTTTCCTTCTCAAAATAAAGTTTTAACGTAATGTAACATAAAAGGTCAATAAGTGCGTAAAACAGCATCACAAATTACACACTGTAACTTTTCTACTCCAACAACAACAACACTAATTAAAGCAAATTTAAATATCCTATTTTGGTCTATTAGCAGCTTTAGCATTATAATTAATGGTTACCTTCCTAATAAATAACATCTTTTGGATCTACGTTTAAATTCCCTTACCTATAAGCGGCGCCATCCCAGATATGATTTTAGGCAGGATGTCTAGGTTAAAGGAGACAATGTATGTGTTTATTTGCACTTTTACGTTATTAACTACGATGTGTATTCTGTGAAATTAGGTGACAAATTATTCACCTAATTCGTGAATTAGAATAGGAGGGAAAGGAGAGATAGAATAATGGGAGAGATTTAGAAAGATGGGAATATAAGAAGAGTGAGTAAGAGAAATAAGGGAGAATAGGGACAGAAAGAAATAGTTTTTTTCATTTCTCATGAATTCGCCGCCCTGTGTAGCCCGTTACACTTAGTACACGGAAGAACTGCAAATCCTCACGGTCTGAGTGCAAATTATGGAAGTCCTTTGGCTATCAATTCGATGATTAGGCCTAGAAAATTGGAACCCAGTGGGGCTTGACTCGGTTGCGGTGGTCCACATTTCCTCTCCAGCTACCTCAATGTCCGTGAATTACATCGATCTAAGTCTAGGTTCCGGTACGTTTTAAAGCACGCTCACTGCTCTTCCTGGAGGGCATACGTGGCTTGACTAGGCAAGAATACTCCTCTTGCAGAGAGGTATTAACCCTTTGCATTTCCTGTTCATCATATGTGATGCACAGAACCTCAGTCTCATACGCTTGTGCATCATATGTGATGCATAGTTCCAGTATTACGTAAGGCCATATTTTTTGGTGGTCGTGGGGAAACTAAGGCTTTTTCTTATTAGAGTGTGTAATTTATACTATAATTACACTATTTGTGCATCTATATGGATGCACACAGCGTTTGAAAGAAATTAAATGTGATTGAAAGGTTGAATAAGAAAACATTTAGTTTTGATTATTTATTATGTAAATGAAAGCATTTTCCTACTATATAGGGTATAAATAATATTTATTTTTATTTTTTCATGAAATGAAAGCTTATCTAAAGATAAAAAGTTATAAAAAACAGGAAATTTCTTCAAAATTGATCCGAAACAAGGAAAAATATTCTTGTAAATACCTTATATAAATAATGTTGAAAAAGTATTTATTCTATTTTACTGTGTGCTTCTCAATGAAGCAAGGTAAGCAAAGAAAGTCCTTCACATTGTACACATTCATTAGACACTTGTTTGGCTTTTGCTATGGCTAGATTAATATCAGCTGCTGCTCGAAGTTTCTCGTAACAGCCATAACATCTTTAACCGGTAACTTTTCCACTACCACCTACTCTTTGAAATGTCTTTAATCCATGTTCAATTCTCAGAGGTTTGTTAACACTGCTTTTCTCTCCTGAATCTAACAAGGCGCTGCCTACAGACTTTGTGAATGACGAAAGCTGAACAATGTTTGCACTATAAAACTTATTGAGAAGAACCGACTATTCAATACAGCGATGCTTATACATTCCATCAGCACCTTCCTGTACCACTTCGCACTTTTTCTAGCAGGGCTATACTATGATATCATTTGATCTGAGAGATCAATTCCACCTTTCACTCTTTTATAATCCTGTATTACAATTGGTTTTGACACAACATGGCCATGACGTGTTCTTTTACCTGTTTCCATCTGATTAACCCCATGAAAAGTTGATATCATAAAGACTTCTCTCTTATCCTGAAACTTCATTATTCTAATTCCATTTTCATTTATAACTCCGTTTGTTTCACCCTGTTTCAGTTTTGCACATTTTATTGCATTCGGTATTCCAATTCTATTTCACCTCATAGTTTCACAGTACTGTGTATTTCTATTCTTCAGATATTTACCTAACTGAATGCTGCTGTACCAGTTGTCAACAATTAAAACCCTGCCCTCATTTAGAAAATCCTTTGCCATTTCAACAACTACAGACCCAGAAGGATCCAAACTAGTTAATGTATTTGTAGATCCTTGTCCACAAAATACTGAGAAATTCCAAACGTAGCCGCTCATCTCACATAGCTTGAACAGTTTTATCCAATATTTATAAGCTTTGTTTGGATTGTACTGTCTAAATGCGAGTCTGCCTCTATGTGAAATCATAGTTTCATCAACAGATATGTGTTCTCCTGGAAGGTAAATTTGCTGAATGTTTGAAATAAGCAACTTCATGTAATCTGATATTTTGTGTAGCCTATCATCGGGCTGTGCAGTTTCATTGTTTGAGACATGCTAGTTTTTTAGGATCAGTGAAAATCTATTATAGCTCATATTAATGTTATGAAATACAGAATGAAAATAGACTTTATCGGTTTTCCAATAATCTTCTATGTTTGGAAATTGTATGAAACCTGTAATTATAAGTACACCTAAAATAGTTTTCATTTCTTTTCTTGTTACATCTTGCCATCGGTTCATTCGTGAATACCGACGAATCTGGTGGGAAGCTAAATATTGAGAAGCATATCTGTTAGTTTCGAATACCATCATATCAATTATGTGGTCATCAAAGAACTGTCTGAACACTTCGATTGGATTCTTTATAAAATATAATACGTTTTTTCAGACCTGAACTACCAGAAAAACTAATTTTGGCTATCTCTGCAAAATTGAAATCTCAAGTTGCTGCAATACCTTGCGTTGATGTTGTACCTGGCACTACTGGCACATTATTTGGCCCCGCCGCTGCTCATGTCTGGTGCTGAGTGCAACGCCTTTTTTTGACAGGCCTGTTATGTTTTGAATCTTCTTCAGAGGCTTCTGAGCTATAGGAATCTAAAGATTCATTCTCCTTTGAAATTACATAAACATCCTCGCTGTCATCACTCAAATCTTGAAAGTCACTTGCGTTATCCGATTCTATATTACTTGCATCTTCTGATTTCTTTGTTTTATAAAAATTATTGGGGTATATTTAGAGCTATATTACTAACATCTTATGTAATTATTTATATTTATATATACTTTTTATTTATATTTATAATTTATATTGAGCTAATATATTTATTTATATGCCAGTTTATACCTGAAAAGGTAGAATGAAAAGAAAAATTAGCAACAAATCCTTCATAGAAGACATTTTATATAAAATGATCATGTGCATCATATGTGATACACAGGACGTATGACTAATAAATAATAATCAGTACACCCAGTAAATCACATGTGATGCACGCTTGCTTATTGCATCAATGCCATCCTAAGTACTCTAGAGTATTACCATACATTATATTTTATAACTCTCATTACCCATTTTTAAAATACCACAAAGCGTAGCGGTAAGAGCATAAATATAACATTGGGACAGGCAAAGGGTTAATTAGTCAAAAGGATTGAGGGCAAGTTCTAACTTGACCCTCTTTCCATTCCCCAGGAGAATGGGATCGCAATCTCTGACACCGCGTCATGGCGGAGTCCTTCATCAGCGATTTCTCCGCATTGTCTAGCAGAGATGTTATTCCATCGGCATTCAATGCACGCCCTGATGTCGGTGTAGGGTGCTGAAAGAACTTTACCTCCAGCCGCAGACAGTCCTTTGACAACAGGTTTAATTGACTGAGTTGCGTTCCGCTTTTGCTTGATGCGCGGAGAATGCTCTGAGGCTAGAAAATCTCCCGTATGCCACGCTCTGACACCTACATGAGCGAGGCCTCGCCTTTCTGTTAAATTTGTTCTACAAGATCTGGCGAGAGGGTATCCGCTCCGAGTGCTGGTGAATGGCTCATGTGCTTGCTTTTCTCAAACTGGAGAGAGATTACTCTACGCTGGCCTTTTTTCGTTCAATCTCTCTAACATTTCGCGTGTGAAAGTTGATGGAGAAATCGGTACATGTTGGAGTAGCCTTATTTCTGGACAGCGGAGGACACTTTCTTCTACAAATTTTGTCTTCCGCATGTTCCAATCCATATCGGATGCTCTGCTTTGACTGGAAAATGCTGTCTACGAGAGCTTTCTTCACTAAGCGACGTTGTTTTATTATTTGCAGAAGACACATTATAACGCAAGGCAACACGGTATAAAGGAGACTGCTAACACGATAACGGTGAGAAGACGCGTCACTACGCTTTACGTGGAGACCTTTCAATCTCTTTTATTTTTGTTGCCCAGATTCCAATCTAAATATCTGCGAGAGTCTAATTTCGAAAAGGTTAGGGGGAGCTCTCTCAGGCCCAATGGACCAAGAAGAATACGTCTTGCAAGAAGGTTTCCTCAGTGTAACATTGTTTGCCTTGAGCGTTAACGATATCAATTAGTGCTACGGAAAGATATTCTCGCTACGCTTTATGCGGATACTTTTCAACCTTTTGTTGCGGCTCAGATTCCAATTCTAAAGCGTTGATTGCAAGGAGAAATGAACCACATCACTCTCAATGCCGAAGTACACAGGTCTCGGTTTTCCTTAGCCAAGACTACGGTCGTGCACTTTTGCCTTCATCCACGGCTCCATCTTGACCCGGACACTTATCGTTAGGTGAAGTTCAGCAATTAAGGTGCATATCTGGATACTTAAGGAAGCATGTGTGTTTAATGCTTCGGTAGTCAAACGTGTAGTGGGGAAGGTATGTCGATCCACTACGCTGGTCTCCCCATAGCGACTGTTGCCTTTAATAATTTTCCCATTGACACCCTAATTTTCGTTCCTTGGGAGATGCCACTCGTTCTGCTCCTTGCAGAGTGCATTATGTAATTAGATGTTCAGGCCGGGCATCTCTCTCAGTCGTTTAGGGCTCTCGCTGCATCCGTGACAGATCTCATTAGTGCCTATGTTTCTGAGAGACTCAGTCTTAACCTAAACCCCTTTAATTTATGTCTAGGAAACTGATTCTAGAACTCCATGTAGATCTCTGTGAGATGGCACCTCATGCTTTGCCTAGGACGTGCCCTGTAATGTTTAATCTTTGGCTATTTGTCACCCCACACTGCTCCCAAAGCTTCCAAAGTGAAGGGATTAATTTGTTCGGCCTCTGTGGAGAAAACATTGTTTCATGCTAGAACTGTGTCAATGTACACGGATGACTCAATGTCGCAAGAGGGTGGGCTGGCTTCCACGCCTTATCCCCTCATTTTGATATCAGCGGGGTTCTATCAGGCGTTATATCTGTCGTTACGGCCAAACTTCTTGTAAAACACCGTCAGATATTGGGAAAAACACGTTGTTCCTGCTTGAAAGACCAAATTTTTACAATTTAGCAACTCACCAAGCACCCTGAGTGGTATCGGAGCATTAGAATCTCCACATACACTGTTCGTGGTATCCGTGACGCCAGGGTTTCCCTCAGGCGTATTTCGAGATTATCTTCTGATGGGTTCCGGCAATGTCAAAATTGCTGAGAATGAGCACGCTGACAATGGTGCCAAATGGTCTGTGAGGACTTGGCAACCAGACTAGCGTTTTACTTCTCCTCACGCCGACTATATAGCTGGTATCATGATAGTTTTACGGAATGCTCGGAAAAGACGATGGGAGACGGCCATAGGGAACTTAAATTTTCTTGCCATTGCACTGAAACTGTTTCCATAGACCTACTCCCTAATACTGCAACGGCCTCAGGTCGTTCTCTGTTGTCTTCGATTGGGCATACTCTTGATACCCAACGCCATTTGATATAGTGCTTGTCTGAACCTTATTGCGACGACTGCGCTGTCTCTCGGAGTGATCGATATATTCTTATTGAATGTTTTAGTCTGGGTGATATTTTTACACGTTACATATCCTGGTAGCAAGAGAAGCAGTCTCTTTACCTCTCGTCCCACCTAATTATGACGAGTTCCTGCTCACAGACTTGTGGAATATCTGAATTTAGGGATGAGAATAACTTCCCTCATTTATTTAATTATCGTTGGTTTTGGTTTCATGATCCATCACTGTGGCAAGGTTATGTTTTCCCGAACGCCGGAGCGTGCTTCCTTTTTCTATTTGCCCAGTTTCACTTACTTACTTTTTGTTTGTTTGTTCTCCTTATTTCGTTATGTTTTTGTTTTTTGTTCCAGTTTGGGGAATATTAAAGTAGCTTAGAGATAGGCTGAAATTCTAATTACAGGAACTTATTACTTTTGAAAGTAGCCGCCATATGTCGCTGGTAAATAAATGACCCATTAATAAAGTCCCTAATGTTTGCAATCATTCATTTGTATGCATAAGTTTTCGCCGTTGAGTACTTTAACTATTGACTAAAATCTTTATCAACCATTTTTGACAAGTTATCGTCCTATTTTTGTCAATATTAAGGATCTTTTCGTCTAATAAAATACATTTATTTCTGATAAGAGAATTGCTTCAAATATCGGTTTCCTTTCGGAAGCTAATTCCGATATTCCTTATAGCGGATTTGAGACCAACTGTATCTTTTCTCTTCTATAAACTTTTTATCAATTGCTCTTGTTTTTATCTTTTATTCTATTCTTGGGCTTCTAAAAGCTTAGAAACTACACTGGTAGCAGTCAATTTTGCTTTAAAACATTTGCCTGTGATTACTATAGTGTTTTTCTTACTTACTTTAAATGTGAAATCCATTTTTCTTTAGGAAATTCAACCCATAATAATTTATTTTAAGACAATGTATAAAACATCCTTTGGCAGTAGGCTTTGAACCAGGGAAAAAATATCCCCTTCATATCTGAGGATGAATTTCATGCTAAATTTAAGAAGATGGAGCAAAGGTAGACTGACATCGCTGCTTTTAGGAATTCCCATTTAATGGAAAGAGGGACGGACAACTTCATATTTTTGCATAAAAAACTTGAAAGGTTGGCTTAGAAATTTAATTTTCTTAAATATTTTCAAATTCTCGTGTGGAATGACTTAATGTTCAATTTAAATAATTATTTCTGATATTATTAGTACACTATTGATGTTTCACTAGGAATAATTCATTTAAATTAGCTGATGAGTCGTGAGGGAAAGGTGTGGTCGGAAGGATATGAAATAAATCGATGTAGTATTTTCATTGTTTTTTATTTATATTGTCACCAGAGGGAAAATATGAATAGAAAGAAATCAAGTCACAAATCTTGTCACCTCTGACTGAATGCCTTTTCTATTTCATATGAATGTTATATATCAATGTTGTAATTTTCCGGAGTGAACAAGAAGACTAAGCATTGTTGTAGACCAAGGCCTGGAATTCTAATGCTCCAATCATTTCAAACAGTGCACTTCGATGATTGTGACTATGAATCAATGATATTACTAATGTCCAGTCCCAATCTGATTGACCGTGTCAAGTCTTTAAACACAAAAATTTTAACAAATTGTGGGAAAGATTGGGACGTGAAAAAAATATCCAATAGAGAAATAAACCTGAACATAACAGAGGAAAACCAACATCATTTTCAGATTCAGCATAGGGGAATTATATAATAAACTATTTACCACAGACAAAATTTCCTATAAATACCAGTGTTATATATCTAAGTCGAAAGAAATGAGGACAGAAATAAATGAAATTTCGATTTAAGATGTGAACTTGCTACGCTCTATTGTTTTATTAAAATTAAGAATCCTATATATAGTTATTAGTAAATGAGTATAAAGAATATTTAGCCAATTCTTCTGAATTTGATCGGAAAAGGTAACAAATCACTTACATTTTTCTAAAACTAGAAAATTAAAAAAAAAATTATAGGCGTATGAGGGGTGACAAAAAAGAGGTGAGGGTGAATAAAGAAGAAACCGTGATAATTATTATTTTCTCAATTCCCATACCCTTTGCTTGTCCTTCTCTCTCATGTTTTTGTGCAATTTGTCCTTCCATCCACAAGTATGAACACAAAAGAACTAAAAAAATGAATTGTTAGATAACTTTTCAAGTTACCGCATTATTATTGGGCTTAGGAATAAAAGTGAGATATTTTAATATTGGCAAATTCTCCTGGTTTACGGTTGATAAGCCCTGGTTCCCTCGCCCATTATTTCCGACTGATTGTAATACAGATTCAGGAAAATGGAACCTTAGGGAAAAGGAATATAATCTTAATATTTAATTTATTTCCTTAAACTATATATGAATATAGAATGGATAGAGTTAGAAGTTCATTAAATAATGATTTCTTTTAAATGACCCCTGTCTAGTGTACTTGCATGAAATTTCTGCTTCACCCTAACAAGAGTGTGCAGTGCTATGGCGGGACCTGAATAGTGATGGTGGCCTTCGATTGATGCAATTTCTTTGTTCTTTTCTGTAGAAGCTTCTCTTTAATTTATTTTGTATGCAAAACCCCCAACCTACCTCACTTTTGCGAGTTAGACGGTGTCGTGGTATGACTAGGTGTACGCGGTTATACGCACACAGACCTACTGGCCGATCGAAATTAAGGCTTCACTTGAAGATCTTTCTAAGAGTGCTTTAAATACACAGTTGCTAGGCGAAGGAATGTTCAAACACGGTTACAAAAATATACTTAAATAGGATTAAATATTACAAATACAAATAGAGTAAGTTAATGGTATTTCCATTGTTCTAATTTCCGTAGTATATAGGGCAGACGAATTTAGAGCGGTAAACGACGAATTGAGGAAGTCAGTGGGAGGGGTGGGGGGAATTCCTCCTCTCTCTCCTTATTCTTCCACACTCCTTGCTTTTCAGGAAGACTTTTTTCCACAAGTCATGTGCGAAAAAAAATGTCTCGAACTAATTTTTATTCAAGGGAGAGATGCTATCAAAATTGAATTAGTGCAACAAGATACAAACAAAATTCAAACATGAGCGGGGTTAGCAAATAATAATAATTACCTTAGACTATACGCACAGGTACAATGATAAAAATAGCTATACAACACATTCAGTATCTAAATAAAAAAAAAAAATGAACCATTACTAAAGACACACTAAAACATACAATAATTATACAACACTTCAAACATTTAACTTATATATAAAACAAATCAGCAAACATACGAGTATTTACAAGAAGATACGCTAATGGTATCTTTAATTTATCTCAATAGGGGCTTCCAGAGGATTTCTACTTAAAATATCCGCTGAAAAATTTGGAGTACCGTTGATATACACAATACGGAATTGATATTCCATGAGCAACAGACTTCAACGCATTAGTCGTCCATTTCGACTCTTGAAATTACGAAGGTACAAGAATGTCTTATGGTCACTCTCAATTACGAATTCGGTTCCTATAAGGTTCATTCTAAAATGTCTAATTTAACCTAGTGTAATAAAAATTAACTCCAAAAACAACTTAATATAGGTTCTAATTAATTATGCACACCAGAAAAAGAAAGTAACTAACGGGGGGGGAATCTGACTGAGGACTTAGTCTTGTGGTCATTTTACCACAGCAAAACCAAAATTTGGCGGCTATTCTTGCCGTTTAATTAGCGTATCTTGACTCACGTAAATACCCTCTACTAAAAAAATATATAATTGCTTATTAACAAAAAAAAATTGTCCTATTATGTTTGCTTGAATATTCGCGACACTTGCAACTGTATAGAGTGGAAATAATGATCTTTAAAGAAATAGCAAAAGATCAAGTAGGGTGGGATCTTTTAGAAACCCAAAGAGCTGACGCAGATGTACGCGCACAGGCCTACTGGCCGACCGAATTTAAGGCTCCACCTGCAGATGCTTCTAAGAGTGCTCTAAATACACATTTGCTAGGAAGGGTATATTCAAACACGGCTACAAAAAATACACTTAAATAGGACTAAAGCTTACATATACATATAGGGCAAGTTAAATAGCAATACAATTAAATATTATCGGTTCACTTCTAAGGTGATTAACACTATCAATTAAGTTTGAACCAAGGGATAATTAATTAATAAATAATCTTACAATTGTGCAAATTCTCTAGCAAATGGGATCCTTGAGTTTTGACGCGGTGAAGCGGGGAGGAGCGTGACGAAGCCTGAGTTAAATTCATTTTAACTTGATGTGCTGTGAGTAGGACCTGGGAAGTAAGTTCGACCTTGAACTTGCGGGCGTCTCACGAGACGCTCAATCCAACTTCGGGCAATTGAAGATGGGTCCTCATATCCTTAAGAGGCAAACGGAGGATGCTTCGGGGATGGCTTTTCCGATCCTTAAATTCCGAAGACGTGGTGAGAAGGGTTGAATCGCGCCTAACTATTTCCAAGAACAACACTGAGTGACGACTAGCTCTTCCTCGGCTCTTCGACAATCAATCAATTCTTTTCTGGACGATAATGAGGTCGATTCCCTCTCGACTAACGAAGACGTTAGGACTAACGTACTGGATGGCGGCTTCAGACACAATCTGCATATGAACTACTTCGAAGTCTCGAATATATACCCCGAAATTATCTAGACGGGGAGAGAACTTCATCGCCAACAGACTTCCTTAATTGCCTTGGGTCGCGATAAAGGCCAATAGCGCGAAGTAGCAATGCCTCCTTAATGGTCTTTCCATTGTTCTAATTTTTGCAGTATATAGGACAGACGAATTTAGAGCTGTCAACGGCGAACTGGTGAAGTCAGGGGTGGGGAGCGTCCTTCTCTCTCTCTCCTTATTCTTCCACAGGCGGTCTATAGCCATCAAACTACCTCCGTAGGTACACAGTTCCTTTGTGTGGCTTAGATGTGTGATGCTTGGGCAGTATTTGAAGTTGTCTGGGCTTTCTTGAGGGATTTTCAACGCTAACTACCCATGAGATTAACTAAACTTAGATTGATTAGCGTAACAGTGCCATACAGTTCCTCGAGGCAAGGCATGTAATACCTTTTTGTTGAAACCAATGGTTTTCATTATAAATAGCTCTTAGTTTAGGAAAAGGAAAACTTATCAGCATTTGTTTTCATAGTGATGAACATTTACATTGTTCATGTTTCCCTTATAATCTTCGAAAAGGCACAGATCTATGAAATGAGATATTCAATGGATATTCAATGGTTTCTGGGTTGCCAAAGCAAAGACAATTTTATTTGTTTATGGTTTCTTATTTCTTTGGTCTGCACACTCCTCCAGTTTGTTTTCATTTTACAATGATTTACTTATTTAAAAATTCTAAAAATTTTAACGTCTGAAAATGTGTCTTCAAAAATCTATAAGCTGTAACTACATATATTTTCCTAGTTTATAATTTTGAACAATTATATGATTTGGCATCTATTCAGTCCATGGAGTCATCTTAAAGACCTATTCAAAATTACCCTTTAATTTTAGTAAACTTTTATATTTTGCAGTCTATTCAATACTTGTCTATAAACTGAAACTTACTTCTTTCAAATGATGACTTAGAATAAAAGAACTCATACTTCAAGAGTTATCGGATTTGTTTTAGTGTTCTCATTCCCTGGATTACAAATAATTATACAAATAGAGGATAAAAATCAGGTATTTAAGAAATATTAAGAATTAATAATTAAGAATAATTTGGAATTTTTTTAAAAAGTCAGTAGAATTCAATCTTAACGCGGAGGAGAGAAAAAGAGATTGGGTCAAGTTGCACGCCTTTCCTCTAGGGCGGAAAGGCATGCAACTCGACTGCCTTTTGTTCTTCAAAAATGACAGAAGTCTACACGCCCTGCAAGACAAAGATAAAGGCTGCGAATAGGACCAAGAGATATTTTATCAAGCCATATAATGTGTATCAGGGTAACTTCGTTAATTAGTTCAAAAATCAAACCAAAAATATGTTATATGCTTTCTATATCTATTTACAATATGAGCGAATAAAAGAGGATCAATTACAATCAATTTAAAAGAAATTTTGTTGGAGTCGAGAAGAAAAAATTTTAAAAAGTCTTCCTACTTCTTATTTTTTAATTGAAAATCCCTAAGTAATCAGTATTTAAACAACAAAATCACGTTTTTCGATTAATGTGCAGATAACTTAATAGGCTTCAACACAACTAAAGTCAGCAGTTTTGAGTTATCCCCCTCTATCTTCTTAAGTAAATCTAGTACTTTACTTTTAAGAATAGGTTCGATTGGTAAAAGTACTTACAGTATGACGGTGATCAGTATGAAATATTTACTAAATGTAACATTTTGAATGAATTCATTGTTAAAAAAACATTATTTCATTTTATCACAACTAAAGAGATTAACGAATAAAATGTATTTATAAACCTAAAAGGATAGGGATTTCTGGTAAGTAAAAAGTATTTAAGTAATTATAAATTATTGAAAATACAAAGATGATATTGGAATGAATTTCTCTTCTTATCGGTAATGGATCAAGGTTCTTAGAGACTGTTTTTGGAATTCATCGAAAAATAATCTCAGCCATTTCCATTGTCTCGCTTGGTTCTTACTTATTCATGAAGAATAAAGAAAAATTATACAATAGGGGATAAAAAGGCAAAAAATACACGAGATGAAAATATATGAAAAATACAATTGTTGGAAGGATAGGGATTTCTGGTCGGTAAAAAGTATTTAAGTAATTATAAATTATTGAAAATACAAAGATGATATTGGAATGAATTTCTCTTCTTATCGGTGATGGATCAAGGTTCTTAGAGACTGTTTTTGGAATTCATCGAAACATAATCTCAGCCATTTCCATTGTCTCGCTTGGTTCTTACTTATTCATGAAGAATAAAGAAAAATTATACAATAAGGGATAAATAGGCAAAAAATACACGAGATGAAAATATATGAAAAATACAATTGTTGCGCGATAAAACGAATACCTCTTTCCAAATTGATACTAGAAAACGATATTGGCCTTTTTAAGAAACAACTTTTTTTTATTTTCATAAGTTTCTCTGTATTTTCAAATAATTCTTGATCAAGAAAAGCAGTTCACTAGAACTCCACAGTCCGGGGGCCTTCGAATCATTCTTTTCACTACATATATACTCATATCCAAACCAGCTAGAGGAACAAAGCAGGCACCAAATTAATGTATTTTCAACCCACTTTCTAACTTGTATAATTATGATATTCTTGGAACAATAAATGGTACACTAGTACCTACAAAGTTTTCCGAAATCTAACAAAATTCGTTTTCTCACACTCAGGCAGAGACAAATTTGAGATTTAAATTTTTTCCCAACTTTAATTGATCAAAAATTGAAAGCATTATATGGTTATTAATGTAAAAATGATAATTACACAACCCCTTCTTGAGGGTTTATTTTTTTAAACTATCAGCACAGCGCCTGTTGAATCCACTGGTTGGTGGAAATAGTCCATTTGCTTAGAATTTCTTGTTATGACATGTGCAAAATCGATCATCATCTTCTCTAGCCCTGATTATGTGGCAAAGACGAATGGATCCAATTTTCATTGTGTCCAACAGGAAATGTAATAATGGGTCCAATGAGATTAGCCAGAGTGGTCTTAGCTTTGAGTCTCTGTAATACAAGCATTACTGTTTTTAAGCTCTCTGATTTCTCGGTGTCATTTAAATGGGCAGCAATGTCGTGTTTCAAAGGTTCACTCAATTTACTGCTGAATGGGGCAAGTTATAGTTCAGGTTTTTGATTCATAGACATGTTCTGGATTAGGGTTACATATATCATTCAGGTAAACAGCTACAGCTGTCATTAATATTATCCATACAGAGGTTTCGAACCACGCAAGAAATGTAGTTATTTTTGGCTTTTAAAAACACTTACTTCATCCTACGCAAGTTGATATGCAAAAAGCAGCATTTTCATAAAGAACATGATTGAGGCCATACATCTTGCTTATCAAATGGTGCTTGGTCGACTACCATGAATACTTTCAAGAAAAAACATTCTTAGTTCAGCCATTTCCCTGTAGTCGGCTCTTGGAGACCCTTTTGCTATTTGAGACTCTTGGAATATTTCTCCACTGTACTTCTTTTCTCTTAGTCGTTTGTCGTTGATATCCATTTTCTTAGGTTTTTCCTTGGAAAAGTGTACTCAAACCTTGAACAGATATTCAAACCAGGGATGATCTGACCAATTCAAATTACCAAACAGCTTCTCTCATACTGCTCCTACTAGGATTTGCAGGATGTAATTTAGACAGGCCAGATAAAACACCTTTTAAAAGTTCAGTCTTTTCTCTAGCAGTTTTACACATTCTGTAGGAAATCCACTGGTACTGGATGTAGTGTAAAAAAAAGTATAAACATTATGCTTAAGTACACCTGTCTCATGTGCATACAATAAAGGCGAAGCTTGACCTGTGCCAGAAGAATTACCGATCAAAGGTTCCCCTAATATCTTTCCTTCAGTTTATAAAGGTAGACCAGACACCAGTACAGCTAAAGTCCTGGGTACTTCCAGGTTTACTGCCCAAGACAAATTTCAGCAACTTTCCATCCCAATGTAAAGCAGCGTACATTGTTTTTACACGAACCTTGGAAATTTGACTTGGATTGATATTATTTCTGGACAGAATTCTCTTACGACGGGTTGTTGAAGTTGAGATGAAGATGTTATTTAAATCAGCCCATTACAGCTATCAATATGGCATAAACAATGAAACTATCTCGATTTTCTGATAAACCGAGAAGACCAGCTGTATCCCATAGGACACGAAATTCCATGACCTTCATTGAAAAACCTACAAGTCACAAGAGTCAAAGTGTCCTCATGGTGAGAACATCCAGTATGAGTCTGAATATAATCTATGATTTTGTGTTATCATGATTGTCAGTTGCGTCCACCCACGTAATGATATCTACATGAGCAACTGCCTTTTCTTCTGCTTCAGCTATAAATATTACATAATTTTATGACGTTAACTTTGAACTATATGCTAATATCTTATCGGCGTGAAATGTAAAACCTTGTGTGATATTAAAAGTAATAAGATTTATAACGTTTTTGCATATGCTGTAATTTTTCATTTTTGCCTGATTGCTGCAGGGAACTTGCAATGATCAGACATATGACTTTTTCTCTCAATCAGTTGGTGTTCGTAGAATCAGATATATTCATTTTATTCTCTCAATCTAGGATAAGTGTATGTTTTCTGCATTTACTGAATTGCATTTAAAGCTCCTAAATCAAACATGATGTCTAATTCCTAAATAAATGTTCTTTGTTTTCTTCCTTTTCCGCTTTTCACCTATGCACGATGATCCTCAAGTAGTTTCCTGAATAGCCTTATTTCATTGTACTTATTCTTTTTCATGATCCTAGTCGTCTGCCAGAAGAGGGTGATAGATAAAACTGTTTAATATCCAAGGTCTTAAACCTTAGACCTCCTCCCATTTTCTGTTAAACTATGAAAAATAATGAAATAATGCAACGCATGTTTGTTGGTAAGTAACTGGGAAACATTGATAAGAGCTGAAGGATATCTTTCCAGCAGTGTTTCAGTGAGAGATTGGTAGATGGCATCGTTAACATACTCCATTAAAAAGTAGGTAAAAGTCCTGAGATATCAACTGTGCGGTCAAGGAGATCCCTCATCTCCATGCTTAATGCCATAGATAGTTTTCTACATTCTAATTTTGAATTTGTGTTATTTGATGAAAAATGATAGATAATTATTGTTAGTAATTGGTGTTTATCATTATATTTTTATATTTCTATTTAGGAATTTTATGCTCTTTCATTCAATACTTAATTTCTTATTCTAACCTGTCTAGATAAAAAGTTTTAGTTCAAAACATGATTCAAGGGATCCCGAAAATGGTGCTTTAGACCGATTTCAAGGCAGAAATTTAAAGCTCCATGTAATAATGCGTCACAAAATTCTTTGTCAAAATATGTGTAACTTTAAGCTTTTGCTTGCCAAAGAGCATGGAAAAATATACATATAAATAAGAAAAGGTTGATTTCTGATCAAGGCCATGTCTACACACGATAAATTGCGTAATCAGTTCAACAAATTAGAAAAGCTTTCCCCAATATTTGCTGAAAAGAGAAAAATATAACAAATCCAAGATTGCGAATCTAATGGAGGAGTGTTTTTAGGGTTGACTTTTTTGAATCCATTTTTGCATAGGAATGAAGCAAAATCTTTTCCGAAAAATTTATAAGTTTTACCACATTTAAATTACTAGGCTTCACAAATGTCTGCTACACCCGGATTTTTTATCTATCTAGAGGTTTATGTGTGTGATAGAAAAAGTTCCGTCAAACAACTTAAAGTTCTAATTTACCAGCACATGTCATTAAAACGTCTTTTCCATTGAGTGCAGGTGTGCCGAGATGGAAGTGAAAGGAATCGAGATCTCTACTCTCTTGCCCGCGGGCCACAACAAGTCCTACAACACCAGCAGCTAAACGTCACCCAAATGGCACTACACAGAGTCACGGGAAGGCTCAGTAACCTGGAATATTTCAAATATCCACCTCGGTCAGAAGACCTCAAGTGCTTACCCATTCAAATATGAGAAAGGCTTTCAAAATTGTTCGGAAGCTCAAAATGACTACGTTCATGAGGAAAAAGAACATTTCGGGGGCCACAGTATCAGGGCCATCAAGGAGGAGGGCGGCAAGAGCTTGCGATGCGTAAAAAGGCATCTGATACTCAACAGTATGCGAGAACAACGTAGGGGATGCTGCTTTGCCTTCTCAATGATTCAAAGAGTGATGGCGATTAAATTTAATTTTTTATGATGAAAAAGCATCGGGGATGATCCCATCATCAACAGCCAAAACGATAGCGTGGTAAGCCTCGACCCGGATGTCTTTGAGTTACGCTACGTGTCCAAGACCACACAGCCGGCCTCCTTGATGATTTTTGTCGCCATTATATTAATATCACGAATATGCTTACCATGTGGTTCGCGACATGGACCAGGCTCATTTTGGCCGATTACAGGGACACCTTGACTATGAAAGCCCTCCTCCCTTGGGTGAGAAAGATTATATAAACGGCGGACTAAGACCAACACCGTGCAAGAGTGGTTAGGGTCGAAATGAACTTATGACCGAAAAAAATTTAGTTTCTGCCCTCGCACGACCTTAATCACATCGACTGCCGTGTGTGGGCGCATGTCGAAGGTAAGTTCTGCAACATCCGTCAGAGCAACTTCATACAACTCAAGTCCTACGACAACTGCGTGTGGGCCAGCATGAGAAAAGAGTTCGCCTAGAACGTATGCGCAAGCAAATTGATTTATATAGAATTTAAACACTCATTTATAAAACAAACAATAAAAAACGTGTATATGTAACTGCATCAAGCCTATCATTGTGCCATTTTTTAGATAATCTAACAAGCGAGGCAGGACTTTTACAATACCTGGTATAATCACTTTTTCTAAGATTTCTTAGTGATCCCAAATGAAACATATTTGAAGAATAGAAGTCAAAAACTAGGAAATATGTAGATAAAACTCAAAGAGTTAGAATGAATATTTTAGCAGTTGATGATTTCCATTATGGTTCTCAATCGTATGAATGATAATTGATTTCTGCTTACCGTTTTTTATTCGAAAATAATCCGATTTAAATATGTGGGTCTAAATTAAACCATTTCTCATGTAGGAAATTTGTTCAACTTGGCCCAGCAATTTTAAATTATTTCTTTTAAAATTGACTAAGTTAAACAATAATAGCTCCAATTATGCCCGTTCTGAATAGGAGCACTCCATGGGACAATGGTAATGCTATTCTTCAAAGCTCGTATTCAAAATATACTTTAAATAATTGCAATGATTTATGATTAATTTTCTCCTAAGTTAACATGTACCTAGTCCAGATTTAGAGAAGCAGGCCGGAGAATTTTCTCCGCAAGACCTATGATGGTTTGATGCAAATTAACACGAGCAGGTAATTTAGTTCCTTAGTTTCACTCGATGAGAGGGAGATTCTTATACTGAGTTGTTAATATATTACTTTCTCCAATAGCATTTATTTGCAGAAACATTAGATTCTCGATCACAGATCCAATCTTTAAATAAAAATAAGTTATTTTCTATCGACCATAGTTGCTATATTTTGATGGAAATTGAAAGGATCTCATGTTGATAGGAACAACAATTTTAAATATATTCGAAAATTTGGCCCGTTCTTTTTGCTCGTTGGCTATTCCATTTATCTGAATAGTAATATGAAATATGTATTTTATTTGTAAATCGAAAGCATTTATATTTGCAGGTTGTAAAAAAGAGGAAACCTTGAGTAAAATATTGTTTTGTCCTTGTCTGATATTTGGAGAATAATTTCACTCCGAAACTAGACTTTTAATGATTTTAGCCATCAAAAATATTATAGTCGTCAACTTTACCTCTTACACCAAATAATTGCTAAGAAAAAATAGAAATCATTCTTTAATATAAATCCTAATAATCTCTCTGAATTCAATACTCTCTAGAAAATTACATACTTATGGAAAAATCTCTATAAAGGAGAATCCTTGTTATGGAAATATGATTTTAAATTAACTTACGCCAAAAATATTGGGATATGGCATTCGGAGATTTGAATTCTAATTTTGATATTCAATTGTAAACAATTCTAACCACAAAAGGGAGCATTCTGAAGAAGGGTCGCTGGCTTTGTCCAGTGTCTCTTATCTTCCAGTCCCATTCGTTTACTCGTCCTTTCAATTCTCTGGATATATACCTCTCTAACATTTTCGCTATCTGTAACTTGGTCATGTTTGCTTTTATTTGTTTCGATATTTCTCTGGAGTCTTGTCTATTTTACATTGTCGGCTTACAAAAAAATATGATAAATAAATAATTTTCCCTTCGACTTGGTCGGCAATTCTTCGTAAGAGATGATGCTGTTTCTTCGAAGAGGCCGATTTTGGACGATTGAAAGCAGGGTGACTTTTATAGTGAATAATATATTTAAAAACATCTGTCCATGATTTTGACCGAAAACACTCCGTATTTACAGGCATTGAAGATTATCAGGAATAGAAAAGAAACTTTACTACAACTTTACCCATCAAAACACATAAAATATGAAGTTCACGCATATGAGTGAATTACGAAAAAAAGAGTATTTTTTCAAAACTCCGGCTAAAGGTTATATACATAAGTGCAAACAATAAAAAAGACAAAGAAGCACTCTTAAAACAGTTGCTTTACATCTAACCTTCTTCGTGCATTTAAGCCAATCATTAAAATTAAATGTAATGTGAATATATATAATAACATAGGTCAACAATTTTTTAATTTTTTTCTCTCACCTAAATTTAAGACCTGTTCTTGGTTAATTGGGTAATTTGGGGACAGTGAGTTTAGAAATGACAATAGTTTTTTCTATTACGTCATGGTGTTTTCTAAGTGCTGCTCAATATTGGACCCATCCATAGCTACATAAGATATTATAACTAATCAATCATGCTATTATATTATTTCACCTATGTATTTAGACATCTAATTATCCACAGTATCTATTTATACCTATAAATATATTGCATCTAATTATATTATTTTCTCTCTTTTTAAGTTGATCTTTTAAAAGAACACAGGAGTTCAGTACCATGGCTTAAGTACCATAGGAGTTTTACAGCACCAGATCAGAGAATGAACATTAGTGAGTTTGGGAAAAGAGCATACTCTGCTTACATTTATCTTACAATTGGTGATGTGGATCAATTGATGGCTCCGCATAATGGATCTATACCATGTGTTGAAAATCTATGCCAATGGGCAAAGGGCACAAAGAAAAAACTACCATTTGGCATACCTATGGTATGCGTGCGCAAAATGACTATGCAGATGCTTGCTAATTTTGCCTCATAAAGACTTCTGGTTATAGGAGAAAAATCGAAAGGAATTAAGTTCCTGAAATCTGCATTCAACAATTCGTTCCGTGTTTCATTCAGCTGAAATTCTTGTAACCGTAATCGCAGATATACCCTCACTGGAAGATGAAAGTAAAATATGTGAATCAGATGAAAATCATAAAGATAACTTTGTGGATACATCAACCTCAGAATGTGAACAGTTCAACCAGGCAGATCTAAATGACATAGCTGACTTTGCCCTGTCAAAAGAGTTATTAGAACTGTTAGTTTTTACAATTAAGGAGAAGAATATGCTGCAGTAACAAACAAATGTAACTTTTCATCGGAACAGTGAAAAAGATCTTTTAACTTTCTTTGAAACTTAAAAAGATTTTGTTTACTGTTGTGAGATAGCGGGATATTAAGAGCAATGAGTCGTATACAGTATGATCCTAATGAATGGAGTAAAAAATGTCTATTACATTATAATACAAACTTGTTTGGTGCGATTCCTATTGGTTGCTTTTTGAAATTTAAAGAAAGCATGAACACATTAAAGTTTTATTATATTTACTCAATTATGATGAACACAAATGAGTCATCTGTGTGAATCTGAAAATGGTCAAATTTTACTTGGCCAGCAAGGAGGGTTTACATATTATCCATTTTTGCTGTCTTCATGGGATAGCCGAGCCAAAGCCAAACATTGCGAAAAGAATCTCTGGTCTAACTGACCAGAGTTTCTTCTGGGAATAGTAATATCACACACAAACCAATTGTTCAGCGAGAGAAAACCATCTTTCTATCCTTTCATATTAAGCTAGGACTAATGAAACAATTTTTCAAAGTTTTTAATGTCTAGAGTGACTGTTTTAAATTTATATGTACATCATTTCCTTGCCAAAATTATAATAAAATCAATGCTTGAGTTTTTGATGGGACATAAACAGAAGGCTAGTGAAATGACAAACCTTCTCGAGTTCGATGATTGACGTAGAAAATGATCAAGGATGCATTTATAGGTGTTGTGAAATGACTTTTGGGGAGAAAAATGTCTGCAAACGAGAAGGATTTGATGGAGACATTGCTTAATAGCTTTCAAGGTTTAGGCTGCAAGATTAGCATAATTATTCATTTCCTCAAGAGCCATCTTAATGAATTTTCTGCTAATATTGGAGACGTGAGCAATGAACATGGTGAGCGCTTTTATCAAGATATCAATGTTATGGAGGATATATATATATATATATATATATATATATATATATATATATATATATATATATATATATATATATATATATATATATATATATATATATATATATATATATATAATTTTATTTTATTGACCATAAATGTCTAATAACCTTATATGAATGATTCCACAGGGTGCATAATAATTTGGGCCAGGGGTATTGTAAAATAGAGGGCATCTATTATAGTTAGACCGTGAACGACACTTAAGTTCACTTATCATAGAAGAGGTGAAGTCTCAGATGTGGGTTATTAGTGTTAGTAAATAGTGGATGTTAGTAAATAGAGTATATTATGTAAATTTAAGTTATGATATGTACAGGCAGGGTGCGGTTGTTACGCCTATATTCTTGTCTTGAGGAAGTCGTTGAATATCTACAGAGACTAGAGAGATCAACTAGAATTGAAGGATCAAAAACAAAACTATTCATCTGCAACGAATACGTCACGTGATTACATCCCTCTACTATTAGTTATACCTCTACTATTAGTTATAACATATAAAAAAACAAATAGTTTTAGCTTAGTTGCAGGTTTATCACTCTAGAAGATCTGCGTATATTAGCTGAAGAAGAACCTATAACCTGTGGTGAAGAGTTTATAATAGTAGGGAAATGAGTATGAGGCTAAAATAGAAACAACAGAAGTAGAAGAAACAGGTTTTAACACTGGAGCTTTCGGACTGGATCTAGGAAGTACCTGATCTTGTATGTCCTTTAAAAACATCCCCTCTGCTCCTGTACCTCTTTGAGAAACTCCAGTAGTTGAGTGTGCTTTCAGTCGCTAGTTAAATAGGAACCTATCTATATTCTTCGGGAGTAGTTTTGAAGTTGTACGGATAGTTTTCTTGATGTCTCAACTATTATCTCAGCTCTGTCCTTGGTAGTTTGTTTGTAAATATCTGTATTAATGTGATGAAAACCACAAGTTGTGGAAAACTAACGTAAACTCATCAGAGAAGAAACAAAGACCATTGTTAAAAACAAAGAAAAATGGCAAACCCACCTAAGCCAAGAAATGTCTAAGAAACTTAATAGATTATCTACCAGTTAGTCCTGATATAGGGTAAACATCTACCTATTTAGAGTGACCAATCTACTCTGATGAATAAATGCTCCTCCTCTACTTGCCTATCATAATTGACATGCAACTTTGCCATGGCGACTGTGGCTACTCCTAGTGATGTAATCGCTTATAAAGAGCTGTAGAGTGTAGAAGTAAGCACTTTGTAGACGACCCATATATGCAGTTCTTCTGGGTCACTGTTCAAGTTAGAACACCAAAAGTAACCTCTCTAATTTCTATATGCGAGAGGTTGGCACATGATTAGAATGTGTTCCATGCAATAGAGTTTTCTTTATTTTACGAGTAATGACTAATCTACTGCATCACAAGACTGTACCTGATAGAATGGAAAGCTCATGCCTCCTCCGTAAATTAAATGCTTATTCTAGAAAGAATAAATTCTTCTCATGTGCACTCCATGAGAGCGCCACTTTTGATTGTAAAAAGTCTAAAAATTCACTAGCATATTCAGCTCACTTGGAACTGGTCTATTATCAGTTATCGCATTACTAGGAAGAGTTAGGTGGCTTAGAGCATCTGCTGTACCTAATAAGGTTCAAAACGATGACAAAGAGTGAAACTATAAACCTGAACAAGCAGAGCCAAATGCTGTATCGTAGCAAAAGACAAATGAGAGAAGAAAATAAACAATGAAAAGGTTTATGACCAGTCATCAATATAAAGTATGCTAACCCCACAAATTAAAAATGGACTTTCCCTAGAAAGAAAGCAACACCAAGGGTTCCTTCTCTATCTGAGAATAATTACGTTCTGTAGATGATAGAGTACGAGAAACAAAGTAATCATTGCGCTATTATACCCTCTATCGGGTGACATAGAAAATCTCTGAGTGCATAGGAACTGCTATGCTGCTATGCACTAACGCCTCAGTAAAGAGAATTTTGTGCTTGCAGGCAACAAAAGCTGCTGTGTGTGCTTCTCCCTAAGCACAATGTACAAGACTGGTAAATGATGCCAAGAAGCGGCCGAGTTGGGGGTCCTTGTCCAAAAACACTACGCCAGAGAATTAAAGGCTTGAGTCAGGATATTTAAAATAACCCAATATTGTAAGTGAGATTAAACAGTTCTGAAAAGGTCAGCATAAAAATCGATGAATTAACTCACGTATAAAACCAGTCAATTGCTTGTACATATATGTACGGTATGAGCGTTAACCCTGGACAGGTAACCTTGGTGCGTAAGCTCACCAAGCGGCGCACAAAAACCTAGTTTTTTTTAGTGTGCGAAACCATGCGATGCTACTGGATGATTTGTTTCACCTGCAGTCGTTAGTTCTAGAGGAGCATCGATGGAGACTAGATGTGTGGTACGGAAGCTGTGCTTCTTTCACTCGATTTTCGGCGACATAAATCTTTTGTTTGCACATTAGCAACGTGGTTACCAAGTGGGTACTGTGAAGTGAAATTGCAAACCTTTTGCATTTATGCTTACAGTTTCTTTATCGTAGGGAATTTTTATATTTTCATTGTTGTTACAATTTTGTGAGGATGCGACTACCCTGCCTTAGCACCATTTTAGGTTTTCTTTTGGTAATTTTCTGATTTTAGAGCCTTGCTCTAGTTTTTTTATTCTCAATTTCAGGTTTGGTCATGGCACAGGCGAGGTTGACCCTTGAAGAGATTTATAGTGTCCTATTTGACGATGCCGATAACCACAGTGACACTGAGATACCAGAGCTCATGCTAGCCGAGCAGATACGGCGTTGGCTTACCAACGGCGCGGTACCGGGTTCGATTTCAAATCCCGGCATGATCGGGCACAAACGTCAGCGCACGTATAGATCTGGCTACCGATTGGTGGACGCGCTGTGCTCGCCCCGCTTTCGGGTGGATAGATCTTACACTTCTCACCTCACAACACATAGCCAATCACAACACTGCTTTCTTTCTTCTTTGGCCTTTACAGCACAATAAATACACACACTCTTTGTTTCAATGAATCCTGCCGATGGATATATATACCCACGTACCTCTGACGCGGAACAAGACCCTCTTCCCCGAGGTGACGAAGGCTTCCACCTGAACGCTGTTTGTTGTCAAATTATAATACTTGCTGGCATTTCTCCTCAAAAGAGGACTGGCCCTGGCGCCCACCGGCCGACCAGCAATTGTCATACTGACCTTTATTTCTATTTTGATTATCCGGTTGTGGATCCTCCCAGTATCATGGAAGGATTTGCGCTGACTAACTTACTAACTAACATTGAGATACCCCTTGATGTCGAGGTGGAAGCTGATAGGTATTGCCTGACGGTCACGATGCAAATTGGGAAGAGGAAGAAAGGGAGGAGTATGTGGATGATGTGGAATGAATATCGCAGATCGATGACCCTGACTCAGTGCCAAACCTCCTATGGCTCTACCTTCAACGTCTACGATCCCATCTCCTCCAGCATCCCAGACCCCACCTCCTTCAGCTTCCATGGCCCTACTTCCTTCAGCGTCCACCGCCCCACCTCCTTTAGCGTCCACGGCTCCATATCCTTCAGCATCCAGGGTCCCACCTCCTTCAGTGTCCACGGCCCTACTTCCTTCGGCGCCCACGGTCACACCTCCTCCAGCGTCCACGGCCACACCTCCTTCAGCATCAACGGCCCCACCTCCATCAGCGTCAAGGGCCATTCCTGTTTCATCATCCCTCAGTCCCACCGAGGTCCGGAGTCGTAAGAGGAAGAGAGGAAAGCTGAATCCTGAAGAAGGGGCACCCATTGCTGTTTACCCTTCCACTATCCTAAAGACAGGACGACGTGGCACTCACAGCCTATCCAGACCATGCCCAAAATCATCAGGAGTAATGTAGAACCGGCAGTTCCTACGCAGATCACCATTGACGCTACTACCAGATGGTGGCTGAGATCTGCGTGTATACATGTGCAAAGATGTCGCAGCTAAGGGCTTACATCAAGGATTATTATCTGAACTGAAGGCCTTCTTTGGTGCCCTCATCATAAGTGAGCTCCGTAAAGAAAACCATTTGACGACGGAGGAGATGTAGTCTCACATCTAAGGGTGCCCCTTCTATAGGAGTAACTTTAATGAACATCGCTTTAACTTCATCATCAGGGATCTTCGCTTTGATAACTCTGACACCAGAAAGGCACGGTTCAAGAACGACAAATTTGCATGCATCAGGAAACTTTGGGATGAAGTTATCCGGAATTGTATTATCAACTAAAGGCCGGGGCCACACCTTATTGTGGATGAAGAGCTCCTTGCATTCAGGGGGCGCTGCATATTCCGGATGTATATCCCGAATAAACTTGCAAAGTGAGTATCTCCCTATTCTTTATTGTTATTTTTATATGATAAAGCGCGCTTTAGTTTTACATTTCTCTGAAAATAACCCCCCCATTAACTGGAATTCTGCAAAATTCCTTTATAATTCCGCTGATTTCACAAAAAGAAATATTTTCGAGTCTTCCTTAATTGGCATCTCACCTAATATAAGTATTTACACTAGCGTATTTATACCCGACCCTGTTCTAAAAAAAACTTGTTTTAAATGAAATAACTTCATAATGTAGCTGTTTATTAGTGTAATATCATTCGCATTGCCTCCCCTACCACGTGTCTCTGTTTTAACTGTGGATTAACTCTTAGTCCTAAATGTTTTCCTTTAAATTGTTTGTTTTTTGGGTGTTCTTTTTACCCACCATATTCCATTTATATACATGGCGTTGTGTGTATATAGTTTTAGGGAAGCATATGTCTGTTATTAGTTCCATATTGTTCTTTTTCTTGGTATCTTTTGTCTTGATTTTGTGTTTTTTCCATTGGTTTGTACTATGTGATGGGCATTCCCTTCGTATCTTTGTGCACTGTATAAAGTTGTCTTCTCCATTTTCATGCTATTCCTTGAAAATAAACTTGTCAATATAGTTCGAAAATGCTTGGATTCATGTTTTCATCTTCTTGTAGGTTAATTTCCATATATATATATATATATATATATATATATATATATATATATATATATATATATATATATATATATATATATATATATATATAAAATACCATAACTAATATTTTCAATTTTCCTTTTCTTTTCTTTCTAGGTATTGAAGCAAGCTGGTTATAGTGTCTGATGCCGATACCTACTAATGTCTGAATGCCATCACTTACCTGCGTAAAGGCATCACTGACCAGGACAGAGGGGTTTCGTTGGGTGAATATTTTACTCTGAAGCTCGTGGCACCCTTCAATAGTACAGGACGTACTGTGAACTCTGATAACTGGTTCACCTCCCTGCCCTTAACTAGAACCCTTAGGAAGGTGGCATTCACCTGGTTGGCACCATACGTCCTAAGCCCTACCTTTCGTCTGAACTCCTGAACCACAAGCTGGAAGTTGCTGGGTCTGTAGCAGTGAACAATTATGCAGAAAAAAACTAATCTCCTCGCCCAGAAGGTTAGCTCCACAAAGCGGATCCAGATTTTGTCAACAATCAACCCCAAGCCGAGTGTTGTTAAGAAAAAAGAAGACAGAGCTCCATATGTTTTACACCGCGACAAAGGGAGGTTTTGATACTTTCGACCGGCTGTGTTCTCCGATGTCGTGTTTTTATAGAATTATTAATATTATTGTGAATAACTCTTACATTGTTTATGTCCACTGGTCTGAAAATAAAGGCATGTCTAGGAGAAAGTTGCACTGGCTTTAGCAGTGGAGCTCTGTCGACCATATGCTAGCTTCAGCTAGGCCAGGCGAGAACCTTCCAAGGGAGGTGGTCTCTATTATTCGCAGTGTCTTTTACATCCCAGAAGAAGATTCTGGTGTAGTGAGCCCTCAAATAAAGAGTAATAAGCGGCAAATGTGTTATCTGTGCACAACTAGTGGCACTTCAAGGACCAAGGTGCTCTGCCTCAAGTGCCAAAAGTAAATCGCTGTACACCACACCAGACAAGTCTGCAGCTATTTTGTAATCATACTTTTGTAATAAAATGTCAATTGATCACGAATTTGGTTGGGATTTTTTTACATTTCAGGCACTCTTGAGTTCCATCAGTTAGGTGCCATTTTATTTTTCAGGTTTAGGATAAATTTCTAGCCAAACTAATAATTTATTGACATTTATTTACGAAAGTATCATGATGAAATTTTGGCACTCTAAGGTACTATCAGTAAAGTGCCATTTTTACCTTTTGTTTCTTTACAAATAACTTACTTTTTATTGTGTTAAGGATAAATTTCGAGCCAAACTAATGATTTATTGACATTTTCTTAAGAAATTTTGAAAAAAAATGGCACTTTTGGGTGCCATCAGTAAAGTGCCTTTTTGGAGGGTTCTTTTCAAATACTTATTTTAAAGTTTAGAATAAACTTTAATCCTTGAATAAAGTTTGTGGTGAGTTTCATTGAAATCTATAAACATTCTAGTATTTTTAAGGAATTTTGTTTTAACATAAAAAAATTTACCTACATTTTTTTCGCTTCACAACCTTTTTTCTTTTCAAATAATTTTGATGCTTGAGGGCTCCAATTCAAGGCCAAGGACTACCCTTCAAGACTAGTCCATCAAATTTGCTCAATTTCCTCCATGTGGACACGCTAGCGTATGATATTTGAGTATTTTTGCTCATCTATACATAGCTTTATATTAAATTGTAAGTAAATTTAGCCTTTTTATTCTTATTTTCTTTAACCTTTACATTTTAGTCTTAAATAAATGATAAACATCTTGAAATAAAAAGATTTAGATTCTGACTAATAGGGCTCGAGTTTTTCATAGTTAAATTCCGTGTAGCATATCTGCAACCACGTTACCTAAATCGTGACGCCAATTTGACGTTACCTGTCCAGGGTTAAAAGAACATCAAGAATGAATTTTCATTAAGTGAACAACCTTAAACAACAACCAAAGCAGTCAATATATTCAAGCTGATCCAAATGTTCTGGGATAGCCATGAGTTTGCATGGAACATTATTAGATCTATTTGTACATATGGAGCTCCTATCATGATTGGCAAATAACTGGATTCGTTGCTAAGGTCAATAAAAACCCCAAAATGGGTTCAGTACACACTATGTTCTGTATCTCCACGCTCTATCGTTCATATTCACTGGAAACGAATCTTAATGAAGCGATTGTTTCAAAATCTCAGTGATTTGTCTTGAAGTCGAACATAGTGCATTAATGCACGATAACGAGGTACGGTGGCTGTGCCGAGGCCGTCTTTTTGAGCGTGTAGTGAAATTTGAAGAAGATGTTCTCTGATTCCTCTTGTATAAATAGTCCCCACAAGGAAAAGATTGGTTTATTACACACTGTGCTCTACATCTGCAAACTCTGTCGTTCAAATTCACTACAAACGAATCTTAATGAAGCGATTGTTTCAAAAAGTCAGGAATGAGCTTGGAGTGGAACATAGTGCATTAATGCACGATAAAAAGGTACGGTGGCTGTGTCGAGGCCATATTTTTGCACGTGTAGTGGAATTTCAAGAAGAAATTCTCTAACTTTTCTTGTACATTATTCAAGCAAAGGGAAAATATCACATTTACAAGGAAATTCTCTATCTGTAGCTGTTAGTTTGAATGAGGAAACCTGGAAAACTTCCAATCCTTGACAATATCATAATTGGAGATGGGAAGTCTAAACTACAAATTATGAGTGCTACTTCTTATATTTTGGTGATCTTAGCAAGAAAACTATTTGGATCAAAAATAATTCGTAGTTTGATATATCCAGATTTGATGAAAACTATACAAAGAAGGATAATTTCATTGACTTCAAAGAAGACCCTAGAAAGAAAACTGATTTTGAAAGGGCTGGGTTGAAAATCAAGCAGTTTAGGATTGAGCAAATCGAAAGTTACCTAAATTTGGTGAATAGAGCAGTGAGTTTGTTGGTTTCCTTCGCAACTACATATCTCTGTAAAAGAGTAATCTCTGCAAAAGTAAATTTAAAATCAAAGGTGGAGAAATGGATTTGAGATTTCGGATGATATGCGCCTAAATTTAAATTAATTGTACCCCGATTGCATGATTGAATTGCACCAAAACTGCTGCAAATATATCACTAGATCATTGTGAGGGTATGCAACGTACATACTCACATGCCGCCAGACAATCGTGGGAACGAAATAAATTTTTCGTTGAGTTGAGCTTCGTCTCTTCTCTCCCCCCACCTCCTTTTCCCAACTGGTGACAAGAAGTCGGACGGATAAATGGCTATCTCACAAAGAAGCATAAATCCTATTTGCCTTCTTTATGATACCATGGAGATTGTCCAGAAGGCGCTGCGATAAGCGAATTGTCGTGAATGGAATCTTTCTCTCGATTTCCCACAATCCGCGTTATAAATAACGTCGCCGTTTACCCCTCTATAACATTGTCCAAAACTAACTTGCGTAACTATCACGTTGAACGAGAGTCGTTGCCGTAATGTATCGACTACCGACGCGCCGAAGAGTCAACTTGGTCGCTGTCTCAAAAGTGTTCCTTGAAGTAAATCCCGCCCCACAGACTCTGTGACTAGAAGAGTACGCTCTGTTGCTCAACGTAACTTGAGAAAGAAAAGAAACATCCAAATAGTTACTGGAAATTACTATTTGTTAGCGTTACATCCAGTTAGCAGTGAACTAGCCTGAACTGCAGCCAGCAGCCCAGAACCCGTCGTCTTATCCCCCCTCTCCTCGAGAACTCATGTTAACGCCACCCGAACCATTCCGTCTTAACCTGAGTAGTCGTCTCTCCAATCCATCACAATTAATGGTAATCTGTAAACCCAGTGTCCCTCTATTCTTAAATTACATATTTAATTAACAGTGATTGATACTCCCATTGAGTCATTATAAATCTAGACGCTTAACGTCAGTGTTTAATATTTAATCCTTAATTTTGCTCGTTCAACTATTCCTAATTATTATATTTATGTAAAGTAAAGTTTATTTATTTGTACGTGTGTTTATTTGTGGCTCCTCCTTTTTGACGTACCCTTGGAAAGACTTTAATTAAGCATCCCTTTGGCTAATTTATTCAACCTGTATTTTGCACTCTTAGAATTCAACAATCACAAACCTCCCCCCAGTAACAAGTGGGACTTTTTGTAGTGAGAATCCTGGCTACGGCACAACCCGCCTCTACCAGTTTTCGCACGTTCAGTAGGAATTAAAGCCTACCTACTAATAAATATATATATGATCGTGGATTGAGTCATAGGGTCAATACCATCGACTTAATCAAAAGCGGTGTGTCCAGATCAAGGACTAGAATAATTATTGGACCAGACTATGAGCAATTCTACGACATTAATAAAAGTCGTGTCAGCTTTAAGGGGTTTAAATTTTTGAGGAAGCGAACTCATATAGCCTAAAACTTGCCAACATCCAAGGAAGCCCAAATAAACTAACGTAAATTTTAATAATTAGAGTCTATTTCCCGAAGGAATATAAATAATAACCATTAATAATCCTTTCCAGATAGCAAATGCAAAGCTAGGAAAATATTGATTATTTGGGGGGTTAATTATTAGATTGTATCGGTTAGGAACAATCGCAGCTTCTAATTCTCTTACCAGCTGCGTAAGTTTTTTCGTGAGTCACCAGTTGCGTCAGCAAGAGCAGCAATGGCTTCACAATCGTTCGAAGTTTTTGTCAAACAAGGACAAGCTCTCGGTCTCACAGGACAGGAACTAAAAGAATTCGTCCAAAGCGAACAGCGAGAGGAAATAGCACGTGGAATGGAAGAAAGAAAAGAAGAATTGCAAAAAAGGAGAAGAAAAGAAGAATTGCAAGAAAGGAGAAGAAAAGAAGTGTTAGAAATGGCGAAAGAGAAAGGATTCGAAAGCATGAAAGGGAATTAAGCAGAGACCAAGTTGAAGTCAGTTCTGTTGGATCCCGTGATCATCAACCCCAGGCCCCCGCTATGAAACTTCCCCAATATAAAGACGAAGAAGATTTGTGCTCATACTTAACACATTTTGAAAAGATCTTCGAGGTAAACGGATGGACCCAAGAATCCGAAGGAGTGAGTAGATTGCTTCCATTGCTCAGTCCGCTCTTAAGAAAATTTTTTATCTCGTTACCACATGAAGCTACAATAGACTATAACACCTTGAAGGCCGAATTACTATCCGCCTTCAACTTGAACCCTCAGTTCTACCGCATCAAGTTTAGATCGGCTAAAATCCAGCCCCGCCAAACTTACCGACATTTTGGATATATCCTGAAGCGAAACCTCCAGTTCTGGTTACAATCCTCCAAAGTCAAATCGGAGTATGAGGCCCTGATTGACTTTATGTTAAAAGACCAGCTATTGTCCACCCTCCCCCAGGAGATCCAAGCATTCGTGCAGACCGCCGAGCGTCTACCTTTCAAGAATGCCTCGAGGAAGCCGATCTCCATGCGACAAATCATCACCTATAGCCACAGGATACCCGGAAGAATAGTCCCCCGTCCCCGAAGAATAAATTTATTCAATGGAAGTCGCAACAAAGGAAACCCTCTCTATTGATAAAGACCACAGCCCCGTTCAGGCCAAAGAATAAGCCTTTTGTGGCCCACGAAGAGAGAAAAACCCCAGTCTTCAATACCCCCAACAATAACCAGCACCAGAATGAGCAGATTATATGCTACTCCTGCGGTTCCCCCGTCCATTAAAAGTCCCAATGTGTACAGAATTCCAGCCTACGTCCCACCCAGAGCCAACAAGTCCACCAAGTAACTGCTACCCTTTCCCCGGAACAGCCGGCCGCGCTTACGCCATCCCTTTCGTCTTCATCCCCACAGGAATTTCAAGTGAACTTCCTGTTCAAAAAGTTCCCCCGGAGGACTAAATTTCAAAACCGGCTCGATTAATGGCTGTAAAGTGTCCACCCTCGTCAGAGACACCGGGTGCACATGCATTGTGGTGTCGGAAAAATTGCTCCACCTTGTCGACCCCCAACATAAGAAGTACGCAATTGTACACGACTTCTTGGGTCGAGAAAATAGATTCCCGGTAATCCGCTGCCATGTACAGTGTAAATATTTCACTGGTTTGGCCAACGTAGTGGCAGCCCTCATTAAATTTGGCTCGGTACTCATTGGCCAGAGCGCACTACTCTCCCCGAGTGAAGTGACTCAAGCTGTCGTCACTCGAGCGCAAGCCAGCCACGAGGCCTCTCCCCCAACACGCCTGTTCACCCCAGAGGCCCTTTTAGAGGTCCCAACAAGTAATGCACAATTTCTCAGAGCTCAGCAGAGCTGCCCTTTACTTCAACCCCTTTGGAAAAAGGCCCGAAAGAACGAAGAGGTGATCGTTCGAGGAAACCAACCCATAAGGTACATCATTAACGAATCCCTTCTGTTTCGCACCTCGTGAACACCCTGCTCCAAATTAAACTTATTTTTACCACCCCTTTCCATCCGAGCGCGAACGGCATGTGCGAAAAGTTCAATGCGACCTTGAAAAGCGTCCTCAAGAAGCTTGGCATAGAACAATCCCAGGAATGGCACCTATATTTGCCAGTTGCGTTATTCGCATGCCGCGAAATTCCCCATAGAACCATCGGATTTTACCCATTTGAGCTCCTGTATGGGAGAAACGTGCGGGGGCCCTTCACTATTTTGAAGGAGTTATGGACAAATTCCCGTTTGTGTCCAGAATTAAGGAACACTTATTCCTTCGTCCTTGAACTAAGGGAAAGATTAAAAAGGTGTTCTGAAATAGCAGTCAGAAATTCCAAAATTAATATGGAAAAGTATCGGACATACTTTGATCTAAAGGCCAAACACAGAAAACTGAAGCCCGGAGATGAAGTTCTACTCTTACTCCCCTTGGATTCTCATAAACTTCTCTCCCAATGGAAAGGCCCCTACCCCGTTCAGAAAACCCACGGATCAGTCGATTACTTTATACAGACACCCGCAGGTGATAAGTTATATCACATAAACATGCTAAAAAAGTATCATAGACGGGCCTGTATAAAGAATATAGTCGCCTTCGACGAAGAAAGGGTAATTGACGCCGTTTACTCAAACAACCCCCTAAATATTGTTAATTCGATTTGCGTAGAGTCAAGCGAAGATTGTCCCCTCCCCGTCCTTCTGTCCAAGCTTCCCCCTATAAAAGGACCTTTTCCCGAGTTGGATGTAAACTCCAACCTCACCCCTGCCCAAAGGAACCAAATGATGGCGCTTTTGAAAGAATTTAGTGACGTCATTTTTGAGTCACCAGGATCTCGACTCAGTTCGAACATAATATCGCCCTCACTATGCTCGAACCTGTGCGATGTAAGCCCTATCAAGTGCCGGTGCACCTAAGAGACGCTTTCAATGAGGAAGTCGACAATTTTTTGCAATTAGGGATTATCGAGCCATTTACGTCCGACTACTGTTCCCCAATAGTCATGGTCCGCAAGCCAGACCAGTCCTTTAGGATGTGCCTCGATTTTCGGAAGTTAAACATCGTCACCGTGTTCGACGCCGAGCCTCTCCCCCTAATTGACCAAAATTTACATCTCTTAGAAGGAGTCGCCTACATCACTGAGGTAGACCTATGTAAGGCCTATTATCAGATCCCCCTAAAGACATCAGCGAGGAAACTAACAGCCTTTCCTACAGACAAAGGTTTAATTGAATCCACTCGACTTCCCTTTGGACTAGTCACTGCCTGCAGTAGCTACAACCGCATAATGCGCCGTGTAATAGACGGGTTAAAAAAACGTTTCTTTTTATTTTGATAACGTGTATGTGGTTACACGTTTATGAAACGACCATATTTTGTCCCTCCGCCCGCTTTTAGAACGCTTAAAGCATCATAGCTTAACGATTAAACCCTCAAAATGCCATTTTTCTTATAAATCCATAGAATACCTCGGATTTAAAATAGGTGAAAATCATCTGGCCCCACAGAAAAAGAAGGTAAAGGCTATTGTAAATATGCACCTACCGCGCACCAAGAAGCAACTACGGTCTTTCCTCGGTGTTGCGTCGTTTTATCGCGCTTCGTACCCCAATTCGCTTCTGTAGCAGCTCCGCTGAACGATCTGCTAAAAAAGAAACTCCCGGACCCCTCCAGTAGAACCCCGACGCCAAAGCGCACTTTGAAGAACTCAAAGAGAAGCTAGTCTTTGCCCCAATCTTTTACATTGCCGAATCCCCTCAAGAAATTTGGCGTAAGGACAGATGCCTCCTAACTGGGTATTGGCTGCGTATTACTCCAATACGACGAGAACCAAGAACCCTCTCCTATAAGATATGCGAGTCGCCGACTGACGGCTCGCAAAAGGGCATAGGCTATGGTAGAATTAGAAGCTCTAGCGATTGTTTTGGGGATTACAAAATTTAGGATGTATTTGGTAGGTCGTCCATTCCTCATAGAGACTGATCATAGACCGTTAACCTACTTAAAAACTTGTAAAAACCGAAACGGCAGGCTAATGTGCTGGTCATTATTGCTAGCGGAGTAGCGTTATGAAATCAGGTATTTAAAATGGTCTGAGAATGTACTCGCAGATAGCCTTTTGAGAAACCCCAATTCAGATAGCGATTAATCGTCAATTAATTAATTTTTTTGTGTGTATCTCTTTGTATAAATAATTAATTCTTGCCTGTAGTCTGTATGTGTTTTGTTTTGTTTTTTATATGTAAATTAGAGAAACTGACGTAGCAGTAGTATTTTGTAGACATTAGAGAGTAAGGTAAATTCCCAACGGTTTTGATAAAACTAACGACTCAATTGTTCGAGTCGAGGAACATAATTACAAATTCCTCCGGTGAAGTTAATTTTCACATTATTCCTTATTTCATGGCAGAATAATGTTCCTCAAAATAGGTAGGCGTGTGAAGGTATAGAACGTACATACTCACATACCGCCAGGCAATCGTGGAAACAAAAGAATTTTGTCGTTGAGTTTACCTTCGTCTCCTCTCTCTTCCCTCCCACCCTTCCCCCAACTGGCGACAGGATGTCCGACGAAAGAACACCTATCTCACAAAAAAGCCTCAATCCTATTTGCCTTCTTTATGATACCATGTAGATTGTCCAGAAGGCGCTGCGATAAGTGAATTGTCGTGAATGGAATCTCTCTCTCGATTTCCCACAATCTGCGATATAAATGACGTCGCCGTTTATTCCTCTAGAGCAGTGTCCCAAACCAACTCGCGTAACTATCACGTTGAACGAGAGTCGTTGCCGTAACGTATCGACTACCAACGCGCCGAAGAGTCAACTTGGTCGCTGTCTCAAAAGTGTTCCTTGAAGTAAATCCCGCCCCACAGACTCTGTGACTAGAAGAGTACGCTCTGTTGCTCAACGTAACTTGAGAAAGAAAAGGAACATCCAAATAGTTACTGGAAGTTACTATTTGTTAGCGTTACATCCAGTTAGGAGTGAACTAACCGGAACTGTAGCCAGGAGCCCCGAACCCGTCTTCTTATCCCGCCTCTCCCCGAGAACTCGTGTTAACGCCACCCAAACCACCCCGTCTGGACCTGAGTAGTCGTCTCTTCAATTACAATTAATGGTAATCTGTAAACACAGTGTCCCTCTATTCTTAAATTACCTATTTAATTAACAGTGATTGATACTCCCATTGAGTCATTATAAATCTAGACGCTTAACGTCAGTGTTTAATATTTAATCCTTAATTTTGCTCGTTCAACTATTCCTAATCATTATATTTATGTAAAGTAAAGTTTATTTTTTTGTACGTGTGTTTATTTGTGGCTCCCTCTTTTTGACGTACCCTTGGCAAGACTTTAATTAAGCATTCCTTCGGCTAATTTATTCAAACTGTATTTTGCACTCTTAGAATTCAACAATCACAAACCTTCCCCCGGTAACAAGTGGGACTTTTATAGTGAGAATCCTGGTTACGGCACAACCCGCCTCTAACTAGCTTACGCACGTTTAGTAGGAATTAAAGCCTACCTAGCTATATAATATATATATATATATATATATATATATATATATATATATATATATATATATATATATATATATATATGTATGATCGTATATTGAGTCTTAGGGTCAATACCATCGACTTAACAAAAGCGGTGTGTCCAGATCAAGGACTAGAATAATTATTGGACCAGACTATGAGCAATTCTACGACAACCATTCAGAGTATGTATTTAACACAGAATTTTACAGGTATATACCACAGTAGTCAAGATATTGAAAGAAATATACATTTGATTTCTTCTGTTTTCATGTATTAGATTTGAACTGTAAGAAGCCATGTTTCTGATTTTGAATGTGATACAGAGCAATCAAAATTATGTTACAAAATGTTAGTAATTTTATGTAAATTGGTCGTTTTTCATTCTTTATTTTTGTCTTTGTAAACGAGTCGGGAAAAATTATTAGTTTTTTATCTTTTATTCCTAGCTCTCCACACACATGTACATTTATACTGGCAAATAATATGACTTCTGATGATGATTATTTCAACAGTCGTATTGCAAGGGGGTATAGAATCATGTTGAGTAATCCACTGGGCGGCTGAAATCATCAAAAGGTCAGGATTTCCTGATTTAGATGAAGGGAATTAATTAAAACGTTCCTTAAAACATATGGGCCTCATCTCTCAACAAGAACAATAGTTGCTTGATAAGAATTAGTCGAGAGAAATCATGCCTGCTACCTTAAGAGTAACGCCACCATAAGAAATAAAGTTTATACAATAGGAAATAAAGAATAGGCTTGTCACACTCAATAGGCAAAGATTAGAGAAAGTAAACTCAGAAATATAGGAACGTGTAGCACCTGTGTCTGATTCCATATTTACGCAGACATTATGTAGAAATATAGTGTCATTAACAGGAATATTTTTAGAAGAGAACCTTAAAATTATAGTCATAGCTAGAACCTACCCGAGTGACTGAAGCCCTTTTCAGCGTATGAACATTATCATTACCTCTAGATTTCAGTTTATTTCTACTAAAATTAGCACTTTGCACAAGGGTTTATTATACCCTTTCTGGTTACAAGCAAAGCATGTCGTAACCTTGAGCGGGCACTCCCACTTCCAATATAATATACTATAGCCAGAACAAAGTATCTTCGGTTTCCATGTAGAATTCACCACCCCAGCTTTAAGTTCAAGAGTTTTTTGTTGGATAGAGCTTTGTTCATTTACTTTGTTTATTCTAGAGTTTCCCATAGCTTGTACAAGTCTAAAATATGTTTCTCTCGTATAAAGCTTTTTCTACAGTTCTAGTGAAATTCAAACCTGATTCCCGCAGCAAAGTATGATCTGTAGACTCAATCTCTCTGCCAATCACACACAAATAGTTTTCTTAGAATATCTCTTAACTAGTGAACAAAGTTACATGTGTGAGCCATTGTCTTAATTCAAGCAATAATATTAGCAGAATTTTCACCCGATTTGTGATCCCCTTGAATAAAACTTAAATCTTATAAAAATCACATTTAACTTTGCTTTGCAATGTTAATTAAACACATTAATGATATCAGTATATTTACAAGTCCCTGGCTCCTTTCGAGATCAAAGACCCTCAGCTAAGGATAAAATCTTAAGTCACACCAAAATAAGAAGGGCTGGTACATTCTTCTCCTTTGGTATTGAGTTATCCAAAAAGGAGAACTCACTTCTCTTAATATATGTAGGTCACAAAATATTCGACTATAGCATCTAAACTATCAAAAACAATCGACCCAAATTGAAAGTTACACACATAAATAAAAATAAGATACTAAAATAACCAACCATCAATAGACAATCCCGAAATTCTCATCGATAATGTAATATAGATGATATCTAATATAGATAGACCGTGAACAATATATTAACAACACTCACCATAGATACGAGTAATATGAGGTGCATATATGGGTGATAAGTGTCACGAAAAAAATTTTAGTAGGAGTTATTAAATACAGTATAATATATACACTTAGGTTAGGTTAGGAACATATACGGTAGAGTTGTTGTGGCTATAGTATTTTCTTAAGTAGGTCGTTGTTTATCTTTATACAGATGGTGGCGGAGGTATACTGATTGGGTATTTTTAACGGACCTTTAGAGTCTACCTAGTACGGCAGTATCAACAACAAGGCCATAGTCAACCGCAACAATAAATAATAAATAATACATTAAAGGTGTATGTTGAATATCACTAATTCAACATAAATTTCAACTGAATATGGATCGAGTAAAATATTTAATAGGAAAAATATCAAATATTATTTTCGATGACACGGATTTTGTATTGAACATGAAAATTGAAATTTTTAACGAGATGGAAGCAAACGGAAGCCATAAGACCTACTTGTAGTATTGCAAAGAAGTTACCCAAGGCTTATAGTTCAATGTAAATTATTTATTTAGGAATTTCTTCAATGCTTTTTACAATCTCTCGTCAAATTGCAGTTGCATAAATAGTGCCATTTTGCGTATTTGCTCGCGAGAAAAACTGAAGGAAATATTCAAAGGTGGTCGAAAATTCAGGAGTATGGTGTGGAATTATTTATTGCTTCGTATAAAGGGAATCATCGTGGCATTTATGTGCCAGTATCTCTATTTTTGCATCCATATCAAGTATGAATATATTAAATTTAAATATAGGAAGGGTCTGTGAGGTTGTTTGAAGGTAAGTTAGACTTATTCCTCTCTAACGAAAATTTGGGAGAGAAAAATGTTAAGTGTGGTTTCACTTCTCTGCACTATAGGTGTGATCTGAACCACGGATATCTAGTATCTGCACTCTACACCATATGCCGTTGCCTGTATTTTCCACCCAAATCAGGACCGAATCAAGAGAGTAAGCAGTCCCAATAGGTTAAACGTCGCCTTAATTAGAAGCGGTGTAGCCACTCGACTCTGCCGTAGCATGAAAATTCTAAGACCTACCAAAAGAATATAAAATCGAGCGGATATATTCCAAATTTCAAACTAAATAGGTTGAAGATTAGCAAATCTTGAAATATAAACTTTTGGTAAATCCTTGTATATTATACAAGGATGCCTACAACAAGAGTAGTTAAAATGAATAAATAAGAAAAATTATGTTTAATAACTTTTAGCCTTCAAAATGGACACATAAATTTACAGACATAGTGCAGTTACATATAACTGGCTAAAGAAAGTTAACACTTATTCACTGGAGGAAACAAAATTGACTTATTAGACCGGATTTTTAAAAAAGTTCCACATCTGGCTACTGCGTCCAAGGGCATACATCTCTTTCATATATGTCGAAGCATTGTATACAGGACATCGTCAAAACCAGGGGCGGTAACTGCCTATGAAGAGAATGGGCCTGCATCTCACAGCGTAAGACTGTTGTTGAAGGGTTCTCCGACTCTTAAGGTAAAGCCAGTCCTAAATTTTCACTGACATCACAACATGCATTTAATGCTGGCGGAGAATCATCTTGGCTAGCGAATGTCTAAATACTCCGTCAGGTTCACATGTTCATAGATTGCGGTCACGCTTTGTTGGAGAATGGGAGGGGAGTCTTGCCAGAACTTGCCCTTAACTATTTCGACTCACTCCAATACCTCTGCTAGAGAAAGATTTCTCTAAGACAAGAAACGTGTGCCAGCCCGAAATAGCGGCCTTTAAGAGTATCGCTTCTCGCCGAGGGCCATCTCACACTCGGCCGATCAACAAGGAAGCCCACCGCACTAAAAATAACCAGAAGTTCTCGTGCTATTCGTTAGGCTCACAACGATGAGGTTACCAGAGAAAAACACGAAAGCTTCATCACCTGAGCTAAACTCCTCGACTGTGACAAAATAATCCGTCATTTACAAGGTGCTGACCCATGCACCGCTCCATGAACCACAGAGACGGGTTTCAGCTGCCATAGGGCAAGAAAATGATTGTTTGACGGTAATATGGTCACAATCATGAAAAACATCAAACGCTTTCCAACCAAAATCAGGCTGTGCTTTTCAGAGAGCCGAGTGATAGATTGAGGCAAGAAAATTAAGTGGTTCTCGGGGATTAATTGGCAAACTCATTCAAAATTAGGCACCTATTTCCAGCTCCTCAGTCAGGTCAGTATCATCTGACACATACGATTGATCGTCTACTTCACCCAAAAGGGGTACCTGACGTTTAAATTCCCCATTAGAAGAAAGGTCCTGGGTAACCGTGCTACAGCGCAAAAGCACCCATGTTCGTAGGTTGGGAAGATATCCCGCTATTCTGCACACCCTGAAAGGGCCCTAGGCCAGACGACCAGTCTCAGCTATATCTTTCTCCTGAATGGAAAATTGTTGGTCAGGAAGAGGTCTTGTGTTGCCTAAGGACGACCCTAAACCCTAGCGGAGCTATACCTGGTGTTATCTGGTACCGAATCCATGTTCTCCATAGAGTAGGCCATCCCACTTGTCGCCAGATCACTTACGGGAGGATGCCACCTCAGGCGGGGCCTCTAAGCGTACATCCTTACTAAGGTTTTGGGTAACCCGACCATAGAGGCATAGGATTTGTTCCATCCCAAACGTTATTGGGGCCAGCATTCCGACCTCCATTAAGGAAATGGAAGAGCAGGCATGCAGGTTTCCTTCAGTTTCAAGAGCATCGTATCTACGAAGACTATGGGCAAGGCAAAGGGCGATGCCTAAACTTTCTCCTCTAATGGCATTAAACTGGTTCATCTGCGCCCATGGAATTGTTGAGAACTGAGTCTGTAGCAACTGCCTCTCCCCGCTACTTCACGGGCTTCTGCAAAGCAAAGGGGGACCCACTGCAAGTGGACAGATGCTTGCTGGCAACTCTACCAATTGGAATAGGAATAATCCACCTAAGCTGTGGTAAAGAATAGCGAAAAGTGCACTCTACGGTAAAATATTCCGTGCTGCTCCTAAGAGAAACCACAAGGGGGGGCAGCTTTATCAAGGAGGCGTATCTTTCCGATACCAGCTCCGAAGTTGGCAACGGGGAAGTCCTTTTACGGAAGACAAATGGTTGAAGGGAAGCCCCTTCACTGTGATGTTACGAGCGTCGCTGTCACCGTTTCTCTCGTCATTCTCAACACCAAGGTCGAGAGAGAATCTGTTAATTGAGATGTAATCTGAAACATTGCTATCTCAAACCAACATACTCGAAACTGTAATTTCGCGCCCAATAAAAAAGAGAAAAAACTCTGTTGGGCTATATCCCGCCTACAGCCGCTCTATTCTTTCTCATCTCGAGATTTAAGAGCTTTCAGTTCTCTACTTTGTGTGAGTTAATGGTTAGTTTTCGCAATTGTACAGCGATGCGGACCAACCATAGGTTACCCTGTGAGCTAGGCCTCCCTAAATGCCAGAATCTGGATATGATGTGGCAGAACCAGCTGGGACAACAGTTAAAGCAGTTATGCATTACACAAGTAGGAATGGCAGCATGAAAGCGGTGAGTTCCATACGCCCCAGAAACAGGATATTCATCAAAAACAAACTTCTCATTAATCGCTCCCAAAGACCATGACTCGTCAAATCATGGTCTTTGGTAACCTGCAAGCTTTACAGTGCGTTTATTTTACTAGAGGTTCCAAAGACTCACTACAGATAGAATCTGATGTATCTGGGTACCTTCTTAAACATAGGTAGAAGGTTGAGGGACTAGTTATTGAAAAGAAATTGCTGCGAGGGAGCAAAAAGAAGCATATCAAATTCCCCAGGCCCTATTAGAGACTTTGAGTCACCCCATTGATGGGACTTTCCTAACTTGACTTTTGATTGGGGAAGAGCATCTCCTACAGGCACTAAGTGCTTGTAGATAAAAAGTTGAGGATAGAGTCGTAAAGGAAGTAAATCAAGTAATGTTGAGAGGCAGCGAGGAGGAAGCGCATTAACATCTTCTTTACACAATGACAGAGTTCAAGTGAACCCAGTTGAGGGCTTCCCTAATAATTTCTACATATGTCGCAAGGCATATTTAGGCTACACAGAAAACTCAACTCCAAAGTTAATAGATTGCATTAAAATGGTGTTCGTATTCTCGTCGATGAAGTGGACAAAATACGGAGTCAATTATGATTGCGTTTGAGTGCCAATTAAGGAAAACTTGCCTTATTTTGAATCAAAACTAGAAATCAAATTTCCAAAAGCTTATTTATCGAGAAATTACTAGTTATTTTACAGGTAAATTACACCAAATATCCCTTAAATTTCCCTTTAATAGTGTGCAAGTTTCATATGTTGGAAAATAAATTAAATTTTTTAGATAAATTGGAAGTAATCACAAGAAAGGTCGCACGATGAAACGTTCGCGATATAAAACTGATTTAAGTTGCCGAGAACATGAACCCGAATGTGTCTCCGCAGAATGTCTCACGTCGCTTGAGAGAGGTGATAGTCATTGCATGCCTTTATGCTAAGAAATCACATAATTAAAAAAAAAATAAAGTAGTTACTTTGACCATTGCTACTGTTTGGGTGGTGAAAAGTTGTGAAAAGCGTTTTTACCGATATTTTCTTTTTTAATTATGTTGATGTGATGAGAATCACCAGGTAAGGAGCGGTTTAAGTGAAAGATTGAATCTCATATGTAGGATAATCACGGTTAATTTTGGAATTTGCCTAGTTATGGTATGGCGCATGTTTTCATGCGCTGGATTCATTCTATTTTTGCTTTTAAGTGACAAATTAAAAGCAGTTGTATAAAAAAAACTTGTTCAAGAACAAATGATTGTCTCTATCTAAAAATCAGAAGTTGATAAGCTTGTTTTCATGTACGGCAATTCTCTGTGTAGCACAGGAAAAACGTTAAAGCAGTTCATTCAAAATGAAAATATCGAAGTGATGAACAAACCTGCAGAAAACCATAAGTTAAACTCAATATAAAACCTATAAAAGATACGACGTATGAAAATTATGGGTCGAGAATGGAAGAATGTTGAAGATCTCTTGGCAAAGTTTGGAAGAAAGAAGAAATAAAATCGCGGTTGGAAAATGTAACAAATTAGTGAAGTCTTGCTGCCGAATATGTGTACCAATAATTTAGAGCAAGAGCCTTACTACTTCGTTTTAATATTTTCCGCAATACGGAGTAAGATAACAATTTTTTTTAGAGCTCCATATATACTTGTTCTTGAGTTTTGGACGCCCTCTTCTTAAAATACACAATACTCTACTCTTCTATGAAATGGAACTTGGACGTTATCAGAAGCAGCTGACTTTTTACGAAAGTATTTCTCGTTATTTTTTGGGCAAGTGATTGAGTATTTTGAAGAAACTATAGATTTATAAAATTGTGTTAGCTAGATTTGGATCTTACTGTAAAAAAAGGAACAATAGGGGAGATTTTATAATTAAATTTAATAGTGGTTAAATATTTTATCAAATATTGTTTCTGTAAGAAGTGAATAAGATAGAAAATTCTCGAATATTAAATAATGCTCAACTGTCCAGAATGGACAGTTTTTTTTTACCAATCATATCATTGAATTAAAGACGTGGCCTTGAAAGTCAGGTTTGGCTTTAGGCTTTACTGTATACAAGTATCTCACCTTAAGTTTGACTATGGAAGAAGGTGAACACAGAAGGTGAATAGCACTTTTGCAAATAACCGAATTACTGAATAGCAAGGTTACACAAATGTAACCTATAACCAGTAATCAAAACATTCTTGATTACTGCTATGTTCAAATCCTTGATTCAAATGGTTTGACTTAGTATATCTCCCCTACTCTGTCTTGATTTAAAAATTCCCAGTTAATAGGAATGTTTATTTTGCATTTTTAAAGTAAGTTACCTTTAAATTTTATAAGTTCATTGTCTGTATTTTTCATTCTAAAATATTTCCCGAGTATTCGCGTGCAAGCTCAAAATTTAGAAAATAAAGCATTTTAAGAATAAATTTTGCTATTCTCTTAGACGTTGGATTTTTGCTGAATATTAAATTAAAGCTCTGTTGGGAATAGAGAAGCAGTATGTGCAAATAAATTTATGTGTTCACGCACAGTAATCAGAAAAACAAAATGGGGAGGAATAACATGACACGAAATGAGAGAAAATATGAAAAAGAAGAGTGGATAATGTTCTTTACTTATTAGAGGATTTTGAAGCGAAATGGAAATAGGTTTATGGGGTGCTTTGATCTGTGATTTTTATGCTTAAGACGAAGTTGCATTTGATGAATCTGACTCATCAAATTTACATATTTTCTTATAGATGTCGGCTGGGTAAAATAGCGATTAACCGTTTCTGGTAGATTAAATGGAATATACGTCGATAAATCTGAAGATCTTGCGAGAAAGCTAACAAAAATTATTTAGTCAAAAAGATATTGTAGGGAAAAATGACGCGAATATATAGAAAAAGCTAAAAATAATTAAAGATGGAAAGGATATAGCTTAAGGGGTGATAGGTGCAATGTTAAACTACACATGAACATTAATACTAATAATATTTCTATTTTTTTCCCCGAGAACGGTGGAATAAAAAAAAAAGATAGAGTGACGAATCAATACAAATGATATATGCTCTTGTACAAAAAATATTCCTTTAAAAGATGATAGATAATACTAAAGTTAATGTTAGTAAAGATATTAGGATGTACATAGAAATCCTTATTAAAATATAGATAAAGAACTTGGCTTAAAATCAGGATATTTTATTGTTTCAGGTGGAGCAATATAGAACACATCGTAGAGCAATAATTGCCAAGTATGTCAAGAAGTGTTGAAGGGTATATCTTAGTTATTTGTTAGATAAAATATGGATCAAAAACTTTAATACTAAAGGTTGTTTGGAAAAAAAATAGGAATTAGATAATATATAATAAGAGGGACGAACGAACACATTTTAGGTAAAGCCATCAATTCTTCTTCGCATCTTTGGAAAACTGTTCAAAGAGTAATATTTCGATAGAAAAGAGTATTTTATTATCCTTTATGAAGTCAAAAAAGGCAATATTATAACCCTATTCTAACGGTGGTAAATTTACTTTTAGTAATTTAATTTTTTTGTGAGAGAAACGTTATTTCAAGAGGTACAAAAAAGTGTCTTAATCGAGGTGCTGGTTTAAATAGGCACCTTTTTCTAGGGACATATTTTTCAAACAAACACCTCTTCCCGAGATGACCCTTGGTGGACTGGTTTAGCTTTCCTCGGTATGTGATAATTCATTATTTTGAGAAGCGCTAGGAGAAAATCGGCGGCCAAGAAAAACGAGTGAAAAAGACGAGGTCAAAGTCGGAAAACGAGAGTTCTGAACAACTATGCATAAAGTTAGTAGTAGCAGGTTATATAAACATTCTTAATTTAGGTAATTCTACAGAGTAAAGCTAAAAGATCGCCAACAACTTATGTTACTATACATGCTTAAATAACCTACTCCCCGTAACCTTTTATCTCGTTGTTCTGAAAATAAAAAGTAATTAATATTAACATTAAAAAGAAAGAGGCAAGCCTAAATTAGGTCGTCTAATGGCATATTAAGCTAGCGTATGGGAAGAATTGTTAATTTGCAGTTTTAGGTTGAAATATTGTCTTTTTGTCCTTTTATATAGGGACATAGACCCTCTTAGCTATCAAAATATTACTCCTAAGATACTATTGTAACGAGACGAAAAAGTATTACAGGCTTTAGTAACCTAAAACCGTGCGCTTCTCTCATTCATTATCACCTATAATTAAAATAGAATAATCGTTTTTCTTCGTATTGCAACTCGTGATGGAATTCGTGATTATATATTTTTTTTATTTACACAGTATGGTACTATTGATGTAAAACCAGATAATATAATTCTGAGTACAATGTTGATTTACATCTTCTTCTTGAGCACAAAAAGAACCAAGCATAGCGCACCCATAAATGGTTACCCCTTCCTTTGCAAACAATTGGAATCGAGAAAGTGGAATGGACTTAAAAACAGACCAACAAAATGGTTAAGTTTCGTGATTTCTTGATGTTTAAAAATCTAAAGTAAACAACAAAGCGTATTGTGCTGTTTATCGAAAACCAAACAACTGTAAAGCATATTTTCACTATTTCTCTTACGACGACGAATCTGTTAACAGATCCATAGTTTCTTCTTTGTTCAAGAGAGCATAATGCATATGTGATCCTTGTTTCGTTCAGGCTGAAATCAACACGATCATCTAAACATTTATTGAGCTGCAATATCCCCTTTGGTTCATAGAAAAATGTCATTATAAAGCCAGAACCAACCTTTACTCACCAGCTAATCCTAAGGAAAAAGTATTTAATAATAATTATATTAGATTCCCATACTCGCACCAACTAATAAATTTTAAAAAGTTGGCAGGAGCCAACAACACCAATCTTGCCTTTCATAACGAAAAAAACGATCCGAAATAGTATGCCTAAAAATAGATCCACCAAGAAAGAACAGTGATTTTAATATATCCCTTACAAAATTTGCAATCAAGTATACATTGGAGAAAGCAGTAGATGCTCTAAAAAGCAGCTATTATAAATGAGATTCCAAACTTTAATAATACCAATTCGGCAATTCCTTGATTCATGATTGTGACCATATTGCCGTCAAACAATCATTTGTCCTTCCTTCGCTCAAAATGCCATTGCTCCATATCGCCTCCCCTTATAACATTCTGACTTGTAAATTTACGTGATACCTAAGTATTCATTAGTTAGCCAGCAAAAGAAGATAAAGGGTGTCCCCGTCGAAATATGGTTTCGCAAATAAATCAATCCTATCACTGTGGTTTCTTTTCTACATTTACATGTACGTTAATGTATTTCTTTGGATATATATATATATATATATATATATATATATATATATATATATATATATATATAAATATGGCATGATTTCTTTGACAAAGCTTGAGTTTAATATTAAGTAAGATGGACAAAACGAAGAAGACAGGTCCCATCTTTATTCTCTACGTTTCGGTTTATTTCTAAGCTCATCTTCACGAGTGATAAAATGAATTTCAAATCTAGAGCTTAATAAATCTATAATACGGCACAAGTACAATAGAATTTAAAATTGATACAAACGGCAGTAAAATACTATGTAATGAACTAAGTACTAATGATATACTAATTTGTTAATGAAAACTAAACAAACAAAAAACAAACTAGTAAGGTAAGAAAGGTAGAAAATATTTGAAACAAAATTATATAAATCAAATGCAAACCAAAATAAACGTAATGGTACATAACTTATGAATACAATGCGGGTGGGAATCAGAGTTGAAAATTAAATATACAATATAGTAAAAACTAGATAAATAAAAAAACAAAACCTTACCTTACTTGGTGGGATAGCAATGAGAAGTGAAAACCAGCAGCAAACTTAAGATTAAATATAGTTTAGTTGGTTGTCAAGTTCTAAATAACGCAGAGGATGACTTGTCATTATTTAAATTTGGGTGTTTGTATTTAATATACAGAGATTTTTTAATGCGGATAGTGGATGTAGATCAAGCAGATTTGAATACAGAAAACCCTTTAGTGATACGTCTGTTTTACAATCGATTGCATGTTTTCTGATCGAGGAATACACTTTATTGCTCAATGTTTTACCGGATCTATAGCTTAGACCCATGTGAGAACAGTCTCTTGCCTGAAGAGAACGCACCGTGCTTCGTACATAGGTCTCAAGTAAATTAACATGCTATATACGGACTCAACGGCGTCGGAATACTATCCTTTACTCTAAAAAAATTTGCAATATTTTTGTTGTTGAGGAATATTTGGTTAAAATTTATTTGACAGTAAAATTTCCGTTAAATACTAGATAGACTTTTCTGAAGCAGGCCATTAAAAGGGATCAAGAATCTAATTTCCTTGCAAACATTAAAATAAGTGGAGGGGTTATATATCCTGAAGAGAAATTTCCTTATATAGATTTCGACTAAGGATAATGGCTATTCATTTTTAAAAAAAATATTCTTTCAAAAAGTTAAATTCCAAATGCATATTAAGGTAGGTAAAAGATAGGCTAAAACCTCTGAAGATGAGTGTTTTAATGGCACCAATTTTTTATGTTAAATCACAAAACTAAAGAAATTTAATACCAGCACTGTGAAAGTTGGTTTTCTCAAGTCATTGGGTTGCATGCCAGAGTGGGTGCAGAATACACTAATATCTAGAAATGGAAAACTATTATTAATCTCGTAGTTTTGTGTGAAAGTAATATTAGGGTATAGTTTTTTAATAAAACTGAAAAAGTATTTAGAACCTAAACTAGAAAAAAATAGCAAAGGTATCGAAACATATCTTTTGTATAGTAGGGGACTGCATTGAGCACGGTAATCACGGAACTGTCTCTCCTTAAAAATGCACATGAAAATATTTGCAAAAACCGGCGCTAGTGGGCTTCCCACCTCACACCTTCAATTTGATGATAAACGACGTTATTAAAAGTGAAATAGTTGTCTTTGATAGCTGGCTGCAATAACTGAGAAAATTGTGAAAAAATTAATCCATTAAAGATTTGTTTTATCTTGAAAGGCTTTAGTTAAAATAATCTCTATAGTTACCTGAATGAGAATATTAGTAAATAAGGATGTTATGTCGATGCTTGAGAAGAGTAAAAGACTTGACGACTTAAACTTTGTAATTTCAGAAGCAAAATCAAGGTTATTATTTACGGTATATAAATTGGAAGTAAAAAAGTTTAATAGTGGAACTAAAAACTTATCAAATTTATAGGAAGGAAGAGCGTATGAAGCTAGAATGGGACGAAGAGGGTATCCTGTTTTAAATATCTCAGGTAACCTATAAAGTTGACCCAAGTATGATGATAAGAGATACAAAGAACTGTGAACAGAATCACTTAGAACACAGGAAGATTTTAACTTTGTCCGCAAAACGGTGAATAATAGTCAAAGGTTTTTCATTAATTTCAGTAAATTTTGATGTATCTGACAAAAACTCGGAATTTTTTCCCACTGTTATCATTTCTATTCAAATTCACCACCCCATTACCCTTATCAGAACGGGTGACGACAATTTCTTTATTTAACCCTAAAATCCTGTTTTAGAAAAAAGGAGAGAGGAAAATTTCATACGTTGGATTATATGAAAAAAATAATGGTAGACACTGAAATATTAGTTTCAAGGTCAGTGAACCAACCTAAAATGGGCAGATATTGGATATCGTGAATGTATTTTTCAAAGTTAAGACAATAGTCAACGTAGTCAAAACTGAAGTTTGTTAACTTAAATTGGAGTCCGAAAGAGAGGAGAAACTTGTCTCTTTTTGAGAGTATAGCGTCACAAATATTAACTATACAGTTCAAATTATGCAGTTTGGGCCGCGATAAGTAAAGTTTTCTGAGTTTGCGGTCATGGACTAATGAAATTCTCTGGGCATAGGACGAAATATTCCGGGAAACAATTGAAGAAAAACAGAGGTAGTCTAAACAAGAAAGAGTTGAGCACAGAAGTTTAGAATAGGAATCAACAGAGGAAACAAGTTTATTATGAGCACGATAGTTAATAGTTTGCATTACTAGATATTAATGTATCCCGTAACCCCCCCTGGCATTCAAACTGGTATCTTTAGAAAACCAACTTCCATAGGCTTGGGATTAAATTAATTTAACAATAATCTTCAGAGGTTTTAACTTCTATTCTAGTTACCTTAATATGCATTTGTAATTTAATTTGTTAAAAGAATATTTTGTTACAAATGAATAGCCATTACCCTTAGTCGGAATCTGTATAAAAAATTCCTCTTCCGGAAATATAACCCCTCCACTTCTTTTAATGTTCCCAAGGAAATTAGGTTCTTCATGTTGCAAGACATCATCCCTTTTACTGGCCTGCTCCGGAAACGTCTATCTACCATTTTAACGAAATTTTACTGTCAAATAAATTTGAAACCTATATTAATCAACAACAAAAATATTTGCAATTTTTTGGAGTTAAGGATGGTTGTCGTAGGTCAGGTAGGCTGCACTGACCTTCGCTTACCATCCCTAGACGCGAATAAAGTCTCTTTTAAGTACGGAGGATATTCGAGTGCGTTGATTCTGTTGGTTGACTTATAAAATTTATCAATAGCTTTTAATGTGGTTCTGTGATTTAAACAAGCGGTACAAATATAATCCTTACTCTTTTACAAACAAATAACAGAATTTAACAATAATTTGTACATTATGGGAAAACTAATCTTTCAGCAAAAGGAAATTTATTTACAATGAATGCTTTGGCACGAGCTATGAGTAGAACAATATTTACATAAAAGAAAAAGGGAGGAGATGATGAGGTAAAGCTTCTTAGTCGGAAAGCGTGGCGTCTCTTCGACGGTGATAGAGAAAAATTTAATAGGCTTACGATTTTCCAAGAGGGAAAGGGGGCCTCTAGTAGTTGTTCGAGGGAGTATCCTTGCAGGGCACGGAGCGAAGCGCATTATTCCAGAATGACTTATTACGTCCTTGACTGGTTTCTTGCCTGTGAGTCCATAAGGTACCATAGAGTCGCTCGTGAAATGGCGCGTTGTGTCATTTGGCTGGTTCGAAAGAATAATCTTGATTTCTGCTTGGATACTGCGTGAGCAGTGCCTGCCTCCTGGTTAAATACTAATTTGCTCGTTTCCCGCTGGGAAAGAAATACGACTTCACCGAAAGCGGTTTGCTTGCCGTCTGAAGTGGGAATCCCTCCGATTCAAGGCGCGGCGGGCAAAGACTTAGGGCCCTTTCGCTGATTTGGCTTCCGGGCTCGTGTTTGACGTGTTTTGCTTTGTTATCGCCCCCGAAGTTTACGAAAAGACGCCGGTTGAAGGTCCGTCCGTCCGTGATATAGCCCTGTAGCATCTAAAATCTTTGCTATCTCCTTAAAAAAGGATAATTACCCATCTGAGAGATTACTCATCTCGCTTTCTTAATTCATATTCATGTACGACATTCCAACTTTGCTTACCATGTAGGCTAATTCCAATCATATATAACTCGTACGTTTTCCAACGAAATTTACCCTACGTATTGTCTGATAATAATTAACTTATACGTTATATGATATATATTCCAACCAAACCAAATCTTTGTCTAACGTATTTTAAATCGAACAATCAGCATCAACCTAGCTCGCGCCCAAGTTCGCTAACAAATATAGTCCACTCGTGTTCTTGTCATCGTCAGACAAATTTTTCCTGAGATTATAAATTGAGCAATTATTTTGTGTCCAAAACTATTCCCAAGTTTATCAATCCATCGATACATTAAATATAGCATATATCCTGTAAATTATATCGACTATATCTTATATTGAATATATCTAATATATCATTCCCTAATTTCTTTCTAAAATTTATATAAGTAATTATTCGAATATAAAATTTACACTAAACTTACAATTATATTGGATCAATTCATTATTCTCATTCTGTGTGTCGTAGGTTAGCCGAGATTATATATGTGATAGAACGGGTTGAGGCCGCGTTAATTTCAACCACAATCACATGTTATTTAAAACCACGATGCTCCCCACGTGCATATTCGCTTTGAAGCTTGGCGCCTTGTCGCAGCCACCTGAGTCAATGTTTAAACAAGGAGGTTTATCTTCCCCCGTTTGCCCCCATACACGCCGACCTCGCCAGATTGAGTTAGGCTTATGGGCAGATATACCTTGTTCTCAGGCTCGGCTGTGCATTCCCTCGAAGCTCCCACTCCATTGTCCTCCACGCAAAGGGAGTGTCTCGACTATTTAGATGGAAACTTTACCACTAAGATCAGATTGGAGATCCAGATTTTCGTCGCGAACATCACTGTGGAGAAATGGCTACATTAAGCATCCTGGAGGAGTATAGGTACATTAAAGCCCCCCCCCCTCCCTTATGAGGAGAAGCGCAGGGAAGGTAGCCGATGAAAATGCTTACCATGTGTGATCCTTTCGCTGCTGTTAGCAGGTGGAGCTAACATCTGTTTTAAGGCGACCACCTAAGGTCCTTAAACGACGCTCTAACGATCCAATTACCTACGAGACCCATAAACCCGTGGTTATGAAAAAAAGCGGTGCGAGTCCGAAGGCTCGCCAAGTAGTGGTGCGGTTGCGAGCCTCTAATTTGCGAGCTGACTTGGGCACCCCAGTGCCACCTCAGGAATTCTCGCTCGCCCCAGATGCTAACTCACCATTCGCCTCCCCCCCTCCTCTTGCCTCTGTGGCTTGGTCACTTCCCCCTTTAGATGGGGCGTCAATCCGCCTATAAATAAGCCCCGCAAAGAAAGAGAAGAAGATTATCAGAAGTCGATACGCCAGAGGAGGATTAGTTCGTGAAGATCGATCCATCGGCCAGACAAGTAGATTATTAGTAGTCGATTCGCCAGAAGAAAGATTAGTTCGTGAAGATTGATCTTTCAGCCAGGCAAGAAGATTAGAAGTCGATAAGCCAGAAGAAGGGTTACTTCGTGAAGATCGATCCTTCGGCCATACAAGACTATTTCCGTGAGAAACGATAGGATCAGATTGAGAAAATCGATCCCCCCTTTCAGGGCCGTATTAACCTAAATAGTCAAGCTTTATATCGGTGCCATACCGAAGAAGCCTTTTCAGTCTGCAAAGAAGTCCGACTGAAGAAAAGCAAAGCCGCTTACACTCGAGCGACTCTCACATCTCAAGCTCCGTAAGAGTGAGAGGAGAAGAACCGAGCCCCAACGAGCTCCCGTTCTTTAATTCCGTTGAAGAATCAGCCCCCGTCACAGGTGACAAGCAATCCCTCCCCGAAAATTCAACTAGTGGCCACAACTAGTCAATGCGAAAGATAAGTCCTCCAGCGACCTCCGGCAATCCCTAATACCTACCTGTAAGTTAAAAATAACATTTATATCTCTATTGCGAGAGTAGAAGTTTAGTACGTCTCACGTTTTAAAGGAGAGTAGAAACCATTGTTCTTGAACCTAGGTCATATGTGTTTGTAGACGAGAGTACGTTAATTTAATGTTTAACGCTAATCAAATAGAGTCGCGATAAAAAAATACTAATCGGCAATTGGTATGTTTACGGGAAGCCTATTTGTTTATTTTTTGTCATTGAAAGATCTTTGATGCCAGAGATAGAAATGTGTTAACTGTTGATTTGTAATAGTTAAGTGTTTTTTTTAAAATACATGTTTATTTTGGTAGATTCTGGTGTTTCTTCTTATCCTTATGTGTTTAAAAATAGCTCTTCCTTAAGAATAAAACTACTGAATTAGCACTCTTAGAACAAAGCCTACTTCATCTTAGAAGTAACTCCCGCCCCTTAAAGCATACAGCTACTAAAAGGGTGTCAAAGATTATAGGGATCAAAACCAAGGGTCATTCTACGACAATCACTACGTCCCACTCTCACCTTGTGCGCCAAGGGACCTCGACCTCGAGATTCACCATCACTTGTCCAGGAGGAGGACAATTACCTTGAGGTGCCAAGGTTAGAGCCTTTGGTGACGCCAAGTCCACAAGGCTTCCCCCTTGTTGTTCAGAAAGAGAACAACGTTAGAACAGCCAGTGATCGTTCGAGCCCGTTGACAAGAAATGGTTTTCGCCTTCCCCCCCTGTTGTTCAGAAGAGAACAACGTAGAACAGCCATTGTTCGTTTGAGCCCGTGCACCAAGAAACGGTTCTCACCCTTTCCCGGTTGTTTAAAAAGAGAACAACGTTAGAACAGCCATTGTTCGTTCGAGCCCGTTGACAAGAAACGGTTCTCACCCCCCGTCCTGTTGTTCAGAAGAGAAAAACGTAGAACAGCCGTAGTTCTTTTGCGCCCGTTCGCCAAGAAACGGTTCTCACCCTTCCCCCTTGTTGTTTAGAAGAGAGCAACATTAGAACAGCCATTGTTCTTCAGCCCGTAGACAAGAGACGGTACTCAACCCCCCTGTTGTTCAGAAGAGAACAACGTAGAACAGCCATTGTTCTTCAAGCCGTTCGTCGAGAAACAGTTCTTATTTCCAAGACGCCACGTCAGGATCATTTTATTTTCCCCCTTCGGCTGGCACTCGCCAGCAGGCTGAAAATTCCTTCACGCCGACTTCCTCTGCACAACAAGTATTAATTACGTAATGAACGTTACCTTTGAGTATTTAGCTGTTTTGTCAATTCTATCCTGTGCTTCAAATTGTTTAGCGAGCCATCCCATCTCTTTAACTTTATATTTGTTTTACCCTTCTAAATCTTTTAATCCTCGGATTAGCTTGAGTCCCCACGACCCTTTCCATTCTCTGATAATGTCAATATTTTCCGTTTTGTGTGTTGTTGATAGTTATTATTAATAAAACTTTAATTTATTAATGATAAGCAATATTATTATCCTTGAGCTCAGTTCCACTTCTTAAGCATATCGAAGATACATAATGTCGGCCATCCAGACATCCACGCACTCTAAAGATAATTAAATAAGTTCCCTTAACAAACAGTTATATATGGTATATCGTTGAGAGACCATTCTACGACATATATATATACTATTTAAATTTGGTATGAGGTGTGTAAGGTTTAACGCTATATCTTTGCAAACACTGGTATCAGTCGAGTAAAGCATAGTGTTATTCGTTATAATAATAGCGTATAGTAGTCCCCTCTTGTTTTAACGATTGCTTTCCCTTTTTTTGGAAACTTAAGAAGCTGGAGTAGCTCAAGGAACTGTTATAATAATTTGTTTGTGTTTTTTTGGTGATTTTACTCAGTGGTTATTTAGATCGAGAAACCAAGTACGAATAGGTCAGTGCCCATATTTACGCAGGCTAATTCTATAGAGGCATAATTCTTGTTGCAAGGAATTTTAGTTGGTTGACTATTGCGCTTCCAAGTGCAAAGGTGACTCAGTTCGAAATCTTTAAAGCCCAAGGCGAGTCCTTGGGACTTTCCGGAAAAGAACTAATTGAGTACGTTCCAGAGGATCAAAGAAAATAGCAAGAAAGAGAAATCCAACAAGAAGAAAGAGAAATCTAACGAGAAGAAAGAGAAAGAGAGGAACGGAAAAGACAAGCTAAGCTTCACCATCAGATTGAATTAGCTCGTGTTGAAGCAGAGATACATTCGTCCAGTTCACGTTCAGAACCCCCTCCTCCCAATCTCTCACTAAAGCTCCCCAATTTCAAGGATGGAGAGGATTTCGGAGCCTTTTTAGCCCACTTCGAAAAGATCCTCGAAATCAATAACATGGATCTGGAGGCTGAAGTTTTTACCAGATTACTTCCCTTGTTAAATTGTAAATTGCGCGAAATTTTTATATCTCTACCATCTGAGTGTAAATTAACTACAGCACCTTAAAAGCTGAGTTATTGGCCGCTCATAATATGACTCCCGATTTCTACCGCCAAGAATTTTGTGGAGGTCGTATTAAACCCGGACAGACGTTCCGTCAATTCGGATACATTCTTTAGAGAAATTTCAAATTTTTGTTAGAATCCTCAAAGGTTGATCCAAACTACGATTCCTTAACAGACTTCGTGTTGCGAGATCAATTTTGGACGTCTTTCCCGACGGAGATCCACGCATTCGTCAAGGATCGTCGGTGCCAGACCTTTAAAGAATATACCCAAGAAGCGGATGTCTATGCCGCAAGCCATAATTTATACCCAAAGGAGAATCGAACTTCTCACCAATCCCCCTACAAGGAAAGAAGGAAGGATTTGCGCCCCTTCACAGGAAAGCCAACGAAGTTTCCGAGCCCCGTAAAACCCCAAAACTTCTTTCCCCCAAACCAACAACGGGACTCCAAACCTCCCGTTAAGATTTCTCCTCCCTCTCTCTTCCCGAAGCGACCAATCATATGCTTCACCTCTGGTGTAGAAAACCACATGGACTGGAATTGCCCCCAAAATTCTAGGCTTAAAAGTGGACCAGCCCACCAAGTTCACCAGATTAATGCCACCCCGGCTCTCCCGTTGGTGCAGACCCAAGGAGAAACTTCTCCCCCTCCGTCATGCCACCAGGTAAATTTTATTTTTGATAAAAGTTCACCGGGAACTTTGAATTTTGAGGAGGGCAGCGAGTATCGACTCTCGTCAGGGACACAGGATGTACGTGTTTCATCGTGTCCGACAAACTCCTCCCCCAAGTGGACCCTAACCACGAAATATTTGCAGTGGTACATGACTACCTTGGGCGGGCGAACTAATTCCTTGTCGTTAGATGTTACCTGCAGTGTCAATATTATGATGGCTGGGTTGAAGTCATTCAGCACCCTTAAAATTCTGTTCTGTACTTATAGGACAGAGCCCTCAAGTAAGCGTGACCCTGTGTCCTAGGCTGCCCTTACTCGAGGTCGAGCTAAGAATGAAGCCCAGGTGTCCGTCCCCCTCAGAACCCCGATACCGTCAGAATTCTCGGAGATCCTTAACCAGGACTTTAAGATGGCACAAAAGGAGTGTGAAGCACTAACACCCTTATGGGATAAGGCCCAAAACTAGGACCCAAAGTCATCAGGTACCTGGAGCAAGGTGGCTTACTTTAACGATCCGCCGAGGACAGTAATTACGCTGTTAATACTGTCCTATGCCTTCCACGATCCCATGTCCCTATAGTGCTCAAAGTGGCTCATGACAGCATTTTTTCCGGTCATTTTAGTCACACTAAAACCGGCCAGCGAATTTTTAAATATTTTTATTGGCCAAGTGCTGCAGCTGACATCTTAAAGCATCGTCGATCGTGCGATATGTGCCAGAAGACGTCCGCTAAGGGGCCGGTCAAACCTGCTCCCTTACAAAGGGGATCAGTCATTATTGAACCCTTCTCCAGAGTCGCCATCGACCTGGTTGGCCCTATCCACCCCTCTTCGAGCGAAGGGCACAGCTACATTTTGGCCTTGGTAGACTTTGCTATCCGTTTTCCCGAGGCTGTCCCCCTTCGCCGAATCGACAGTATTTCTGGCGCCGAGGCCCTCATTTCCATCTTTTCAAGGGTAGGCGTCCCTGAGGAAATACTCTCCGATAGAGGCCGACAATTCACCTCTGAGTTGATGGAGTACGTAGGGAAGCTGCTCATGGTAAAGCCCCTTTTTACCACCCCCCCTTCCGGCCACAGACAAACGGAATGTGCGAGAAATTAAATGGAAATTTAAAATCCATTATTAAGAAGATCTGTGCCAAGAAGCCCCGCGAATGGCCGATATCTCCCGGTTGCCCTATTCGCCTATCGGGAAATTCCCCACCGTAAATTAGGCTTCGCCACGTTCGAGCACCTTGATGGACGTAATGTACGCGGGCCACTCAGTATTTTAAAAGAGTTGTTAATCAAGCCCCAACTGGATCAAGAACTCCAGTCATCTTACGCCTATGTCTTGGACCTACGCCAGGGGCTCGAGAAATGCGCAAACATCGCCTATGAAAATGCCGATGTAAATTTGGAGAAATACAAAACCTATTTTGATATCAGGTCCGAAGATCGTAAATTTCAGCCAGGTGATGAAGTACTCCTGCTCCTTCCCACAGCGACTAATAAATTACTGAGCCAATGGAAAGGTCCGTATTCGGTCCGCGAGGTAGGAGGACCGGTAGATTACCTCATTGTTACCCCAGCAGGCGATAAGCTCTATCACGTCAACTTATTGAAAAAGTACCACCAGCACGCCCATGGGAATACCTTCGTAGCACTGGACGAAACATCGGCGCTTGAAGAGGATTACCCCACGGAGTCCCTTAATGTAATCCAGACAGTGTGCATCCAACCTGATGCCGATTACCCTCTTCCTTCCCTACCAGGCGAGCCTTTTGAACCCTCTGACCTGGATATCGACGCGCAGCTGACACCACATCAAAAGAGTCAGCTACAAGAATTATTATGTCAGTTCGACGACGTTATTTCAGAGAAGCCTGGTACGCTACTAGTTTCGAGCATGATATCAAATTAACAACCTTAGAACCCGTCCGTTCAAAACCCTATCCCATGCCGATTCATTTACGCAAGCCTCTAATGCCGAAGTTGATAATTTAATTAGTTTAGACATAATAGAACCTTCCACCTCTAGTTATTGTTCCCCAATCGTCATGGTCAAGAAACCTGATGGCTCTTATCGGATGTGCATCGACTTCCAGAAGTTAAATTTAGTAACTGTGTTCGACGCCGAGCCCATCCCGTTGGTAGACCAAAACCTCCACCTTTTTGAAAACGCCAAGTTCATTCCAGAACTCTATTTGTGCAAGGCGTATTATCAAATCCCCCTCCAGCCCGAGGTGAAAGCATATACCGCCTTTGCAACGGAGAAAGGCCTTATGCAATTCAAGCGCCTTCCTTTTGGCCTCGTCACTGCTTGTAGCAACTATAACCGTTTCATGAGCAGGTTGTTAGATGGACTTCCGAACGTATCCTTTTACTTCGATGATGTCTACGTCGCTACTCGCGAATGGAGTCACCATTTAACCACCCTATTAGGTCTCTTCGAGTGACTGCGTAAAAATTGCCTCACCATTGGCCCCAGCAAATGCCATTTTGCCTACAAAACCATAAAATATTTAGGTTTCAAAATAGGACAAAGCCAGTTGAGTCCCCAAGAGGATAATATTACATCAATCGCCGACATGTCCCTCCCGATTACAAAGAAGCAATTAAGATCGTTCCTAGGATCAGCTTCGTACTATTGGCGATTCGTTCCGAATTTCGCTGCAATTTCGGTGCCCCCCCAGCTCCCTTTTAAAAAAGAATTCACCCGATCGTCTAAATTGGAATGATGTCGCTATTTCCCATTTTAATTAGCTCAAGAGTAAGCTCATTTCTGCCCCCATTTTAAAGTTGCCCAACCAGGAAAAATCCTTTGGGATTAAGACCGACGCGTCCAACGACGGCATTGGAGGTGTGCTACTTCAATACGAGCATGACGGAACGAGTCATCCAGTTGCATATGCTAGTCGTCAATTATTACCACGCGAAAAGAAATATGCCACTATAGAGAAGGAAGCTCTATCAATTATCTGGGTTATAGACAAATTCAAAATGTACTTGATAGGGAAAGAATTGCAGATAGGAACCGAACACCGTCCGTTAGCCTATATTAAGAATGTGCGACACTCCAACGGCCGAATCATGCGCTGGAGTTTACTCTTGCAAGAGTATCAATTTAAAATAAATAATATAAAAGGTTCCGATAACCAGGTCGCTGACGCACTCAGTAGGAATGCGTTACCGAATAGCGTAGAGTAATTGTATTCATAGGATTAGTATCTCCATGTAGGTATATGTCGTCTTGTACGACTTAAATTAGATTCTCTTGCAATATAATTGGTTAATGTATATGTCTGAATTTTGTAACGCTCAAAATCTATTTTTTTGGTATGTATATATAATTGTACCCATTAAATTACGTATAAATTATTTTGTCCCGTATGTACTAATTTTATATCATTTCATTGTTCCATGCCCCTTTTTTTTATTAAGTTGTATTAATGGTTATTTACCCGTGTAATCAAAAGATCAAAATAATCATATGTATTGAGGTAATACTAGTTAGGTGCAGGAAGGTACGGTTGGTACAAGAAAACGAGTTCCCCACAACGGAGCTCTATCGTTGTCCCTTCTCTCTTTTTTTTCGAAGTGACAACTTTCCCCGGAATGGAAAGGTGTGATAGAACGGGTTGAGGCCGCGTTAATTTCAACCACTATCACATGTTATTTAAAACCACAATGCTCCCCACGTGCATCTTCGCTTCGAAGCTTGGCGCCTTATCGCAGCCACCTGAGTCAATGTTTAAACAAGGAGGTTTTTCTTCCCCCGTTTGCCCCCAGACGCCGACCTCGCCAGATTAAGTTAGGCTTATGGGCAGATAAGGCTTGTTCCCAGGCTCAGCTGTGCATTCCCTTGAAGCTCCCACTCCATTGTCCCCCACGCCAAGAGAGTGTCTCGACTATTTAGATGGAAACTTTACCACTAAGATCAGATTGGAGATCCAGATTTTCGTCACGAAACATCACTACGTCCCACTCTCACCTTGTGCGCCAAGGGACCTCGACCTCGAGATTCACCATCACTTGTCCAGAAGGAAAACAATATCCCTTGAAGTGCCAAGGTTCGAGCCTTTTGTAATGCCAAGACCACAAGGCTTCCCCCTTGATCTTCAGAAAGAGAACAACGTTAGAACAGCCATTTTTCGTTCGAGTTCGTTGACAAGAAACGGTTTTCACCCTTTCCCCCCCCCCTGTTGTTCAGAAGAGAACAACGTAGAACAGCCATTGTTCGTTTGAGCCCGTTCGCCAAGAAACGGTTCTCACCCTTTCCCTGTTGTTCAGAAAGAGAACAACGTTAGAACAGCCATTGTTCGTTCGAGCCTGTTGACAAGAAACGGTTCTCATCCCCATCCCTGTTGTTTAGAAGAGAACAACGTAGAACAGCCATTGTTCTTTTTAGCCCATTTGCCAAAAAACGGTTCTCACCCTTCCCCCTTGTTGTTCAGAAGAGAACAACATTAGAACAGCCATTGTTTTTGAGTCCGTAGACAAGAGACGTCTCACCCTCACCTCTTGTTTAGAAGAGAACAACGTAGAACAGCCATTGTTCTGCAAGCCGTTCGTCGAGAAATAGTTCTCATTCCCAAGACGCCACGTCAGGATCATTTTATTCCCCCCCTTCGGCTGGAACTCGCAAGTGGACCTAAAATTTCTTCACACCGCCTCCCTCTGCACAACAAGTATAAATTATGTAATAAACGTTACCTTTGGGAATTTACCCCCTTTTGTCAATTCTATCCTGTGCTTTAAATGGTTTACTAAACCATCCCATCTCTTTAACTATATATTTGTTTTACCTTTTTAAATCTTTCGATCCTCGGATTAGCTCGAGTCCCCACGAACCTTTCCATTCTCTGTTTATGTCAATATTTTCCGTTTTGTGTGTTGTTAATAGTTATTATTAATAAAACTCTATTTTATTAACGATACCAATATTATTATCCTTGAGCTCAGTTCCACTTCTTAAGCATATCGAAGATACATAATATCAGCCAGCCGGACACCTACGCACTCTAAAGATAATTAAATCAGTTCCCTCAACGAATAGTTATATATGGTATATCATCGAGAGTCCATTCTACGACAATATATATTTATTTATTTGTTTTATTAATTTAAATTAAACAAAATAAACTTTTACTTGAGACGTAGGTTCGTGCCTCGGTGATCACTTGAGGATCGTTCTCTAAGAGTGCTAAACTTTATTTTTATTCTAATTATGAATAAAAGGGGTTTCTTTCTTGACTTTATCAATTATTGCCTCTTTACCTCGTTCGAGGATAATTAAAACAGTGCTTTTGCTAAATAAATAGACTTTAATGAACATAAAACAATAACATAAAAAAATACAGATCTAATACACTTAAAAAAAAAGTAAATGGGATTACTGGGTGAGCTCTCAAGGGTCGATTCAAGATAGAATTTTACAGGGGGAACAATTTTTAAGTTAATATCTTTGTCCTTGGCCAGACATCCAATAAAATAATTATTATGCACGGGGACATAAACAACAGGATTATTCTTTACTCACATAAGTTAATGGAAATTAAATACTCGAGACCAGTTAGACCATCTTCGGAGATTTTGTTCCGGAGAGGCGTTGCTCGAGTAGTTGGTTGTTTGCTCAATAGATGGCGTTGGTCAACTGCTTGTCGATCTGAGGGGTGACGTCACGAAGGATCTCGTTTGGGTGGATGCTCAAGCAAAAGCTTAGGCCTTCTACTTATAGCCGGTTGGTCTGACCTTGACCTCGTTTTCTTCCGGACGAGATGAAATCGTTGTCTTTTTTTTCTATCTAGTTGGGGTTTGTCCAACTCAGATAGAGTAAGATTTAGAATCCTCAAACTGGGTAGCTTAATACTCAATAATCCTGGGATTTAAACGGCACCGAGCTTCCTTGGTACAATCTGGTTTGTACAAGGACTGCAAGTTCTCCTTAACTTGCAGAAAACTTTCTACCGGTGATTTTTCTGTTTTCTTCTTCAACTCAAAAAATCTCTCAACCGCTGACTTTCTTGACTCTTCCGTGGGAACGAAAAAAAGCCTATTTTCCTCGAGTCAACCTGTTATATACCCAAATTACTCCCGCAGGGTAATAGGGAGGTGGAATGGGGACTCTCAATGTGAGACCTCAGGTTGGTCTCCCGCGCTTGGAGTCTTGTAGCTCTAAGAGAGGTTAATACAAGATCGGCAGTTTGCACTTTTGAATGGGTTGTTTATAAGTACACCCTCAAAGGGCCTGCCTTTGGAGTTAAAGTTAGGAATCTGTCTCGTAACATTTACCCTTTTGCCCGTTCTCCTGTGTTACCGGAGAACATCGGAGGGGCAAAGCTAAACCCAGATGTCTTTTGTTATTATGTCCTTGGCCTCGATATATTAATATATATATATATATATATATATATATATATATATATATATATATATATATATATATATATATATATATATATATATATATATATATATTTATATATATATTTATATATATATATATATATAGATATATATATATATATATATATATATATATATATATATATATATATATATATATATATATATATATATCTGACAATGGTATTCCCACGCCGTTGAGTCCGTGCATGTATACAAATTTACTTGGGACCTATGTAGGAAGCACGGTGCGTTCTCTTCAGGCAATAGATTGTAAGACAGACGTATCATTAAAGGATTTTTCTGTATTAAAATTTGCGAAATCTGCATTTACCCTCCGTATTAAAGAAACTCTGTGTATTAAATACAATCAGCCAAATTTAAATAATGACACGTCATTCTTTCCGTTATTTATGACCTAAAAACCAACCAAACTGTGTTTAATCTCAAATTTCCAGCCTGTTTTTACTTCTCATTGTTATCCTACCATGTAAGGTAATGTTTTGTTTTTTTATTTAGTTTTACTAAATTGTATATATTTTTTCAACTGTGATTCACCCTTCATGTTTATTCTTATGTTTTGTGCCGTTATGTTTATTTTGTTTACATTTGATTAATATAATTTTGTTTCAAAAATTTTCTACTGTTCTTACCTCACTAGTTTTTTTGTTCGTCTCATTTTCATTAATATAACGTTCATTTTAGTATCTTACCGCCGTTTGTATAATTTTATAATTATGTATCTGTGCCGTAGTATAGACTTATTTAGCTTTATACTTTAAATATGTTTTATAGCTCGTGAAGATGCGCTTAGAAATAACCCGAAACGAAAAGAATAAAGATGGGACCCGCCTACTTCTCTTTGTCCTTCTTACTTATTATATATATATATATATATATATATATATATATATATATATATATATATATATATATATATATATATATATATATATACATATATGATACTGCAAGTTGGACGCATCCCTTCTTTGTATGACCAACCACTATCGGTTAGTTGTGGTTGGCGTGCAAACTAGCAAGCTTCTACGACATTCAGTCTTATGCTTCCGAAAAAGGAAATGTTTGCAAAAGGTGTGTAAAGAAAATTCTATTATGTCAAGTAGATATGATTTCTTTGTTCAATTACCACTCCTCGATACGCATGCATAATACTTTTGTACTAATATTGAGTCACTTAATCTCTTCTACTCTGCATTCCGCACAAATACATGTATAATTAATGACATCACGCCCTGTAAACTCATGCAAGTGAGAGAATGATATGAGAAGCTCATTTGTATGTAAATGAAAGGCTGTGTAAGCACCTTAATAATGACAAATTGGTTCGAGATTTTTTTCAATCTTATGCATACATATGTATATGATTCATATGGCGTCCCAATCACTCCAGGAAATTTAATATGCTTCGATAGATAGGGTCAATACCTAGTCTCTATCCAGTAATAAAATTTAATACATTATAAAATTACATTACGCATTGAAAATACCATCTTCTGTTCTGGATACAGTGAATGATCCTCTTGAGCTTAATGAGAAAGACCTTATACAATTTCTATTCCTTATCCCTATTCTTCTTTTCTATTCTTCATTTCTACACAAATGTCCATAGAATAATAAATAATTTTCCTCTAAAAGAAAGGATTGAATCCACGGATAAATAAGATGTCTGATTAATTGATATCTTTAGAATTATTTGTGCCAAGTATATGAAAATCATAGAGAGATAGATGCGCCTCTCATTGCTTTACCCTTTTTGGCCCCAATATGTATCTTAGAAACAAGGCTGAAAATTACCTTCGATTAGAACTCCTAGTTTTTACTATGTTAAAAAAATGCGAAAATTTTAAGAACTAAGACGTTGAAACTTTTAATTGGAAGCTGAATCTCTGTAAGTGGAATGGCGGTCGGCGGTCTCAGATCAAACTCATGATTAATTCTTTGTTATGATTTTTCTTCACAAAGATATCATTATTAAAATATATTTGGGGGCGCTTTCGCTATAAACCAATTCTTTAATGAATTAAGGATGTATTTGAGCACAAATTAGAATGAAAACTATGCTTGGAATCATAAGTGATACCAATTAACCTCAGTGAGGAACAATTATGAATTCTAATACCATTAACATTGATATCTGAGTCAGAAGATTACAGCATCTACAATCAATTAATAACTATACTTTGGGATTTGCTTGGATTAAACTTAATTTCCAAAGGAACACAGTAGGACACGATCCTCGACATTATGACTAAGAAATTCGGCATAGCTCTATCCTGTGGAGAAGGAATAGCTTCATAGAAAGAGTTGTCATCAGCATACAAAATAATTCCAGAATTAATCTCGGAGCATACCTCTGAAGTGTAAACAATACCAGGTAATGGCTTCGCCACTCCCCCCGTAGGAGGAAAGCTTACGCTTCGCTATTAAGATTAAAATTTAAAATCTCAAAAAGCAACCATGGTTAAATTTTTTTTAATTTTCTGAACTTCGCCAATTATAGTAATTATAAAAAGAAACTTTAAACTATTTTTCCCCTTTCAAAAAATCACGTTGCTAAAATATAGTTATAGATAAAATAAAAAAGTAGCCTTACCTAAATTTTAATAGATTTCCTAAACTTCACCAACTGTAATTCATTTTCTTTTAAAACATTATAAAAGAGCATCGGATAATCATATTTATTTTTTTCTGAACTAAACTATTTTGTTTTTTCAAACTCTAAAAAAATTCTTAGAAATTACTTTGATAAAAATTTAAAATATACATAAGTAATAACCAAACTAAGGTGAAATTACTATTCAAATACTCCAAAAAATCTAGTTCTTATAATTTTAGAGTTAGTGATGAAGATGATGATATATTTTTCTCTTAATTTGGTTATGACCTCCTTTTTTTAAAGTTTTTATGCAACTTGATTCTATGAGTTTCTTTAGATTTTGGAAAAAAATAGTTAAGTTCAGAATAAATAAATCATTATCGATTATTTTGAATTTTTTTAGAAGTAAAAGAATTAGAAATGGGAAAGTTTAAGAAATTTATTAAAATTTATGAATGTGTGTTTTTTAATGCATTTTTTCGTAGTCGAAAGTTTTATTCGGGTTATTTCGAAAATAGAATTTTAATTTTAATCTTTATCACGAGCCCCTAAACCGAGTATACAAACTTAAATCATTCAGGCAAACTTTGATGGAGAAAAATAATCGTGTGGATTGTTTTTTCCGTATTTAAAAGGAATTCAGGTAAATTTTTTTAATGGCTTTAAGGCCTAGAAAATAGGTATTGATGTGAAAAAAATAGAATATTACTAGATTTGTTTATGTACTCGAAACTTTTAACAAATCTTTTGACGAAAAGGCCGTTGACAAAACCATATATGCCGTAGACCACACACCGAATATCTGCCTGCGAAGGGCAATCTACTCCTGTAATGAGAAGTGGCAAAACAGCTCTGCTTCTATTTTGCACTAGATTTTATCTTTGGAACATTTATGTATTTTTATATAATGTAGGTATGAAAAAATTGACCAAGAGCAAATTTCGAGATAGGCAATAACCATGGCCCAATTTTTACATTAGTTTATTGTAATAAAATATTTTAACTTTGGAATTTAAAAAAAAAAAATGATGAAGTTAAAGAAAATAAATATGATTATCTAATGTTTGGGAATTTTCAAAAGGACAAAGTATTACAAATGATGAAGTTCAAAGAATTTATTCAAATTCAAGCAATGCTGATTTTGGTTGTTTTCTTACGTATATTTGAAGGTTTTATGGAAGCTACTTCTAAAATATATTTAAAATTTTAATCTTTACCAGTAAAAAATAGATACTGCCCACTAAAAAAGGAGTAAAGTGAAATAAACTTATTAGAGCAAATTTAGAACAAAAAATAAATAATCGTGAGGATATGTTATCCGTATTTCAAAGGAATTCCAATAAAAGTTTTTCCCTACCATTATCTTAATCGCATATTGCATTTTCCATACCTTGATCAATTTATTCATAACGGTGCAGCCACCTCGTATATATAAAAAATACATATGCTTATGATCTGTAACACTACCAATAAAGATATTGCATATAGGATTCGATGACTGCCAAAACTTGACTACCATGTTCACTACCTGAGCAAAATTCCAAGAGATGCACGAACCCTTATGCCATATACCCCAAAGTATGTCGTGGGTATAGTCTAGAATGTAGAGGTTGTATGAAAATATACATAAATGAACTAATCGGATAAATTATTAGTCACCTGGCGAGTTTAAAATCGTGCTAACTCGAGTGACATGTAAAAAGCATTGAACGAGGAGAATTGGAATGGTACTACCTGAGAATTGTGTAGGGATTTCATACATTTCTCCCAAGTGGTACGGTCGAGTGCCCGATATATATATATATATATATATATATATATATATATATATATATATATATATATATATATATATATATTGTGATAGGACGGGTTGAGGCCGCGTTAATTTCAACCACTATCACATGTTATTTAAAACCACGATGCTCCCCACGTGCATCTTCGCTTTAATGCTGGGCGCCTTATCGCAGCTACCAGAGTCAATGTTTAAACAAGGAGGTTTATCATCCCTTCCCCCGTTCGCCCCATCCGCCGATCACGCCACATTGAGTTAGGCTTATAGGCCGATAAGGCTTGTTCTCAGGTTAGGCTGTGCATTCCCTCGAAGCTCCCATTCCATTGTCCCCCACGCCAAGGGAGTGTCTCGACTATTTAGATGGAAACTTTACCACTAAGATCAGATTAGAAACCCAGATTTTCGTCGCGAAACATCACCACGACCCTCTCTCACCTTGTGCGCCAAGGGCCCTTTACCTCGAGATTCACCATCACTTGTCCAGAAGAAGGACAATATCCCTTGATGTCAAAGTTCAAGCCTTCGTGACGCCGAGTCCACAAGGCTTTCCCCTTGTTGTTCAGAAAGAAAACAACGTTAGAACAGCCATTGTTCGTTCGAGCCCATTGACAAGAAACGGTTCTTCCCCTTCCCCCCCCCCCTTCTTCTGTTGTTCAGAGGAGAACAACGTAGAACAGCCATTGTTCGTTTGAGCTCGTTCGCCAAAAACGGTTCTCACCCTTCCCTTGTTGTTCAGAAAGAGAACAACGTTAGAACAGCCATTGTTCGTTCGAGCCCGTTGACAAGAAACGGTTCTCACCCCCCTGCCTGTTGTTCAGAAGAGAACAACGTAGAACAGCCATTGTTCTTTTTCGCCCGTTTGCTAAGAAACGGTTCTCCCCCTTCCCCCTTGTTGTTCAGAAGAGAACAACATTAGAACAGCCATTGTTCTTGAGCCCGTAGACAAGAGACGGTTCTCACCCCCCCCTGTTGTTCAGAAGTGAACAACGTAGAACAGCCATTGTTCTTCAAGCCGTTCGTCAAGAAACGTTTCTCATTCCCAAGACGCCACGTCAGGATCATTTAATTCCCCCCCCCCTTCGGCTGGAACTCGCCAGTGGACCTAAATTCCTTCACGCCGGCTTCCTCTGCACAACAAGTATAAATTACGTAAGCCGAACGTTACCTTTGAGTAATTAACCCTTTTGTCAATTCTATCCTGTGCTTAAATAGTTTAGCGAACCATCACCTCTCTTTAACTTTATATTTGTTTTACCTTTTTAAATCTTTTAATCCTCGGATTAGCTTGAGTCCCCACGACCCTTTCCATTCTCTGTTTTTTCTCAATATTTTCCGTTTTGGGTGTTGTTGATAGTTATTATTAATAAAACTCTATTTTATTAATGATAGCAATATTATTATCCTTGAGCTCAGTTCCACTTCTTAAGCATATCAAAGATACATAATATCGGCCAGACAGACATCCACGCACTCTAAAGATAATTAAAGGAGTTCCCTCAACGAATAGTTATATATGGTATATCGTCGAGAGTCCATTCTACGAAATATAAATTTATATATATATATATATATATATATATATATATATATATATATATATATATATATATATATATATATATATATATATATATATATATATATATATATTAGTGATGGAGTCGTTCCTTAGAAACCTTATTCGTAGCAGGAATATGAAGACATATGCGATGGTTTTGAACATTTAATTTTCCGGACGTTTCGGTCATTGACGATGACCATCATCAGCAAACTCTAAATAGCAAAAATTATTTTTAGAAGAACAACTAAAAACAGAAATCAAATTAGTGAAAATCTATTAGAAATTGATGTAATATCTTAAAAAAAAATAATAACTAAATTAAATAATAATCCCACGAGTTTTTTAAATATGCATAATTAACATGACTTAAATGACTATCGAAATACAAAAAATTATAAACTATAGCAATAAAGTCGAAAGCAAGGCATGAAGAAATCGATTAATAAGACAGAAAAAAAAGATTAAATAATCCCATGAGCAACAAATATGAAAAGTAAACATGAATCAAGCGGAATACAAAAAAGTCACTATAAAACACAGCAAGAGAATTATATGGGCAGGGCGAACAATCGAAAATAAGTTAGATAAGGGGGTATGTAATCGAAGCGGATATTAATAAATGGAGCGAAGCAAGTAGTTCAATTAAGTTAAATTTTAAGTGATAAAACATCAAATAATATGACTAGACTAAGGCACGAAAGTTTAAATAGTAAATAATCAATAATGGAGGGGTCAAAAGGACGACTAAAACAATAAATTAAGAAAAAGGCAATAATAAACCAGATCGTTTAGATATTAATGGGACAAACCAAAATAGAAATAAAAATTTCTCTGCACGAGTACTAACCTTATAACGGTGAAGCTGGGAGTAACAACTGATAATACGGACAAAATTAGGAAAAAGGAAAACTATTAAGGGGGATGTGGTTGGTTGTACATTTGTCTATATCGTGAATAATTTAAGGGATGATGAATAATCATTGAGTTCTGGGTTTATTTGTTTGATGTAAAGAGATTCAAGAATTTTTATACTTAGAGAAGAGGAGGCAGAAGAGAGTATACTAAAGGAATCAGGGTCAAGCGGCTGGTTAAGTTGTAGTGAATGTTCTCGTATAGCGGAGTGTTCGGGTTTGGAGATGGAAATGTTGGTCCTGTATGATACTCCGATATGCTTAGCGATCCTACATCTTAATTGTAGACTTGTTTGGCCTACATAGCGACTTTGGCAGGTCGCACAAGTAAATTTATAAATGATGGAGGAACGCATTCATAATGGGAGTGATTCTTTGTGCCGAAGGAAAGTATAGACAGCAAGAGGATTAGAATTAATTAGGAGAAACTTGCATTGGGGAAAGTATTTATTAAGAGTCGAGAGTAAAGCTTTGTTGAATTTTGTGTCAAGTGGAAGATAAGGCAGTTTTAAGAATAGTTTTTGTTTGGGGACAGTTATTAGAGGGGTTTTACGAGAGAACATTTTAAATAAGAAATTGGAAGTAAGTTTGTCAAAAAGAGGGTCTGGGAAAAAATTAAAAGGAAAAAAGCTCCTAAGATATTCAATTTCAGAATGAAAGTGAAACCAATTTGAGCTGATTTTGTAAGCTCTGTGTATACTGTTTATGATGGCAGAATGTTTGAAATTAGTAGGAGTACAACTAAAGAAGTCGGTGCCAAGTTTGGTGGTAGTGGGTTTCCTGTAAACTGATGTGTTAAATTTAGAACTAACTTTGTAAACAGTGACATCCAGAAAAGAGATTTTATTGTTTAATTCTGTCTCCATGGAAAATTTAATATTAGGGTGTTGTTGATTTAAATAATTTAAAAATAATGGGGCATGGTCTTTGTGTTTAAAAATAAGGAAGCAGTCATCGATGAATCTTTCGAACACTAACGGTTTATATTCAACCGGACAGTCCCTTAACCAGTTTTTTTCGTGTTAGGATAAAAAAGCATTAGCGAAGCTAGGACCCAATGGAGAGCCCATGGCCATTCCATCGGGTTGAATGTACAAAATCTCATTAAAAAAGAACACTGTATTTTCTACGGACAATTTTAATAAGGTGGAAAAAAGAGACTTGGTTAGACCTAAAATGCTATCATTTGATTGAAAAAGGGTATCGGTTATGATTTTGCAAGTTTCCATGACAGGTACATTAGTAAATAGAGACTCTACATCGATTGAAGTCATAAACTAGTCGTTCAAATCTAATTGAGAAATGTAGCTGACAAATTCGAATGAATCTTTCAAAGTTAATTCGTTGCGAGTGAGAGGTTCAATTATGGGGACTAGAAACTTAGCTAAATTAAAGCTAGAGGTGTTAATGGCAGATAATATTGGACGGAGAGGTATTCCTACCTTGTGAGTTTTTGGCAAACCATACATAATACCTGGCGATGTGCCCGTGGCAAACAGTTGATTGTAAAAATCACAGAGAATATTTTTCTTTTTTAGACAACGTAAAAAGTTGTTAATTTTGTCTTCAATTTGCAAGATGTGTTTAAATGGATCTTTATCCAGTTTAAGAAATTTACAGGAGACCGAAAGAATTTTTTGCATTTTAGAAATATAATCAGACCGATTCAAAATGACCACACCCTTTCCTTTATCCAGTTTGGATATCACGATAGAATGATCTTTACGGAGGTTGGACAGTATATCAAAATCTTTGAAACTGAATACAGGGCAGAAAACTTTAAAGCTGTTATATTTATAATAGAATCTATTGGCCAAATACTTAATATCATCTATGAAATTGGATCCTGGCTTTGACATAGGGAGGGGATTAAGTCGGTGGCACAGTTTTTCAAAATACAAAAAGTTTTCCTTTTGCCTAAATTTGTCCGTACTATCAGTTGTTACTCCCAACTTAACCGTTATATGGTCAGTACTCGTGCAGAGAAATTTTTATTTCTATTTTAGTTTGTCCCATTAATATCTAAACGATCTGGTTTATTATTGCCTTTTCCTTAATTTATTGTTTTAGTCGTCCTTTTGACTCCTCCATTATTGATTATTTACTATTTAAACTTTCGTGCCTTAGTCTAGTCATATTATTTGATGTTTTATCACTTAAAATTTAACTTAATTGAACTACTTGCTTCGCTCCATTTATTAATATCCGCTTCGATTACATACCCCCTTATCTAACTTATTTTCGATTGTTCGCCCTGCCCATATAATTCTCTTGCTGTGTTTTATAGTGACTTTTTTGTATTCCGCTTGATTCATGTTTACTTTTCATATTTGTTGCTCATGGGATTATTTAATCTTTTTTTTCTGTCTTATTAATCGATTTCTTCATGCCTTGCTTTCGACTTTATTGCTATAGTTTATAATTTTTTGTATTTCGATAGTTATTTAAGTCATGTTTATTATGCATATTTAAAAAACTCGTGGGATTATTATTTAATTTAGTTATTTTTTATTTTTTTTAAGATATTACATCAATTTTTAATAGATTTTCACTAATTTAATTTCTTTTTTTAGTTGTTCTTCTAAAAATAATTTTTGCTATTTAGAATTCGCTGATGATGGTCACCGTCAATGACCGAAACGTCCGGAAAATTAAATGTTCAAAACCATCGCATATGTCTTCATATTCTTGCTATATATATATATATATATATATATATATATATATATAAGGAATTACACCACATTCTCCGAAGACAATTTAATTCAGAACAGTTTTGGTGTATCTCACACCCTTTTTCAACTGACACTGAATAGAAAATATAAGATAAGTGCATACAAACATAATAACACAGGGTCAGGTCGTGAAACATCCCCTGATTTTCCCTTAATCCCCTACTTGTGGCTAATCTGATGGGGGGGGGGGTAGGCCTAAACATATTGAAGGGCTGACATTTTACTATTTTGTTTATTTGCTTTCTTATTACAAGATTAAAAGAAAATTGACCATCAGATAGATTTAATCTAGGAACTGACGATATCAAGCTTGATTCTACGATTCTTCTCTTAACATAGTTAGCCGATTCAAATACAATTTTACTTCCATTGAAATCGATCGAATGATTCTTGTCTCTAACATGGCAAAATATTCCACTGCCTTCGCTGCCCACTCTAATATCTCTTTTGTGTTCATACAATCTCTTGTCTAGATTTCTCCCCGTTTTCCCTATATAAACTTTATGGCAATCATTGCATGGTATTGCATATACTCCTATGTTATGATATTTTGGGGGTTTCCTGGCAATCATCAATATGGGTTAAGGAATTGTTATATCTAAAGGCTAGATTAATACCCGCTTTTTTAAATATGTCCTTTAAACTATTTAATTTATTATTAAATGGCAATGTTATACATTTGTTGAAGTCATTAGTGCGGGAAGGCTTATTACCATAGAATGTTTTCCTAGCTGCATATGGTTAAGGTACATTGACGATGTATTTTCTGTATGGCCTAATAGCCATGATTTTGATACCCTTTTTAATATTTTGAATAATTTGCATGCCTCCATCAAATTTAAATATGAATGGGAATATGATAATAGATTACCCTTTTTAGATGTTCTCATTAATAAAGATCACCATGAATTAAAACTTGAATTTTATAGGAAACCAACCCACTCGAATGCCTATATACATTATTTTTCGTTTTACGATAATACTGTTGAAAAATCGGTAATTTCTAACCTTTTCCTTAGAGCATATAAAATATGTCTTCCTTCCTATTTAGATGAGGAAATTGTCATTTTCAGGACCATTTTTTCTAATTTGTATTACCCTGATTGGTTTATATTGTCTGCCCATTTTGCAGCTAGGAAAACATTCTATGGTTATATATACAAACACAAGCTGCTTTTCTCTTCCTTAACAGGAAGAGCTCGGTTACACAGGCACCCCTGCCGGGGTGTGGCCTACGGATTTATTTGCTAATCTCAACCGCTTTTTTTAATCCCTCTTATAGACTCTTATTTTAACACCCTGAAAACCCTTTTCTTCTTCTTCTTCTTCTTCTTCACCTTCATCTTCTTCTTCATCTTCATCTTCATCCTCAGCTTCATCTTCTTCTTCATGCTCTTCTTCATCTTCATCATCTTATTTATCTTCATCATCTTCATCTTCATCATCATCTTCATCATCTTCTTCTTCTTCTTCTTCTTCTTCTTCTTCTTCTTCTTCTTCTTCTTCTTCTTCTTCTTCTTCTTCTTCTTTTTCTTCTTCTTCTTCTTCTTTAATTTACCTAATGTTAACTTTAGCAACCTTACTTCTGATAAACCGGGTGAGAGGCTATTAAACTTTATGTTGGAGAATTTTCTCGTACAAAAAGTGGAAGAGCCTACTCGTGATAGCAATATTCTTGATTTAATCATGGCAACCGATGAGTCATTGTTAGAAAACGTACGTGTGGGTGAACATTTAGCTTCCAGCGACCATAATGCGATTAGATTCGATCTAAACACCTGCGTAGAAGTTAGAATGAGCTCGCAGCTCATCCCTCGTTTTGGTAGCTGTGATTTCGATATTTTTCGCGAAAGGATTAAGGATATAGACTGGGGAATACGATTCGAGAACAGGTCGGTAGGAGAGATGTACGCAGAACTTCGATGTACGCTGCTTCGTGTGAATTCTGATTTGGTTAAGTATGTGCGTAAGAGCGGGAAGTCGGTGAGAGCTCCGTGGCTTAGTCCGTTAATACTACGCTTAATCCGGGACCGAAATAGAAAATTTAAAATTCATAAAAACAATGGGTCAGTTATAAGTCGGCAAAATTACATAGATTCTCGTAGGGAAGTTAAACGTGCGGTCAGAGATGCGAAGAGGAAGTATGAAATAAACCTCGCTAAGGATTCAAAGAATGAACCGAAACGGTTTTATGGGTACGTAAATAATAGGAAACCCGTAAAAGGATCGATAGGGCCGATCAAAGATAAGGATGGTCGTTTGACTGAACTTCCGACAGAAATGTCTAAAATTTTAAATGAGCATTTTACGAGCGTGTTTACTGTGGAAGATTCTTCCGAATTGGAATCGTTAATTGGGGAAGTTTGTAGTGCTGATAAATGCATATCCGATGTAAGTATTGTAAGTATAAAGGACGAGGAAATTCTTAAATTTATTAAGCTAATGAAAAAGTCGAAATCTCCGGGCCCCGATGGGGTATATCCAATTCATTTAAAGGAGCTTCAAAATGAACTCGTTAAGCCATTGCGTGAAATTTTCAATCGCTCATTAGAGGATGGCGTAGTTCCGTTGGATTTCAAGCGAGCAAACGTTACACCTATATTTAAGAAGGGGAATAGATTTGAAGCAACGAATTTTCGGCCTATTAGTCTAACTTCGGTAGTTGGGAAGCTTTTAGAATCTGTAATTAAAGATAGAATAGTGAGCCACCTCGAGGCAAATAAGCTGATTAACGATACCCAGCATGGATTTAGGCGTGCGAGATCGTGCTTGACTAACTTGCTCGAATTCTTCCACAAAATGATTTGCGTGTACGATGAAAGCAAAGCTGTAGACGTAATATATTTAGACTTTAAAAAGGCGTTCGACACCGTCCCCCACCAAAGGTTATTAATGAAAGTTAAAGCGACTGGGGTGACTGGTAAGATTTTAAACTGGATTAGAAATTGGCTGAAAGATCGCTCGCAGCGGGTAGTAATAAATGGGGAATGTTCAGATTGGGCCAGCGTTAGTAGTGGGGTACCGCAGGGCTCTGTTTTAGGCCCTTTATTGTTTTTAATTTATATTAACGATTTAGATAAAGGCATACTTAGTCGGATTTTGAAATTTGCGGACGACACGAAGCTGGGTAATCGTGCCTATGTAAGATCGGATGTCAATAAATTGCAGGGGGACCTAAACTCGATTGCCAATTGGGCGGACAAGTGGCAAATGGAATTTAATTTAAGCAAATGCAAGGTAATGCACTTGGGTTGCCATAATTTAAGAGTAGATTATACCATGAAAGGCCAAGTCCTCGACGCGGTTAAATTAGAAAAAGACTTGGGAGTATTAGTCTCAGACGATTTTAAATTCTCGAAGCAATGCGCGGATGCGTGTAAAAAAGCAAATCGCGTTTTGGGTTATATCGCGCGCAATTTCATCTTCAAATCTAAGGATGTAATTTTACCTTTATATAAATCCCTTGTGCGGCCACTTCTCGAATACGCTGTTCAATTTTGGGCTCCATATTTAATGAAAGATATTGCGCAATTAGAAAGAGTGCAGCGTAGGGCTACGAAATTAATTCCAGAGCTGAGGAATAGATCATACGAGGAAAGGCTCAGGGCTTTAGATTTGCCATCGCTAGAAAGCAGAAGATTACGTGGCCAGCTAATAGAAGTATTTAAAATACTAAAGGGTTTCTCAAACGTGGACTTTCGCAATCTGTTCGAACTGAATCATAGGGGAAATACTCGTCAGCACGGGTTAAAATTAGTGAACAAGCGTTTTAACACTAGTATAGCCCAAAACTATTTTACATTTAAAGTTACTCAAAATTGGAATCGGCTGCCCACCCACGTAGTAGATAGCACTTCGGTTAATATGTTCAAAAATCGTCTCGACGTGCATTTGAATAGTTTAAATATAACGTAGTTGAGCACTGTGAATTTAAACGTCCTTGCAGAGAGAGAGTTTGGAGCGGAGGTTTAAGGATATGAAATAATGATGACTAAAAAGGATGCCGGCGATTCTCTGCATGTGTAGCTTAGATGTCCCATTTCTTTTCCGCCTATCCTATAAGTAGTCTCTATCCCTAAATTAGCTTTTCACCACTAGCAGTCGAGTGGCTGCGGAAGATGAGAAGAAAAACTTTCTATCTCCCCCGACCCCTAGTTTGATTAGTTAAAATTGCACGATAATGTACACATGTAGATAAGTGTGTACAGTAGATAGTATTAAAAAAAAATAAAAAAAAATAGCATGTTAGAGATACACTCGTAGATAAGGGTGTATCGTAATTTTTGATTTAGTGTAGCGGACTAGCCTCGAGCGGACCTTAGGGTCTTTGCTGGTCCTAGATTCTGTAGTTCTGTAGTTCTTCATGATCTTTTTAACTATTTTAATCCTTTGAATTTCCAAAACACCCGAAGTCATTTGTCAACTAAGCAAAAAAAAAAAAGTTTAGAAATTTTCCAAAAATCCCTATCTTAAATTATACAGTTATGGATAAGAATTTTTTAGATATGTTATCAGATATTTATAAATTAATTATTTGGGAAATGGGAAGCAGCAGAAGTGTTAATATTCAAATTATCAAAAGGCAAGGTTTTTATCTATTAGGGAATGGGAAATATTTTTTGTTTGATTTTTCAAATAAAAACCAAGATCAATCAGTTTTTGGTGGCTTCGTTTTAGAAAGGGGAAATAATGAAAATATTATACTCGTATACAGGGGACGGTAAAATAAATGCATTCATTGCTAGCGCGTTCGATTATAAGTCACAAAATACAATTCTTACACACTATAATTCCTTGGTCCGTCCCATTTTGGAGTACTGTGTTCAAGCATGGTGCCCTTATTACCAGAAAGATATAGCTAAATTAAAACGAGCCAAACGAAGGATTACTTAAATGATACCAAGTTTAAGGAACAAAACATACGAAGAGCGACTTAGAGAACTAAATCAATTTCTGTTAACTAATTCAGGTCCTAATTCAGGTCTTTAAAATTATTCAGAGCATAGACAATATGGATTAAAGAAATATTTCACTATCGACTAGTCAAATTACTCGATAGGAAAGGGTTGCAAAATTATAGGTAAACATTTTAGCTCGTACGAATCTAAAAAAAAATTTATTTTAACCAATTCCTCAACTTATGGAATGGGCTTCCTCCTAAAATAATAGACGGCAACACCGTAGATACTTTCAAACGTCGTATAGATGAAGAGTTTGAATCTAATCCCCGATTGCGAGCGTTTTCTAGCAAATAAGTAACTCCCAAGTCTTCAGGTGACAGGTTCACCGATTTTGCAAGGTGTACTATCTATATTCCCTGTCTTGGCGTGACATTATATTATATCAATACCATATTATATCTATGGGGAAGGGACCAATAACTTAAAGGCGAACCGACAAAGGGGCGGAACGCCACGAGTTTCGACGTGCGGAGCAGCAAGAATAGAGTGCAAAACGAGGTCAGGTAAATTTAGGCAATAGCACAGCTCTAGATTATTTAAAGAAGCATTTACAAAAATAGAATTTTATTTACATAAAAAAGAGAATCAGGGGCAAAATTATATTGGTAAATGAGGGGAGAAATTGCAGAGTTATGCATCAGACTCTGAAGTTAGAAATTAATGCGTTACAGAAGGAGACTATTTTAATGGGGAGGATTAACTCAAATGGGTTGCTGAAGGGAGGGAGGGGTTGGCTTATGGAGGATTCCTGGTGAGACGTCAGGGTAAGGTTTTAAGGATGTCTTCTGCAGGCAATAAACGTAAGGACGAGGGCACTCGGAGCTTCTGAGCGCGAGGTTGACGTGATGACGGTTCTCCAAAGGGTGGGGCTGCGGTAACGTCTGGTCCAGGGGAGAGTATTTCAGCCACCCGAAGATGAGGAGAGAGCGAGGAGGGCTTCTACAGGAGTTGATGAGTAGGGTCGGAAAAATCGCTCGGTGGCGATCGTCAAATAGAAATACCTCACTGGATGGGTAATTCCAACGACACGAAAAGTTCAGCCGTCACTTTGCCTCGTTGTTAAGCACCTGACTTGGAACTAGGGGGAATGCTTTATGTATCCTAGCGGGACTCCTCAACTCTGTATCTCCAACCTGGAATACGAGCCCTATATATCCGAGGCTCCCCCCGCAAGGTGCGGGAAACATGGGGTGTTTGGCCAGCGCTACTCTCGAATGGCCTCGAACCTTCACGCCCAAGCGATTCTAACCCGCGAAAAGGTGGTTCAGGGGGGGACGCGGTTCGAAGCTACCACTTGTGGATGGGGGGGGGGGCTTAGCAATTTAAGCCTAACCAAGTTCTAGAATTTTCTTTAACGCATGGACGTCACTTACGTGCTGGAAAAGAAATTCCATATGGAATTCCCCCACATTTCCCATACTCCTTATCCCAGGTCACTTCATATGGACCACAAGGTCTGTTGTTACCAGTTTATCTATGTAAATCTTCTTTCACTATCATAGCAGACTCAGTTGTAAATCTTCTGGGAAGAAAGCATAACCATGACTAAATTTAATCTTCCAAAACTTTGAAAAATCAAGCAGTGTTGTTTGGTATCCTTGCCCGAAGCTCCAATGCGAAAATCTCCAAGTAATTGGATGTCAATCTGTGGATGGTGCCGATGATCAGAAAAGAGTTTTGTGTTTAAGGTTATACGAAGTTACGGCTGCTTAAAAACCTCACTCTAAGCGTTCTGATACAAAAAAGATCCCCCCAGACCAATTGAACGCTGAGAACCAGAGCAATATCGAGAAATATATCTACATGACAATGAGGTCCATAGCTAGGGCTATGGCAGTGTCATATGATTTAGAACACAGTTAGTGGAGTATTACCTCCACTAAAACTCATATAAAATGATAAAAGGCATGCTTCTGTCACAGAAGTTGAAGGACAAACAAGAAAAACGTGCTGCGAAGCTTGTGAACAAATTGACGCATCCCCTCAAGTTTGGGATGCTCTGAATAATGCGAGGCGAGAAGAATTTCTGGTAGGACCAGAAGGTGAGCTGGAAAAAACAATGGCTTGTGTTGTCCTCCCAAAATAAACCGCGTGTCATGAAGACCAAGTTTCCGTTCTAGCTCATAGTGTTTGGGCCGGTCACTAGCGAGGGCCACGATATCCGTCATTTATTTCCCAGGAGGAATACATCAAATGCCTAGAAGTCTTGGTGTTACCGTTGACAAGGGAGGTGGTAGGTGGAATGACGTATATATGGCAGCAGGAGTCTGGACCATGTCAGACAAGAAGGAGAGACCCAGTTTTGGCTGTCACACAATTTCTTTGGCAACATCACTCCGAACTGTGGCCTCCTAATTCATCGGACGGCATCTTCTAAATTATTCAGTGTGAGGCGTGGTTAATAGAGACCAAATAGTCCTTGGCATCAGCAACGGGAAGCATATATATATATATATATATATATATATATATATATATATATATATATATATATATATATATATATATATATATATATATATATATATATATTTATATATATATATATTTATATATATATATACATATACATATACATATATATATATATATATATATATATATATATATATATATATATATATATATATATATATGAATATATCTCTCAAAGTAGCACGAGAGAAGGATGAAAATGAATCCATTAAACCACATTGAAAGAGAAAACGGAATTATATTTCCTTGCAGTATTATTTTTATTACCTTTTTTCGAAAAAATCCGTGCAGGGAAGCGATTCGAACCAGGCACACTGAGGCAGCGAGCACTGCTTTTATCACAGTTAAAAGTATGCCGTTAGTACACTACGCTACGTTCTCTGCGTAGCGTAGTGTACTAACGGCATACTTTTAACTGTGATCAAAGTGGTGCTTGCTGCCTCAGTGTGCCTGGTTCGAATCGCTTTTCTGCACGGATTTTTGGGAAAAAAGGTAATCAAAATATTACTGCAATGAAAAATTATTCCGTTTTCTCTTTCAATGTGGTTTAATGGATTCATATATATATATATATATATATATATATATATATATATATATATATATATGAAGAGAGAAAGATAAATCAATCAAACTGCAAGGAAAGATAACATTAACGGAATCATTTATTTTTAGGTGAAGTGAGTTTTGAGGCTGGGAGCAACCGCTTTAATCTTAAAATTAAAAGCAACCCTTAGCCCATTCAACCCTGCGGGAGACTGAAAATTCTCTCGCATAACTAAGCTTTTAAGGCCGGTTTTGCGCGTTTAGCTCCATTTCTCAGGGAGCCCAGTAAAAACATTGCTAAATTCAGACTTGAATAATTCAATCAAATATAATATGGATATTAATCGAAATCAGTGGACAACTACTTCTCTGTATTCTCTCTATTGTTTAAAAATTTCGATGATATCACTAGATGCTTCTTGCACACTTCCTTTCATTTGCTTTTTGTTAATACTCAACAAATGCACTAGAATTATATTTTCATATGCAGTATAGTTCGAAAGTGTTGGGTCACCTCCATCTAAGGTGTTTTCCCATTAATAAACCAGAAAGTATTAAAGTTAAGAATAAAAGTTTAATATCTGTTTGGTAGTTTATTGATGCATCTACATATAAATCTACTAGTTAATAAATTTAAAAACAAATGAACTATAAATATATAATTTTTTAAATAATACACATGCAGATACGAATATCTTTGGACGAACATTTTAGTATTTAGTTATATGATCTTTTAGTTGAATTAGTTGCTCCATTTCCCTATTTTACCCTTATTTAACTTTTGACACAGGTCTGCCTGGATTTTTTTCCATTCTTCTTGACAGAAAAGCTCCAATTCTTGAAGATTTCTCTGTTGACGCTTGTAGACCCTTTTCTTTATTTAGCTCATGCTAAAAGTTTTCAATTAGATTAAGATTTTATGAGATCAGTTTCAACCAATCCTGCACCAATTTTGAAGTGTAATAGTATCATTGTCATGCTTGAGGGTCCTGCGAAGCACGTAGCAGAGCAGGGGCATCATCTACTTCGTATTTGTTCAAGATTTACACATATTCCTCCTTTTTTATCGTGCCATTGATTCTATGAAGGCTACCTTAACCAGATGAACTGAAAAAGCACCATTATAGACCCGCCAACGTGTTCGATAGTATAGACGGTATTCTGAGAATAATTCCGGGTTCCACTTTTACAAAATACCTGGTGAGCGCAATTTCTTCCAGAAATTAACATTCTACACCACTGCTTTACAGTTGAAACTGAATCTCTTCAGTTGTCATACGCGGATTTTCATCAATTTCTCTGATCAACTTTCGTCTTGTTATCACCGAAATCTATGCAGGCTGTCTAGAGCGAACAGCGTTAGAAGTTGATTCGTGCGCCTGAACTTGAAAATTACATTGGTGACGATCGATTTTGGCACATTAAGTTGTTCAGCAATGTTTCTAATTGATAGTTATATCTATGTTTCTAGATAATTCAATATTTAATATCACTTGATAGTTCTTTTTTCTCCGCCATGATGGAACTGCAAATACTGACGATATCGGCATTTATATTTGCCAGATGTAACCTTTTGCCTGCTAATTTTTATTTACTTCCGATTAAAAAATTATTTGAAATGTAATTCTTACTGAAATTTTTTAAAATAAATTAAAAATACAAAATTAATGAATAATTTCCTGATATGTCCCAAGACTTTGGTACCTGCAGATTTTTAATATTTGGTTTATACTTCTTTTTTTTCGATCAATTAGGTTGAAAATTTATCTATCGATTCCTCAATACACTGCCAATAGAATGTCTAAATTTGGGGGGCATACATCTAATTCTTTCTGAATTATTAATAAAAAATCTCTTAGGATGGAAGTGTCCCAAGACTTTCGAACTATAATATATATATATATATATATATATATATATATATATATATATATATATATATGAATATATATGTATAAATCTTTCATGAGCGCGAAAGAATGGTGAAAATGAATCCAACAAACCGCATGAAACAGAAAACGAGAAAATCTTTCCCGTTTTCTGTTTTTTGCGGTTTGTTGGATTCATTTGTTGGAATCATTGTTGGATTCATTTTTATCATTCATTCGGGCTCGTGAAAGATTTATACATTGTATATTCGCCACGTGTTTACCTTAATTCTTCTTTGTCCTTTGAATTCAATATTAATTTCCTCCCTCTTGCATAGACCCGATCCACCTTGTGAATCGTAGCTTATAAGCTTGTTTATTCGGAAGATTTTTGGTCTTTCGAGTAGCCAAGGGGCCTAAGAGATGATTTATTGAGATCAAAGCGGATACTCGCTGCCTCAGTGTGCACAGTTCGAATCCCACCCCTGTACGGAAGTTTTGCTAATTAGGAAATAATAGTTCCAAAGAAAAATTTTCCCGTTTTCTATATACATATATATATATATATATATATATATATATATATATAGTGGCCCATGAAACTTTAAAATACACTGTTAGAAGTTCTAATTTACATACATTTAGTAAACATAGGTTAATGAAATTTACAAAGAAACCTTGGACTTTGTGGAATAAATACAATGTAACGATTAGATAAGCAAAATGGTGAACGGGAAACCTTTATAAAGACAATAGAAAAATTTTCATTTGGGCAAGGAGATGTGTAAAGAAAAGTGGAATGGATATCAAGAGAGGAGGTTTGAGTCACAAAAACAGTAAGAAAGAGACAACTTGAGATTAGAACAGCGAGAAACTATCTAAAATAAGACCTACTAAATTGTTTAACTTGACTTAGATCATTTCAAGTAACCCAGATTGATTGACTTAACATAATAGAACTTCTCAAATTTCAGGTTAAAACTTCCGCAAGAAATAGATAAAAGCAAGTAAGAAAGAAATCAGAAGTGAACACTTTTCCCGAATTTCTATTTTTAATGGCAATCAATTTCTTGAAAAAGCCCCCATATGTAGTATAACATCATATTTCTATTGTGTACCACCTATTATCTATTTTCAAAGTTTAGTATAGCTTGAGAAAAGCGCAACTCTTGCTCTTTCATATGCACCTGAAGGTGCATATCCTTGATGACTAATTTGGCAATACCATTTCAACCAGTGGTAAATAATTCTAGACCTTCTTGTTGCCCAGAATGACCTAATATCCTGAAACAAAAGTATACCAGGTTTATTTTCCTTTTTAGTTACACAGGTTCTCAGAGAAATCTGAATAATTTCTGATATTCCTCATTTGTGGTCTAACCAAGACAGCAACATTCATTTTTGCCTCAGAATATTTGGTAAAGAAATTTTAAAGTTCTTGAATGGTGCGGACTCTTTGTTATGAGCTATAACAAACTGCTGATATGTGAATCCATTCTAAAAATTTCTGAAATATTATTCCAGAAGGTTCTAGAATTATCGAGGGATGTGGTAGGGTAGGTTCTGAAACATTCTTTAAACTTTATAAAATTCTACTAAATCTTCAAATTTCTCATTGAATCTAGAAAGTGTGGAAGGTTTCCTTAAAACAAGTATCATAGTATTAAATGTATTGTAGGGAACAACAGCTTTTGAGGGTTTATCAATTGCACATGTTTATGCGCTTGAACAAAGAGCTCAGTACTTTCTGGCCAATGCTTCTTGTTATCATATGCTGTATTATCCCTAGTATCTGACATAGATAACATAGAAACTTGATAAAAGATCTATGGGGGGGGGAGGATTTATTATCTAAAGGCCAATACTCTAGCCATCACGCTACGGCGAAGTCCGTTCTGAGTTGGTAATTTAGTGGGCTATTTATATTACCCATTTGGAAGGAATTTTTCTCTGATACATCTTCGCACCCCTACACAGGTCCCTTTCTAGAACGCGGAGCGAATTTGAGGATTGGGGAGAGATTAGTCTTGGATTTCTTAATCGAGGAGAGTAGTAGCTATCCCTTCTATGACCTTTGAGTCTGCGGGATGAGTGGAGTTACTTTAGCGGAATTGAGGAGAGCGAACGAAGTCTCTTAATCAATGAGTAATATAACATCTCCTTCCCCGATCTCCTGAAGTTCCCAGCAGCACATTTTCTTAATCTCTAGTAGGAGAGCAGGTGCAGTTGTAACGAAGATCAGAAGATTTTTCGGCCCTTTGATGGTCACCAGTTATGAGAGGGGGGCATATATTATAACTTTTCATATTTATCGAATCTCTTTACTTCTTTTTGACTGATGTTGCCCCTTTCAAATATGTCTTCCAGTAATCTGACTCTTGGTATTTTTGTTGGCGGAGATTCCTTCTTCTTTAAGTTGGCTGGGTTAGTTCTTGATCTTTGATTTCTTTCTTTCTTGATATATCTTTCTTTTTTAACTTGACGTGATTATTTCTTCTTGATGCTTGATGATTTGATCAGTTCTTTTTGATGAGTTGGTCCTTGAAGCGTTTTCTTTCCGTTTTCCTTGACTTGCGTTTCCTCTTGAGTCGATTTCTTGGTCCTTCTTGTTCGATGAGTTCTTGCTTCTTGATGAGTTGATGATTTTTTTTATTCTTGATGAGTTAGCCCTTGAAGGCGTTTTCCTTGAGTTCCGTTTTCTTCATGATTTTTCTTTCTAAAAATTGTGGACTTTGAGATTATCGAACGCGGTATCTTTAGATCTAAATGCCAATACTCCAGCCATCACGTTATGGCGGAGTCCGTGTTGAGTTGATAATTTAATGGGCTATTTATATTATCGATTTGGAAGGATTTTTTCTCTGATACATCTTCGCACCTCTACAGTTCTTCACTGATCTTTTTATTTTCTGATTTGTTACATTTTCTGAGGGTGGGCTATTTTTTTCTAGATGGATAAGTACATGATAATCACCACTCTGTGGCACTGGTGCAATAAAGAATGGAAAATGGGTAGAGGAAATAGCAGGTGCATTTTCGCCTTTTCGATGCTTTGAAAGATCAACCATGCAGAAGTGGCAGCGGCCTGAGTGGACAATGAAATATTAAGGGATTTTAAAGGTGCGGACTCTAGGTTATGGGCTATAACTCATTCATCACCCCGTCTACATCCCAGTAAAAGTTAAAATTATATAGCTTTTACTCTTTTCGCTTAAGTGTTTTGTTCAAGTTCAAGTACTAGGGCGTTCCGCTGGACCTGAGGTAGAGACAGCTGTATAATATTTAGATACATTAACCGTACTATTTAGCCTGGGATTTTTTTCCATCTTGATAATAGCTTAAATATTTGTGACATTAAATATTTTACTCTTTAAAAAAATTAATTTTCTTTCCTTCCAAAGTTTTCTTGCACCGTCTACAAGTTAAATACGATGCCCAGAGATTTTTTTTGTCTATAACTGACCTGCCAAAGTATACATAGTATGCTTCAATTTCCTTATAGGTGCTGTCACACCGAAGATTTTTGCTCTTGTTTTGATGAACTGTCCGCAGATTTCATCTAGAGAATGATTGCTGCCTCTTGATTTCCTTTCTCTTCCGATGTGTTTACTAATGTAACTAAAGCTGAAATTATAGCAGATATGTGAATCCCATTATAAAAAATTCGAAACTAATATTCCAGAAGGATCTAGAATTATCTAGGGATGTGGTCTGGTAGGTTCTGAAAAATTCTTGAAACTTGATAAAATTCTACTAAATCTTTAAATTTCTCATTAAATCTAGAAAGTTTGGAATGTTTCCTTAAGACAGTTATCATAGTACAATATTGCCATACTTTTTAAAACAATATTTACAATTTTCTACCATGCTTTGAAAAACATTAAAGCCTATTGTTGCTTACATATTTTAAATTTTTTTCCTAAATTAATAAAACTCTAGCATTATTATCCAAATGGGCAAATTTAGAAATTAGTGTCTTACGTACAAAATCAGAGTATTGGGCTCAAAACCGACTTTTATCAGTTAATTTACTTACAAACAACTGGGAAATAACATTTAATACCCAGGGCCAACAAAAAAATTAATAATTTGTTACATAGTGATTATATATAAACTTGGGTACCTGTGCTATAAAAATGACAGCATTTTTACGTACATTCATTTTTCAATTATACAATAAATACGCGATTATTGAAACAGCTCTGCATCGGGAAAATATAAAAAATAAATAATAATAATAAAAACAAAATACCAATTGGGCCTAAATATATATATATATATATATATATATATATATATATATATATATATATATATATATATTCAACAAAGTTGTTTCTAAGAAGGCGTAATTTTAATTGCAGTAGGAAGGATACGACCATCAGTGATGGTCGTATCCTTCCTACTGCAATTATATATATATATAGAAAACAACAAATTGAGGCTAATTAATGCTTCCTGCGCAGTCTGCTGGGTTAGGCCTTAGAGAGAGAATAGATAGGAATGGAGAACAGGAGAGTGGCAGGCAAGGAAATCTAACTGCAGGTTTAAGCTAGTACAAGGTTTGTTTATTTGATGTTGAACGAAATTGATCAATGGATGATCAAGGTGGGAATCTTCGCCATGAAGCTCGCCGTAAAGATTTGTAAAGATAAGTGGTAAAGTTCCAGAAATTTAAAATGTCTGTAAGTTATATAAATGTAGATAAATCAAGCTTCATACTTTGGGGCTAACAGAGTATGTACTTGTCCAGATGCGGCCGAAGAATGAGTGTTCATATTACTCTTGAAACATCCGTGCGAAAAATTTGCCTCATTTCTCCAGAATATATAAACTACATAGATAAAAATTATACGGATACTTGTTTGCAATAATTTGCACCTACACAATTTAGTTAACTTAACTCTTAAAACTAATCGAAAACACCCCTAATCTTTACCAAAATTATCTCAGACAGCGCAAAAAATATGCTAAAATAACCAAAGAACCTACACATGACGAATTTAAACCTCAGAATATTCAAATCACCATATTAAATAATGTCAAAACAACGGAAAACTGGATCCATAAGCATGAGTACGGTTTCTCTCAAACAAACTATTGCAGCCTGGTTAACAGTGAAGAAATTTCATAATAGTCAACCTTCAGACCCTTACACGAGTCATTGATTATTTGCAGCCACGAATAGAGCATCATCAAAACAACATTGCATAATATTAACTAATTATGACACAAACACTGGCATTTTACCTCCCACAAGGCCAAAAGTTGAAACCCATAGACATAAAGGAGCCGTCATGACCAAATATCAAGCTAGTTATTTCACACCAGAAAACGCTCAATTAGCTAAGAAATCTCTCAAGTTAGCCATGAAATCTCCACAAAAATCCAACGGCGAAGGTTCTGAAATTATATCAAATATTTACCTATAGCAATTAGGAAACAGCAATTTCCTCTATCAGAGACAATTGCTAACATTTGTAGCTCAACAATACCATTGCTTCAATATGGAAAATACGACACATCATATAAATATGTGAACTACCCTAACCCCCAACCCCCTTCCCACCTCACTAATGTTAATTCATGCAAAACCTCCTAAAAAATTCATATCGAATAGGTCCAGGCATACATGAATCACAAACACAACAAAGATCCTGAAAACTTTACCTTCACAAGTCTCCTATCTCACCTTAGACATAACATTGTAGATGGTTTCAATAATAAAATCTCCCCTTCACCCATGAACTTTGAACCATTCTACATGAAAACAGCTAATGACACAATATCTAAACATATATTCTTGCAAAAACCTGATAATGAAATGCACATAAAAACAAAAAGACAAACCCTGGCAAGGCAGTTGACAATAGATCTCAGTCCTCCTTGATGGCCAAGATCTCGAGTAAAAACAATAAATCAGACATAATGGTGTCTCCTACCTATGGTGCAATATACACCTCTCTTAATTATTAATTTATTTTCTCATGATACATATACTGAAACCACATTCTCCCAATACACCAACCAATTACCCATATCGAAATAGTGACCATACAACTAAGACACGACTTATATCACAATAACAATACTCTTACCAGAATTTAAAGAAACAAATAGACATCGTATTATCAAACTGAACGGACAAGTCCTAACTTCCAAAAAAACTCCTGCCCTTCTAGGAATAACATTGTACACTACAATGACCTTCTCTTCCAAAATAATTAACATAACGATGTCAATTAGAAACTCAAAACAGTAAAAATACTAGCGAGCACCACTCACCTTTGAACAACAAATGGATTCGATAATCAGATTATAAAAGCATTCATTGCAGCCTGAACGAATTACTATTCGCCATCAAGGCAAAAAATACTGTCCAAATACAAAACAGATAATCTACAAACAGTACAATTCAAAGAAATCACTTCAGAGGATATCCAGTAATTTTAGTAATACTTAGATCAGGCAACTCTTCTTTTCTCAAAATTTTCAAGCGCAGAATAAACCTCGCTCCTACACCAAACTGCAGTAGATTTAACTAAAACCAAAACGACACTAATCGTCTTGCCCTCGACTGCTCAAACCTCAACCAAGCATGAAACACACATTCTATTACCTCGTAACATGATCTGAAGAATCGTCTGGGAATAGTATTGATGTTCCTAGAGGCTGCCCGCCTCACTGGAGAAAGGTATTGATCGAGGTGAAAATATAGGTTAGAGAAAGGAAAAAATAAAACGAACGAAAATAAGTTACTTCCTATTATATTCTCTCTTTTTGAGCACAAAATAAAAAGAAAAGAAAACTATAATATCAATATATATGTTAATGAAAATAATATACAATATTTCCTGGTTAGTTTTCTAACAATTAATGAACACCGAAACAATTTATTTAAGCATTATGACATAGAGGTTATTCAGTGGTCTATATTCACAATGAGCTAAATGTGAATCTCGTTCAGTGATCACAGTACCCCAGTCACTCTTATTAATATTTTAGACAAAGGCTCAAATATACAAATCTTCAATGACATTTTAACCAAATGTGGTCAAAAGTTCGTTGTGATTAGCAAGATTCACCCGGTGAACCCTATGCATTAACTCCAAATTTCCTTAAATATGAGAAAATAAATTTCTGAGATGTCTCGTATCATTTTGTCACTGATTACACCTTTATATTTACTATACTCCAAGAAAAAAGTGAAAGGAAGATGAATTCGGGTTGAGGAGGGACCATTGTGATATTTGCTGTGTATCCAGACTTTAAAGACAGCCTGTAGTTAGTAATTTTGTCCACAAGGGTTATGGATACAATAGTTTGCCATTATTCATAAATACAAGTGTCGAAATGTAAACCGGAGCCTATTGCCAGGATGTATTACATGCTCGTATTAGTCAATATCTTGCCATTATAATAGACCACAAGCATCCATCCACTACCTAGAATAAATTCTTACTATATTATAATTAGGGTCTCTCTAGTCATCTCAATAACACCCGTTTGTTAATTTCTCAAAAAAAGGTAAAAATTATTCAAAATATGAAAAACGATCTATATTAAATTCAAGGTCCAATACTAAAGTCTGATAGAAGTTGCTAATGCTATTATTACAAATAAGATTGTTTCCCATGACGCTACACCCAACCAAACCGCTGTATTTGGTCTGAGAACGTTGAAGATAGGTACGAACCTTCTTCTCTTGTATCGTAGACAAAATGTAAAGATCGCATAATGAAATGTACATGAAGATCAGAATGAAAATACCTAGTTAGGTCGAAGGTATAAAGCCTCGTTGGGATAAGGGGGAGTTTTTGCGGGGTATTACAAGATTTTTACAGCAACCACCGTGGTTTAAAACATCGTAAACAATAGTGGCGATTGTAGAACTCATCTTGAATACAGCCAGCAATAGGGTAACCTATTATCAACCCAAACTGCGAGGTTTGAAACCCTCGCAAACCTAACCAGTGATGATGTAACTAATAGTGACAAAAACAGCAATTGGCGAACCCTTAGTGAACCCAACGAGCGGTGGTAGCTCCCCTCCTGTATACAACTAGTCAACGCCCTGCTGAACCCAACCAGCGATGGCAAAAACCCTCGTTAACCCAACCAGCGAGAGAAGGAACCCCTCGTGAATCCATCAGCTACGAGTATGGTAGAACTTGTCGTGAACCCATCAGAGATGGTAGAGCCCCTCTGAAACTCAGCCAGCGATAGTCGAACCCCAGGTGAAACTAAACGACAATGGTGGAGCCACTTATGCACCATCTAGCGATGGTCAAATCCATCGTAAACCAGAGTAGCGATGGTGGAATCCCTCGTGAACACCAACAGCGATAGTTAAACCGCAACTGAACACAACCTACGGTAGTGGAACCTCACGTAGTACTGACCAGTGATATTGGAACCCCTCTTTAACCCACTTAGGTATAGTAAAACCAATCGGAAACCCTAGAAGCGATGGTAAAATCCTCTCAGAACCAAACCATTGATGCGAGAAATCCTCGTGAACCAAGCCAGCGATGTTGAAACGCTTCGTGAACCCAAAAAGCGATGGTTGAACCACTCCTGAACTTAACTAGATATAGTGGACTCCCTAGAGAACCTAACTCACTATAGTGGAACTCCATAGGAACTCAACATGCAATTGTATAATTCCTCCTCGACCTAGGAAGCGATGAGGGAAACATTCATAAACTCAACCAGCAACGGGGCATACCGTGGCGAACCCAAATGGCTATTGTGCAACCCTCGAAAACCAAACCCGCGATGTCGGAAACCGGGCTGTAGGCAAACAGCGATGGTGCCTCATTCCTGACGCAAACCAGCGATGGTAACTCATTTCTGAACCAAACCAACGAGGATCGAATCACTCATAATCCTAAGCAGTGATGGTGGAACAAATACTGAAATCAACCAGCGACTTCGCACCCCTTTGTGAACACAAAAAGAGAAAATTAAACTAAGATGAAACCAAAGAGCCATGATTAAGCTCGTGATCTCAACCAGCGATGATGAAACCTACAAAAAACACATCCAGCGATTGTGAAACCACTCATGAAGCCTTCTTAGAACCAACGAGCGATGTAGAAGCCCGGTGTGAACCCAAAATAGAATGGTGGAACACAATGTAAACCGAATAAGCGATGATTTTTCCCCCAAGTGAACCTAACAGCGATGCTACAATTCCCCCTGAACCTCACTTCCATATTGAACCAATCGTGAAACTAATCAGCAATGGTAAATCACATTAAGCCCGAACAGCGATAGGAGAATCCCCTAATGAACCACACTAGCGACGCTGAAACCTTTCTTGTACCCAACCAGCTAGGATGAAACACCGCGTGAACCAATCTATCACTGTGGAATGCTCCACGAAACAAACGACGGAAATTGAAACCCTTCTTGAACCAAATCAGTAATGGGGGACCTCACCGAAGCCATCAAACGGTGGAGGAACCACTAGTACACCAACCCAGCTATAGTGAAATTCCTTATAATCCCCCTTACTGGGCTATGGGGTAACTCATCATGAATCTGACTAGCGATGATTGAAGCCCTCTTCATTAAAACAGTAATGGTGCAACTGTTCGTGAAACCAAACAGCGATGCTTTGTGGTTTCATAATTCGTGAACCAAACTAACAATTGCGGAATAGCCCGTGAACTAGGTCAGCGATGATAAAATCCCTCGCGAAACCAAACAGAGATCATTGAAACCCTTTTGAACCCAACGAGCAATGTTGGAACAATTTAAACTAACCAGAGATGGGGAAAGAACTCGAGAAGTGAGGCACCGATGGTGGATATCGTCGTGTACCCATCTATCTTTGTTTAAACCCTCTGGAATCAACCGGTGATGGTGAAACCTGTATTAAATCCAAACACCAAGGTGGAATCACCCTTCAGACCATCTAGCGATTGTCAAACCACTTATAAACACAATCAGTGATGGTGTTATCCTTCGTGGTTACAAACAGCAATGGTTTTATCTTTCGTGGATCCAACCAACGAGAGTAAAAACCATATAGAACCCAACCTACAATGTTAGAAACTATCGTGTTGGTGATGGTAGAACCCCTCAAGAATCGACCCATCGTGATGAAGTTACATTTGTTCCCAAACAAAGATGGTGGAAACCCTCGCAAATAATAATAATGATAATAGGTATTTATAATGCGTCCTTCCGGGCTGTTAGCCCTCCCAAAGCGCAGGTTGTGTAGCGAGTGTAGAGAAAGTTTAATTGGGAGAGAAGGCAATTCTGAAGAGATGAGTCTTTAGGAGACGTGTAAAAGTAGCAAGGGAAGAAAAGAATCGGACTTCGGCAGGAAGAGCATTCCAGAGTTTAGGACCACAAACTGAGAAGGAAGGGTCACCCATCGAACAGAGGACAAAAGACAGAGTGTTTAGGAGGGTAACAAGGTTAAACCGGAGTGTCTGAGGAGTTTGATTACGGGAGAGGGCAGACGAGAGATAAGGTGGAGCATCGAATTTAGGGCCTTGTATGTGATGAGAAGAATTTCATAGTGGGTACAGAAGCGAATAGGTAACCAGTGTAGCTCCTCTAACAGAAGCATCGAAGGAGAGGACGAGGAGCGGGGAAGAAGGAGACTGGCAGCATAGTTTTAAACTAGGTGTAGGTGGCGAAGAAACAAAGAAGGCAGATTCACTAGAAGAGAATTGCAGTAGTCTAAACGTGAGGTGACAAAGGCATAAATAGCAGCCTCAAGGCTTCGTCGATCAAAATGGGATCGAAAACGTGAGAAGTTACGGAGGAAACCAAGGGAAGACTTACAGATATGATAAATGTTCGGTTTAAACGAGAGTTGCTCATCTAAAAATAACACCAATATTACTAACGGTATCAGAGAAGGTGACAATGGTTTCTCCAATGTTAAGGAAGGGGAAGAGAGCTTTAGATTTTTCCACCATCGAAGTGGTACCAACAAGGAGATCTTCAGTTTTATCGTGGTTAAGTTTGAGAAAGTTGGAAGACAGCCATTCATTTATGGAGGTGTAAGCTGTGAGAAGCTTTATACTTGATTGAGAGAAGGATACAGTGAATGAAGAAAGGTATATCTGACTATCATCAACATAGAGGTGGAAGGACATGACCAAATCGCGAAGAAGGAATCCAAGAGGAAGTAAGTAGATGCGAAAGAGGAGGGCACCAAGGAATGAGCGCTGAGGCACCCCAAAATGAATAGGCGCGGGATCTGAGGAGAGGTTATCGAGCGTGCCTGACAGAGTGCGGGAGGAGAGGTATGAGCGAAACCAATCAAGTGCAGTGCCCTAGAGACCAAGTAAAGTGTGAAGGCGATCAAGGAGGAGAGTGTGGTGGATGGTGTCGAAAGCAGAGGAGAGGTCTAGGAAGCCTAGAATGGACGTATAACCCCTATCGGCTGCTTTACGTAAACCGTCTAAAACATTAAGAAGGACGCTTTCAACAGAGTGCTTCGCTTTAAACCCCAACTGGTGCATTTCCTCGATATTGCAGTTAGAAATAAGGTCATTAAGACGAGAGAAAACTATTCTCTCGAGGATCTTAGAGTGGAATGGAAGCTGTGAGATAGGGCGATAGCTAGATGGCTCAGAGGATTAAGGTGTGTCTTTTCTAAGGATAGGACGAATTGAGGCATGTTTGAAGGAAGAGGAACCACTTCTGTAGCAAGGGAAGTTTTTAAGAGATAAAGAATCAGTGGGAGAACACTAGGGATAATTTGGTGAAAAGACGTCCTTTGGGGATCCAGATTTGTTAGAGCGTGAGATCACGGTAGTTACTTCCTCAGAGGACGCCCGAGTAAGGACGTTAAGCAGCAATGAAGTATGGTCAGAGAGAACAACATGCGCTTGTTCAGACGACTTAAGTAGTACAGCGCGAAGGTAAATAACTTATCAGAGAAAAATTTAGAAAGCGTAGAAGGGTTAATTGGGGAAGAGGTGGGGGTAATGGGATAGGCAAGGAAAGACGAGAGAGCAGACAAAAGATAGTCTGAAGGTCATTGTTGCTCTCAGACAAAAGTTTGCCTGAAGGAGCCTCGCCAGATAATTTTAATGAGGAAGAATAAGTCTAAGTAGCAAGTTGATAGGCAAGTGAGGTCCTGTCTTGCACACGGGAGCGTGCTTTACCAAGAGCTCGTTCAAAAGCACATAAGGAGCTCCTTGATCGAAGGAGTTCCATGGTGAACCAAAGGGTGCGGTGATGGCGATTTGAAGAAGGAGTGATAAGGGGAGCATGTTCGTCAAAGCAGACGAGCAATGATTGGCACAAAGAGCTTAATGTTTGGTCAGATGTAGCAGTAGTATCAATAGGTGGTAGGGCAGAAACAACGTCGTTACAGAGAGAAGTAGTATCGATTGACGATAGTCGCTGGAAAGGAGTAGAATCTCGAAACGAGCAAGGAGGTAGGTGGTAGGGAATATAGAATTTAAATTGACCAAGATGTGGTTGGAAATCGTATCAGAGAGGTCAGTTACTGTTAGATTGGAGATATGGAGTTTCAAGATGACTAAATCCAGGGTATTACCATATATGTGTGTTGGGGATGACACATGTTGTGTAAGAGAGAAGAGGTCGATGATGTCAATGAATGCCCGAAAAATCTCATTGTGGCTAGGAAGATTGAAGTCAACGAGAATAAGGAGAGAACCAGTAGAGGATAGGTCGGAGAGTAGGTTACTGAATTCCTCGAGAAATAAGACCGGAATAGAGTTGGTATGGCGACAAAGGACCACAATAGTCAGAGCAGACACAGCACGTGAGACAGCAATGAGAGCCTCAAATAAGGCTACAGGGGGGATGGGAAAAGATTCAGTGAGAACGATGAGTTGGAAATCAGTGCAACTCCCCATCCATTGTTGTTCCTAGGAATATACAGGAAAGAATGTCAAGGAGGGGTTGAAAGGGCAGTGCATGAACCAGAATCACACTTGAGCCAGGCTTCTGTAAGGGCAAGGAAGGAAACCCCAGTGCAAACAACGAGGTCATGGACATACTCCGACTTATTGGTCAGGCTCCTAATGTTCAGAAGAGACGCCAACAGCGCCTGCTGATAAGCACAGGATGAAGGAGGAGATTTGGAGGCGTTGTTTAAAGGAAGAATAGTAGGGAAAAAGAGGTTCCTAAGGGATGCGAAAAGTATCGGCCATCTCCTAGTGGGGCTAGTATAGAGGATACCAGCCCCCTTTATCTTTGCGTATGTATCTGGCGAGAGACCATAATTTAAAGAGTTGAGTGAGAGGCGCGAGTCCCTATCATACATAGTGGGGGAGAAAGGAGGGAGCAAGGGCGTGAATTATGAAGAACGCAGCAGATGGCAAAACTTAACCCTAACTTGACTTATAGAAAGGGACGGGGGGTTCGTCAAGGCGAGGCGTGGGAGAGGGGGAGGGGTAGCCAATGATTCCGGAGTCCCAGAAATGCCTAAGCAAAGATGTTGAAACCCTTTCTTAAACCAAACCAGCCATGGTGAAACACTTCCTTGACACAACCAGCGATGGTGAATCCCTCGTGATCCTAGCTAGTAATGCCGCAAACCTGCGATGGGCAATCCCTCGGGATACGAGCCAGTAGTGCAGCAAACCTGCGATGGTGAAAACTTTGTAGACACAACCAGCGTTAGAGGAACCACACTTAAACTCAACCAGTGGTATTGTAAACCCTCGTCACCCCAACAGCAATAATGGAGATCCTTGAGAACCCAAACGGCGATAGTGATACCCCTCTTGGACCTAAAAGCCATAGTACAAACACTCGCGAACCCAACCAGCGATGGTGAAACTCTTCGTGACCACAAGCTACAATGCTAAAATCCAGCTAAACCCATCCATCCAGCGATAGTGGAAGCCATCATGGACCCACCAGCGAAGGTGAACCACTCATGAAATCAACCGTCGATCGTAGGGACTCTCGTTAACAATCCATGTTTGATGGAACCCTTCGTTGCCATAAGTGGCGATGGCGTAACCCATCCTGGACTTTAGTAGTGATAGTGAAACCCTTCGTGGACCAATCCAGCTTTGGGGATCTCCAGGTTAATGCAACAAGAGATGTTGTAAATCTTTAAAACTCAAACAGCGATGATGCAACCCCTCATCATCCTTAATACAAACAGTGATGGTGAAACCCCGCGTGAACCCAAGTAGCAATTTTGGATCTTCTCATGTACCCAACCAGCGATGGTGTAATCCGTCCTGATCACAACCAGCGATGGTGGAACCGTCCGAGAACCCTCGGGGTGTGAAACCTTACGCTTCAGGGGCATATTGATACTAATTCTCTAATAGGGCCCTTATGTTGCTCAATTGGCATGGTACCGGAACCGAAGATAGAGTGGGTATGTTGTAGTTTGAAGACAGCTAGGGAAAAGATAGCTCTTTTGTAAAAGGACTAATGATGCGTGCGGAGCTTCACTGCGGTTGGTTAGTATCAGCGTATCCACCCATGGGCTACTAACTAGTAAGGAAACTAAAAACGTTGTGCCCGGAACAGCTGGAATTGAACCTCTGCTTCGACCTTAGATATGTAAGGCACAATCGAAATTGATAGCGAGTGCTCTTCCGTGACATGATCAACTCTTCTTTATCTCTCAATCTCTTACTGTCTGCCATCTCCCTCGAAAAATTCCTACCAAAGAAAATAGGTTAAAATGTACGAGGGGCGGTCAATGACTTTTGCGAATCGGTAGGGCAAAACAGTATAAGAGGGATGGCTGTTTGTTGGGGTGTTAGTACAAGTTATGACAAGTCAGGACCTGCAGCCGCACGCTCCTGCCTCGTCTATTGAAGAAGCAGTAGCTGATCGCAGATCGTCAGTCACAAATTTTTCAACAATGGAGAAGATTGAGCACCGCGCAGTGATCAAACTTTTGACCAAGGAAGGTAAGAATGCAAAAGAGATCCATGAACGCATGGTTGCAGTGTACACCGACACCGCTCCTTCATATGCAACCATTTCTCGCTGGAATAGGGAGTTCCGCCATAGTCGTGAGTCCCTTGAAGATGGCCCCCGTATAGGATGCCCATCAGACGTGACCAACGAAGACAATGTGGCCCGTATGGAGAGGAGGATCCTCGAAAATCGACGGGTAAAGGTCGAAAATATCGAGCGAGAAATTGGAATATCACATGGAAGTGTCAAGAACATCATCCACGACAATTTGGATATGCCCATTGGGTCCCTAGAAACCTCACGAACCCTGTCGTCCCATGATCGACTTCAACGTCGTCAAAGTTGGAAGGAGCTGTTGCTCCTGTACAACCAAGACCCGGCGGGATTCGAGTCACGCATAGTGACAGGTGATGAAACGTGAGTCCATCACTGGGATCCCCTAGCGACTACTTTTTATTCCGCCAGCTCAAGGCTCCACTGTTGGGACGCCGGTTTGAAGACGATGAAGATGTCCAGCTGGCCGTCCAAGAGTGGATTGAACAGCATTCGGGAGATTTCTGGTTGTCCGGAATTCGAAACTTCAGGGACAAGTGGCGCAAGGGCATTGAAATCGAGTGTAGTTATATTGAAAAATAATAAAACACTTTTCCTCATATCTCGTTTCCTTATATCCGAATTGCAAAACTTATTGACCGCCCCTCGTAAGTGGATATCTATCAAAATGCACTCGCTATTCTTTCTTCTGCAGTCCATTTACATCTCAGATATTCCAGTGCTTTTGTCGTACGATCGGCGTCCAATCATACATTGGTAATGTTTTTGTCCCTTTTTGTCCTACTCTATTGTTTGTAAATGCACTAGTTTATATCAACGTTTTTTAATGACGAATTCTTTATATATATATATATATATATATATATATATATATATATATATATATATATATATATATATATATATATATATATATATATATATATATATATATATACATATATACATATTCTAGTATGTAATTGTTGAGTAAGGAAAGGATTTTTATGTATTTTGGGGTTTCAATAATCATAAATATTTAAAGAATAGCTTCCACAAGCCAAATGGAGAATACACACTTCAACATTCCAATAATGTCGAATTCAGAACACAATCTTTCATAGGTTCTGAATTCTAAATATGTTCCTCCTAATTTATTAATTCATCATATTGGTGAACATTAAAATAAATAGTTAGAATCGGATGGTGAGGGTATCTCAGGTATAAATAACAAAAAGACCTATGACTAAATAGTGTAACGGTAAAAAAGGGGTTGAATATTGAATAATATAAATTATTATTCATTTATAAAATATGATAGGAAGGTTTGTTAAAATGAAAACGTACATAAAGTTTTTGGACATGACCAGGACCTAGAAAAAGCATTCAATCTTCGCGGCAAAACTTGCATGAAAACACGATTTTTACAGTAATTTACATTAAAAATCCCAACTGTATTTTACTGTCAAAATCTTAGTAGCTAAATCTAAACTTTGCAGCAATATTTTACCGTGCAGGTAAAACGTGACAAACTCGTCCAGTCAGGGGTAAAATATTTTAGACTAAAATATATTTTCAGGTTTATTAAGAGTGAACACTTTAAAAATATTTAGAAAAAAACAGTGCATTCCCTCTTGAATCCAGAATCACAATCTAGTCGTTTTCCTCTAGGAAGTATGTTTCATTACCAGGAGTCTAGTTATTCAATCAAAAGGGTAAAATTATGAAAATATGGATCAAATGATTGATACCCTTGAAGTGCAATATTTTCGTAATATTTTGGGGTAAAATAAATGTTTAATTTTTTTCAATTTCCTTAGAGACCCTTTCCAAAGAAAAGAATGCAAACATTGTTGCTATTCACAAATGTCGCCTGAAATGCAAGGATATTGTTTGCTAAGTCTATTGGATCAAGGAATGCCATCTTTAATATCGTTAATAAATTAAAAAGAAATGGTTCCACTCCTGTGAAGAAGTCTTCTGTACGCCCGAGTGCTTTATATGAACGCCAAGTTCGCCTCCTACTGAATTGGAGACTTTTTGACAAATGGTCAAGTCCAGAAAGGTCTCGATAAACCTCATCTCATTTAGATGAACCTTACAGATAGGATCTAATTTTGTAGGAAACATAAAGTATTGGCTGTTAAAGACTGGGACAAAGTCATATTATTTGATTACGTTCTCTTCCGATTATTTGAAGCTTTTAGAAGATCTTTCTATTGAATAGGGATAGATTTTCTGACTCCTGTGTTGTGCCCACAGTAAACCATCCATACACTTTCCATTTATATGGCTACTTTTCATCTATGTCAACAGAGAACCAACAATTTTGCCTAATATCACTGTTATTAACATAAAATGGTAATAAAACTTGCTTCATCAACAATTTTTCCAACAGTACAGAACCAATTTGGTGTGATAACTGGCTGTTGATAAGTAGAATCCCTCGAAACGTGAGCAGATTCATGTAAATATTCAATCAAAATGGAGAAATATTATTAAAGATATCTCTCTTGCATTCCAAAACTAATGAATACAATCCTGTATTACAAGCAACATCAGTGACAATATTAACTTCGCGCATCATTTGACTTTATTTATTATTAAAATGGTTTGCTTCTAAATCTTTGTACATTTCTCCATTAAATTATGCTACAGACATAACAAAACAAAATTCAACGTTTTATTAGATCTATTAATATTCATATTTGGAAACATAAAGTAGTCTCATAACGTTTGGCCATGACTCTAGATTTTTATTATTAGATTTATTCTAAAATTGTCGATATTACACGAAAATTCTTTATTATTAACTACTACCTCTTTGAGATACCTTTGCCTTTAGATAATTGAACGCATCTTGGTATGCAAAAATGGAAATAACTTTAATTAGAAGTTTTGCGTCGTTTGCTTTGGTCGTATTGGGAATTTTATTGGGAACTTCTTTCAAACTATTGAGAAGAAATTCTTCATATAGTTTAGGCCTGGCAGATTTCCATTCCCTGGTAGCATCAGCACTAATCTATTCTGCACAGACTTTTTCTGAAACGAACAAGCGGGTTGCATGAAAACCAGTCTTAATGGAATATTCGAGGTATGTGACCATATGATCCTCTAAATACATCTATATAAATAAATTGGTTAAAATAAGCCTCTAAAAAGTGAGAAAAAAATTTAGGGCAGAAATTTAATCCCTACCTATACATTTTCTAAGAAAATTTCACTTTCTTCTTCCGACATTCAGCTACATCCTCTCTTGCATGACTTCTTACTCTTTTCACATTAGACTCTACCGCTGAAATTGTTTAACGGTAAGCGATTAAATGAATAAATGCATTTAAACAAATGTTGCAGCAAAATGATCATTAATATAAATAATTTAAACAAGCTGATTATGCTAAATTTGTTATTCTAACTTTTTCCTCTCAGGCAAACGTCTTCTCAACGTTTCGTAAGTCGTAGCTTCTCTCTTGGATAATATGCTTTCAATCCACTTTATCCAAAAGCCATTCATTCACAGTTCTTCCCGTAAAACCGATACCCTCAGCTACCAGAAAATTTTAAAAGTCTTTGTATGATTAGCATAGGACTTTTCGCCATTTTTCTTCTTCACCTTCTTCGCTCTCTTGTTTTCTAAATCATGTCATAGACGCCATTGCTATCAAACCATTTCCAAATTGATCCAAGTCTTTTCTTTCATTTTCCGATTTTTCTGAATCCTTATCTTATAAAATATTATCTTCAGCAAAGTGTATTTCAACCAAATGTTCTCCTTCTTCTCTATCCAGTTTAGCCAAAGGGTCATCCTTTCTTTCATTTTCATTGAATAAGCATCCATAAAGACTTTAATTGTAATCTGCATTGTAGCACAAATTCGTTAGCCCCTACGATCCTATATTATCCGAATTCACATGATACTATTATTGTCATTATTTTCCAAACTATAAAAAGGAGGTCAAAAAAGCTACTGTTTTTTAGCTAATTGGGGCTTGGTTTTTTAACCATTTATAAATGACTTAGTTATTATGATTATTTCTAAAATTATTTTATCTATCGGGACTAATAAGTAATATTTTTTACTAAAGTAAGAGCGATATAAAATACATTAGAAAAAGAGAGAGCGATGCACTCACAGAGAAAACGAAAGTTTTAGGTGACAGGTCGATCAAGAGGGTAGGTATTTAATCAGGACTATTAAAAAAAAAACCAAATTTTAAACACCTGGCAAAATACTAATCCACTGAGCACAAGACAAATAGTCAGGAACTACTATAAACCACTAAGCAAAGGATAAAATAAATTAAAAACAAGTATTTTGAATAATGAGTGAATTTCTCATTTTACGATGAGTGACATAGTTAATAGATAATAAACATTTATAGTTGCTTTTCTTCCTGTTTTTAATGATACTTGCAAAAATACTATAATTATTCGGACTCTATTATCTTGCTTATTGCTTTATTATGAACTCAGAATCCTTTTACAAGTGTATCTTATTTTTTTAAGTCATTAATTGCTAATATCCTCAAAGAGCAATTGCCTATTTTTTCGTTGAGACATGGATATGTATATTGATAATATTGTGGTTAGTAGCAATGGTTTAATAAGTATCAAATTTTTATTATTTCAATAAAAGCATCAAGTTTTCCTCAAATAAAGATGTTCCAAAAGTAAATATGTACATATTTATTAAAAATTGTCTTTCTCTCTTCGTTTTTCCAAATTATATATGAATAAAGGCTTTTTATAATTTTCCTAATCATTACCAATACGTAATAGGTTTTCCTATTCAACATCTTCAGGCATGAATTGATCTATAAAAGTGCTAAGGAACGTTGATGTAGATACTTTTATCAGATTTATAGTCTTTAATTAAAATGATAGAAGCTTTAATTTAAAACATCAACAATTTATGATTTTAATTTTAAAGAATTTTTAGTCCAATAAATTAATTGCTCGTTATTGCACCCTTAAACCTAGTTTTATTTTCAAAAGCATAGGACTAAACATTTTGGTGTAAAACACTGGATAGGAAGGAGATATAAGCTCACTTTCAGTAAGTAAGTGAAGGTGGTACTAACTTATACAGACATAAAGTGAACAATCGAAAGCAGGACGGTGTATACCCAATGCACATTAAGCAATTTAAAAACGAATTTCTAAAACTTCTAAGCATTTATTTTAATCGTTATTTAAGATGAATTCAAGAAAACATCACGCGGATCTTTAAAAAGGGGGACTAATCTGATCCCAGCAACTTTCATCCTATTAGACTTACGACATTTGCTGGTAAAGTCTTATAATCGATACTCAGCGACAAGCTGGTATCTCACCTCGAGGAAAATTAAATAATCTCTGAAAATCATCATGGGTTGGAAAAAGGGAGATTGTGCTTAACAATTCTCCCCTCATTTTTCAACCCTCCGGTATCCATCTACAATAAAAGCAGAGCAGTAGACATAATTTACCTCCACTTTTCAAAAGCATTTGATACAATACCACTTAAGAGGCTCTCACTTAAAATAAAAGCTGACGGAAAAAGGGAAGTAAATTCTTAGGTAAATTAAACACTCACTCGCCGATCGCTCACTGAGCCTCTTCATAAATGGGATAAACTCGAACTGGGCCCCAGATACAAGTAGTCCCACAGAGGTCAGTTTTCTCCACATTATTTATCATAATATATATAATCGTCCTGAATATCAAACTAATTAGTAAAATTTCTAGGTTCTCGGATGACACCAATATAGGAAATAGTGGTGCAGTTAGAGGTAACGTCGTGGGACTGCAGCGAGATCTTAAAAAAAACTGTCGATTAGGCAAATAGAGGGTAAATGAAGTTCAATAAACGTAAAAACACAGTTATGCAGGTAGAATTCAGAAATCTTTAAAAATTATCGATAGAAGTGTCTGTCAAAGATGAGAGAAATGGAGATAAGAGATAGAGAGAGAGACGGGTAGGATGGAATGAACCCGCGATCGGCCTCTTTTCAGGTAACTTTCGTTTAATAAGACGCCCTATAGCGAGTCTAATTTTAACAACGAGAAGTTCCGCGAGATAGCGTAAAGATCTAAAGTCCATGCCAGCGCTTCTGTATAGATAAAGTAAAATCCAGTTCCAGCGGACCCGTATAAACAGTTAAGCGGTGGCTTGAGTAAGATAGGTATTTTTCGAAAGAGGACGTGACGCAGAAAATTTCTTTGTCTCGGCCTCCCTTACACCAAGAGGCCGGAGACAACAAAATTAAATAAGAAGAAATAAGAACTAGGAACCGAGGAGACACCCACACTGCTGTATTCGATTCAGCTTCTCCGCGGCGAAGTACTCCCTCGATCCCTACTTTCGAGACTAGCAGTTAGAAGACAGGTTGTATTCTCCTTCATAACTTTAAGCAGGCTGAGTACTAAGCAATTAAGATTGACGCTCATACCCCTCTCTTCAAGCCTTTCTCTCGGGTACAAAATCCTCGGGCTGCAGATCTAACTGGAATGGTAGGTTCCCTTTTGTCGGTCGTGTACGTTTGTGTGGAGGTGCTCACGGCTCCCGCATGGAGCTAACGTATGTAAACCTTTTGCCCATTTAGTTCTTTTGTATTTCTCTGTTGTATCCATTATTTTATTTTTGTTAGTACAGTAGTAAAGATAATTTTGTTCCATCCAGTTTGATATCTAGACCCTCCTAGTTAGTTGTTTAATTCGGCCAAGGAAAATAGTCAAACATACTCGATTTAGTGCAACCCACGTTTAAAGGGCATCATTCAGGGAAAGGCCCAATCGCAGAATGTCCTACCGGTTTGCCACGTTCAATCCGAGTTTGGAGAAGTCATCTGCCCCCCCCCCCCTCCTCTTCGAAGTTCGTCCAGTGACCTCTTGAGGATCCGAGGCCCGCATCTCGCTAAATCAGAGTTTGGAAAAAGTAGCATCACCCTCTTCGGGTTCCCGGCTACACCCGTGAGTAACCAAGGTCACCAAAACCTTTATTCTCGATCTTCAAAGAAAGTAAATCGCTCACTACCCTAAATCTACCATTATAACCATTTAATAAAGCTGGTTATCCAATTACTATTAGGAACCTAATTCCGTCTTATTCATGTACCTATATATCCATATTTATTTTTTACCTTTTATTTAGTGTGTATTAAAATCTATTTGGTCGTTGCGTTTTGAATATGCCTTGGTCACGCAGTTGCAGCTAACTATTCGAAACTCACTCTTAGAACAATAACAATTGTTGCCTTTCTTAGCCTACCTTAGAGCCTGTGTGCGTATATTTCCTTACACTTGACCATACTTCGACATATATATATATATATATATATATATATATATGAATATATATATATATATATATATATATATATATATATATATATATATATATATATATATATATATATATATATATAGTTTGGCGTCAAACTTTGTGTCTTCCTAATAATCCTCCCCACCTGATTTTAAAGAACTAAGTTCAATTAATAGTTATTTTTTGTTTGTGTGAGTTCGCCCGCCCGATCTTTACTAGGAATTTTTAATCATTTTGTCGCTAGTAGAATTTATATTTGTTTTGGGGTAAAGCTTTAATAACGAGAGAGCAAAAGAACGTGAAGCCACTAGTACTCCCCTCCATGCATGGCAACTATCCCCGTAGACCAATTGTATGTTTTACGTGTGGCACGCCTGAGCACTTAAGTAACAATTGCCCCCCAAATTCTCAACTTAAGACCTCGTCGAGTCAGCAAGTCCACCAAATCTCTGCTGCAGTCTCACCTAACCGCCAGCCGCATCCCCAGCAGTCCCTGATCCCTCTCTCTAGGATCAACAGGTAAATTTCCTGTTTAACAAGAGTTCCCCCAGTAGGCTCCAGTGTGAAAATGGTGCAGTAAATGGTTGCGGAGTGTCAACCTTCGTTAGAGATACAAGTTGCACCTGTATAGTAGTATCAGACAAACTACTGCTCCCCGTAAGCCGCCAGCATAACAGGTTCTCATTGGTGCATGGCCTTTTAGGTGGTGCCACCAGGTTCCCATTGGTACGGTTTGATGTTCAGTGTCAGTACTTCACCGGATGGGCCGACGTAGTCGCGGTTGTCGCTAGACTATAATGAAGGTTAAGAAGGCCTCTCTCTCTCTCACTGTTTTGGAGAAATCCGGATATATATGTACCCTCCCAACGATTCCCCAGAGATTCGGTTAGAAGACGCTTCCCCGAACGGAGGTTCGATTCAAAGACGCCCTCGCCCAAGAAGTGTTTAGTCACGGTCGCAAGCCACGGAAGCGCTGGACATCACACTCATATCTTCGGGTCAGGGAGAAGAGTCTCTTGAGGCAATGTCAGCCTTTCTCAACCGCCTTCGGATCAAGGATTGGAGAAGCCATCCTCCGAGGTTCTTCTGGTAACCTCTTGAGGACAAGAGGCCCAATAGCTCGCTCAATCCAAGTTTGGAGAAGTCCCCTCCTGCATTTTAAGTTCGTCCGGTGACCTCTTGAGGACAAGAGGCCCATATCTCGCTATATCAGTGTTTGGAGAAAGTGGCATCACCCTCTTCGAGATCCCGCGCAGCTGCAGCTAACTATTCAAATCGCACTCTTAGAACAATAACAATTGTTGCCTTGCTTAACCTACCTTAGAGCCTGTTTGCTTATATTCCCCTACACTTGGCCATATTTTGACAGTGTCTATTCGTTAATTCAATAATTTCAGGGTTTTTAGTAAGATTTATTCTCTAAAAATGAAGTTCATTTTGCAATAATATTGCGTCGAAAATTAATTATATACTTAAGAGTATCTATTATTATCGGCCTAAAGGAAAGAATATAATACAAAAATATACACTTTCTCCAAAGTTATCACTTAATTTCCATGAAAACTGCACAGTCTATTTTTTTAAAATTTGCCCCTGATAGTGTCTACTTTTAATTTCAGTAACTAACGACAAATAAAGTGATGAGGGAAATAAGATATGTACATTCTAAAAATGGGTGTGTCCAAAACTAGAGATCGATAAATATTAACTAGTTATAGTTAGTAACAGCATAATTATTTCATAAACAATACCACAAAATATTAATAAGCTGTATGCAGGCTATTAATATGAATGACTTGAACACATCTTTAACTGTATAGCTTCATTACCTTGTCTCATTGTAGGTTAGTGATTTGAGTGCATTCATGTTCCACTATTCGCGATTGATCTCCAACATTCGACGGTTGATAAGAAATAATGGCTGCTGTCTCTTATCACTTCTTTAATGACATGCAATGCATCGTACTAGAGACTAAGTAACTATCTGTAAATTCAAGAAATCAGCGAGATAGAAATGTTTTAATCAATTTTATCATCAGAAATGTTATCCTCAATGGCTCATGCGAAAATATAACTGAAAGAAATATGCCATCTTCTTTAAAAACAGAAGTATAGGCTTTCATTTCTCCTTATGTTGGTTTTACAATGTACTAGAAAATGTAAAGAACCCTGCATTATAAAGAAGGTCATTCAAGTTTCACATGCTTCGAAAGAAAAGCAAAGTGCTTCAATCAGGAAAGAAAAATAAGCATTTTTAAATAATATTTTAATGCTTCCTTTTGAAGATATTGTGTTGCAGATTAATTCAGACGCAGAAACATTTTCTGAGTAAGTAAAATGATTGGATGAGCAAAATAATTTTAAATTCTTGATTTCTTTGTATAAGGGAATAAGAGTTTCGATATTATATGAAAATGAAATGAAGGAAAATTGTTCCAATATCTGGAAATTAATTTTTACGCCAAAGATTTTTTTCATTCGTAGTAAAAGTGTGTTGATCTTAATTTTGCGTAATATTAAGGTCAGCAGATCCCCATTCGCTTACCGTTGCACTCTTTTTTAAAAGGTTGCATTTATATACTTTGTAATTGTTTAGTTGCTCTATGTGGCTTTAATCTTGAGGGAAATGTACCTTAACGTCACTACCTATCATTCTGCTGCTCCACACTTTCTTACCATTGGAGTCTCTCACTGTGACCTCGAATGGTTGGTATCATTTTGCACCGCTACCATCGCCCCCCTCCCCTACTTTTAGCTTCACGATATTTGCTCCTCTCTTTCTTCCTTCATGATATTTTCACTGTTTTCCCTTTTTCTATTGATCGCTCTTCCATAGAAAGTCCTTTCTAGCTGATTATAAACGACTACATTGGATTAAATAGGATTAGGCAATCAGTCAATTGATCCATATGGTTAAGAGATTAGAAAGGATTTATAAGCTCGGAGTATTAAAGATTCACTTCACATTTAACTGAGACATAATTCCAAATCTAACCATGACCTTCATCTCATTGAATGCCAAATTCTATCAATCAAAAGATGCGGAGACCTAAATAGAAAGGTAAAGCGGAATTATAAAACAATTACCGATGGAACTAAGAGAAAATATGAGCATGTGAAAAGCCTCTTATGACTAAATAGCTTCCCTCTCAAAGTATTTCTCTGAATAAAGGAAGTTTTTCATAAGAATCGCTTAAACCGCTTGAACCGCAACACTAATAGGAATCTTAATGGATTTACATTTGTGTAATATATAAAGAATCATAAATGATAGCCATAAACTCCCAAATTAACGTGTACACGATGCAGTAATGTATTAATCTCCGTCGATCCATAAGTCCTTGATTCGTTTTTGCATACTAAAGCTTCTCTTGTACCGTTAACGAAACTCTGAAAAATACACAAATAATAAAAAAACTATTAATTAATTATTAGTATTCTAATCGTAATAAATACCTATGTTCACATACTTTATACACACAAAGTGCGAGATATTTTTATGAGACCAAATGAATAGAGGTAAAATAAGGAGCCCGGATAACTACCGACTATAAAATGAATGAGGTTGGTGAAGAAATGGTACATATTTGAAGTGACTTTCACGGGATCTCAAGTTATTGATTGATCCATAAAAACTCATTTAGTGACCTGAGGAACGGAATTAGAGTTTGTTTAGTATTCATGGCTTTTCCCTGGCAAACTTGTCGGATTAAATGCAAAACAGGAAACTGAATGCGTCTTTTCATTTTGGTATACAGTACATGTATATGTTTGGGATAGTCCATCAAGGTCGATGATGACAGATGCTGTCCTATTGAGGGCATCAAACATGCACTAGGTTTAAACGGTTAGGAATGTGTGCAGTCTTCGGACCCCAATCTTAACCAATATTAATACTACTATGCCTATGTACTAGCTACTACTAATACTATTAGCAAAAATAGTAGTTCACCGAACCCAACACACGCACACGTTGTTGTGGTGTGAGTCAAAAACAAAAGTCTTTTCTTTAAAAGTCTCAAAACAATTTTCCTATAAAAACACAACGAACAAGGCACAGACTTCTTAAAACGTCTTTCACATTGGAGCAAAAAGGATGCGGTTTTGGGTACGAATATAATGTAAACTTACCATAGCTTACGGAGAGAGGCGCGCGTGACTTGTGGCTGCACTCACTGATGAACTCAAACTAGCATTCCTGCGGCAAGCAGTGCGTTTGAATTCAGTGGGGCCGTTATGCACAGGTTACATTCAAAACATTGTGCAGTGGCCAGTCCAGTGTTAAAGAGGTCTAGCGCAAAAGTTACAGAATAACAATGCCCTGAAAATCTACTACTTGACGCATCCGTGACCGGGAGAGTGCGCAATTATCATGAAACTTTCATCCTTCAGGGTGAAGGTAGCCAGATAACAAAAAAACGTTAAGACTATCTGAGACGCAGAGGGAAAATCTAAGAAGAAAACGTTAGTTATACGATGATAGTGTGCAGTGTTAAGGAGGATTTATGGAACAAAGTGGGCAGGAATGTGATAGGCTGAATGCAGCTAACAAATAGGAGAGGAGGCAAAATTTTGTTCTTGCTCGAATGATCTGTCAAGTTATTTATTAAAAGACCAAGATGGACAACTGAATCGGCTGTCAACGTCTCTTTCCATTATTCCTAAGTTTCCCACAGCTAGATGCCCCTTATTATTGGTTTCTTGGCTGGTGCCGAACTTATTGGCATAAATCATTTGGAACTCTTTTTTTTGATAATTCGAATTAACGCATCTTTAATCATTTCTGAATGCCTCCGTTTGTATTCTCCTTCTGTGATCGAAGATTAGTTATAATTTCAATTTTAAATTGTTTTATTTGCCTCTCCTCAGACACCTTAGTCTACGTTAGTCACCCAATTGCAAGATCATCCATCTATTTTAGGTCTTATCTCTAAGGTTGATCAAATTACATCAATGACGGTTAAAACGAGTTTATTCGTGGTAGTATTAAATCTTGAGACTTTCTCATCTTCAACTTTTTCATTGCTTAATTTGTATCCCCTTTTTCTTTATTTTTACGCCTCTCTCATTCGCTTTCTTTCTCTGCATTAACTTTTTAATCTCATTTAAAGAAAATCTATTACTCAATCGTAAGATATCAAAATGGTATATTGGTGGTGTTATGGGAATCATCAAATAGTATTATGGTAGGCATAAGTCTGTCCCAAACAACCAATTCCATATAAATTGTATAGTTCATGTGAATCATAAACAAAAATTTTGATTAAAAGAAATTGGTTAAAAGAAACAAAATTATAATTTTGGGGGAATAATTAATATAGATATACTTGTATGTTTGTGGAGCAAAACAGACCACCCCACAAAATTCTATGGTAGATTTTCCGTGCCTTACATATGTAAGGATGCTTCGGTAGCACTCTTCTGTGGTGTGAACCAAGCATTTATGCAAGTCTCAAGACACACAGCCAAAGTACCCATATGTAATACGCAATTATAGTAACTTATTCACTTCGATTTTATCCAGTACGAGTAATGGGTTAAAAAACAGTTAGGTGTGTAGTGCAACCAAAGAGAATAGAAAACCTAATTATCACTGCTATCTTAATGTAAACAACAATGGTTATGGTTAGTAGTGAAATTGGGAGTCAATTTGAAGTAGGTTAACATTGCGATGGGGGTTGCAGACGGTAATGCTTCTTAATCCCGTGGCTACTTTCTACCTTAATCCCAGCGTAGAACCGACATTAAACTCTCCCAATTTCTAATCAAAATCATGGATTTGGCTCAGATACTCATCAAAAGGGGGCTTTATTCATTGCAATCCTCATATCTAATCATCTTTGAACTTTTCTCGACCTATTGCGGCGTTCTTTATTTAGCTTGAGCATTATTTTCTCCATTATTGCCCTAGCTTTTTCTTTAATCTTCGCCACCCTGTACAGGTCTTCCTCTGTTTCTCTCCACCGTGTGTAGGTAATGATGTATATGCGTTTTCCTTGTGCCTTTTAAATCACTTTTTTGTTTCTAACAAACTGAATAGTATATAGGCTGGATAGGTTAGGGTTGCTCGTACTAGCGCCATATCTTTCTTATTTTTTTTTATATGCTAAGGTTTATAAAGGAATAGGTTCTGATTTCCAAGCTTGTCCCTTAGATCAGGTTTGTGACGTTCGTCTTGTATTAGGTAAAGATAATCTTCATACATATATCATTGTATTAATCCATGTATGGATATTTTATATCCCAACTTTCACATTGAATATTAGTGACTTCCTAATGTGATTATCTTTAATTTGTAATTGTTAGATTAGATCTTCCATTTCCTTTATATTATTTTATATTTATTTCCTCGGCTGTGATGCGAGGTTGCATTGAATCATTTTTGTACGATAAACTGTCTTAAATAATCATCACATTGAACGTTCAGAAATAAGGTTGCTTGGTTTGGCAATTTAAGCTGTTTTTATCAAAGATAGGGCTGGGATTGAGCAACCGCTTTGGGATAATCAGGCTTGTAGGATGAAGTTGGGCAGTTGGTGTATCCTTTACTTATATAGCCTGTTCTCTCCATGACAAAGTCACAGAAGACTTTTCTAGTTTGTTATTTAGTCCCAGTTGGAGGATATTTTCTGTCCGCCAACATACTATTAATTTAAATGATATTCTGAAAAGGGAACCTTAGGAATGCTCAAATCTCTGTTCTGTAATAACTTCCAAGACGGAATCGTGTAATAGCCTTAAATCTATCTTCGCCTAAGCCCCTTTAGGATTTCCCGGCTTTCCACTATTCTCATTATTGAGATAAGTCATATATAATTAAAGCGTAGCTTAAAATTGATTTATTCAACATAAAAAATCTTAATTAATTTTAAGATTAATTTACAAGACAAGCAGTTTCTCCAATTCTCCTTACAGCAGGAGATTGCACTTGGCAGGTACACATTCGGTCTGCGGTCTAAGGTCTATCCGGCTTTAGTAAGGGTCGTTTTGGTATAAAAAATGTAAAAAGGTTTCCAGTACATACATATGATCCCCCATTATAAACGTTTGATAAGAATGTTGTTGGTCTCCATTGGTAATTGTATGTCTAAGAAAATTTTAAGACTTTGTTAGAACAAGTTGCCTTAATTTAATTTCTTTGTTTCTTCCTGAGCAGATCTGACATAGTGAAGGGAATTTTCAAAAATTGTCAAACGTTGTTGTTCCTGGTATGACCACAAAAACCTTTCTTTATTCAATTAGTGTGTCCAATAAATTAATCTTTGTAGATAAATTTTGAAAGATCTCATCAATATACTAAAGTTCATTGCCGAAAAAACTAATTTTAATATTATTAATAAATCCGAAATATTTACGTAGATCCCTTTTGGCGGATGGATACGGCGCCTCATATGAGGCCATCTGTTTCTGATTGGTGGCCATTTTGGTTAAGTCGGTGTTTTTCTCTTCCATGCGGATGGGACGTTACTCGTGGAAATTAAGGTTTATTTTGTTTCTGTACGGATTTGATTTAAAAAAAAATTCAGGGGTTGATATTGCCAAATTTGGCACTATGCCAGACATGTAATAAGATCCAATCTTGGCTGTCAGAAAACTTCTTTGCCGACATCTCTTCGGACTTCTAGCACTCCAACTTATCAGATTGAAACCCCGTAGAAAATAATGTACAAGAGATGGTTGAGTGAGAGAGCAAAATGTCGCTGTGCACAAACCAGGTGAAGCCTAGGTGTAGGATAAGAGGTTTTTATCCAGTCAAACAAGGGAACCGTCGAGAATGACCAGCATTCCCGATGCCGCCTAGGGAACATGTAATATTAGAAAATATATCTGTATAAATAAAGTATTTTTTATTTTAAATATATATATATATATATATATATATATATATATATATATATATATATATATATATATATATATATATATAGTGATGGAAAACAAAAGTATTTGTTTAAATTATTTCCAACTATATTTGTTGTGTAGCATGTACCTATTTTATGAATTAATAATTCTTCATTACATTTAAGAGACACTTTGAGGATATTATTCTAATGTATGTAACATTATGCCCAAAAATCAATATAATTGTGAGAGGTAAGTATTTAGGAAATGGATAAATAAATATTGGTATTTCGTTGCACCATCATTGTCTGCAATAACTGGTATCAGGCGTTTTCTATCTGACCTGGCATAGTCTGAGCAGCATTGTTTTTGAATACATGCCCTTCCTCCTAAAAGGAAGCTTTCAATTGAGCGAAAATAACAGTTTCTCTCCTAGACCGTTCTTTCATTATTTGCCTCAAACATTTGACTTACAGCCAGGGAAATAAGTATACGATGAAAGGAGAGCAATAATAGTGTCCTGCAAGAGCCTGTTACTTTCACTGTGTGACTCAGATAATTATTTTACCATTGATAGGTAAAATTTTTCAACTTTTAAATAAAAAAACTAAGTTTCTGTGACTTCAAGTACCAACACTGCATTCTGAGCTGTATCTCTCGCATCTGTACCTTCAACATGTACTATTGGGTGAACAAGTTTTTGCAGTAGTCTATTGAAGATAATTTAATATCCATTGGAATTTCTTGTACTTATCTGGTAGCTATTCTTGTATAGAAAAAATATTTGAAAAGCAAGTTTTCCCCGGAAATGAATACATTTAATGTATATTACCGTCATCAAACGATTTCTTAGAAAAGTTAAGTCAGTGCGAGGCTTATGCGAGGCTTATGGTTTCTATTATTGACTTAAGCACTGCGTAACCTGAGTGTTTTTCTAAATATGTTTTCTTTATACAAGAAACTTTTTCTAAGCTAAATTGTATTTCTTAGACTTATCCTTTCTTGTTTGCATACTAGCTCTAATGCATGCTAAATAATTTCTCTCACAGAGTGGCTGAATTAGTATCGAAATCCTTATTTTATAGTAATATTTCCATAACAAGTTTGGGGTGTACCAAAGTGAACTTCACTTCCCATTTATGGTTGTTTCATACTCGGCATCAAACTTTCTGTACTTTGTTTGTATTTTTCTGCTGAAAGAACTAAATCATGACTTCACCGTAGCTAGAATTACAATGTTAACAATCATTTCTCCAAATTGTTACAAAAATCTGGTGGTAAAATTTCATGCATTCCGTTTAGTCCACAAATGCGTTATGATCTATAGATCTCTTGATTCATATCATCTATATTTATTCGAATAATTGTTTATATATTTAAAACTTATAAACCCAAACCTTTAGAAATACCCATAAAATTATAGTAAAAACTTTTTGCCATCGAAATTATAATTTTCGAAACACCTCCGAATTAGACTTTGTCACTTGTTTATAAGAGGCGGGGACGAGTGAGAATATTTTGTTTAGCGTTGCTCCTTATTCACCACGGCAACTTATACTCTTGTAGGTGGTCGCCAGATTGGTGCTTTAGAAAAAGAAATCTCCTATTCAGCAAGTGGCTTCCCTTATATAAGCTCGCGACCCAAATCTAGAATGATCTGAGTTGCTTAACGATACAGAATCATAACGCTTTGATTAAATTTTAATTGATAGCATAAATATTAACTCTACATCAAATCGCCTTCTTTTTACTAACCAGAGGCCGGATAGACACATTATTGTTTTATAAATATTACAAAAAGAGATTCATAAATAAATTTATGAGAGTTAGACCATAAAAGAGCCCGAGTAATGAACCCGTGACACTTGAGACCGATAGGGTACACAATTCTACAAAGTAATGTCACATGTTTAATTCATAAAGTACTTTATAGTTGTGGCAATTTTTTTAGTCGAGTAAAATTACTAATGAAATGCCACTGCTTTTGAATATATGGCATAATTTTTTCTAAAGTGGCGTCTAAATGACCCAAATACTCTCCCTATGAAACTAAAACGAGCCAGGAAATAATATATCCCACGCTTTCTGAGACCAATTTCGCCAAAAAATGGATGATTAAGAGAGTAATTTTAATTTGGGGCTAAAAATATATTAACGGATATATGTAAACATAATCTAGAAAGATAAGAAAAATATGTAGAGTCGAATTGAAGTCTGATTAATAGGATATAACAAATAATATATGTATTGGCCGATGATTCACAACTTTAAATAATCGCAATTACTATAAATCGGAGTTAGAAAATATTTCAATGTGTATGGTCAATCTAACTCAATCGTTTCTTTATCCTTCATCCGAATTTCTTGAATTTCCTCCCCCAATTTATCCTCATTTAGAAAATTTTTTACCCACCTTATTTTTCTCTTACCATTCTAAAAATACAGTTCTTTATTGGCCGAGACACATTTTCATGCATTCCCTAATAAATAGTAATTTAACCTTCATTATACGACGCAGGGCATGCAGAGGGTGGAAGCTCTATTTGAGAGTGATGAAGCGCTTCGAACCCTTTACTCGTTCTTATTAAAAAATATCTCATCTTATTCTGCAAGTTTTATCGCATTTCGGCTAGTTTTTCCTCCTATAATTACCATTCATACTATAAAATCATAAAATTAATGATAGACACGAAATCTAAATAATGCTAGTCTCTTACAACACAACAAGACTCAGCGAAGAGCTCCAATTGAAATATCTCCAGACAGGTCCACATTATAAGCTGTGTCATCGAAGCGTTGTTACCACTTGCCAAAGACAGTTCCCATAAAACCTGTAATAGATACTTGGAGTCTATGCATAGGAATGGCTTTTGAAGTGGAGAATGGAGCATCTTCTCTTCTAAATGGAAATATAAAGTTAAAACAGACATGGTCTAAGTTCATTTTATGTAGATATTAAGAGAGCTAGAAGCTTCCTCCAAAAAGGAAAGTGTTAATTTAGGTCTTTATCTGTAAATAGGTGTAGTTTTCGTCTTTATCAGTGAAAAAGTATTTAAATATTTTTGATTTACAAATAAAAACAATATACATAAGTAGCAATTTCTCTTACATTACCATTAAATTATGGCAACCAACAAACATTAAAGTTGTCATTTAAGCCATGCAAATACACATATTTTTCTAGAAGCGATCTTTATGTTAGTTCAACTTCAATTTTTTGTATAAAATAATTTTGTGCCACCTATTTAAGGGTAAATTTCTTATTTTAGAAAAACATCGAATTTTCGCGTTTATATGTAGTCCTTAAAAAAAGTAGCTATTTAGTGAGGTTTACTCAGTAAAACTTATTGATCTTTCTCAATGTGAAGTGCTTATACAACCAACGATATGGGGGAAACACTATCAAAGTTAAGTTACTGATTTGCTGAAAATAATAACTTTAATTTTTATGTAGATCATAAGGAGGTTCGCAGGTCATAATTCCTTAACTTCAATTTTCGACTATTCCGTTTCCCTGCTGTCCACTCCTCAGAACTTCATAAAAACACTTTCTATTACAAATATTCTACATATATCTATATTAAATCGGAATTAGTTGTGCATTCTGTGTATAGGCATAAGTCATATCTTTTGATTTCCTTTTTCTTACGCTATTTTCATTACAGACAAGTATCAGCTGCTTGACTGCAAAACAAGGCCTCCCTTTTTATCCTCCTTTTAAACTGCACCTCACCAACTAAAATATTACTTCATTCCACTGTTATGCAAATTACTTTTAATATCATGGGCTTGTGGTTTACGTCATGTATCTTTACTTGCATCGCCTATAATCTCGATAAAGATATAAAAGATGCAAGCTTAGGTTTTGATCATAAGCTTTTTTTACTAACAGTGATCATTATAAAATTTTGTTACCATGTTCGAACATGTTTTCACATGTCATAAAACTACGAAGAGGCACTCGTGAAAGCCCACATCTTCAGTACACATCTTGATAGACTAAAATAAAGGCATGAGACCATTTATTCGTATATCGTATTTAAGGAAATTTGTGGATAAAAACATCTTATGGTTTCAGAAGGCGTAGAAAAACTTCTTAACTCTTCTCCTGAAGTGCCATGTGCGATGTCTCTCGAGGGACATTTCATCTAATCACAACTAATGGTCTATTCAGAAAATCTTGATTATTTCTATATACGAATTTATTTCAGTTTTAATTAGAAAAATAAACCGAATTTACTTGTAAAATTCGTAACATTTTTCAATCATCCTTGCATCCTGTAGGTACAGTTGAGCTGAGGAATTGAGCAGCTATAAAAAAAGAAAACATGCTAAGTTAAAACGAACTAAGATTTTATAATTGGCATCATTAATATATTTCTGGCAAATCGAAACCTTACATTGTAACCATGTTGAGATAAAATAAGTTTCTTTTATTCACCAGTGGTAGTGACTTCGTTTTGAGTTAATATATTACGTAAAAGATCATTTCTCTAGTGTATTATCTCACTCTAAAGTCGAATTCCATTTAATTAATAGCTTTTAATTAATATTAAAATTGTTATAAATCAGGCAAGTAAAACAATATACGTAATTAATCACTATTTAAATAGTTGAATATAACAGAAATGTAAAAAACAAACAGGAAAACTTAAATTAAAATATAGAGTTGTAACAACGAGAGAACCCTAAAAAAGTTAAGATTAACATTATTATTGTTATTATCTGAGTTCTACCAAAGCCTCCCTCCAGGATACAAAAACAACTTCTAAATTGATTCCACACAAAATACCAAAATGGTACTGAAAAGAGGCAAAGGCAGACATGAAGAAAGTGAAGGGCTAATAGTAAACCAGGATGAAAAAGAAATACTAGAAGATGAGAAAAAGATAGTTTAAAAAATCCGTTCTCACGGGACTTAAATGAAGAAATTTCTCCTGAGTGTACAATCTCTTTGGGTAAAGCATTTTCATATTAAGAAGTCCAACGCAAGATAGAGGGTGAATTTATATTTCAGTAAAACATTCTTAGCCACGTGAGGGTTTAGTCGCAGGCGACGCTACATCTCACTATGTCGGTCGGTCGGTCCCCGTTTTGCTTTGTTTTTGTGGTTTTGTATTAACATTGTAACTATTCGGCTCATTCGAACCGAATTTAAAACCCTTATGTTGTTTTACATTCTCTTTGGAAAGCTATAATTGCCATAAAGTCCTCGTAAGGTTAACCTGCGAATTATTTTGTTTTGGCAATAATAACATAACCATTAGGCCGATTCTAACGATATTCAAAACCATTACTCGTATGTTCTTTTACATTCTCTTTCTACTGATATATTTGCCAAAGTCCTATCAAGGTTATCCCAAGAATCATTTTGTTTTGGCAATAAATTTTCGGCCGATACCCTGCTAGACTAGACTAGACTACAATATACTATACTCTGCTAGGCAAGCCTAGAATAGGCTATACTATGCTAGGCTATTATAGGTTAGGCTATACTATGCTTAGATATAATGTACAAGGGTAAGATATACTATGCTAATTTAGACTATAATTTGCTATGCTAGGATAGCATATGGTATGCAGGGCTAGAAAATAATAAACCATGCTTGACTAGGGTATAATTGTATAGTATAGGATATACATATCTAGGATAGTTAAGGCTAGGCTAAGTTATGTTATGCTAGGCTATGCTAAGCTATACTAGGCAACGCAGGACATGAAAGTCTATACTAGGCCTAGGGTAAGCTATGCTATGCTAGATTAGGCTATGATATAATAAGCTTTGCTACATTAGGCTGGTCTTCACTATACCAGGTTAAGATAAGCACCGCTTTCTTAGGGTAAGTTGGGCAATACTATGATATACCATACAATACTAACTTGGCTATGGTAGGGTAGGGTAAGGTGGGCTATGATATACTATAATAGGCTATGCTAATCTAAGCTAGGATATGCTAACTAGGCTAGGATAAGATAGAATATACTAGGCTAGGCTCCCGTGAACTAGGCTAAGCTAGGCTATACTAGACTTGGGTAATCTAAGCTAGGCTAGACTAAGTTTTAATATACAATTGAAAGCTGCACTCAGCTAGGCTAGGTTAAACTCTGATAGGCAGCCCAGGCTATACTTAGATAAGCTAAGGTTGGCTAGCCTAGGATACACTGTAATTGCCTCAAGTAAACTATACTAAGCTAGGTTATTCTAATACGTGCAATGCTAGGCTACATATATATATATATATATATATATATATATATATATATATATATATATATATATATATATACTAGGCTAGGGTATATTAGGCTACTCTAGGGTATTCTAGGCCATTCTATGCTATGATATACTAGCTTATGCTATGCTATGCAAGGCTATGCTGACTCTACTACGCTAGACTAGGCGAGATTATAGGCCACCATGCTAAGCTAGCAGAAGTTAGTGTAGGCTATGGTAGACTATATTTGGGTGTGCTATGTCAAGATATACCAAGCTATAATAGGATAGGATATACTATGCTTAGCTAGGCTATGCTAGTTAAGGTTATACTATGCCTATAATATACTATGTTAAGCTAGGCTATTCTAGTTTAGTTATACTATGCTTATAATATACTAGGCTAGGCTTTGCAAGTTTAGGCTAGCCTAGACTATAAGAGAATAGGCTAGGCAATACTATATTAAACTATTTTAAACTATAATAAACTAGGCTATGCTATATTATACTATTCTAGGCTAGGCTATATGATGATAAGCTATACTATGGTAAGCTTTTCGATCCTCTATATACTAGGCTGTACTAGGCTATGTTAGACTATGCTTTACTATAGTTTCTTGGCTAAGATAGGACATACTATACATTCTCTGCAGGGCTAGGCTACGCTAGATTAATCTAGGATATGTCATATTATGCCAGGCTAAGCTATACTATGCTAGCTACACTAGAGTATGGTATGATAAGTTCAATTATTATATGGAATCTTAGGCTAGACTTCGTTATACTAGGCTAGGCTAGAATAGGCTATCCGATGCTAGGCTATACTATGGTAGGCTATGCTATGACATAATCTACTCTGTTATACTATAGTATACTATACTATTCTATGATATACTATGTTAGGCTACGCTGGCAGGATTTACTATGTTAGGCATTCTAGGTTAGTCTATAGTATGCTAGAGACTTTATGTTAGCCTACTATTGTAGGCTATCCAACGGTAAGCTAGGTTTGCCAGGCTACTATTCGAGACTATATTCTGCTTTGCTATAAAATGTTATACTATTCCAGACAATACTAGTTTATGCTATTCAAGGCTATTTAATGCTAGGAGATACAATACTATATATACTATACTATATTATACTTTACTATACTATGTTTAGATATGCTTTGCTATACTATGCTATGTTATGCTATAATATACTATTCCATGGAATAATATGCTATGCTATACTCTGCTATAATGTACTATGCTAAAAAATTCTAGACTATGCAATTTGGGTGTGACCATTTTTTCGCCTTTCCAATTCCATAAATGTGGTGTGACAAAAAGTTAAGGCCTGACATTTTAATTAAAAAAATATATATTTTAATATAATTTAGTTCTGAATTTAAGCTTTGAGAAAGTTGTGAGTTTTAAGAGCAGGCGACTTTACATCTCATTATGTCCGTGGGTCGTCGGTCCACGATTTTCTTATTTTTTTAACAACATTGTAACAATTCAGCTAATTCTAACGTAATTTGAAACTCTTATGTTGTTTTGCATTCTCTTTCGAATGATACAATTGGCAAAGTACTTCCATCTTAGCCCGAGGATGATATTGTTTGGGAAATAACATCCTAATTATTTGGCAGATTCTAAAGAAATTTCCAAACTTTATGTTGTTTTTAGATTTTCTTTCGAATGATATAATTTCCAAAGTCCTCCCAAGTTAACCAGGCAATTATTTTCTTTTGACAATAACATCATAACTATTCCGACCATACTGACGAATTTGAAACCCCTATGTTATTTTACATTATATTCCGAATAATATAATTGCCAAAGTCCTCCCAAGGTTTGCCAGGGAATTATTTTCTTTTGGCAATAACATCATAACTATTCGGCGGATTCCAACGAAATTTAAAACCCTAAAGGTGTTTACATTTTCTTTTGAATGATAGAATTGACAAGGTCCTTCCAAGGTTACTCTGAAAATTAATGAAAGTTTTCAAAATCGTAAGGACATATGTAAATCAGAATGATTGAGACTACGCGACTTTTAGGTCAGCAGAGCTTGCTTTATCACCATTTCTGTTTTATTTCCCTAAATTATTGCAAAATGGTTCAAGATACAAACGAGCATATGATATGTGTTGCCGATTTTAAAATCTTCAAGTTTTCTATTTCTTACATTGTGACTATATTATAAAAACATTATTAAAAGATGCCTTCCTCAAGGTAATAAATCAGATGTCCAGTCGTCCAAAAGCTGAATCCGATTGGAGCAGAATTTGCTAAATGACAGAAACGTGGTTTCCACACCGCTAACTCACTAGTTTATTCTCTTGTTGTTATCACTTTTTTCGCTAGTTGACTTTAGTTTCACTTTGTTCACTTGTTTTACTATTAACTTTCACTTGACAATAATTTTTGTTAAAATTTTAATACTATAGTTCACTTATCACGCTTTTAGTTTACTATGTTCGTTTTATTTCCGTTACTGTTAACTTCACTTCACTATAATTTTTGTTAAAATTTTTTAATATAGTTCACTTATTACCCTTTTAGTTCATTTTGTTCGTATTATTTATGTTTACACTTTTGTTCTTTGTTGTCTTGTTAGTCGGTTGTTTCTTCCTATTTTAGTTGTTTAAATTCGGTTGTCTTATTAGGTATCAATCTGGTGTCTTCTTAGTTTGTTATTTCGTTGGTTGGGTTTGTATATAGTCGGGTAAATATGCTTATTGTTATGTTTGTTCCTTCTATCTTTTTGAATTTCTACTTAAGTAAACATGGGTAACCCAAGATCGTGGCGTTAATGTATACGAATAACCTTGAGCAAGTAAACGGCCTAGGTGAAACATTCAAGAATAACTCGAGTCTGAATTTCACCTCGTAGGTCACCTCATTCTATCAAATACTAAGAGGACCCCAAAATCGCATAACGAAAAGATTTAGTAATCTTACTCCTCCTATTTAAACCATATAATTAATAATTCCCGGGCCCAACTTCCATTAAATCTTGCCCGCTATAATATACATTGTCACGCTAAACTTTGGGCTTATTTCCATTATTATTCTTGTCTCCATATTTAATCATTTATCTTGTATTAAAGCTTATTTTTGTAGAGGTGTTTCCTTTAATAGTTCCTGAGTTGAATCTGGAAAACGAGTTCCCCTTTTGAATAGCCAACCTGTAATTAACTCGCACTCTTACTTTGAGAGACCATTGCCTTCCCTTCGCTGAGTATGTGACTTAGTACTACTGAGCTGAGATTTGCCGGTCTGACTCAATTACGAACGTACCCATATTAGACAGTAAGACATACAGTGTCGTTCCTCGACACCTATAAATATATGTATATTAATATATATATATATATATATATATATATATATATATATATATATATATATATATACCCGTAAATTTCAATTTCACCCACCCCTTCGTATTTGTTATTGACAAGTTTGCCTATGTCACTTAGTATTATTTACAGATTGTGTAACTAATAATCATTTTCTTCTTTTTTTGAACTATTTTTATTTGTGGTAGACCTCTGCTAATCCTGAGCCGGATTAAAGCGGCGAACATTTTCAATGCGATATGGATTAAATCTTCTCAAAGTCATTTTGTTTAATTATTTCCCTGGTGTACATTTTTCTTTTGGGGTAGAGGGGGGGATAAATCTCAGTGAGTCAATATTTGTGGGAGCTCACCGTGAGAGCCCAATAACTATATCGCGTATTCTGTATACGTACGAGTGTTAGCCGTGGGTGCAGCCTCAGAACGTCATCGTTCGACAGATATCTTAATCAAGGGCAAATCCTGGGAATAACAGGCCAAAATTACTTATGTCCAAAAAGAAGAGAGAATTGAAATGGAACGAAGAAGATAAAGAGAGAAAAGAGTGCTAAGAAAGAAGAGAGCAGAGAGAAGCAGAAGAAATTAAAAGAACTAGACTACACGAGCGAGAGCTTAATAGATTCCACCTTGAGACGCTTTCCGTAAGTTCCCGTAATGAACGTCTGCAAACCCCTTCCGTTAAATTACCAGTTTATAAGGACGGGTAATATTTTTGTGCTTATCTCACACACTTCAAGAAAATATTTGAAGTAAACTCGTGGGATATTGAAGAACATGGAGTCGCCCGCTTACTCCCCATATTAAATTCCCACCTGCGGGAAATTTTCATATCCCTTCCCCATGAGTCCACGATAAATTCCCAGACCCTTAAGGCCGAATTATTGGCGGCCATTAATATGAATCTGGATTTTCATCGGGCTAAGTTCCAACAGGCAAGCATTTTGCCTGGTCAGACAAATCACCAGTTTGGTTTCCTCCTTCGGAGAAGCCTAAAATTCTGATTCTTTTTATACTTTCGTCATGCTGGATCAGTTTATGGCTGCACTGCCATCTGAAATCCGTTTATTCGTTAAAGTTAGACGAGCTTCTACCTTTAAAGAATGCTTGGAGGAGAGAAGAAGGAAACGCGTCTAGCCATGTCCTGTAACCAAAGGACCGTAAGAAGTCTAGTCCTCCATCGCCCCAAAAGTAAAATCCTTCAAAGTTCTCTCACCGGAATTCTCCCCAGTTTGTTAAGGTTAATGGTCCCCCCAAACCCCAAGTTTATCCTCAAGAACCGAGGGATGTCAAGCCCCTTTTTAATAATTTCCCCCAGCTCTTTGACTTCCGGCCGCCTAACGTGTGCTTCATATGTGGCGTAGCTGGGCAGGTGAGGACTAATTGCCCCCAAAATTCCCAGTTCTGAACGTCTCCAGTACAACAAGTACACCAAGTAAATGCCTCGCTCTCTCAGTCCCTTGCTTATCCTTCAGCTCCAGGTTATGCCCCAGCTAATAGCCCCCTGGAAAACCAAGTCAACTTCCTCTTTAAGAAAAGTTACCGACTGGGCTTGAATTCGAAAAGGGATCGGCAAATGGGTGCCGTGTATCGACCCTGGTGCGAGATACTGTGAGTAGATGTATCGTGGTATCAAAAAAATTGCTCTTACCAGTAGGCCCCGATCATAAGAAGTATGCGGTTGTCCACGATTACTTGGGACGCGCTAACTGGTTGCCTGTAGTTCGCTGCTTTTTAGAGTGCCAATACTTCACCGGATGGGTGGATGCCGTTGCCGCCCTTATTAAGTTCTGAGCCGTATTGGTTGGCTAGAACCCCCAGATTTCCCCTAATCCGTTTACCCCACCCGTCCTTACGAGCGCTCAGGCAATAAAGGAGGTTGAGAACCCAGAACTTCTATAAACCCCATAAGCCTCTGAATTCGCGCCCCTTTAGAATCAAGAATTTGCGAACTAGCAAAAGAAATGTTCTTTCCTCCAGCGTCTTTGGGAAAAAGCCCATAAATGGGACCCAGCGTCTAATTGCGACCGAAGGAAGGTTAGGTACCTCGTTAAGAACAACATTATTTTTCGAGCAAGTTCATCAGAGAATGGTGCAAACACGTGTGCCCGTCTTATCCCTTGCGCTCGCGTTCCCAATGTCCTTAAAATTGCTCATGATGGTCTGATGGATGGGCATTTTATTCACCATTAAACGACCCAAAGGATCATACAGTATTTCATCTGGCCCGGCGCTGCCTGGGAGATAGCCAAATTTTGTAGATCCTGCGACATTTGTCAGAAGACAATTCGGTTCCTCTGCAAAAGACACCCATTCTGTCTAAACCCTTCTTTAGGGTGGCCATTAATCTAATTTGCCCGTTGGTTCCCTAGAAACCTCACGAAACCTCACGCCCCATGATCGACTTCAACGTCGTCAAAGTCCACAAGGCCAGAGTTCCACAAGCTGCCCTGCACGAGTGCGGATTCGAGGAGCTCAACCACCACCCCTACAGTCTAGATCTGGCCCCCAGCAAATACTTTTTATTTGGCCAACTCAAGGCTGCACTGCGTGAATGCTGGTTTGGGGACGATGAAGATATCCAGCTTGCCGTCCGGGAGTTGATCGAACAGCAGTCGGGAGATTTCTTGTTGTCGGGAATTCGAAGCCTCAGGGACAAGTGGCGCAAGTGCATTGAAGTTGAGGGTAGTTATATTGAAAAATAATAAAACACTTTTTCTCATCTCTCGTTTCCTATATCCGAATTGCAAAACTTATTGACCACCCCTCGTAATTCAATTTGAAATTGAAGGATCGAAGACTTCGACAAGGTGACGAGGATATACTTCCCCTCCCTACCGTCTCGACAAGCTCCTCTCCCAATGGAAAGGTCCCTTGCCTGTCTTGGAAGCTAGAGGACATGTCGATTATTTAATTCAGATCCCAACCGGTAATAAACTTTATCATATTAACATGCTCAAGCGGTACCACCGACGAGCAGATATAAATAATATCGTCGCTCTTGAGGAAGAGGAGTTATTAGGTGCCTTTTATCCCCCGAAGCCCCGTAATTTGATACAAACAGTCTCTGTTGAATCAGACAAAGAATATCCGCTTCCCGTTCTTCTTGGTTCCCATGAAGAAGTCTCCCCTGAGTTGGATTTAAACCCCCATTTGTAGCCCCTACAAAAGGTCCAACTTGGGAAAGTAGGAGATGTGGAAGTATGAATTCGAACGCACCGTATGGCTTAACCTTCTCACGCCTAGACTGGCGCCAGCTATGTTTATTTTCATTTATTCATTTATGACCACCGCCCCTCCCCCCACACTCTGATAGCGTTGACCACCCGTCAGGCCGCTGGCGTCTCCCTCGTCTCTCTCCCACTTCTTGGGATAGAAAGAATTATCTCACCTTTCCCCACTCGCTTTGTCAAAGTGGCCCTTATCAAACTCCTTTGTTTGCACTGTCTGGCGCCATACTATCCCTTGGGACTTCGCTTGTCTGCCCCCCTCCATTTCCTCCAAACAAACTCCCCTATTTGAGACGAAGTGCACAGTTATCATCAGAGAGTGCGAGATAGGAAGTCTTGTCGCACAGACCAAGTGCATCTGTACCGAGCTTGATCGTCGTGATCTCTTGAGCAGATCCCCTCCGTAATTTGCTCTGTTGAGAGGAAGATTAACATTACTTTATTACGTCCCGGAAGACTGTCCTGGGCTTCGCTTCTTCTCATCCGTCTTCGTGGAGATTCTACGCCGTCCGTTGACGAGTTTCTACTGTAGTCGTTCCCTCGCAAACCCGTCGGAGTTCTCTGAACTCTCATACCCCGAGTTCGTTCTACGAAGAGCATGCCATTGGTCTCCCGCTTCCGTCAATCATCCGAAGTAATCCAAAATCCTATCTTCGTAAGTAACTTCATTCTCTCAGGTACTAAGAAGACCCCATAATGGCATAACAAGAGGATTTAGTTATATTATTCCTCTGATTTAAACAGTGGAATTAATTAATAATTCCTGAGCCCAGCTTCCATTAATTCCTGCCCGCTATAATATTCATTGTCACGCTAACCTTTGTGTTAGTTTCCATTATTATTCTTGGCATCATATTTAATAATTTATCTTGTATTAAAGTTTATTTCTGTAGAGGTGTTTCCTTAAATAGTTCCTCAGTTAAATCTGGAAAATGAGTTCCGCTTTTGAATAGCCAACCTGTAATTAAGTCACACTCTTACTTTGAGAGGCCATTGCATTCCCTTCGCTGCATACTTGCCTGAGTACAGGGCTGAGATTTGCCGGTCTGACTCAATAATGTACGAGGAGCGGTCAATAGGTTTTGCAATTCGGATATAAGGAAACGAGATATGAGGATAAGTGTTCTATTATATTTTAATATATCTACCCTCGACTTCAATGCACTTGCGCTACTTGTCCCTGAGGCTCCGAATTCCCGACAACAAGAAATCTCCCGACTGCTGTTCAATCCACTCCCAGACGGCGAGCTGGACATCTTTATCGTCCCCAAACCGGCGTCCACGCAGTGCATCCTTGAGCTGGTGGAATTAAAAGTAGTCGCTAAGGGCCAGATCTGGAATGTAGGGGGAATGGTTGAGCTCCTTGAATCCGCACTCACGGAGGGCAGCTTGTGCAACTCTGGCCTTGTGGACAGGGGCATTGTCATGGTGGAGCAGGATACTGCGTGTCAACTTGCCGCGCCGCTTCTGACGGATGCATTTCTTCAACCCAGCCAGTTCCTCGGCGTAATATTGGCCGGCTTCTGATGGTTCTTCCACGAGGCCCATAGTCCACCATCGACACTCCCTCAGAATCACATAAGATCGTGGCCATGATTTTCCCGGCTGAGGGTTGGGTCCGGAACTTGATGGGGGTCGGAGAGCCCCTGTTCTTCCAGGCCATGCATTCGAGCTTGGTCTCAGGATCCCAGTGATGGAGGGACGTTTCATCACCTGTCACTATGCGTGACTCGAATCCCACCGGGTCTTGGTTGTACAGGAGCAGCAGCTTCTCCAAACTTTGACGACTTTGAAGTCGATCATGGGACGTGAGGGTTCGTGAGGTTTCTAGGGACACAACAGTCAGAGACCTTGGTCATGGCCAAATTGTCGTGGATGATGTTTATAACACTTCCATGTGATATTCCAAGTTCTCGCTCGATTTATTCGACCTTAACCCGTCGATTTTCTAGGGTCATCCTCTCCACACGGGCCACATTGGTCTTGTTGGTCACGTCTGACGGGCGTCCTGGACTGGGTTCATCTTCAAGGGACTCACGACCATGGCGTAACTCACAATTTCAGCGAGCAATGGTTGCATAGAAAGGGGCAGTGTCCGTGTATACTGCAACCATGCGTTCATGGTTCTCTTTTGCATTCTTGCCTTCTTGGTCGAAAATGTCATCACTGCGCGGTGCTCAACCTTTCTTCATTGTTGAAAAATTTGTGACTGACGATCTGCGATCAGCTACTGCTTCTAAAATAGACGAGGCAGGAGCGTACGGCTGCAGGTCCTGACTTGTTATAACTTGTCCTCGCACCCTCACAAGCAGCCCATCCCCCTTTCCTTTGTTTTGCCCTACCGATTACTAAAACTTACTGACCGACCCTCGTATGTACCCTAATTAGACAGTGGGACAAACTGTGTTGCTCCTTGACAATGAGATTTAAAATAAGAGAATAAGGAATGAAAACTACTCTTGCTCTAAATGAGAACTTTTTTAATGAGACAATGAATCTATATTATAATTCGTGAAATTTGTCAGAGAATTTTTCTCCTTTTAACTATGTGGGAAATATGTTTAACTGAATAGTTGAATCCAAAGCGAAAGAAGCAATTACGCTAAATGAGAAAGTTTAGTATAAATATGTTGGCGAATGGAAATGGTAGAAACAGGATCAGTGAATGGAGAGATTAATGAGAGAAGATAGAACCCCATTTTCAATGCAAAACCTTTTTAGATATAGATGCTGGACCAAAGATTTAGTGAAAACTAGAAATGTTATTAAAGAAAGAGTAAAGTGAATGAAGAATATGCCTATGAGTGTGTGTAACTGTTTAACGTACAGAGCTTTGGGAGGCTGAAGAGTAAGAGGAATTTTAAATGAATACAGTAAAAATATATGAACTGCAAGATTTTACTGACATGATTGCTAAAAAAATTCTAATTTTTTTTTTGTCTCAATAATGACCGACCAAATTTTATTTATTAAATTACTAAAAAGTGGTTGTAATGATAATGAATGAATTAATAGTTTACAGGGAGAAAAAGGATCGATTTTGTGAGGAAGAAAAGAATACGCTTGTTTTGATCCTGACGTTTGAACATGGATTAATATGCCTAGGAATTCTGTAATGATGGAAGCCATTATAAAGTCATTGAGTGAATATAAAAAGGTAAGACTATTTGCTTTTATCTCTTTTATCACGATAACAAAAAGATCACGCCATTTTTTGCTAAGGAGAATTGGGCAGAGTAATAACAGTTTCCTCCAAGTCATTGCCTTCATTCTTAGTCTATAGACTATGCGCATATTTCCATTGACCCTAATTGCCCAATCTTCGTTTTCAAATATGCTATTAACGCAAATATGATTTTAGGATTCATTTTTTAAAAGTTATGGGTGGCCAAAACTGATGCGCCTCTGCTTTTACGACTCTGATTCAGTTAGAGATAATTGCTTTTCTAAAAGACTATTTAGGTTCGGGGCTTAACAACTCCTCTTGGACATAAAATCGACGTATTTGCAAGGTTTATTGTTCACATTCTTTCTAATTTTGCACATATTTCTATCTTAAATTACTCATTATACCATTTTTATAAACATAATTGAAATTCCCCTGAAGACAATGATATAAAGATTTGTCTATATTAACAGGTGGCTTACTGACTCGACTTGCATCATCATTCACGGGCCTTTCCGTAGGACTAAATGGGGTGGAGGAGCTACAGAAAATGATAATGTGTAGAAGACATATAGCCGCTGATGCCCCTACAAGCCCCTCGGCCTGGAGAACACCCAAGCCTCCAGATGTCATCCATCGGCAAAAGTGCCATACCTTATTTGACATCGATTAATAGGTGCGCTAGAGGTAATATATTGACCTGATGGGGGCACTTAAAAAATAACCGCATGTTAAAAATCGCTCTTCCAACTAGGGACAGAAGGGAAATGGGTGATACATTGACTTCAGAACGGCGGACTTTATCAGCCGGTCAAGAAAATAAGTAAATATTATAAAGAAAGAAGAAAAAAATGGTAAAATGGAAACTTTTACAGAGGGAAGGAATAAATCCTTATCCATGTCATACTGCCCAGGCTGGTTTGTCATTACTCAAGGTAGTAGTTGTAAGTTTACATATTGACCCTGCCGGAGGTCAATATGGAGAAATCGACTCAGTGCGCGATGTAAATCTGTAGACAGCGTTAGTTAATATGGAGATAAGTACCACAAATTTTGTAAAAATCTGAAGAATGTAAAATATTTGATCGTGAAACGTAAAAACTTGGAACCCGTAACGTAAATTTTGGAGCAACAAGCATGGAAAATTTTGGATTGAGAAAAGTAAAATATTCAAGTTTATGCCAAAACATCTCCATATATTTACATAGATTTACAATTGCTATAATTTATTAATTTATAGTTAATTAATTCCATAACTAACCTGTTTTTTCTATAGGTTTGAATATTAAATAAAATTAAAACAGATAGTGTGTCGTAATGTATGAGAGTGTGCATAATGTATGGAGATAAAGATCTTGCAGTTCCTCTACTAACTGGACTCCTAGGTTTGTGGAAACCAACATAATTCCACTTATATAAATTTTTTGTTTTTGCAATGTACATGTGCCTATATTTTTGTGTGGTTATTTGAGCGTGTGTTAATTGCATATATTACTTTCTTTGTATACTTATGTTTTTAAATTGTTTTTTTCAGTGAAATAAAGACGAACTTCGGATCCTTTCTTAACATTTGGGCACCTTGAATTTATTTCTTTAGGAAGAATGGAACGTGGTCTTCGTCCCGATCGTTTGGATGTTCTTTTAACTGCACCAGAAACTGCATTTATATTTAAACACTGGTTGTTTGTCTTCTTGAGGTACAAAGCGTCAAATGAAGATGCAAACTGTTCGATTTGCGCCTCCTAGCCGATTTAGTTTCTCATGAAAATTTTGAGATAATTTCTGAATATACTACTTTCCACGATGCTCTTGCTGCTCTTAAAAGCGCCTTCATTCAATCTGCGAATTAGCTCCTGGCGTGTCACAAGCTCGTTACTCGTAAACGTGCTCTACAGACACTAGGTTTGGATTGCACTGTCCTGTCTGTGATTGCTCAAACGTAAAAGATGCCTTTATTACTGGGCTTTCATCATCAAAAATCCGAGCGAGACTTCTCGAAAACAAAAGTCTTACATTATCTTCAGTTGTTGATCAAGCGAGAGCATTAGAGATTGCCACACGGGATTCGGAGGCCTATGCATGATTTAATTATGGTCCTGTAGCTTCAGTAGAATCGCATGAGCTGGTCACTAATGTCGATTACTATGATCCTAATCATGAGGGTTCGAATTGTGCTGCAGCTCCTTCGCTTTGAAAACATTAAAAAAATGTTATCATTTCGGAAATTTCTTGCACCAGAACTTTGTTCACTGCCCGGTAAGTGCCGTTACTTGCTTTAAATGCAATAGGAGAAAACATTTTCGAAGGTATGCGAGTTATCTAAAAATGAAGTCTCAGCATTAACCTCCAATCACGTTCTTGCTAGTGTGCCATCAATTTTGAAAGGGTCATCTCTAGATGTGAAGATGCATGCTATGTTCTTATGGCTCTTTTATATACAGGCAGTTCTGAGAACTTCATTTCAAAAGAAGTTGCAAACTCTTTTAATTCCCATATTAAACCTTATGAAGGCACTTTATATATGGCCTCTACAAATTTTACATCTCCTATCAAGGAATGTTGTGATCTTAGCATAAAATTCGGAAGCCGTGAGTACCTGACAGTAAGTTTGCTTGTTTTATTTGAATGTTGCTCAGACATTAATTTAGAAATCCTCTTCCTAAGTAAACATTCCTCCATTAAGATAAACTTTGGAGGTCCTCAACTTGACCTCAAAGTGTGCTCTCTGTCTTCTATGATTAGGGATCCTCCAAGAGTTTTCACCAACTTATCATCCGAATGCCGACCAGGCATTACGAAGTCACGCAAATTTAGAACGTCTGACTCGGAATTTATTCGTTTTGAAGTAGCACGCCTTCTCAAGGAAGACATCATCGAAACAAGCACATCTCCCTGGCGAGTTCGAGTTCATGTTGTGTCCAATCAATCCAAAGAGGTTAGTAATTGACTATTCTCAGACGATTAACAAATTTACTTACTTGGATGCATATCCATTAACCAATGTTTAAGAAGATATTTAGCACCCGCAACATAAGTACTGCTTGTTATTGTGTTCCTCTTCATCCTGAGGATAAAGTTTACACTGCTCTTGATGCAAATGGGAGGCTTTTTTAATTTTTAACGCTTAAGTTTTGGTTTTACCAATGGCTTTGCCTGCTTATCTAGATGATGTTATTATTTGCGGCCGCGCGGAAATATTACTTTGTATTAAACCTTTGCAATAGGACGTCAGCAAAGAATTTCACTCCAGCTTTTTATAATGTTGATTGCTCGCCTATTCCTCCTGAGGCCACCCTTATTTATTTAGAAGTAGTTTTGAAAGTATTTTTCACTCGATTTGTTATATATATTCTATTTTTAACATGATTTGTTTTTCAATAATTTTGTTGAGTTCATTATTCTATTTCATTTAATGTTAAGTCCTTATTTTTCTATGGCTCTTCAAAAGCTTACGAATTCTATCCATTAAAACCACCCCCACTGTATCTTTGCCAATAAGAAAAAAATCCACACACATTGTTTGAGATTCATTTAAGTATATATTTCTTTCTAATTATCAGGTGTCTACTCCCATCATCACATATTCTACCTTCTCTACTACTGAGTGCATAGACGTTCTGGCATTCCTTCTAAGATTGTCTCTGAAATCGTTGTAAACTGGTTTTACTTCTATATCTCATCTGGTATTCAGTATATACATATCAAGATGATATATCTATTACTGTGATGGAGAGTTATGATTTTGGTTAGACTCGGTTCTTAGTCTGGTTCCGTTTAGCCTTAGTATTTCCAGTGGTGTTGTCTTGTGATAAATTAGGCATTAAATCAATGTAAAGGTTGATCACAAGCAAATCTTTCTTTTGTTGTCGGCTTATTCGTTTGCTATGATTCTTAGAAAACATACATATATTCACATATAAGAACTGAATGTTTCTCAAATAACCTACTGAAAATCAATCATGAAAAAACTTGTGTTAAAGGTTACTAAGTCATGGGGAGAAGATTGTTTAAGCTTATTGCTTCTTTATTTAAACTGGTATATTGTAATGCCCAATTGCAAAGAGGAATAGAGCCAAGAAGAAACCTTGAAAATGAGCACCCCGTTGGCACTATGAAATATTGAAATTGGGCACTCAAATCGAATATTGAAATAATATACCATCATGTAATAATTAATAAATGTAAAGCAAATGAAATACTTGTAAATGATGTAAAATTAAAATTAAATTATTTGTGTAACAATGCAAAGCAGAACGTACAAACCTAGATACATTAGAAATTTGGTGCAGCCGACGGTCTGGCCGCAGAGATAAACAAACGGTGGAAACAGCTGTGCACACATAGAACGTAATCTGATCTGACCTGCCAGAGTCTACATGATTGCGTGAAAAGACATAATCAATCTTGCTACAAATGTTGGTTGATTGAGCACGGTTAGGTTTCCAAATTCAGATAATATTTTGATGCACACACCCTCTTTCACCAAACCATCCCCGGCCAGCGGTCTTTGTAGAGAACACACGCACATACCCTTCGATCCGGTAAGCTCCGCCCCACTTTCAGATTAGAGAAAGCGAAGCTACGCCCCCTTAATTGGCATTAGTATAAATCTGCGGGCAGAAACATACAACAGCATTTGTATCATTACCATTGGATCCATTGGATTATCAGTATTAGCACTGCCTTAGAGCCAGACAATAACTCCTTCTCAATCCCTCAATGCAGAGTCCCAATAACCTGAAACCGAACGAGACTTACAAAAAACACTGAATATTAACAATGATAGTCAGCCAAAGACGTGAGCACACAAAAAAAACACGGAAAACTCAACAATTTCACTTGCCCACTCTGAAGTAGGCTTAAGCCAAAATTAAAGCCTAAAAAAACGCCATTTTACTTCCAAGTCCTTCGTTCTGCCAAGCAACAACTAAGATACAATTCGAACCCAGCCTACAAGCGGATTATCACTGTGTAACAAAATTCACTTTTGTCTTGACCTTGTGTTAAAAGTGTTATTTCTCAAGTTTTTGCGGCTATATTAAATAAAAAAAGTCAATTTTAATCCTCAAACTTTGCTTTTGTGGCTAGGACAATGAATTTTTAAATTAGCTCATTTATAGTAAATAACATTATTTCGATCCTAATAGTAAAAGTATAAAAAAAGTTTTAAGGGTTATGTTTTTTCAGTTATGGCATAAACATGATATACTGTATTTAAAAAGTTATAGAAACAGTAATACGGTAGAAATAGTTATTATTTTCCTTATATTTTGTTTTTTTTTTTGGCGACCTGGACAGCAATAGCAGTTCTCTTAGACTCCATATAAATTCCTGACTAATTTTATGAAAAATCAACTATAAAGCTTTCGAGAACTTTCGTCAATATTTTATATGTTTGAAGATTTTCTAGAACATTGTGGCAACGTATATGACTAAATACATACAAAAAATGTCTACACAACAGATTAGTTTAACTCCTGCCGTCGCAGCGCAGACTTCGTGACTCGTCATTGATAGAAGCATTAGTCTCACATGGCATCAGGCAGTTGTAGCGAAAAAGTTCTCTGTAGAGAGATCTGCTAAAATTTATAAGGCCTACAAGACATATTTTGGCGGTCAGTAAGTTTTGAGAATCGGTATGGCAAAACAGAGGAATGAAGATGGCTGTTTGTGGGGGTGTTATGACAATTTATGACAAGTCACGACCTGCAGCCGCACGCTCCTGCCTCGTCTATTTAAGAAGCAGTAGCTGATCGCAGATCGTCAGTCACAAATTTTTCAACAATGGAGAAGGTTGAGCACCGGGCAGTGATCAAATTTTTGACCAAGGAAGGCAAGAATGAAAAAGAGATCCATGAACGCATGGTTGCAGTGTACACCGACACCGCCCCTTCCTATGCAACCATTGCTTGCTGAAATAGGGAATTCCGCCATGGTCGTGACTCCCTTGAAGATGACCACCATCCAGGACGCTCGTCAGATGTGACCAACGAGGACAATGTGGCCCATGTGGAGAGTATGATCCTCCAAAATCGATGCGTCAAGGTCGAAGAAATCAAGCGAGAACTTGGAATATCACATGGAAGTGTTATCAACATCATCCACGACAATTTGGCCATGACCAAGGTCTCTGCCCGTTGGGTCCCTAGAAATCTCACGCCCCATAATCGACTTTAACGTCGTCAAAGTCCACAAGGCCAGAGTTGCACAAGCTGCCCTGCCCGAGCGCGGATACGAGCAGCTCAACGATCCCTCCTTAGTCCAGATCTAGCCCCTAGCGACTACTTGTTATTCCGCCAGCTCAAGGCTGCACTGCGTGGACACAGGTTTGTGGACAATGAAGATGTCCAGCTCGCCGTCCAGGAGTGGATTGAACAGCAGTCGGGAGAATTCTGGTTGTCGGGAATTCGAAGCCTCAGGGACAAGTGGCGCAAGTGCATTGGAGTCGAGGGTAGTTATCTTGAAAAATAAAACAATTTTCCTCATATCTCGTTTCCTTATATCCGAATCGCAAAACTTATTGACCGCCCCTCATATATATGTATGTATATATAAATATGTGTTTTTTCGAATTGGATAATGGAATTTTTGTAACATTTCTAATAACAATAAGTGAAAAGTATTTAGATATTTATACTTATGTTTTCATTTTGTTTATTTACGGAATGGAACAGAGGAGAAAACAGAGCTATGAATTTTGCAATCACACGAATTTTGAGGGGACCAACTGACTAATCAACATTTGTTTCTTCTGTATGCTGAACCCTTTCAAAGGTTGAAAGGCGAAATTGGGCCCGTAAACATGTATCTAGACCTTCAGTCATCTATTGCGCCAGACTACACAGTTCTGAGCCGTCCGTACTCACTCCTCCAAAAAGAGAGCAGCATTTTTAGGAAAGGAAAAGGCAGTTTAGAAGAGGATGAAGTCTTTGATCCAGATTACACAGGTGCAACTGAGGAGAGAAACACATACTACCCCTACTAAAAAGATCTCAACGACCTTGTCAGAGATCTAGGTCTCAGATACTCCAATGCCGATATTTTATCTTCGAGACTCAAGCAGTGAGATTTGTTAGAAAACAGTGTGCAAATATCAGGTCAGAGAAAGCGTCATTAGTGTTTTTCAAACTCTTTTCCACGTCAAGATGAGCTTTGCTTTTGTAACAATGTGACCGGTCTGTTTGAAGCAATGGTAATCGCCTATAATCCCAAAGAGTGGCGCCTATTCTTTAACAGCTCGTCCAGGATTCTCAAAGTAGTGCTGTTTCATAGCAGGAACATGTATCCATCTCTTCACTTTGCTCACTCGGTCCAGTTGAAAGACGAAAACAGCAGTGTCAAAATCTTGCTAGGAGGAATTGAAATATGAAGCCTACCGTTGGAAGGTTATCGGATAATTCAAAAAGGTGGACTTCTTGATGGGTCTACAGGGCGGCTTTACCAAGTTTTCTTGTTATCTTTGACTTTGGAACAGCAGAAACACCGTGGCACACTACGATCAGCAGGATTGGCCACAGTGTACCAAATTTAGTGTGGGGAGAAACAAGGTCAAATGAGAGCTTTTATTGACCTCCACAAAGTACTAATCCCTCCTCTGCACTTAAAATTGGGCTATATGTAACAATACGTCTGAGCTCTAGATAAGAAGTCTGCAGCTTTCAAGTATTTCCAAGATTTCTTTCTAAGTAGCTATCTACGACAATGGTGGAAGCAAGGCTCTTCGTCGGTCCACAAATAAAAAAGATAATGGAGTGCAAGGAGTTTCCCGAAGAAACTCACTAGGACAGATAAAGCAGCGTGGAGCATCTTTATCGCAATGATTCTGGGCTTTCTAGGTAATAACAAAGCCGAAAACTATGTATACCTAGGAGAGAACTTCATGAGAAACTAAGGCAAGATGGGTTGCACGAAGTCCCTGAAAGTCCAAATTCTCGACGCTTATCTTGATAAATTTAAGGATTACATGAGAACGTACTCCGAGGTGCTTGGAGAGCACTTTCCCCAGGATTTACTATACTTTGAACGCCACCATCAATGATCGTATAATAAAAATCTAAAGGCAGACTATAGTTAAGGACTGATTCGTGAAAGTAATTTGCAGTATTAGCGTAAATCACGGAAAACTGCTGACCCTTAATATTTAATTGTCTCACTTATGTAATTCTACAATAAATAAATGCTATTTTTGTATCATGTCGTTTTGCTTCTACTTTATGCAAATGAAAGATTAAATTCGCTACTTCCTTCTAGAAGAAATAGGTGAAGTTTTTGGACACAAAACAAGGTTTAAAATAAATAACAGTGTTTTTCATGTATTCTAGACACAAGCCAATAAAAAATAATTGTTGCTTCACAGAGACAAAGTTCGTGTTACACGGTGTTATCCAAAAGAACACTTTGGAGTGAGACCAGACTCGACGGTAAGACCACCTCAACTTCTCTACCAAATAAATCGAATCATTAAACGGAAACCCTATAGCTGGTTAGCTACCATAAACATTTGGTGATTCACCCATATAAACTGGTGACCCCCTTTGACCGAAAAAAATGTACCCCACCAAAATACGGACCCGTTGGTCTATCATCAAGCAGGATAAGGAGAAATGGAAATTGTGAATGCCATCACATTCAAGCTACATATCTTTAACGAGACATCAATATCAGGTTAGGCCAAGATAGTAGATGCCCAGTTTCATATATCGACGATAAATAATGAGGAAACACAATTTTTTCACTTCCTGGCTGCCCTACCTCCCCAGAATGTCGACCAAATTTCATCTACACTCTTATTTATCTGCCAAAAACTACCAGCTTTGAAGTAATTGGGCTGTTTGAGAGAACCAAACCGGAGCTCTTCGAGAAGCACATTGCATCCTCCACACTAACTGGTTGACCTTCAATCAACCTGGAAGAACTGCGGAGAATATTTCTACAGTTAGGAATTGTGTAATAACTCGTGAGGCACAAATTTATATTCCCCAGCTATCAAAAATCGCGCCCATAATTGCCACCCAGAACGACCTAATCTTGATCCAGCTAACAAACCATGCAGACGAACTAATGCAATTTTATAGGGAAGAGTTTCTTAGCGTTAATAATAACAGTGATACACTTGAAAGAAATGCCACATCTTTTCCCAAAATGAGTGTTTCGTATGTAAATAATTAGTGTGATAATCATTTAACTAATGTGCAAAATACAGGGAGTGCGCGCTCAGTGCCTATGGGTGTGTACCCTAATGGAGACCGTTCTAACTTTGTACAGCATAGTAACGAATATAGTGTCAATAGTATACTGATAGGACTAAGACCTCTTGAGTGTTAACCAAAGAATTGTGGTATGTTGATTCCCTTTTTATTTCGGAGATAGTGCGAAATTCTGCAATCCCTGGTGTAGTTTGCCGGAAAGAGCTAAAAACGCGCAAAGGCAAATGTCCTCCAGGCCATCTTCGCCAGCCCAATCGGAAAACTAGCATGACATGCCATTGCAAGTGCGACTGTTGGCATGCCATCAGTATTCACCATCGCCGTGAGTTAATTAAAATGAAGTGCGAATGTTTAATTCATGCGGTAGCAAGTGTGTCCACTTATTATGATGAATTTGGTGCGAACGTGTGAATTACTTAAATCCAGTGTAGGCATTAAAACGGCTAATAGTGGAAAAATAAAGGTGTACGGCGAAGAACATGCAAATATAGTTATTTCTAGCCCTCACCATTCATTTCGGTAGACATTTGTGGTTGCGGATACCACATCGCCATTATTAGGGATTGACTTTCTGGGGCATTTTAAACTATTAATATTCTAACTAAGCTCGAGTCAAAGGTAAAGCAATCCAAGGAGCCTGAGGTAGCACTAATTATTAATGACCTGCACTATGTTCTCTCCAAGTTCTTGTGTTCTCCGCATAAAAGAACTTGCTGAAAGGCTAATACTTGAAACATATTGGCTTTTTCAGGACAAAAGTCTTTTGCTGCTTCCATCATACACTTTTGATGAAGTTGAGGTCAGTGAAAGGTTTTCTTCGCTATGCCATCTTAAGCACTATTTTGTAAATTGTTCGAGTGACAGATTCATTTTCAACAAACACTCTTGTGAGGACAGACTTTTGAGATTCCAAACTATGTTTCATGAACTCAAATTTCTCAGGACACACATTTCCAGAAAGCTTCAAATATGTTGACAGATGTTTTGTTTCATAGTGACAACAAAGATTGTACTCCTTCAAAATGGGAACACTTTCGTTGCATATTATGCAACTAGCCTTCTGGTTGTTTGTTTCCGCAAAGAAGTACTTTACTCCCCATTCTTCATTGAAAAGGCGAGACTCGGTCTGCCCTTTCCTTTATCTAGTAGCCATAACGATGGGTAAAGAAAACTGTATCTGATAATGATAAACAGCTGTTTAGAATTTTCATATCAAATATTTTTATTTCACTATAAATAAAAGTATTATATATGGCGTATTATGTCTGTTCTTACATATAAGAATTGAAGCGGCAATCAAATTTTCGACGCATGTTATTTAACTATTACTTGTAGCCAAGATATTTGGGAAAAAATAATGAAATTTTGTCAACTTATTAAGAACGAATGATAACACTAACTAACAAATTTTAACTTTGGCTCTGCTACTTTAGTAACTATTGTAACTAACTAGTTTGTGTGCGCTGATTCTAAATCTGTGCTCAAATTTGTCATTTCATGTAAGGTTCCTGAGTCATGCAACTAGGCTATATGGCTTACTTTGTCACATTGGATCAATTAATGATATAAGTATTACGAGTTTGAGAAGAATGAGACGTTTCTGGGCAAAGATATGGAATCTGGGCAGCCTATTTGGCATTATGTACGTTCTTTTGCAAACCCAGACAAGATATGTATTACATATAAAAGAGGTAGTACTCACCTAACTATAAATCTCTTGAAAAATGTTTGAGACTGTAGAGGTATCCCCTAGAATAATATTATTTCCCCACCTCCTAAGATATTACTTCGGGAGAGAAAGCAAGCCGTCCCCCCTCCCTCCTCCACTCCGAATTCACCCTTTTTGGACTTGCCGCTAGGTCTCCGCAAAATTCACACCGAGGCATGACGCTTAAATTGAAGCTACCTCCCTGCTTTCTTAATCTTAGCTCCTCCCCCCTCAGGTCGGGAGATTTTACATCTATTTTCTAGGTTTGCCGCGAACAGATTTTATGGCTCCAGGCGCGGGTCGTCCGTCTGGGTTGCTGATATCTGTCTCTGACACTTCCCCGCGAGGAGACGCTTGGTTGTCACAGTCGATAACGAGGGTTAAAGAAGGTCTCGAACTCTCTCCCTGTTTTGGGGAAATCCAGGTATATATATGCACCCTCTCCAGGACTACAGATAGATTTGGTTAGACAACACTTCCCCGAAAGGAGTTCAATTCAACGAAGCTCTCTCTCAAGAAGTGTGATTTTGAAGCACTAAGTTCAATTGATAGCAGCTGCATTACCAAGAATATCTGAACACCAATATTTTAGGACAACTTTCTTTTTTATTAACGGGTAACAACCATTTATCAAGCCCATTCATGTGTGGTGTGTCCACAGCATTTTTAGTTCCTTAAAAGAGGATACTAGCTAAGCAGTAATAATAACCGTTTTTTTGTGTGTCGTTAGTCAGATTCACCTGTTTGTTAGTTATTTATTTTTGGCTGTGATTTTGCCCGATTTCTACTAGGAATTTTAATCATTTTTGTCGTTAGTAGAATTTGTATTTGTTCTTGAGTAAAATTTCAATAGCTCTGGTAGATTTTTCGTGTGCAAAGGCCGGAAATGGCATATCCGGAATCTCTTCATGGATCGCTTTCATAAACAAGGACAGATCCAGTGCTTCTCTGGGAAAGATTTATTCGCTTACGTTCAGAAAGATAAACGGAACAAACGTGCGGAAAGAAAAGCACAGAGAGCAAACGAATACAGAAAAGCACAGAGAGAATAGGAAGAAAAGAAAAGCACAAATAGGAGTAAAAGACGAAGAAAGAAAAGCGCAGAGAGAAGCAGATGAGAATGAAAGAATTAGGCAGCATGAGAGAGAGATAGCCGTGACCAAGTCAAGATAAATGAACAGGCTCAAGTGCCCCCTCGCTTAAACTCCCCGCATACAAAGATGGAGAAGACTTTTGCTCTTATTTAACGCACTTCGAGAAAATCTTCAAATTCAACAATTGGGACTTAGAATCAGATAGTGTCGCCGGGTTACTTCAACTCTTGAATCCTTCTCTTAGGGACATATTAATTTCGCTTCCCTTAGAGGCCACCCTTGATTATTCAACCTTAAAGGCAGAACTTCTTTCTGCTATTAACATCAATCCAGAGTTTTATAGGGTTAGATTCCACTCTGCGCAAATACAGCCAGGCCAAACTTACAGACAATTCAGATTCATACTTCGGTATAATTTCCAATTTTGGCTGGATTCCGCCCAAGTAGCAAATGATTATGAGTCGATAATTGACTTCATTCTAAGGGATCAAATTATATCGACCCTCCCTCGGGAACTAAGGGCCTTTATACCGGACAGAAGAGCGTCTACCTTCAAGCAGTGTGTTGAAGAAAACGACCTTCACGCTTGCAGTCATGACCTCTACCCCAAGGAGGTCAAGAAGAACCATCTCCCCTCCCCCAAACAAAAGTTTGCGTTTACTCGAAGCCCACCCAAGAGCTACAACGGCTTTATAAAAGTGCAAGCACCAAGCAAGTACAGGCCTTACTCGATGGGAGAGCAAAAGGACGTGGAGCTCCCGTTACTCCCCTGCACGACTAGCAACTACCCCCGTAGACAAATTGTATGCTTTACGTGTGGCATCCCTGGGCACTTAAGTTACAATTTCCCCCAAAGTCTCAACTGAGGACCTCATCAAGTCACCAAGTCCACCAAATCTCTGCTGCCCTCTCGCCTACTTCACTAGCCAAGGCGCCAGCGACCCCTGCTCCCTCTCCCCCTGATCAACAGGTAAATTTCATGTTCAATGAGAGTTCCTCCTGTGGGCTCCAGTTTGAAAATGGCGCAGAAATGGTTGTCAAGTGTCAACCTTCGTTAGAGATACAGGTTCCTCCTGTATAGTAGTTTCCGACAAACTACTAACCCCAGTAAGTCCCCAGCGTAACAGGTTCGCGTTTGGGCACGACTTTTTAGGTCCTGCTACCAAGTTCCCAGTGATACGGTGCCATATTGAGTGCCAGTACTTCACCGGATGGGCCGACGTATTCGCGGCCCCGATGAAATTCTGTTCCGTCATCATTGGACAGAGCGTACAGCTCTCCCAAAACCCAATTTCTTAGCCGGACTTCACTAGCGCCCAGGTTGAGAAGGATGTGTCGCTTCCGGTACCCCTATCGTCACCAGACATCGACCTCGCTACCAATGTGCAATTTGCTGATGCGCAGAAGAATTGTCCCCATTATAACCCCAGTGTAAAAAAGAAAGGAAGAAGGAGACTGAAACGGTGCGAGGCAATCGGAAGATCGAATACACCGTGAGGGACGCATTAGTATACCCTTCTTCCATTGAACCAGAGAGCCCCACGACCAACGTGTTGTGTGTGCCGAGAACGAATATCGAACCCGCTCAAAGGATTGCTCATGATGGCCTAATGACCGGACATTTCGGCCATAACAAAACGGCCGACGAGTTTCCAAGTGTTTCTTTTGGCCAGGAGCGGCTAAAGAAATTATTGACTTCTACAAGTCATTTGACCTTTGCCAGAATGTCACCTCCAAAAGGCATGTATCTCCGGCCCCCCTTCAAAAGACCCCGAGACTGGCCGAGCCCTTCGGTCGGCTCTTAATCAACCAAATAGGCACAATTTATCCCCCGTCAAGCGAGATACTTATCTATACCGTTAAAACCTTGTGCCTGGTCCAAACAAGCAGAGCCTATCTCCAACTTAAACGTAATCCTCAATCTCGCCCCTATTGAGAGGGCTCAATTGCTTGCCTTACTGGAAGGCTTTCCCGTGTCATTCTATCGTCGTTTTGGGCCGAATGTCGCTGCGATAGACTCGCCTCTTAACGACATGCCTAAGAGAACGGCCCCCGATCCAGTCAATTGGACCCCTTCCACGGAAGATAGTTTCCATCAGTTAAAGGACAAGCTAATCCCTGCCCCTATCTTGAGATTACCGAATCCTATTAAAACATTCGGGGTTCGTACCAATGCCTCCCAGGATGGCCTAATTGTGCTCTCGTCGAATATGATTACGATGGAGTGGGATATCCTGTAGGATATGCTAGCAGGAAGGTGTCCCATAGCGAAAAGTCGTATGCCACCATAGGGTTTGAAGTATTAGCTATAGTGTAATCTATTCGTAAGTTTAGGATGTACCTCATAGGTAAAGAATTTATTGTCGAAAGTGATCAAAAACTCATGGCGTACCTAAAAAGCTGTAAGAGCCCAAATGGCCGTTTAATGTACTGGAGCCTACTACTCGTGGAGTACCAATTTTGGATTCTGCATCTCAAAGTCACTACCAACTGCCTAGCCGATAGCTTGAGTATAAATCCAATAGAAAACCCCCTCCAACAACCAGAGTGTATAGTAAAATTCGCGTTTGATTCATTTTTGTGAATACGATTTTCTTCTATTTTTTGCCTTGTTGATGTTGTCTGTGCGTATGTATAGGTTAAGTTATCTGTGGTTACACATATGTAAATCCAGATTGGTGAACTCCTCGGTTGGTAAACGTTAAAATGGTGGCTTTATAAGTTCCCTTCTTGCTGAAATTATTGTTGACATTCTTTTCTCTACAAAGTGTCCTGCGCTGTAAAAATGTCTTTGGATAGAGAGGAGTATAGAGGTATCCCCTAGAATAAAGTTTTTTCCTCACCTCTTAAGATATTACTTCGGTAATGAAAGCGAGCCGTTACCCCCCCCCCCCCTCTTCTCCTGCGGCTTCATCCTTTTTGGACTTTCTTCCAGGTCTCCGTAAAATTCACACCGAGGAATGAAGCTGTAATTAAGGCTACCTCAATCTCCCCTTCCCCCCACCACCACCATTGGGTCGGGAGATTTCACATGTATTTTCTAGGTTCGCTGCCAACAGCTTTTATGGCTCCAGCCGATGGTCGTCCGTCTGGTCTGCTGATCCCTGCCTCTGACACTTCCCCGCGAGGAGACGCCCGGTTGTCACAGCCTATAACGGCGGTTCGAGAAGGTCTCAATATCTCTCCCTGTTTTGTGAAACTCCGGGTATATATGCACTCTCTGCATGATTACAAATAGATTTGGCTAGACTACACTTCCCCGAAAAGAATTCGATTGAACGAAGCTCTCTCCCGAGAAGTGTGAGGGACGGTCGCCAGCCACCGAAGAGCTGGACATCACACCCGTCACTTCGGGTCAGGGAGAAGAGTCTCGTCAAGCAAAGTCGGCCTTTCTCAACCGCCTTCGGATCCAGGATTAGAGGAGCCGTCCTCCGAAGTTCTTATGGCTCAATAGCTCGCTCAAACCGAGTGTGGAGAAAACACCCCTCCCCATTTCGTAGTTCGACCAGTGACCTCTTGAGGACAAGAGGCCCGATAGCTCGCTCGACCCGAGTTTGGACGAAATCACCTATCCTCCCCCCCTCTTCCTTCAAAGATCGTCCGGTGAACTCTTGAGGACAAGAGGCCCATATCTAGCAAAACACAAGTTCAAGAAAGTAGTAATCAAGGTCACCAAGACCTTCCCCAAGTTTGCCCCGTCTTATTCTTGAAGTTCAAAGGAACTAAATCACTTACCCTCCTAATTCTTCCATTATAACTGTTCAATAATTAGGGTATCTAATTAGTATTCTAAACCTAATTCCGTTTTATTCATGTACCCATAACTATCCATATATATTGTTTAGCCTTTTTTCTAGTGTGTTTTAAAATCAATTTTTGTTGTTGTGTTTGGTATATTCCTTGGTCACGCAGCTGCAGCTATCTATTCAAATCGCACTCTTAGAATAATAAGAGTTGTCTCCTTGCTTGGCCTACCTTAGAGCATATGTGCGAATAGTCCCATACACTTGGCATACTTCGACAGAGACTCTCGCTCTTGCGCGTGTACGTGGATATATCATCCTCCCGCTGTAGGAACCAACAGTAGTCACCCATCATGATTTTGTTAAAGCGGCCTTGATACCTACTTCAGATCATTGCCATATCTCGGTGGAACCTTTCCCCATTTTCATCACTAATATCACCCATATAAGATGGAAAGAAATCTAGATGTGAATGCAAGAAATGCATCTTAAGAGACATCCGACACCCCATTCGTTGATAGGCCTTAAGCATGTTGTTCACTAGTTCTCCATAGTTTTTAGCTCTATGATTACCAAGGAAGTTCTAAACTACACGGACAAATGAATCTCATACTGCCAACTCAAGTGGAGTTAGTTTATTTCTGAACTCCCTGTCACGTATCAATTCTTTGATCTCCGGCCCTATTAAAATGCCAGCTTTAAGTTTAGCAACGGCTTTCTTTGCACCAAATTTCTTTTGGAATACTGGAATCCATCAGAATCATGGGCCATTGCTTTAACAAAATTGGTGATTGAGCCATGTTTTAAATGAAGTGGTGGAAAGTAGATCTTCTGTGGATGTACCAAAGGTATGTGCTTCTTTCATGGTATAGAAAGGACCGAGTAATGGTGTTCATATTTATAGGTTTGTTGCGTACTTCAAAACTCAGTGATTAAGTTTTCTCTCTAAGAGTGTTATATTTAATTATTATTATTATTACGTTTCGAGGATTGAATTAAAAATCTCTCTAAGAAAACTAAACCTTTAATTAAAAACATGAACCAAAATTTAAATTTAACTAATACACTACACAGTATTGAATTAAACAAGTTTAAGGGACCTAAAGTTCACTTTAATAGTGATCACAAATTGACCTTAAACGAAAAAGATAATGGGATTTAAATACCTTTCAAGATTCACACGAGAATCGGGTTTGAGACTGACTTTATCCTTAATTTTTATGTTGTCTCAAGAACATTGTTTCCGGGCCTGCGCGTCGATCTGCCGTTCCAGATGTGATCTGAAGGGAGAATGCTTTAAAGCCGCAGAGGAATTCGGAGCGTGTGGCGGATGGAGATAAGCACGTATTCTTGGAGATATGATTTCAGCAACGGAACGGAGAAAGTATGCTTCTTCCACTCTCGGGTTAATCTGGGAATAATTCGCACTGACGAGCGATGGGCAAACGAGTGATTCCTTTGACAAAGGGGAAAGCTTGAGGAAGTTCACTTTGAGGTATTCCCCCATTGCGAGGACTATCTCTGGGCTTTTTAGTACACCAGTATAGGGGCTTTTCTGACGAGAGAGAGTTAAAATTGTTTCTCAAATCAAGTTAACTTAAAGTTCGGTGTGACCCCCAGGAACTGGCTTGAGGGTTAGCTTCTTCTCAGTCCTTTCGTAGGGTTGCCGGGCACTCGCCGGAATTCGCTCTCTCGATGACTCTCACTACCGACCTGTGACGGGATGCTAAATTAGGTGTCACCACCAGGAACTAGCTCAAGATGAGCTTCTTCTGAGTCCCTTTCCTTGGTTGCCAGACCTCTAGCCAGACTTAGTTGTTTCGAGGAATAACACAATATACCTGTGACAAGATGCTAAATTCCGTTTGACTGCCAGGAACTGGCTCAGGATGAGCTTCCTCTGTGTCCCTTTCGTTGATTCCCGGACCTCTAGCCAGACTTAGTTTTCTCGAGGACTAACACGATCTACCCTCGTTCTTCGCTAGTTATTTGGTGGTAGAGGAAGGGAGGGATGATGCCGGCAACAGTAAGTCTCTTCTTCTAACGGTTTTTCGCAGAACGTCTTTCAGCTTGCCCTAAAGGGGGCCTTCGGGCTTTAGGCCGGTGCTCCTCTAAGTTCGCATATGAAGTGAAATTAAATATAAACTCATAGGGAAAATATTGCCGGTTTAAACACTCTTAGGTTCACTGGGGTCCAACACGTGGTGATTAGTACATTATGTGGTTTTGGATGGCTTTTCTGATTCTCCTCTAGGCGAGAGGAAATAGGGGAAGGAGGTTAAGTGGTCGGGCTACGCCGTCAGAAATTCCAGGACGTTTTGGTTAAGGAACAGGGCCTCAGTTGTGAGGGTGGGGTATCGATTCCCCTACAGCTTAACATTTTATCGGCCAACTATGTGTTCTTCTCTTTCGAGCCAGCTTTTGACAATATAATGATTCCTCTCGTCACGGCTGTTTCGTAGGCATAAGAAGCACATAGTCTTTGTATATCCTAGCTGCAGTCCAAGAAGTAAAGAAATTACCTTCAGATCACCACAGATATTCCACTTATGATGCGCGTAATGAACACATTCCGAAGGAAATTTCATTGAGTCATATGTCTCTATCATCCCAACAATAAGTGTTTTATCTTCAAAACCGTCAGCATGTGTAAAGAAGTATATATTTGAAAATTAAACCTCACATACAACCCAAGACATTTGCCTTTTTAAGAAAATAAGCATCTAATATAAAAAAAAACTTAAAAAAAAAATAAAAAATATATCATAACTAATAATGAGAGAAAAAACTCGAAAAGCATGCATGTAAGAGTACCTATACAACTTAAGAGAAAAAAAAAGAATCAGAGTCCAATATACCTATAAGTGTACAATATGAAAAATCAAACTCACCTTCAGGGACTTAAAGTTAATTAAATTTCAACACTGACTTGATCATTTTTTTCATAAAAATTAATCCCAATCTCAGTTTAATAACACCACTGTAGAAACGATCAAAGAGGTAAATAAAAATGTTAATTATTTCTTCTGACCTATAGTAAGATTAACTCTGGAATGAAAGCAGTATTCTCAATTTTTCTACCAGCCAGAGGGAGGGAGGTTGCGGGTAAGATAATAGGCGGAGTGATAAACGAGTGGAGGTAGGAGGGGGTGGGAGAATAGCAAAAGGGATAAATGTGGAGGTAGGAGGTGGGAGAATAGGAGGAGGGATAAATTTGGGGAATGAAGCAATAATAATACCTATGGGTTTTTAGAATTTTACAAATTGAATATTCTCCCCAAAAGGTTTTAGAAAAATAGTAATTCTATGCAAAGTTGCAAGATGCAATGCACAAGTTATATGCACATAATTTTATTTTAGCTCATTTGTGGCACTGTGCAGCGGCGGGCCGGATGAACTGACCTCGCGGGCCGTAGTTTCTAGACCCCTGATTTAGGTTATTGAGATCAAGTATTCAAAATCCTGGTCGAGAACAGTCTACGGATATTCTTGGAGAAATGCCAATTAGCGAAAGAAGAGATTGATATGCTAGGCAATCGTATTTCGGCAACGAAAATTTGCCCACCAGATAAGAAAATAAGGAAATTGTGGACATGTCTTTACTAAAAGACAATAAAGAACCACAACAATATTTTGGATGTTGGCCGATTAAAGAAAGATGATTCCAAATTTTGCTGTGATTGCAGCCCCGCTGAATAAGCTTGAACTTCTGCAACCCAAAGCTCGTGAGCTTGAATTGAGTGATGTTGCGCGAGAAGCATTCAATTGGGCTAAAATAGATCTGATTAACTACAGACATTAAGCTCTGTCACCCGCTACCCAATGACTTACCATATCAACTGGTGACGGACTGCTCCCAATACGTGGCTGGTGCTGCCCATCACCTGGATCGCCGCAACCAGTGGCATTTTTTTCGAGCAAATTAAGTAAGACAGAGCAAGAATACTTCACATAAGACAGGGAACTCCTGGCACTGTATCTTACTGTGATCCACTTCAGGCACATGATTGAGGGTCACCATGTTACCTTAAGTACAGAACATAAGCCGTTAGTATCGGTTTTCTCTTCATTATTTTGAGCCAAAAAGGACAGACAGCAACGCCAGTGGACGGTCAATTTGGAATACATCAGCGACATCACTTACGTGCGTGGTAAAGACGTCTTTGCTGACTACCTATTGCAGAACGTCAATTCGGTCCATATTGACTCATTTGACCTCCGAGCATTGGCTGCAGCGCAGGATAAAGATGAAAAAACAGAAGAACTACAGTCGCGACTATGGTGTGAAGTAACATCAAGATACCCATGACTGATCATCCCTATGGCATGCAGGAGGATGTCATAGAATGGAGCATATATATTTGGTGAGGAAGAAAGTAATTTGTCTTTTGTCCATAATCTTCGATTTTTTCAACGGCGGTGTTCTTGATGTATCTTTTTTAGCAGTCATGACCCAAAATGTCTATTTTACTATAAGATAAATCGCAGATACTCACGATGATCGAACCTCATTATGTATAATTCCTTTTGATTAAATTTCTGAAATTCACATTATACACTGCTATAAATTTTTGAAGCAAATGGGGATCTTTCTATCTTACTACATCTTATTAGTATTTTATCATCTACTCTTTTCAGTATTTTAAATATAATAAATAGCTATTGACTGAATTGAAGCCTTTTTTTAGAGTCTAAGGAAGTCATATACTGAGTCATTACCTCTTCATTAATTGGCAAAAATTGAAAAGAATCTTGACGTTAGTTTTATGTTTGTTGATTACGAGGTATGATTTTTTTGAGCGATTTTGATAGTTAGCTTTTTGCTAAAACAGGAATGATTGGACTATTCAATTCAAATTTTCAGTAATATAGCAGACAAGAGGTCAATGCGCAATTATTCTACTTATTCTACAACTTTCATAATATTGTTCTTACACAATTCTCTAAATGTGCTTTACAATTTTTCCTAAGTGAAAATTATTTACTTCTTTACTGGACGGACCTTCGCTTCATTTCTTGAGACCCTAAAGAGGGTTAATTTTCAACTGTATATAGTCATCATCAAAACCTTATTACCTGATTGTGTTCTTATCTAAACACTAAAAGGGAAAATATGGGATTCATACAACTTCCTAGAGAAACGCATGTTATATTAATCAATTATTTTCCTATAACGTGTATGGAATGCATTTATCAAAAAGCTATTATTCTATATTTAAAATCAATAAAGTTATAGAATTAGATTTCAAATTATTCCTTGGAAGGTGACAAGGAACCATTTATTAGGCTTTATGGCTTGTCCTGATAAAAACGAGAAGAGATAAATCTCTCGCAAGGCAGTGAAATGGAAGTCTATGGGTCTCTTAAAATTCTGATTTGAAAAATAAACAAAGGAAATTAATCTTCTCAGAATTCGTAAAGATTGTAACATGATACGTTTTAGTAAGGGTATTTTTTCCTTCTTTTCCATAGGTATAGTTATTCAAACAATTTTAATACAGTAGCTTATATTTTATTATATACTCAGCTTTATATGAAAATGGTATCTGTTTAGGAAAAATAACAAGTAATGGTTTCACTCTTCAATAAAGGGGGTGTACCATTTTACAGGGTGTGCCAATAATTGGCAAGTGTTTAATAGAACACGCCTCTTCTTTCCAGGTCAAAATTTAGGAAAATATGTCATTATTTTTACATAACGAAATATTCAGACCAAGAAATCAGTAACATGAAATCTTTTAAAATTCCTAAAGTAATTTATTGTTTTACGCTGAATATGTTATTGTGGGGAAATCAAGATCACGAAGACAGACATATGCTAGTTTATTTACACAGCGTCAACAGTTACGTTCCATATGGTCCGATACTTTATCTCTCTCCGCCCCCCCGTTACTTTTCCCCGATGTCCATAAAATGCTCAAGATCGCTCGCAAAGAAGGACTACCATCAGTAGATTTTGTAGCCCGTTAATATAAACACAGGAGGCTGGGAGAGCCTTTAAAATAAAAGTATTTGAACAGGTTCACTGTCCCCTCCAACTCTTTAAGTCTATTTTCGCCAAATAGACGAAATTTCAATTGCTTGGACGTAAACCAGAAGGGCGAATGGTCCTAACGTTGAAAAGAGATGTCCAAGAAGAGAGGCTTAAAGGTGGACTCTCATCTTCCCCCCACTCCCCTCAAGAGCTAATAAACGCATATATAATTCGATCTAGAGAAGTAAGAGGAAGAATCGAGGTAGCAATCAGAAGAAGAAGACGAGTCCCGGGGGCAAACCGGGAATCAAGAAAAAGTGGAAACAAGCGGAATTTTCCTTCCTAAGGCTGTTCCTTTGGTCACATCAAAAAGTAGACCAGCGATATCGAGAAACACTTTCATACCAATCTCGTTCAGAGAAACCCCCTATCTCAATTTTTCGAATAAAAACAGAGATACCGCTAACCATTGAGGAATACTAATGTAAACATCCACTCGAAAAAAGATTCACCGCTTGGTCTTGTCTCCTCATCAAGCAGCTGGCGAGTCTAACTCAAGGATTGGAATAATCGTACATCCACAATCTTCTCGCTTATATCTTAAAGTCAAGAATGTTCGCCATACGCTCCTCACTTACCTCGGGATAAGCAGCAGAGCGAAGTTCAGCTGTTTTTCCGAGTCAGCCTCACGTCCGCGAGTAGATTCCCGTACAACTCGTCTCGAACATCGCATCAACGAGGTTCTCGTTCAAGGTCACCGAACTCCAGACTACCTCTTAATTTAAAGGTAAAAGGAATCCAAAACTTATTCATGTTTGTTAGTTACCATTTCATACTAAAGTGAATTTTTGCGTCAACCATCGCGTAGTACTCATTGGTAGTATTAATTTTTATTTAGATCCTCTTACTATAGCCTTAGTATATTTAAAGTTTTATTTTTAATTTTTATTTAATTAAAAGTACATTTTTGCCCTAGTTGTTTAATTAAATCCTAGAAACGTGCATATGGCATTAGATAAATAATATTGGGAATCCTCCCTGGTCAAAGACAAAAAAGTTAAGCACGATTAGAGAAAAAAGGAACGGATTATTCATGTACGCAACAAACGTACATACATTCTCGGCCGTATACCACGACATTATAAAATTGTTGTCAGGCTTTTGGGAGTATTAAGGAGAAGAACTTAATAATAGTTGATTGTGTTGAATCCCCTTGATTAGTAACAAATTTGTGCCTAAGCGTTCGAGGAAAATTAAACTTAATAAGAGGATAAAGACGGTAGATAAACTTTTGTTGATTGTATGTATTTAACCCGTTAATGGTGTTAATTAATTTTTGTGGTATTCAGAAAGTGTGGGTGGTAAGGTTGAGTTAGGCAGAGCGCTACTTGTTTCGTGGTTGCATAGTACCCTTGGCGTACATCGGTTAGTTTTTGACGGACATAGGTAAAATGTCGTTGTTCGAAAAATTCCAACTTCAAGGCTAAATTCTTGGACTAGAAAACAAATATCTAGTTGGCTACGTCTTGGAAGAAGAGAGGATAGAAAGAAAAGAAAGAAGAATACAGTGGAAAATACAAGCAGAATAAAAAAGAATACAGATGGAAAGAGAAACAATAGAAAGCAGAAGACAGATGGATAAAGAAGTAGAAGATAGAAGAATGCAGATGAAAGGAGAATCAGAAGAAATAAAAATACACATGAAAAGGAAGTAGAAGAAAGAAGAATACTGAGAACAAAAATAGCATAAGAAAAGTAATACAGTTGAAAATAGAAGCAGGAGAAAGAAGAATAAAGATGAAAAGAGAAACAGACAAAGAAGAATAGAGATGGATAGAGAAGCATAAAGAAGAAGAATACAAATAGAAAAAGAAGGATAATAGGGAAGAATACAGATAGAAAGAGAAGCTAAAAAAAAGAATAATACAGTTGGAAAGAGAACAGGCGCAAGCGGTTAGAGAAGTAGAATGAAGAAGAATACTGAGGGGAAAATAGCATAAGAAAAAGTAATACAGTTAAAAATAGAAGCAGAAGAAAAAAGAATAAAGATGAAAAGAGATACAGAAAAAGAACAATAGAGATAAAAAGAGAAGCAGAAGAAAGAAGAATACAGATGGAAAGAGCAGCACAAGGAAAAAAGAGAAGCAGAAGAAAGAAGAATACAGATGAAAAGAGCAGCAGAAGGAAGAAGAATACAGATAGAAAGAGAAGCAGCAAAAAGAAGAATACAGGTGGAAAGAGAACAGAAGCAAGCCCAAAGTGAAGAGAGAGAACGAATACTCACACATCAAATAGTATTGAGCAATGATCAGGTGGAAGTCAAGGCCGTTGTATCTCGGGCTGGAGCTACGCAAGTACCTACGACGAAACCCCAGAAAATTATTGTGACGATAGTTGAAGAAGGAACCATGGAAGCGTTATACCTATGTGAACCTCTGCAGGTGGTAAACACAGTGTACGTAGAGTCGGATAACGAGTATCCCCTACCCTCATTAGATTTTCCCGAGCACGACCCGTCCACGGAGTTAGACTTAAATCCCCACCTTGGCCCGCTCATAGATTCACAATTGTCCGCTCGAAGGAAGGAAAAATTAAGTTCAGCCCCATCCTTCGACTACCTAATCACCAAAAGAAGTTTGGAATCCGCACCGATGCCGGTGGTAAAGGAATAGGTTGTGTCCGGGTACAAGTGAATAACGATGGTACCCCTGTTCCCATAGCGTATGCAACTATAGGGCAGGAAGCTCTAGCCATAACTTGTGGAATAAATAATTTCAAGTTCTATTTAATAGGGAGTAAGTTTAACGTGGAATCCGACCACCGGCCTCTGTCCTATTTACGTAACAGCAGAAACCAGAACGAGAGACCCATGCGATAGAATCTATTATTAATGGAGTACCAATTTACCATAAACTATATAAAAGGCTCCGATAATTGTATAGCCGATACCTCGAGCCGAAACCCCAACGAGAGTTAATTAAACCTCTTAGTCCTAAACCATTTACTGTGTGTATATATTAATGCGTTAAGGTTTATTTCTGTAAGGAATGAACTGCCTAGGTACGGATTAATAGTTAGTTTTTTTCTTGTTCTTTGTTGTAATTGATGGGTTTTTTAATTTGTGGTGTGTGATCCAGACTGCTTGACCTTACGAGGCAAGGTTGAAGTCTGCCATTCACCTGCCGATGTACGGGCGCGCGTGAAGGTACAATGTCAATAAGCCTTAGTTAAGTATGATCGTTGACCACTATATTTTCATGGTAACAGTCAGACTTGGAAAGGCATTCCAAGACATGTGTGTTTTGTTCATTTGTCGTTTTTGTTTGCCGTTAAGTTCTCCCCCTCCCCCCTATTACCTTCTTTAGAAGGAAGGAAATGGAAATGAAGGGAACTCAAAATCACGAGGAAAAACAGACTCTAGTTTGTTTACACAGTGTCAACAGTTACGTTCCATATGGTCTGATACTTTACCTTTTCCCATTTCCTTTTCCCCCTTTCCTTTTCCACGCTTTCCCCAAAATGGACGAACCTGGAATAGCCTTTAAAATGAAAATATTTGAACAGGCTCACTGTCACCACCTAGTGTTTATGTTTATTTTCGCCAAATAGACGAAATTTCAATTGCTTCGACGTAAACCAGAAGAAGGGCGAATGGTCATAACGTTGAAAAGTGATGCCCAGGAGAGAGGCTTAAAGGTGGGCCCTCATCTTCCCTCCACTCCCCTCAAGGGATAATCAACGTATATATAGTTCGATCTAGAGAAATGAAATGAAGAATCGAGGTAGCAATCAGAAGAAGAAGACGAGTCCCGGAGGCAAACCGAGAATCAAGTAAAAGTGGAAACAAGCGGAATTTTCCTTCCTAAGGCTGCTCCTTTGGTCACATCGAAGAGTAGACCAGTGATATCGAGAATCACTCTCATACCAATCTCGTTCAGAGGAACTCCTTATCTCAGTCTTCCGAATAAGAACAGAGATATCTCTAACCATTGAGGAATACCAATGTAAACATCCACTTGAGAAAAGATTCACCGTTTGGTCTAGTCTCATCATTGAGAAGCCCGCAAGTGTAACCCAAGGATTGGAATAGTCATACATCCACAATCCTCTCGCTTATATCTTCAAGTCAAGAAGCATCACCATACGCTCCTCACTTACCTCCGGATAAGCAGCAGAGAGAGGGTCAGCTGTTTTTCCGAGCCAGCCTCCCGTCCGAGAGTAGATTCCCATACAACTCGTCTCGGACATCAAATCAATGAGGTTCTTGTTCAAGGTCATCCAACGCCAGACTCCCTATTAGTTAAAAGTAAAAGGAATCCAAAACTTATCCTTGTTCGTTAGTTACCATTCCATACTAAAGTGAAATTTGCGTCAACCAATTCGTAATACTCATTGGTAGTATTAATTTTTATTTTGATCTTCTTATTATTGCCTTAGTATATTTAAAGTTTTAATATTTCATTTTTGTATGAAATTAAAAGTAGATTTTTGCCTTAGTTGTTTAATTAAATTCTCGAAAGGCTGCATATGACATTAGATATATTATATTACGAATCCTTTATAGTTAGAGAATCAAAAGCCAAAGTAAAAAAAAAAAATAAACCACTCTTAGAGAAAAGTGGACCGGAGTTATTCATGTACGCAACAAACGTACATACAGACTCGCCGTATACCACGACAGATATTCAATAGGAAAAGAAGAATTCTAGTATTAATTGACAACGAAACTTCAAATTTAGAAGTAAATATAATAAGATATTCCTTAAACGTTTATCTTTCTGCTGTATCATTTAATCAAAATGGTCTCTAGCCATCTAGGATAATGAGGAAATTGTGGACATGCCTTACCCAAAAGGAAATAAAGAACTACAGCAATATTTTAGGACTTGACAAAGTAAAAGTTATCTTAGAACAAAGTTATTTATTTATCTAGTTTTGTATCTCTACCTTCAGCACGCAAACATTTAACATTTCGGCGTACGATTGTGTATTTTCTCTACGAATTTGGTCTCTCCAGTTTATATTCGATTTCATCTTTATCATTCTTTTTTGATGTTAGCTTTTTTTTCTCATATTTATCTGTTTTCAGTAAAAAATTTCCATCCGGATACTAGTTTCCAAGTTTTCTTTATTTTTAAACTAGTAATCTGATCGGTTACGCAAGTTTAAGCCAGTAAAAGAGGAAACCTTCGTTCTATAGCTTGAGTAAATTAAGTTAGAAAATATTGAGTCATAATCTCTGATACGTCGTCAGTATCAACCATAAAATCTAAATTAAGATACAAAAATCATTTACTCTCTATGAACTTTGAGTTAATTCGAAAATACAGATATTCCAAACACTTATTTATTGCCAAAACAAAGAGGCAAACATCTTCTTTAGCTGATTATCATCGAAATAATGATCTTCTGCCTTTCCTGCCATCCGGTTTATCACGAAACTCAAGCCATTGAGAGAATTTCATCTTCCCAAAGTTAACAGCTTTATCTTCTGTCTTTAAATATAAATGAATACATTTGGAGAGTTCTTTGGACCATTTTCATTCGTTTTTCTACCAAAGTGTCGTAATAATTTGCAGTTACCTGATTTTGTCCTTCTTCTAAAATGTACATTGATTGGCAAAAGTTTAAAGAATGATTTTTTTAGGTTGATATCATAATTTGAAGGTGAAATCTACAAAAATTATAGCATAAAACCATTTTCGAAATAAATACATTCAATCGATGCACGCAGTCAATATCTACAATGATGTCCATTGTTTTTCAGGGCTGCAATCTTCCTACTGGAGACCAATTTTTAATGATATAAAAACTGATATTGCCCCATCTGGGTTCCATATACACCCAAAATGCTCAAAATTGAATGACTTCTGTTTATCAAACGCAAGTTTGATTATAGACCAGAAAATTCTCAATTAGGTTCAAATCTCTTGAATTCCCACCAAAAGCTCTATAAGATTCGCGTGCGACTCTATATCTTACTCTTTCTATTGGTTGCTCGGTCCTTCAGATCCTCTCGAATTCGCGCAAAAAGGTCTCTAAGATTCGATGTTTATTTCAGCCATAAACATTTCTATTGCTTTTGATTTCTGACAAGGCGCACCATCATGCTGAAAATACAGCTATTATCCCCAAATTGGTCCTGAACTGTTTTGAAAGGTGCTGATGGATCATATTTTAGTAACAGGTTGAGTTTATGGAGGTGATCCAGTTTCCTTTCTGCTCCAGTTCCCTTAAATTCGAAGCAGCCCTAGCTAGACATGAAGAGTATCCGAATGATTTACCGTGGGCACAACGTAGGAATCTTGAAGCTCTCCCATTTTCATTCCTTAAGAATAGATCTTCCAGAAGCTCCAAACAAGTGAAAGAGAGATTCATCAGACAATACAAGTTTTCTCTAGTCCCAACAGTCTATTTTGAGTTGCGTGAGACTCTATATCTCACTAATTCTATCGCTCGGTCGGTCCGTCAGGTCCCGTTTTGCTTTTTGGGGGGAGGCTAAAACATTGTACCTTTGGACAAATCTAATGAAATTTTAATCCCTTATGTTGTTTTACATTTTCTTTCGAGTGATATAATTGACTAGTACCTCTCAAGATTAGCCCGTGAATTATATTTTTTTTGCCAATAACATCATAACTATTAGGCCGATACTAACCAAATTTTAAACTCTTTTGCCAAAGTCCCCCTAAGGGTAGTCCGGCAATTAATGAAAGTTTTTTAGGTGAGAGCACGCAAATTTGGTGAGCAGACCTTGTTTAAATTTAGTAAAAAAGTGAATCATATCCGTAAGTTTCTTTTTAGTGAGAAGAGGCTTAAACGTTTTTAAAAGGTTTACGGCTTCCTGTGCGCACTATAGCTTTAATACCTGCTTCTTTCAATCTTAAGCAAGCTTTTCACTTGAATTAACCCAATCCTTGAGTTAGGACCTTGCAAGAAGGTAACGTATCTGTTCATGTGTAGTTCTTGGGCGTCCATACCACTTATTAACAAGAGTGTAATAAGTAATTTTAAAACATTAATGATTGTAAAGATGGTCCTCCTTGATTTATATCCATAGTAACTATCTAATTCCATTTCAGGTAACTTTGATGAATAGCAATTATAGTTGAACGCTTTTCTTTGCTAAAAAACATTTTTGGAATTGAAAAAGGATTGAATATTTTTATTTTTTTCAGAATATTACGAAAGAAGTCATAATTAGAAAAATCATTCATTTAACGCATATTTTTCATAATTTTACCCTTCAGATTGAATAAAAAAGCTCCAAGGATGAAACTCACCTCCTACAGAAAAAGAACAGGAGCGCAATTTTGGATTCTGCGAAGTGATGCACGTTTCTCTCTTTTTTTTTAATGCTAAATTTTTAATAAATCTGCAATAACTTAAATGATAGAAAAATTAGTTATATCAGTTAAACTTTAAAAATTAATAAAATAACTATAGATATATACTAGTCTCCAAACTATTGGCTATGACTCTATTTCAAAGCTTCTCGGATTCGTCTTCGGGTATTGCATAATTATTGTTTCCAAGTATAATATAATAAGTTCAACTACAAGTAGAGATTGATTAAAAAAAGATATTTTAAGTTTATAGGCATGTCACCTTCCAGAGAGCCCTGGCACAGTTTTCTCGAATTCTCTATTGCTTCACTGGACTACACTGCTCAAGAATAACAGAAGGTGATGTAAGAGAATGTGTCCTTTTATGGAAAACGTACCCAGAATCTTCCTGAGCACACAATTGTGCCGGGCTGATTCGAACTTTTCCGCTAACTCATCAAGGCAACAGGATCACCGGCGAATTCTGCAGTAAACCAATGTCAAGGGAGTATCTACAATTTGCCTATAGTCTTCTTTATCATGGTTTCTTCTTCAAAGGGTACCGATGGCTCCCTCAATATAGATCCGAAATGCAATATACTTCAGTTAGACTGACATTAACTGCACTCTGCTTGAGTATAGCTGCGGAGGCCTGTCTTATCAGATAAGAGTATGTTCATTATTTTTTAATCACAGATTAATTTGATCAAAAACAGAATGATAAACCAGACACTCTCTGCCCTACTATAAAGCTACTATGAGTGTGGAAGCATGAAACCTAATACGCCGTTATCACACAGAATTTCTCTGACAGATCAATGCAGCTGAGTTTAATTTGGGAGGATTTATTACCGTCTTCCCCCCCCCAGTTTAATAACGCTGTCCTTATCCAAGGCAGCAGGGCCAATAGTAGGGGTGGCAGGGGGTTGTCTCTACCCTTTGGACCTAATACATACACTCTTTTTCTTGTCTTTTCCTGCTGAATGGGTCATCCTCACAGTCACTTTCATACTCTTACGTATCCAGTTCCTCATCTGGCTCAGCAATATATTCACTATCATTGTCACTATCATAGATATCTTCCATTTCTACAATATCTTCCTCATCACTTTGCTGAAAAAAATAGACTCAATTACATCCTGAGGAAGAATTTTATTTCTAGCACAAGCGATTTTTTGTTATTGTAAATTGTCCCAAACACTTTATGAAAATAATATCAACCTGATATGAGAAAAAAAAGAAAAAAAACACAAAAATAAATTAAACAAACACAATTCTAGAATCACTAAACTCGGGTGAAGTGAACCCTTAAATATTACAAAGTCACTAAATTCAGGCATAATACATCCCCAAAATACTAGGTGTGTATCATTAAATTCGGGTATGAATAGAATCTGGAGCATAGCAACTTAATCAGAAATTGCCTCAGCCCTCCACGATCCTCCCAATTTTTGGAGGTACGTTAAACTAGGAAATATTTTAGCGAGGGGTCCTATTGACTGCTGTTAGCCATTCCGTTAGTTTACTACTCTTCATTGTGTCATAAACTTCTTTAAGGCGACAAATGCTATTATAATTTTAAACATGGATCCCTCGAGATTTATTTTCCGATTCTGATGTCAATTAACCGCAGGAGCAAAGAAAGTGTATCATACAAATATCTTTTACCCCAGCCAAAAATCCATCAAATGACCAAAAGTCACATATAATTAATTTCATTTAGAAATATCCCTGCGTATGACCTATATTAGCTCGCGGTGATAAATTGGTATCTTTTAATGTAAGTTCTAAGATAAAAAAGTCATAGGTACATACTAAAAATGAGGTTATTTTCCTCCATCTATGGGTAAACAGGAGGCAAATAACGGGCGATAATTTGGGAGAGAAAAATATCGCTTACAATAGCAAAAGGAGAGTTTACATTTTAAAAGCGCCTTCATTTAGGACCATTTATCATCTTGTTCTAATTCTCTGCGGATTGTTTGTGTCACTCACAAATTAGGAAACTATTTTATCAAAGATTAATCAAAGCTCGTAGAGTTTTGGGCTAACCACATACTTATAAAACTATGTTCACTGTGCGATTTTGACGTAAATTAATTATTCTGTAGAAATATTTACTCCTAATTTTATTAAGAAAAAAATATTGTTAGCTATCTTGTCAATGAGAGCTTGTTTTAAACCCCCTAAATAAAGCTTGGGTTATGTTGGTTTAAGCTAAGTTAGGTTTTGTGTTTGTTTGTCTGGTTCAAATTCCCCTGCGTTATCCTTTCCCAGGAGGCACATTATATGTTTCACCTGCGGCATAGAAGGCCATTTACGTCCTAACTGCCTACATAACTCCCAACTTCGTGCTGCTTCTGTTACTTAGGTACACCGAGTGATTCCTGCTTCCCCCCCCCCCGCGCCACCCTCGTCGCGAGCTGAATCCTTCGCTTTTCTCTCTGCTCCCAATTTCTTCGGGATATGATGTCTATTTCCCTTTTAATAAAAGCTCTCCTGGAAGTCTGAACTTCGAGACAGGAGCAGTAAATGGCTGCCGAGTCTCCACCTTCGTCTGTGATACAGGAGGCACCTGTATAGTTGTTTCCCACGAGCTGCTTCTCGCAGTAATCCCAAACCACGAAAGATTTGTGGTAGTCCATGACTACCTGGACGTGCAAACGGCTTACCCATAGTCAATTGCCATCTGGTATGCCAATATTTCACCGGGTGGGTTGAATTGGTGTCAACCCCTATAAAGTTTTGTTCCGTGCTAGTAGGACAGGGCTCCCAGGTTTCTTCCAACTCAGTGGCTCACCCCTCGTCACCCGAGTCCAATCAAAAAAGGAAACTGAGACACTCGCTTTCCTTGAATCCCTCTGCGACTCCGAATTCAGCTGCGTTATGAGCGAAGGATTCGCTCAGATGCAGAAGGAGCGTTAGTCCCTTCCTTCACAGTAGAAAAAAAGCCCAAAGCAATGAGCGAGAATCCGTCCACGGTAACAAAACCATTTCATACATCAAGAATGAAGGCCTGTTGTACCGCGCTTGCTCTAAAGGAAATAGCACCGACGCTTACGCATTATGCGTTTCCAGCTCCCATATTCCGCTTGTTCTAAAAATCCCATGACAGTATGTTTCTGGCCATTTTAGCCACAGGAAAACAGCACAAAGAATTTTCAAGTATTTCTTTTAGCAGAGTACTGCCGAGAACATCTCAATTACTGACCTTCGTGCGATATTTGCCAGAAGACCACAGAAAAAGGACGCATAAAACCCGCTCCTCTTCAGAAGATACCATCATTTCTGAGCCCTTCTCCCGTGTGACCATCGAACTCATTGGCCTCATTCACGCTCCGTCCAGAGAAGGGCATAGCTACGTCCTCACCCTCATAGATTTTTTTAGTTGCTTTCCCGAAGCCATCCCATTCCCGAAACCCTTGCGGGTCCTCGGGAACTAGGATGCCTACCTGGCCAAAACACACCTTACCTACACACGAACAAACTTCAGTGCATACTGATTCATCCCCTGAAGGGAGACAAAAGCCAGCTACCTCATCTCAGATTTATGATACTCAGATTTCAGTGACTGACTCTCAATTGACAACCGGCCCTTCAACCCCTGGTTCACGTCACCTGCTACCTAGTGCCCAAGTTATACATGGAGAGTTGTCGGAAAAGAAGGAATTTTCCCTTTATCACATGAGACTAGAACACTAACCTCCAATGCTCCGGGCGCTTCGAGGATCCAGCCTGTGGGACTTCCTCTTTTTTTCCCTGAGATAATATCTCTGGCCCGATCTCCCCCCTGTCTGAACCAGCACCCCTGAGACAAGCCCCGGGCGTTGCCTTACCAGCGGGAGAGCAATACCGCCTTCCGACACCGCAAGCCATTAACTCTCCAACCAATTACGACCTTATTACGAACAAATTGAAGCAGAAAATAAACAGTCAAAGATTCAATATACAGGACCAGGAGGAAATCCAGTAACTACTGGTCATATACAGATTCCAGGACTTTCTCACACCTGAAGAACTCTCCTCTCTTAAATCAAGACTAAGGTTATACTACGTTGTACTTAACTATAACTCGGGACCCGCCATCCGTGACGCTCGTGAAAGAACGATAGCTAATAGTGGTATACAGTTATCGGATAGGGCCCTCTCAGCCCGAACAGGCTTCCTCAGTTACGATCTGCACCGTACATATCGATCTTCCGACTTGGGCGGAAGAGGCGGACCGGCATATGAGGGCAGGTCTCGCCCTCGGGGTAAGGGCCGCGCTAGAACTCGCAATTAGAAGGGCTCACCAACAATGGCTAACTGACTGGCGGGCGATCGTCACCCAGGCAGCCGGTCACAGGGCATCATCAGTAATCTCCTCCTTGATGGCAGGGGGGATTGGCTCAGTGTCTCTTCTACTGGTTCAAGCAGGTCGTCGGCTCCTTTCGTCGGATATTCTCCAAGACCATCTCCTCCAGCGTCGTGGGGCGCTTCTTCTCCAATTAAATCTTCAAGTGCTTATAGTTTTATTAGTGAGACAACCCATGACATCTTAGCAGCGCGTTAAAATTTATTAGATCTTAACGTTACTCCTCCTAGAACACGAGTGTTACAGGGGATAAATATCAATGAGGAGGGCAGGATAGTGCTTTTGGTAAACCCTGATAATATTATACCGGACCCCTATAGTCTCACCTACAATGCATTCGATCCGGCACTTAATGCCCTTCAGGCTTTTTTTGAAAATGGTGCAAAAGAATTAGGATTCTACAGCAAGCTAGACAAGTGCCAAGGAATAGAATATTAGAATACATCCCTCCTAATTTGAATCAATGTGTTCTCAACGGTAGCACGGACATATGTCTCATCATTACAGTCCTGGAAAGTCTCCGACATTATTGGTGGGCCTCCGGATTTCTTAGATACAAGGCAAAATAGAAACAATAACAATAATGATAACGATAACAATGATAATGGAGGGAGCAATAACAATAATGACAATAATAGAAATAGAAACAATAACGGTGATAATAACAATAACAAAGAAGGGGACGATGTTGTGTCCCTATTTATTGATCTTTTGGCAAACAAACAAACAAAAATCACCAATTATTTTGGATCCCTGAACGCAGGTTATCTCGATACTGGTGATTTCGCAAATGTTCCAGGTTCTAACAATATAATAAAAGCATGTGAAAATAAGGGAATTAAAATATTTTTCCCTAAAGACTATAAAAACTTAAACTTGATTAAATAACAAATATTACCAATCATTTCCCGAGGAACGGTTTCCCTCCATTTATTCCCCCTCATTATCTCGCACCATTATCTGGTAACGGAGCTGAGGTCAAGTTCAAAGGGTAGGCCCTCGGATTCCCATGCTTTCCCTTTCTTATCGTAGAGTAGAGTGTTTATCGCGAGTCAACCAGCTTTGAGGCTACCATTTTGGCCTAAACTTCTGTAACTTACCAGTCTAATTTGCGTAGGGAAAGCGACTCATCCCCCCCCCCCCTTGTGCCCAACTTTCCTTTTTTCCCTTCGGACTGAAGGATATAAATGGGGCTGTTAGGGCTTTTAAGTTATTCTGTTGCGAGGATTCTGCCTGATTGCTCCGCTGATTCGTTGTCCGTCACTTACCTTGACGTTGTTAATTTTTTGGAGAACCGTACTGGATTCATTCGTGCAGCGAGGATTTTCTGGCATTGAGTCCTGCCAGCGTTGTCGCTGCCCCTCTGTCGGCTGCCTCGATTTGTGCTCTTCTAGTTACGTTTGCAAGTGTTCTTCTTGGGAAGCCGTTCACACTGTGCAGATGAAAGTTCTCCCTAAGTCACCTCGCCATCTCCTCTTTGAGAAATTCTTTTATCCGAATTCCTCCTCTCAGATCGTTGGGCCTTCAAATCATCGTTCCCCATGGTCTCGACGCCTTTCGCCACGATATCGCCGTCTGTGGGTTTCTTCTCGCTGAAGACCGTCATCGCCTTCAACCTTTTCAACTTGGGTCAAATTCCTTCATCGTAGCCGAGCTTCTTTCGCCTGGTTTCCCGACGTGGGTTATTGCTTCACTGCTCTGGTATCAGGTATTTTGGAGTATCTCTTTCTTCTTACGTCCCCTTTAAATTAATTAAGTGTTATTCATGTAAGGTTGGGCCTTCGAGTAAGGGACTTAAGAGAGGGAGGTTATTTCGGGAACACGTGTCATTATAGTAGCAAAGCCTATTTTCATTTCCAACGCCGCGTGTCGTTTCAGCTTTAAACAATTTGTCCATAGAACCCATTTTTGTATGCGCAAATATCTCTTTGGTTAAAACGACTTGTCGTCGTTCGATGGTGATAAGCATTTGTGACTTTTCTCATTGATTGATGTCCCCCGTATAATTTGTTAACAGTTAATTTATTCCATTTTAATTTTGTTGTAAATAATACTGTAAATACTTTTTATGTGTGTATTTATTTAACCCTTTGCGGATACCTCATAATTTAGCACCATCCTGATTAATTCTGGTGAATTTCTGATAGGCCTTTAGATTCCTGGTCTTCTATAAATTTTATGTGTTTTTTTTTATTGGGCCGTGTGAACCTGGTTCCGCGATAGCCTTTACATCAGGTCTCTTTGGCTTCCTTTCGATTTATTCCTCAACACTCGGCTAATCTAATCCCCCCCATAGATAGATATGTATATATCGGTTATACCTCGATAAACCATTTTTCTCCGTGCCACGGTTACGTTGTACAATCCATTTCAATAATTTGGCTAAATATTTTGTTGGGATAAGTAAAAAAACTTTTCAAGCTTTCTTTATTCTAAAGATTAAAGACTCGTACTTGAATACGCAGCAATAGTAGAATTTATATTTTATTCATCCTTTCAGATCTAGATTTGCATTACAGTGGATCGTATGTTTATGAATCATCAGAATAGGTTTTGCTACATCAGCGGACATATTGTTCTTCCAGACCGTCAAACAAAAATCACGATTTTGTGAAAAAGGCATATCATGCATACTTTGGAGTAAAAATAGGAGACCAAGATAAGCCATTTTATTTCCATACTTCGTACAAAATATGTATGTGTGGAAAATTTACATGATTAAGGAAATGGGAAAAGGGAGAGTATGCCCTTTGGTTTCACAATGGTGTAGAGGAAAGTCAGAGATCACATCATTCACTGCTACTTCTGCATGTCAAATTGAAAGGCATCAATCGTAAGAACAATCACTATTATCAATACTCTTATGTTCCTTTTGCTATACAACTAGTCACACATGGACCCCATCTCCCGGTACTGAGCTTAATTTTACCATTGGTTCTAGCTCTGATTCCGAGGCTAGTGTCAATACCAATTCAACTGAGTTTGATGCATACATGAAAAAGAGGGCGACCAATTGGTACCATTTACGCAAGCCGAACTCAACGAGCTGACACGAGACCGGAACCCTTCCATAAGGTCTGATCAGCTTTTTGATTTGTCATCTTAGAAAGAAATGTATGCTGTCACCAGGGACAAAATTGTATCAGTATCCGCACCGCGAGAAAGAATTTAGGAATTTTTTCATGTTTAATGAAGCCTCTTTACTTGTCTACTCTAACAACATTGCTGAGGTGCTCAACTTAATGTGGCTGAAGTATGGTTCTATCGAATGGAGACTTTTTATTCACTCTTCGAACAGAGGTCTCGAGGCACTGCAATAAATTTTCATCGATCCCTTTTGGACACTCAGCTGCAATGAAAGTAACCTGCAACAGCATGAACCATCTGGTTTCTGCTCTCAACTACCAGGAATACAAATTGCTGGTCTATGGAGATCTTAAAGTTATTTGACTCATCCTAGGCCTTCGTGGTTGGTACACAAAGTATCCATGCTTTATGTGCTTTTGGAACAGTCAGACTGTTTTATGAAAAACTTTGTTAGAGCAATGAATTGGAAATGTAGAAGATTTGCTTTCCTACATCAGAAGTTTCAATGAGTCAGCCTCAAAAAACTGAAGGCAGGTGTATTTGATGGTCCGCAAATACGGAGCTTATTAAGGACACCAGTTTTGATGAAGCATTGAATCCTACTGAACTCTCTTGCCTGAGTGTCCCTTAAGTCAGTCAATGCAAATGATGTTTTCAGTATGAGAAGGCGGTTGATATGTTAATGGATAATTTCCGGAAACTTATTGTGTGCCTGTCAGTGCACGCCTATTTTCACGAGACTTGGGGAGAGTTCAGCGAAGAACAGGGTGAGCGCTTTACCAAGATATCCATGTGATGGAGGAAAGCTACCAAGAGCTATGGGATGTCGACTTTTTGTCTGACTACTGCTAGTGCCTAAAAAGGGATTGGAGCTCTTTTAGGAACAATCGGAAGTCCCTGAAGAGACCATTCATCCATGAGTAACTTTCTTTTTTATGTTGCACTCTTCTTGGTATCACTTATAACATTTTATGTATAAATCAGTTCAAAATTTATTATTGATTGTACACTCGTCTACAAATAGATTTTAATTTCGGAATTTCTGGCTTATGCTTATACATCAAAAACTTAATCTGATTAGATCAAATTAGCATGAGCTTCTGATTCAGCCCGAAAAACTAGCCTAAAATCACGTGTCATGTGTTAGACCTTGAAAACAGCGCAAAACGGTGTTATCTGTAGAAGTCCTAAAACTAAACCTTTTTAATAACCTACCAGGCCGAACTTCTACATTGTAGTTAAAAAAGCGTTTTCCCTTAATATGATGATAATTATCATAGTGGTAAATGATTAGTTATTTACGATGCCTGATTATGCGATTAAATTATCTTTTGGCCCCCCTCCCCTCTCAGGTTTATGGCGTCAAACGGACAAGGCAAGCAGCGATAAATAATTGCTCGATGACTGAAAAAATACTAGGCTCAAGTCCTAATAACTCGGTAAATTTACTTGCCGGAGCAATTAAATAGATAAGGCAATTTAAACAAACCGAAATAATAGATTGGAAGTTAATTCTATGTATGAACGGTGCTGCCATTAATGAGTAGATTTACCATTTTGTCACAACTCAAGAATACTTAGCTACAAGATAACTTATAAGAGAACACGCTAAATGATTTTTCTACTTTGTAACAAAGTTTTTTAATTTATAAATAATTTCTTTACAAGCAAAAGCATAGCCACCAACTTCCAAATATTGTTTTTTTCAGGTTGACGACTAGGGTAAAACTATTAACGCACCTGTTTCCAGTGTTAAACTACACTTTTGGAACTTCCTAGCTATGAAAAGATTAGGATTGGGTATGAGTGAATACGCTCGTCAGTATAAGCCTATTTTATAAATTCCACAAAGGTTCAACAGGTATGTACAAACGCAGAATGCACTTGGTCTGGTGTAAAGCAAGTGTCAATTTACTGCAGCGAGAAGGAGGCTCTATGTCGCCAAATGTGGAAGGCATGAGTCGCCTACCTGTATTCGTAAAAGTGGAGCGAATATACATTTCCCAATTGATGCACGGTTGGAGGAGAATACATTTTGCTTACATATTCAATATTTGAGATAAAGATGAGGAGGGTAGCTCTATTACAACCTCACGTGCTGAACGACATTGTCGAAGTATGCGCCTGTGTAGACCCTTTCGGTGTAAGGTCACGTACACTTGCACGGGTAGATAGCTGACACGAGGCCGTCTGCGATAGGGCAATATATACAAAAAAGGGAACAAATTATGCTTTAAAACAATAGTTAATTCGATCGGCACAATTTAGAATGTAACAGAGTTAAGCGAGAAATACAAAATTATCGAAAATCCGAAAAACAGATAATATTTAAGTTTGAGCGGGAAGTGAAATAAAAAGGGGAGGCAGGTGACAAATGACGTGGGGGAAAGTAATCATAGGATTACAAGCAAAATCGCTTTACCTTGAAGCTTAGGGTTTTTCGGCGGGGGAAGACCAACGGCACAGGTCTTCGAGGAGGCACTACTGAGGGTTCTGACGAGGAGGAGTCGTAGATGGGGCTCGAGTACCTTTTGCAGAACAATGAGATTGCTCTGCTCTAAAGAGATGGGATCTCAAACACGAGAGTTTGTTCTGCAGCACGGCAGGGAGTCTCAGACACAGGGAACGGGAGTCTTGAAGAGGGGTGCGAGAAGAGAGGGGCCGCATAGTTCTCCGGGAAGAAGATGACTTGATTAGCTTTACTATGAACACGTCCCCAAGCTTCCAGAAGGGCGATCTGTTTGCGAGATCTTAACGACGAGGTACAACTCGAACACGGGTTGCGGAACTTCCCGGAAAACAGACAAAATGTCTGAATGGAAGGAATGGCAGACTCTCAATCTCCTGGAGGGATGGTAGGCACAGGATTAAATAACCCGGTGGTACCTATCCGTTAGATATATTCAGGGCATAGCCGTCCCAAGAGAATTCACGACGCCAGTCTATGCAAACTTATTTCGAGATAAGGGGTTGGGTGGAACAGCAAAGTTTTCCTCAGGATATGAGGTTGAGCTTGTACGAGCGCGTTCGTGGAGAAATGAAATTTTTGCGTGGCATAGGGCAAGAACTAGGTGTTATCGCGGAGGAGGGAGATGGATGTGTGTGTCCCGCTTAAGTAAATACAGCTGGGTCAGGCGACTCAGCGCAAGACAGCTTCCTTCTCGTTGATTCTAAAATTCCTGCGCTAGCGAGCACCTGGTCTGGGGCTCGAGGGGTTTCTCCTCACGGTGGTCTTTTGAGAGACATCCTCTACCAGATATATATAGTATAATTGCTAGGACAAAGATACAAAGGTTTATAAACATGCAAATATGGGATTTCTATGTTAGAAATCGATGCAGTACAAGAGCAAGTCAATGCTCCACCTTGTCAAGGTGAGCTCTAATTAAGGTGCCGTCCATGAAGGCGATGAAAATGCAATATCATTGTATTGATGGAAGAAAACCCAAATTCTGAGTTTTGTGACAAATAGAGACGTGGTTCAGGGCCTCTTTTAGTCATCGCTCTAAGTATTCAATTTCCACCTCGCACAGGCCGAAAAAGCTCGTCTAATTAGAGCGTGGGGAAAAAATCTTCAGTCAGCACCGAAGTGACAATTGAATTTTATTGGAAAAAAGTGATACTTACTTTGGAGTCGCAAAGGTCTTTTTTCTCACCAGTACGCAGCATAGACGAAAAGCAAATTGAGGAGGCTTGCCTTCAAGGCATAAAATGGAGTATATCCTTGATACCGTATCGATTGGCATCAAATAATAGCCAGAGAAGAGCCTCAGAGGTTAAGTGAAGCTTAGAAACCCGCACTGCATAGAAGAAAGTTAAGTGACTTCTATACTTCAGGAAAAAATTTAACTTAAGATTTACCAATCTCTAAATAAAACTGCTCAAGTAAAAGGTTAAATAAACTGGGTCGAAATCAGCCTGTGCTGAGTGATATATACTCGTCTTGCTAAAAGCAACCACAGAAGCCCATGAATCTGGTAATAATTTTTCGATTTTATACGCCTGAACAGAGTTACAAAAAAGAGGCCAAGCCTTATTAAACTAGGTGTTGTAGCGTGGCAAAGAAGATATAACCAATATCAGAGTAGGCATGCACGCAAAAAGCCTTAGCAGTACATATCTCGATGAAGGAAAAAAGGCCATTAACTTCTGACCTTTTCCAGGTGATGTTGAGTCAGCGCTTTCATCGAGCGAGCCACGTGATTGGAATAGAGACGAAGGAGTATCTCGGCTGAAGAATGTCAAAGATGTTTAGTAACGTATATAAAATTAAAGCTATACGTATTAGGCAATTCTAAGTAGGCGCTAACTAGAGTAGCAGAATAGAAAGACTCATTTATTTAATACTTTAATTCCTCGGTGATATTTCCTATATAATAATCATAATTTACTAACAAACCAATAATTAGGTTTCTTTTTAAATGTCACCTTGGTTTAACAATAAATTAACATCACTCTTACATGTGTTCTTTTCACTTCCTGGAATATTCTGGAACAAATCTTCATTTCCGCTGAAAAGATAAAACAAATCTAGTTAAACCCACACAAGCACTCTTACTGACTTGTTCGCTCCTGGATTCACTCAGGCTTGCATGGATATATATTGTGTAATTAAAATCAGTGATAAGTTGAATAAAACTATGTTTTGTAGCCGTTGTTATATTTACCTACAAGCTTTAAGTAGTTTCAAGTAAGTCGCTAATTAAAGAACATGTAGGTGTTCCTCTGTTTGTTTTTCGCAAGGTTTGCTTTTCGTTTGTAATTTAACGTAAGTTTACGGTGCTTTAGATGAAATGCTGGTCGGTTAATGCAATGGGGGTGTTTATGAATGATTATGATGACTGTTGACACCTGTATTGTTTAGGAATTTTACGATCATATATTGGTTATTGATGATGTTGCTGTGTTTTTCAGCATATAAAGATGTTTATCTTACCTTGCACACGCATTGCGTTTTGTTTACGATTTGTGTTGTCCACTGCCCCACAAAGAATTAGCAATGAGGTCAAACAAGTGGAAATATTTTAAAGAATATATTCGATTTTTATTTGTGACCATCTAAAAGGCCCACGCAGAGGTCCCAGAGTGTTTGCTGAGTTACAGAACTCTCCGGCCTTATGGAATGTGAGTCTCACGTTTGGAAAACCAGTTAAGGCCATCACATCCTGCTCTCTCTTTCTTTCAGAAAAGCTCAAGGGACTGTTTTAAACAATAGATACTGAGTGAAGCGAGTTAAGTGGAAGGCAGTGGAGTATTTAAGTAGCAATCTTCAATTGTTGTTGTTGCCTATGAATTTGCTATTTTGATTGCAAAGAGCAGGGAGAGCCATAAGACGGAAGAGTCTCTGATAAATCAAATATACTCCATGCAGTTGAACACGTTTTTGCAAAACATAGGTGTCAGAGATCAGAGAGAGAGAGAGAGAGAGAGAGAGAGGGGGGCAAAGATACGCGCCGCCTCGCCCTTAAATGGAGAGAGAAACAACAGACACCTGGGTGGCCATTTTGATCTGAGCTAATGGAGGTGCGAAATTATGAGACACCGTAAGACTCCGCAGTGAACTGAAATGCCGCCATCACAGAAAGCTGCGACAAGTTTGAGAACGAAGAGGGTCCCATGTGAAGTAGGACAAAGTTTCTCCTAGCCACCTTCGGAATCTTCCCGCGATCGGGCAAAAAGGGTGAGATTATTCTGGTCTGCGAAAAGGGAGAGACCCTCAAACTCTCCCCTTCGTAAAAAGGGTGGAAACCCCCATTCGATCCCACTATAATTCCCCGGCGCCAGAGTTGGAAGTCACTATCCGCCACTCGCCCTGCTTCATCAGTATCCTCTGCCCACCCCCTGTCAGTACCCGCTATTCGCTTCCCGTTGTACTCTGCACAATTCTCGCAGAACCCCCTCAAGATCCCGGTATTCTCGTTAATTCACGTCAGTCTACCTCGACCCCCTTCCACCCGCTCTTCGAACGCAGCGCGCTAAGTCTCGATTCGTGTTTTACTCGAAAGCAAGATCTAAGTTCACCCCGTTAATAGTCATTTGTCGAGACTATTACTTGAACTTTGCGCCAAGGCAAAAATTACTCCCTCGGACCAAATCTTCGAGGTAACAGCAACGAGCAACTCTCCTGTGCCTGTGCTGTCTCTAACCCACACCCAGTGTAATCCATCATCGTCAGCTTCGTATACGCTGAAGGTCATTCGAGCGACCCTCGGTCAATATTGTTCGTTTGTTTGTACGGTGACCTTTCTCACCAAGTCTTCCTCTGTACATCCAATGTATATATAGCTTCTTTTGAAACTTCTTTTACCCTTGTAAATTAATATTAATTTGCATTTTAGTAAAGTTATTTTTGTACCCGTTTTCTGTTATCCTGGAACCTCCAAGATAGTCGACTGTTGGCCAACCTACATTCAGGTAATTTGCATTCTCCTACGCACACGAAACGCAGAATAGGCTAAACTGACCCTATTATACGCAATGGGCAAGGAAGCTATCCCAAATTTCATTGTTAAAATATACAGTCAGGGGAAGGATTGATGAAGTGAGTCTAAACATCAAAGATCAACCGGTGAGACTATACAACTGAAATCGCTCAATGTTCTCAATTACCTCTGCATGCTCTATTTGTCTCAGGCAACAGCGAAAAAATGGAAATGTTGTTCTGTAACACCGTAGAAATTTGTACAACAACAAAAGTTTTTTTCATGATGTATCAAACTTCATTTAGGAAAACTAACTTTCCTAGGACTCGCTGACAGGGCTTTGCACTAATAGAACTTCAGACCTACTTGGTTTTCAATCCGCATTCATTAAAAGGGTTAAAAAAAAACATAATTCTGTTGTAGGTACACACTGCATAGTTGATAGTAAAGCCTTAGCACCAAGAACTTTAAATGCTAAAATGAGTGGGTCCTGAACGTAACTATCATTGTAGTCAACTTTATCAAAGATGTAGCCTTAAACACTCGTCTCTTCAAACCTCTGTGTAAGGATATGGAATTTGTACATAAACCATATTCTTCACACAAACAGCCGATGCCTATCAAATGGTAACATGTTTGTATGACTTTCTGTACTATAGCAATAGCAATATTTCTAGATTCGCAGCAGAAGGTAGATCTCCAGGAAAAGTTCAGCCTTAAGGATTCAACTATCTCTAGTTTACCTGGTGCACATTTTTGAAGAGTTGAATGTATTTGACATTAAACTACAAGTAAAACAGCAAGATCATCAGAAACCACCAAGCCATTCAAACGTTCATGACAACATTTTATCTCTGGAAATGTAAATTTCAGCAAAGAAATAGAGCCATGATTAGTAACTTGGATTCTGCTTTTCATTCAGGGTAAGATTTCTGATTTAAGCAAGAAATAATCACTCTTCTAACTAACCTGAAAACAGAATTCATCAGATATTCCCAAACAGAGATGAGAATTATGGAGCCTGAAAATAATTCGAGAACTCATTTCAATGTAAAGTAGATGTTGTTTAGGATGAATTGCAATTGGAGTTTCTTTAGTTAAAGTTCAACTCAAGAGCTAAAGAAGATTCAAAAGAAATGAATACTGAGGCATTCTGGAATTTAAGTATGTTCGGATCCATATATCTTTGTAAAAATGTCAAGACTAAGATCACAATCAGTTTGAATATTGAAAGGGACTTATGTTGTGCACTCTTTAGTTTTTAACCACTTATTCAAGATCTAGTAATTAAAAGCGACGTAAATTACGAGGAGCGATCAATAAGTTTTGCAATTCGGATATAAGGAAACGAGATATGAGGAAAGGTATTTTATTATTTTTCAATATAACTACTCTCGACTTCAATGCACTTGCGCCACTTGTCCCTGAGGCTTGAAATCCCGACAACCAGAAATCTCCTGACTGCTGTTCAATCCACTCCTGGAAAGCTGGACATCTTCATCGTCCCAAAACCGGCGTCCACACAGTGCAGCCTTGAACTGGCAAAATAAAAGGTAGTCGCTAGGTGCCAGATCTGGACTCTAGGGGGAATAGTTGAGCTCCTCGAATCCGCACTCGCGCAGGGCAGCTTGTGCATCTCTAGCCTTGTGGACTTTGACGTCGTTGAAGTCCATCCTGCGGCGTGAGTTTTCTAGGTACTCAATGGGCAGAGACCTTGGTCATGGCCAAATTGTAGTGGATGATGTTGATAACACATCCATGTGATATTCCAAGTTCTCGCTCGATTTCTTCGACCTTCACCCGTCGATTTTCGAGGATCATGCTCTCCACACGGGCCACATTGTTCTCATTGGTCACGTCTAAAGGGCGTCCTGGACGGGGGTCAAATTCAAAGGACTCACGACAATGGCAGAACTTTCTATTCCAGGGAGCAATGGTTATATAGGAAGGGGCGGTGTCGGTGTACACTGCAACCATGCGTTCATGGATCTCTTTTTCATTCTTGCCTTCCATGGTCAAAAATTTGATCACTGCGCGGTGCTCAACCTTCTCCAGTGTTGAAAATTTGTGTCTGACAATCTGCGATCACCTAATGCTTCTTAAATAGAAGAGACAGGAGTGTACGGCTCCAGGTCTTGATTGTCATAACTGGTCCTAACACCCCCACAATCAGCCATCCCACTTCCTCTGTTTTGTCCTACCGATTCGTAAAACTTATTGACCGCCCCTCGTATATCACTAATTTATAATCAATGACGAGAATAGCTACACATTTAATTTTACTTTTTAATCTGAAATAGAAGATTATTTTGATACATTGCAGGCGTAGAGGGAAGGACCATTTCATAGATGTGGCATGTTTTGACAAAAAATTAAATCTTACATTTCCAGTATTAGGAATTTAACATAGCCAAATAGTTGATGTATTATGTTCGCTACAGGTGACCCCCCAAAAAGGGGCCTGCACACACCTATCCTTTATTCATTCACTAATCACTCTTACGTTGCAGGATATGACAGAACTAACGCCTGTGAACTTAACTAGATCTCAATGGGAGCTCCAGCGAAGAATTTACTGCGTCAAACATTACTACAAGACAGGCTCGTTCAAGTAAGTGCAGGACACTTCGTGCATCAGTTTGAATGGGAAAAAGCTCCCTCTAAGACAAAAATTCCTGACTGGGTGAACCAATTCGAGAACTATGGGACATTGGAAAATCTCAATGCAGCCAGTGACAACCGTCCAAGCCATTCATAACGCCCCAGGAAGCGTACAGCTGAGTGGTTGAGAGCGTGATAGAGTCAGTTCAGCAGAATCAAAAGCTCTCTGTGCGCAAGTGAAGTTAGTCCCCCGGTATATCCCGTGCGACTTGCAGGGAAGTGCTAGTAATATATATAAAGATCTACCCATACATAATACAGAGGAAGCAGACCCTTACAGCCTCAGACAAGGAACAGAAAAAGGCTATGGCAGTCAAGATAATGGAGAAGATTCAGGAGACCCCATCTTTCTTAACCTCCTTTGTACCTCAGATGAAGCTCATTTCCATCTTGAAGAAAAGGTAAACTTGAAGAAAAATATCTTCTGGGGGACCTCGAGACCAAATGAGGTAGCCACCAAGCCCGTACACTCTCTTAAGGGCAGGGTATAAACTGCAATCTCGCCCACAGTCATCATCGAACCGTCAGTGACAGTCACCAAGAAGTGGTATGTTGAGGTCCTCAAAACCTTCAAGAAGGAGGTGTATACCCTATTTTCGTAGCTTTTGGGGAAGTTCTTGGTCCAGTTTGGTGGCCTTGTGATCAGCCTCAAGACTGATTTTGAGTAGGCACCTCAGAGCTCAGACCTTAGCCACCCAGATTTCTTTCTCTGGGGCTACCTTAAAGAGAGAGTGTACGCAGTGAGATCCAAGGCCATGATGGAACTCAAGCAAGAAATCAGTGGGGAGATCAGTGCCATTAGTAGGTCGGTTTGTAAGGACGTCATGGAGAACTTTGTGCTGCGCCTCAAGAAATGCACAGAGCTAAAGGGAGGTCATCTAAAACACGTGATGAGTCGTTAATTTACTTGTACTACCGAACCATTTAAATCGTGCACATGCTCTTACGTCAGATAATGGTATTCATATAGAGACCAGAATTAAATTGATGGCAAAGTAGTAAAAAGCAAGGACCGGTCCTTGGTCAAATGTAATGTGTTGAAATAATATTAGTAGAATCTTGTTTACATTAATATCTGATATTCCTCTTTATAATGCTAAGAATATTATTGTTTTTATTCTTATCTTGAAGAAATATTTAGACAATTTAATTTATAACTATCACAAATCCAATTCACTTTATTTTTTAAAGAATTCTGAAAACTACTTGCAATGAATTAAAACATATACATCTTTCTTGTTTCTAATTGTATTAATTCATATTTGTCAAAGTGAACTTCATATATCACTTTGATACCTTGGCCATCAATTACCGAAAGTCTTTCTAAACCTACGTCATACATATCTGCTTCTTCAGCACTCTCTGTAAATTTGGTCAGTTCAAATTACAAACCAATATATAAATAAATGACGAATAACTGAGTCAAAAGTAGAGAGTTGGAACACTCATGACACTATTATTGATCGAGTTGAAGTTGTTTATTCCACTTTACGTTCTATACATCGTAAGCATCGTAAGTATCCTATCGTTACCACATTGCCAAAAGCCAGTGCTCCTTAAAAATTTAAGAGCTGTTTCGAGGTTACATGATCGAAAGCTAAAAATAGTCATATGATTACTATCAACGATTTTCAAAGCGATCATAAATTAGGAAGCAGGGAAGTGAATAAAATACCTATTATTATAAAGATTTGTCGTAAAGATATGAATTCTTAATAAAAACATGAAACGAACATTTAAAGTTTCCAGATAGCTTCTTGAAAATGAAATGAATTTTGAAACAATGTTATATGGTCAGGTGAGACAAGATTAAAATAGAACATTTCGGCCAAAATGATGTTCCTCAGATTTCGAAGGATGAAGGCACTGCCTATTTTCCTGAGCACAATATATAGCGCGCGAAAGACGGAGGAGGTAGTTTCATTAGGTGGAGCTGAATTACTAGATATGAGACAGGAACACAGCACATTATTAATGGGCTAATTGGATAGTGCAACGCAGCGAAAGATACTTGAGGAAAAGCTCGTCCCAAGCGAAAAATGACTGAAATTATTATTGATTGAATGCTTTTGTTACCTGCTAAATTTTTTTATTAGCAATTTTGTTATATAGAAATAAAATCTTGCTTATTTATATTTCTTCATTTAAATATATGTTTGCAGAGTTTCTTGTTAGTTTTATAACCAGACGAACTGAGGAAATATTTCAGAAATATTGAAATTTAACTAGGCAGATACTTATGTCACCTCACTTTCTGTATCTAAAAATTCATTAAAAATAGCATCTGCAAGTCTTTATACCAGAATTTACTTTTAAGACAATTAAACATTAGTTTTTATTTTGTATCTCACTCTATTATGGTCACTTCAAAATATATTGACTCATTTTTCTACCAAGCGCCAAATATTAACCCCTGGGCTAGATTTTTCCAATCAGCACTCGAGAAGCATACTTACTTCACTTTTACCCAGACCACATCTTGTAGGCTGAGCTGGATGAATTTCGCAACTAACGCAAAGGTGGCGCTCGTAAAGATAATTGTGAATTTTCAAGAAAGAGGGTGAGCTATGTAACGAGGGTTGGGTTACTATCAAGCTAAAATATCTTCTTCCTGTTGTGAGTGATGATTGAGAAATCCCAAAACAAAAAACTTTCCAGTAAAAAAATAGGTTGTTAGCTGAATTTTACACCTACTATTATAAAAATAATAAAAACGCGTAGACATTGTTTGGGGGAGTGTCCATTTAAATAATAAAAAAATAAATATACAGTCATCGTCCAACGAGAAAGAATTGACATAAATATGGCCGTTGAGATGTAACTTTGAAAGCACTTCTTCTAGAGTGAAAAACAATAGATTACAATAGTTAAAAGGCATTGAACAACAAAGGAATGACGATTCATATTGTTTTTATTAGCTGATCCTCACGGCTGATCAAAATAGGAGGAAGAAGGATATGATAACTAAGAAATCTTATCTGGGAGATGGAGGAAACTAGGTGACCTTGTGTAGATGAAGGCTGTGTGACAAAGATAATAGAAACTAAGTAGAGTTTAATAGCCAAAATTTATAGTTCTCTCACTTTGAAGCGAAACTTACATTTCAGGACAGAATTGAGCGCATCTATGAGCTTCTTTCACCAGAGGGATTTTTTAACTTTTATCATTTTAGAAGTCAGTTTTTATTGCTGGAAATTATATTTATCTGCAAGCGGTATCTTTTCGCTTGCTTGGCAGGTGAGCGAGTTTACGTTGCTACATAGAAATGGGATTGTCGCTACCACTTCACCTTTTTATTTAATTTTGAACACGTTAATTAACTTTCCTTTTCACAAGGAATGTAAGTTTTGTTAAAGAGATTCATTTCACGTTTGATCGATTACGGAATGAAAGTAAGATTGCAAAGTTGTCATTCCCTGAGAAAAATTTAAAATTTCTCAGGTAACCCGAATGAATGATGTCATTTAGAGTTACTCGATTGGGTAAACACGATGAGAGAATTTTCTGTTCTGTCTAAATTCAAATCTTGATTGAGATTTCTCGGCGTATTTAATTTAGATCGAGGCCAACAGGAAAATAAAACTTCTAATCTTTCTTTTAATGTCTTCCGTAAAGAAGGTTCTCACCGGGTGAGAACCTTCTATCTACAAATAGGAAGAGAGCTATCATATATGGGGTCAACTTTAATCTTTCTTCCCAAAAGATTATGATTTGACTGGAAAAGCCTCGATCCCATCTCAATTTGAGCTACTGATAGTTTCATTATAGTTTAATTTTATTTTATTTTAAACGTTTAGCGCCCTCTTTCACCCATTGCTGAGTCTGAACAGGTGCGAAAAAGAGATTAAGAAATTAAAAAAGGTAAAAGATTACCCGAGAATGAGCACTACATTTTCCTGAGGCACTGGGGTTAGAAGGGCGAGCGCTGCTCCAGGTTTCAATTGTAGAAGGGGTATTGATTGCCCCCGCTATAGCATGCTTCCCGTTGCAGCGTAAAAATTTAAATGCTCAATGATTGTTAGTTTTTCATTGTTTCTATGGGTATCACGAGGAATCATATAATATGAAATATTTAAAAGTGCGACTAAAAGGAAAAGTTAGTCGAGGAAATTTTAAGTGTCCCCTGATATATACATAAATTTAAAAGTATGGCCTTAAGGAAAAAAAATCAATGAAGTTATTTACTTTAGGACAAGAAAATATGGGTACTATCGTTTGGTCTTTTTTTTATCCAACATCAATGTAGTACTTCATCGTTTTCTTCACAAAGAACAACGTCTGATTTAAACAATTTCAGCTTAAATAATATAAATATAAGTTGCAGGTTTGTGTAATCTTTATGTGTGATTTGTACTTTTCAACTCTAATCAAACTGTTTTTTCCTGATGACGATTTGTATAATGTTTTCGAAGATTGTCCTCAGATCATTCAAAATAGAAAATGATGTATCTTAGAAAATTATCCTGTTATTTCAATTCTTTTAACAATTTTCTACGCCATTAGTAAAGGGAAAATGCCTGGTTGAAAAATATGTCATTTTTTTCATAATGAAAATATAATATCCCTCTTTAATAGAAGACCAAAGTCAGGAATTTTTCGAAAATCTGTGAGTATCTCTGGAAAGACTCGGGGAAAAGAGACACTTACTCAATTTGAAAATGCACAGCTTAATGAAATAAGGAGAGCAATGTGAAAGTTTTAGAGAAGTTTAACCTAAGTAAACAATTTTCAAATATATGGGTTGAGAGTCGCTGTAAAATACATAGGAAAACTTACCTACTTGCCTAGATGAAACCGAACAGGATACCACCCTAGATATCGCCTAAATTTTAAGAATTACTTCAATCCCCTCCCCAAAGAACTTTGTTGTACAAAAGAAAAAACATTATAGCTATAATACATAATTATTGTACTAAAGAAATCTTTGCCGTACTAAATGTATTTAAGTTATTGGTATATGATGGGAAGTTTGGGACTTCTGATAGCAACGAGAAAATATATCCAACAGAAAAAAACTATATATTGGCTGGAGTGCAAGAGGAAAAGCGAAAGAGATCGATATTTAGAAGCAGCATTCCTTTATGCATTCGGGAATTCCATAAGGTGAAGATACAATGCAGAAAAATAGTAAGGTCAAGTTAAATAAAAGTAGAATGACATATATTTAGAAATATCTTCTGTGTTTGCAATGAAAAACCACTGGAAAAGAACAAAGAGTGGAGAAGGAGATAAGGAAGCAAAGGAATCAGTGAGTAGGGCATCTTACCAAAAATTATCAGCTTCATCAGTTTGCACAATATGCAGATCAATTAATAACATTTGAATATGCAGGATTGCATTAATTTTCATCCAATAACATAAGTGTAACATTTAGAAGCTCTTTTAATCTAAAAATTAATTACTGCCTTGGCATTATAATTGGTGTGAATATATAAAAAACCTTCAAACTTTAAGGTTGTTGCAGAAACTCAACCCTCAAACAAAAGATCTGAAGAAAACTTTTTGAACGGAAGGATATCTGCATTAAAAATGGAAAGATATGGGATGTTTTTTCTATTTTATATTATTTTAAAAAAGTGCTTTAACATTTTAGTATTTGCAGATGCAATTTAATAATCTTTTGAATATTATTTGAGTTTTTTTCCCAATGTACATATTTTGTGGAAAATACTGTAAGTACACCAGTATTAATGATAGAGACTTACAGATGTATAGGTGTCTATTGATCTGACTAAAGTTCTCTTTCCGATTATACCGTAAGGGTGATTGATGACTATCAATGCAGAGCTTTTATTTTCTTTACTGCTCTTCTCTATATTCAAGGAAAGGTAAGAAGACAAAAAAAAATCACGATTTAAAATTAGAGTGATGAGTCCCTTTTCATTTTCTTTTTTATTTTGCTTTTGATAGTATGCAAAAGCAGAGTATGCAGAGTTCCGTAGAACAATCTCTTTTAAGAATTATTTAGAACAGAAAATTATTTTAACGTCTGTGGCAAATACACACTGTTCGGAACCCAATAATGCGGATAACTAGCAAACTCACGTCATTGGGCCTATTTTGTGGCACTTAGAAGGGATGCGAAATTTACTGCCTTGTCATCGCCTGACCATTCTCTCAACTCGCTCGATGCACGGCCACTCTCTAAACTCTTTATTTTATCGAGCTTATATCACAGGCATGGAAAATTGTTCGGCGATTCAAGGGTCTCAAAATTTGCGGGATAGCCGAAACAAGGGTTGCTTCTCTGCGATATGGCATTTGTGACAGAAAATGCATTCTCTACAAAGATAAAACTGTTACTGTATTTTTCGCATTTACCAATAGGCCTCATAAAGGAAACGGACTAGTTATTCGAGTTTCCAGAAGAGCATAAGACCAACGAGGATCTTAAGCATACGTCTTTCGACATCTAGACCCTTCGTGGTTTACGATCAGGCTCTTGGATCTCGGTTCCGTTTAACTCTTGCCCAATGTGAGATCCAGAGAGAGAGACATTTAGCTGGTGCTGGTATTACCGAAATTCAAGGAGAGAACCTTCGCTCTCTTTCATCCTATTGCTTCCGTGTTGGGGAAATCCAATTAATATCTTCTCCTGCTTCATCCAATAGTAACCCTAGGCTTATCATCTCCCCTTTTCATTCCAAAAAACACCTAATTGCATCCTGAATAGGGTCAAACCATTCGGCAGCTACGATTCTCTACCATCAGAGATACCCAAGTCGGGGGAACTCCATCATCCAAACTTTAAAATCCATTTGCTGTCTCAATTCTCCTGCCGCAACTCAAGAAAGCCCTAAAACCTCCTTAGGAGAGTTGCGAAAGGGCCGTCGCGCCAGCTTTCTCCCTATTAAAAGGTGCGCATTCCTAACAATCTCCAAACTTGCCCCATGTATTCGTTAGAAACTTGAAAAACTCCGCTAAATTCCTCAACAAATTATTCGTTCTTTTCACGTTAATGTCCAAAGACGACACACATTTCTAGCTCAAGTAGGCTAAAACGATCTGAGGATGGCTGGCTACGTAATATGAAGTCAGAAGGGATTTCAACAAATCCTTAAATGACCACAAGTACATTCTAGGAAAAGCCTTACTTTAGATCGTTTCGAGGAGAGTACAGAGTCCTCTGCTGCCCAAAGAATCTGGTAGCCCATGGAGATGAACTCTGCCGCTCAGGTGACGTTTGGGGTCATGTGCCACAATAGCCGCGTTGAGACAAAATTGTGCGGGTTTTAGCGCCTGTTACCCACATACGAGGAGCGGTAAATAAGTTTTGCAATTCAGATATAAGAAAACGAGATATGAGGAAAAGTGTTTTATTATTCTTCAAGAAAACTACCCTCGACTTCAATGCACTTGCGCCACTTGTTCCTGAGGCTTCGAATTTCCGACAACCAGAAATCTCCTGACTGTTGTTCAATCCACTCCTGGACGGCAAGCTGGACATCTTAATGGTCCCAAAACCGGCGTCTACGCAGTGTAGTCTTGAGCTGGCGGAATAAAAAGTAGTCGCTAGGGGCCAGATCTGGACTGTAGGGGGGATGGTTGAGCTCCTTGAATCCGCACCAGCACAGGGCAGCTTGTGCAGCTCTGGCCTTGTGGACTTTAAATACGTTGAAGTCGATCATGAAGCGTGAGGTTTCTGGGGACTCAACGGGCAGAGACCTTGGTCATGGCCAAATTGTCGTGGATGATGTTAATAACACTTCTATGTGATATTTTAAGTTCTCGCTCGATTTCTTCGACCTTCACCCGTCGATTTTCGAGGATCATCCTCTCCACATGAGCCACATTGTCCTCGTTGGTCACCTCTGACGGGCGTCCTGGACTCGGGTCATCTGCAAGGGACTCACGGCCATGGCAGAACTCCCTATTCCAGCGAGCAATGGTTGCATAGGAAGGGGCGTTGTCGGTGTATACTGCAACCATGCGTTCATGGATCTCTTTTGTATTCTTGCCTTTCTTGGTAAAAAATTTGATCACTGCGCCGTGCTCAACCTTCTCCATTGTTGAAAAATCTGTGTCTGACGATCTGCGATCAGCTACTTTTTCTTAATAGACGAGGTAGGAGCATGCGGCTGCAGGTCCTGACTTGTCACAACTTGTTCTAACAACCTCATAAACAGCCATCCCCCTTTAATCTCTGTTTTGCCCTATCAATTCGCAAAACTTATTCACCGCCCCTCGTAGATATGTAGTATGCCATCATGAAGTTTGTCTTTATGCAGGGTGAGTTCGTGATCCTCGGCTCTGCGATGCTCCACCGAGATCTACACTATCGAGAAGAGGATGGAGTAATAGTATACGTACGAATTTGTGGTTGAGAACAAAGTTAGAAGCGACCAAAACATTTTCGGGGTAGATATGAACCTAAGTAGTTCCTTATATCGGGTGATAATCATGTACAGGCAGCAAACTCAATCTTAGGACTCAGATTCAATCTTCCATGATAAGCAAGGGCGAGATCGTGAACAATCGCCCAGGTTTAATCATGAGTGATGTTATATGACGATGGATTGACTGGCTAGATATATCAGGATACCCAGAAAGGAGTCGATTGTCGTTTCTCTAGCAATAACTATTTTTTAAAGTAAGTCAAACAGCAGTCGAAAGGGGAGAAACTGCTCGACTTGGTGTTCACCAATGAGGATGAAGTGTTCTATAGACTCAACGTCGGCGAAATTTTAAACAGGAACAGTTGCATTGCTATCTACAAATACAATTACCAACGAGTGAACAACGACGTCCTGTGGAGCACAATATGTCGGCTGGAGCCTGGAGTTGGCTATGGAGCCACGGGTAACTTGTATAGTTCAAGAGCCCTTTCAAAGCTCAGCATGTCTAGTGCGTTACTGAAAATATGGCAGGAGAAAACCCATCCCAGAAAAATCGTTCACGACATCGCTTCAGCAATTCGCAATAGAAAACTTGCCTCCCTTAACTGAAAGGCCAGCAATACCAGTGAATACATTTTCTAGTACTTTGATGGGGATAAAAATAGAAAAAATGGTGCGCTGAGATAAAATTTGCGAGGAACTCTTTCTGCATGTCAATAGTAGCAAACCGGTTTGCCATCCCATGGGTCCCTCAGAGACGAAGATACTTTTTGAGAGAATCTGATCCAGACATCGCCAACGTTGTGAACGACAAATTCGCTTCCGTGCTAATGAGTGAAATATACAGTCCTGCTTCCAAGCCAGGGTTTTACATCGAAGAAGGAAACAGCCTATATGAAATAGATGTAGTTACCGATGAATTGGCGGCCAGGTTAAAGAAGATGAACCCGTAGAATTATCCTGGTTCAGAAGGTTTCCTCGCAGAATCATTCGTGAGTTCAGTAGGTACATATGTTGCGACACACCTTACTGCGATCATCAATGATTCGATGACAGAAGACAAGAGTGGCGGACATGATAGCCATTATTAAAGAGAAAGAACGCAAAAGACCGTCTAATTACCAGCCTTCACAGCTTAGCTTAAGCGTCCCTGGTTCCACACATGTAATTCAACCTTGAATAGTTCATGATGATGCACCTCGGTCATGCAAACCCTCGGTAGAAGTACGATTTCATGGATACAACTTTGGAAGCGACAGAACTGGAGAAATATCTAGGCGTAAAATCTAGCATCGACCTAAAGTTCTCTAAGTAGTGCGAAAAGGTAGAGAAAAGAGTCCAAAGACGGTTGTGGTACATATACAGACAATTATATTTCCGAAACAATGAGATTGTACTCACCCTATACAACTATCGAGTCCGCCCGTAAAATTCTAGTAACAATAGAGCCAAGGCTAACAAGATTATCTCGTCTCTTAGGCACAAAAGTTGTCAACGGCACCAAAGAGAATTAGTTCTGTTCTCCCTAAAGACGTGCCGTATATGTGGCTAGCTGATCAAAACCTATAAATTATAAGTGGAGCAGAAAACATGGACTATAGGAAGATGTTCACCATGAACATGAATCCCACGAGCACCAGGGTTATAAGATATATGTACGAAATTTAAGACTAGCGTATGCGGAAACTTTTTCTCATAAAATACTAATGAAAAATGGAACCATCTTCTAGGGGAGATAGTGAACAGTTCGATATTTTACCAGTTCCGGTCTCTCTCGCTCTCTCTTTTTCCTCTCTCTCCCTCTCTCACTCTCAAGTTCTAGTTTAGGAAATTATCAAGTTTTTGTTTGTGGCAAAATGATAAGCATCAAAAAGTCTGGTGGATGAGATAACGTCTCATCTCATTTGAGGCGTAGACTTACAAATTTTCGCAATATTTTGCGAAACAGGACTTATTATGGTATTCGGTTTACGCGTTGTTTATTCCAGATCGTTAAAAACACAAATAATGAAAGTCGATGAAGCAAATTTGTAACTTGGACTTGGCCATATGTGCGATATATATATTCTATTTTATTTAGTCGCAAGAGACTACATCTTACTATGTCGGTTGGTCGGTCGCTCCGTGTTTTGCTTCTTTTTGTTTAGGTAATAGCATTGCAACTATTTGACCGATTCAAACGAAATTTAAAAGCCTTTTCTTTCCAATGATAAAATGGTCAAGGTCTTCTCAAGTTAGCCGGGAAAGAATTAGTAATAAAATCATAACTATTCGGCCGATTTTAACAAAATCTTCGACCCTTGTTTTTTTACATCCTTTAAAATTCTCTTTTTCATTTTCTTTCAAATGATATTGAATGTTTTGAAGGGCGTAACGTCATAATTTAGAATAATTGAGAGCATGCAAATTTTGACCAGCAGACCTTGTTTAATTCCAGTGACCAAATCAACAGGTGTATAAATAACTTTTACTTTCGATTTTTAATAATTTTAGAGTTATAGTTAACCGTAAAATTATTAAAAATTCAAAGTAAAATTAAAAGTTTAATAGGATTGTCTACACTTAGGAGCTTCCACGACTCATCTAATGTAAACGATAAATTATTGCAAATACAATCCTAAAAGCAGGATAGCTTATCCGTATTTTACCACCCGCATTGGTTAATGATGTTTTCCCACCTTTTGAATCGTAGAACTAGAGCAAATTTGCACTACCAAATTCCCCATTACAAGCATAATAATTTTCATTTTTATTAAATAACCTCAAAGCTATCTATAAAATATTGTTATAAAATTCTATAAGTGTGAAATTGAATTTAAATTTGGTAAAATTATTATCGATTTTGACAAAGCCAGCACAAAAGTGTAAAACATTTTCCGAAACGCAAAATTAAGGAATGCTTTTTCAATTCTTTGCTATATTTTATGCAACTATTCATGACTCATCACTTTTAACATTTTATCACCGATTTGTAAAACTTTTGTTCCAAGACGATCCTCAATTTCTGCTCTTAATTTTTGTCATTAGGCACGATAAAAGATATGTTCATTCATATTGTTGGTAGTCAAAAGGAAATTATCCTAGTTCCTTTTTTATTTTAGAGTGATATAATTTACTGATAGGAAAGATTAAGAGAAAAACAACAGTAAAACTATCCTATTGTGAAATGGTAGTGGACCTTTTGCTCAAGATTGTCTGTTTTCGTCCATATATTTGTGTCTTCTTCAGATGTTAGTAGTACAAAATAGTTCGGCGTCCTGCCTAGTAGGGATATAAATGAGGAATGCATTGATCATTGACCATCTGAGCAGATAAATAAATAAAAAATGGATAACGGAAGAGAAGTATGAGGATGATCGGAAAATACTTAGATCATTTAAAAAACGGAAACAATAACAAATGTCAGTAAATTTTATTTAATTTCTATAACAATAATGGTTGGATGATCTTGCTGGGATTATTAATAAGTCGAGATTGAAGTATGGGATATTTTCTATTCCTGGTTAAAAAAATTAAGCATTTTTCTTCAGGGAATTTCTGGAGAACATCTTTGTTCCTAAATTTTTTGCTGCATATGAGGAAGAATATAGCATCTTAACATATTGATGTTTTCCGGGGATTATGTTGCAAAGCAAAACGAAATCTTCGAGACATATGAACATGCCTCAATGAATATGTGTGGCAAATCTTTGTTGCCTTGCTTACGATTTAATTCAAAGTATTCTCCGAAGGATCGTCATCTATTTGAGTTTTCTTCCAGAACGAGCCGCTATCGGAAAGGTTACCTTCACTGTTTCAGGTCGGTTTCAACTTAACTTATGAGCTTTCACTGCATGAGGATACAGGCGACAAATAATTTTTTTTTGTGGCAGTATTAAGTTTTGAAGCTCAAACAGTAAACATTAACGGATATTTTTATCAACAAAGTCTTTATCTTCTATGATAAGATAACGAATTTAAATAAGAACGATACAGAGCAATATAGAAGTGATTAACTATTAGCTCATTCCTTAATTTTTGTGCCATTTTACTAGTAAATGACGTTTATGGATTTAAATCGAACAACTCTTTTGAATTATTTTATATTCAAATAAGTAGTTATTATTAAATTAAATGTAATAAAATTACATTAGTTTCTACCACTACTCTCCAACACCACGTTTGTAAAAATTGTTTGAGTTTATTTCACCTCTTTATTTTATTCATCTGATTCGCTAAAATTCTAAATATATAATTAACGCGTTGGTTTACATAACTTGTGTTACAATACATCATAATTCATTACTTACTCATATAAATTGTTAAGCTGTTTATGGTATTTTTAAAATTTGAGTTGGTTCGTTGTTACTATGAGAGAGCACTGCTCAATATCTATTGATAAATATTAGCCGGGTATTTTTTCTAACGTGCTTCATGTAAATGGCCCATCTGATGACAATAAACCTCTTTGTGATAGACTGATTTTCCTAAAGATATTCAAAATGGATTATGCTACTTGTATCCCATTCAACACATAAAAGGATCTTGGGTGGAAGACGCTCCTGTTTCAGCTGAAGTATTAGTTTTCCTTAGCACTAATTAATCGTCTAGAACGTTTAATATTACTGTGCATAACCCACTTTACATCGTATGAAACAATCATACAAAAATGGTCCACTTTTTAGCAAGGAAAGGTATGATGAACAAATATTGATTTTTTTTTGTTTTAAGTGTACCTTTTGGCAGGTGGTGACGAATCTATTAAGTAAATTTTGAATCTTTCCCTCTCTTCTTTAAATTACAAGGCACAGGGGAATGATTTGAATGTAGTTTTTTAATTTAATTATTCAATAGTTACACTCAAATTTTGATTCTATTATTTTTAAAACATAGTGAGCTAATTCTAATTGTCGTAATAAATTGGGTTCATCTTTGAGACTAACATTTCCTGAACGAAAATTCTGAAACCATCTTTGACACTGGCTTACTCAAATTATGCCTTGACCGTATACTTGAGACAAACTTTAGCCTGTTACCTTGGCAATGTTGCCTTTTATAAACTTACAAAGCATAAAGTTGAGAATGTGTTCTTTTGACTCATAATATTATTCATTTAACGAAAAGGCGCATCGAATTAATAATAATAAAACAAAATTAAAAGCCCAGAAAGTGAAAACAATTCCGGTAAAAATTTAAGCTTTGGGTTAGTCTAAGACTTAAGACTACCTAGGTAACGAGTTCGGGAGACTAGGCTACTATTAAAACAAACCTACTTTCTATTATTTCTATTATAAAATGATAATAACATGATAAAATTTCGCATTACATATGGTATGACATAATACATCAATACGATGTTTTTTACCATTAAAATACGGTAATAATTCTCTCTGTGAAGTAATAGAGTCTAATAGGATCTGCAAGTGCACCTTGAACCCTTAGAAGAACCACGTGGCCTTAACTTTGGACCAAAGAGCGTGAGAAGCAAGAAAAGAATCGGGTAAGCATGGCTTTATCAGACCATCTGTGTTTATCTTACGAGGCCTAATTCCTGCACCTACAGCGATTTAATGTCGCTTCCAAAACTCGTAAGGGAAAAAAGAACCCAAAGGGCTATTCGACCGGCTCCTTATCTCGCCCCCCCCCCAGCCGAAAGCCGGCGACTTTAAATTCACAGAGAGCACGCCGCGGCTCGAGGCAATTTCGCCACCCGCAGAGCATCTATATAACCGGAGTTTATCCACTGGATAAGCAGTACAGCTCGCCGCGCACCGAGACACATTACGTTCTCGGGTAGGATTCTCCGTGGCTTATTCGGGTACCGACTGCTAGAATCTCTCCGCCTTTGACGTTGCCCCAGTCAATTGGCAGCTCCTTACAACGGCTGTTCTTATGTGCATTCGCGCCAGTACTCCCTCATCGAGATCCTTGAGGTAAAATCAGTGCTACTTCATCGGCACTCTGAGGTAGAACTAGTACCTCCTTCCCCCATCGAGAACTCTGAGGTAAAACATATTCCCTTGTTGCATCCTCGCCTCCTTGAATTACCTTCCCTTCGACGATTACCCCAAGAAAGAAGTCGATTCTGCGAACCTCGTTATAATCCGGTCTTGCTTAATGGATATGTATTACTTGTATTTCGGCTTAGTGTAGCCCCTTTTAAAAACCTGGATCCGAGTCAAGTAATTAACCGCTTTAAACCCCTGTATATATTTGATATTTTTTTTTTTGTTATTAAACTTTATTTTAGTAGTATTCTTTAAATAACATTGAACGACTATTGGCCATTATTCAACCATTACGCCAACCTGCACTCTCTTATTTTGATAATTATTACCCAGACAATAGGGGACGAATTTCTCCCCATTCTAATTATCCCCCTCTCCAACTGGTCGGATTAAGCCATTAGCATGTAATTGTCCCTTTATATATATATATATATATATATATATATATATATATATATATATATATATATATATATATATATATATATATATATATATATAAATATATATAAATATATATATATATATATATATATATATATATATATATATATATATATATATATATATATATATATTATATAATTGCTATTCCACGACATATATATATATATATAAATATATATATATATATATATATATTATAAAATATGGTATCAGGTTGAGTAGGGTTTTTAAAGGTCTTTAAAGAGGTCTTTTAAAAAGTTTCTTCTATTTCTTTGTATTTTCTTAAGGCTGAGTAGCGTTCAAGTTATTTTTAGATTTGTGGAACGACCCTACCATATTTACTTCTTGTGTGTGTCTATCTGGACCGTTAACGTTCTTTTTACTTAAATTGCCCTAGATATAGCTTTTTCTTTGGTCTTTTTAATCCCCAACAAGGTTATCAGCACCCTTAGCCCTTCTTATCTCGTAAACGCTAAAAGTGTGATGTGTGTGTATTTTGGGGTAGTGTAGATCCGATTTTAGGGCATATTCTTTTCGTGCGCGTATTTTGCGCTCATATAGGTCGCTAACCTCGAGGTGTGTCTAAGGTTAATTAAACTTCTGCAAAAGATGATCTATTTCGACAAATTTAAATTTTAAGGCGAGGTCCACGTATTAACCAGCAAAGACCTCATTTCCTACATCCAGGAAGAAGCGAGGCAAAAAGAGCAGAAAGAAAAGCGAAAGAAGAAGAAAAGAGAAAATGAGAAAGAAAAGAGCACGAAAGAGCGGAAAGAAGAGCTAAGGAAATGCGGAGAGGATAGAAATTCGAGAGAGTGAAGAAAGAGATAGAGAGTAACAGGAGTAACAAAGAAAATAAGTATCCTAGAAGACCTTACGGTCCATTCAATGTGGGTACCTTTGAACTAGCGGTCGAGCGGGCACATCCACGCTCAATTGCCGTATGTCCTCCATAAAAGGCCACTTTTTAAGACTTTGTCTAGTCTTGTCTTGAACTGGTCAACAGAATTGGTGTTGATAACCTCCATCGGAAGTGCGTTCCAGCTACCGCAGATACTTTATGTGAAAAATTCCCAACACAGATCGCGGTTGTAACACTTCAGCTTAAGTTTGAGACGGAAAGAGACTGTGTCCAACAGCATGAACTAAGCTAATTTGCGCCTGGTTTGAGACCCGCTCCATTAACTCGCTTACGGAAGCGCCCCAGTCCGCGTCACTCAAGCTACCCATGTTCAAAGGAGGTGAGGACTTTGGATTTTATCTCACCCACTTTGAGAAAATATTCGAAGTAAATTATTGGGACATCGAGGCACACGGTGTCGCCCAATTACCTACCCTTCTCAGCTCCCAGCTCCGGCACACCTTATTTTCCTTCCCTCAAAAGCCACCATTAGCTATTCCACCCTCAAGTCTGAGCTGTTCGCGGCTTACAACATGACCCCCGACTTTTACCGTTCAAAATTTCGACATGCCCGAATCCAACCAAGTCAGACCTTCCGTCAATTCGGTTACACCCTCTAGCGAAATTATAATTTTGGTTAGACGCTTCTAAACTCGCCGACGATTATGAGTCTTTAGTTGATTTTGTCCTTACGGATCATTTATTGGCTGTGCTGCTTACAGAAATCCACGAATTTGTGAAGGATTGTAGGTGCTACACCTTCAAGGAGCGCTTAGCAGAGGCGGATGTCTACGCGGCAAGCCATAACCTATATCCAAAGGACAATAAGAATACTGCCCCTTCCTCTTTCAAGTCCAAAATTAATAACTCACGATTTCCTCCGGGTAAGGCCCCTAACTTCGTTAAGGTATTGGGCCCCTCTAAACGCAAAAGTTTTCCCCCATCGGAACCCCGAGATATCAAATCTCTTATTTTCAAACCTCTTATTCTGGGCACAAAATCAATTTACGATTACGATTTTAATTATGAAGGATAACAAACTTGTTTTAATATAGCATAATTTGCACACAGGAAACCCCATTAGCTTTTACTTAAATGATTATAGGTAAAAAGATGTAGGTGGTAAAAATGAAATGTCGGGAAAGGAAAATAGGCGTTACTGATGTTAATTTTTATATCCAAAACCTTAAATTGAAAGACTGTTTTAATTGCCATATTTTAAATCAAGTTTGCACTGAGAGACACGAATTCGTTTTTACACTTCCGTGAGAAGAATGATTTTCTCCCAACCATGAAGAACAAGCTGCGCTTATATTTTTAAAAGGCGGAACTAAAAACCATTACTTACTAGGAATAGGTTATAAAGTATTCGTGTCTCTGACAGCAAAATTGAAGGTTAAATTAGTTACATTTAAACAAGAATTTAGGAAGATCTGTCAGAAAAGTCTATTGGATATGGCCATCGCTCTTTGTAGATAAGTAGCGTATACTTGTTTACCCAATGCAGGATCAATAGAGCGAGAGATTGCTAGCGTAACGTAGAGGCCGAACGCCATTTAGCATTCGCCTTGTGAATTCGAATCTAAAGTTAGGCTTTCAAATTAGGAATATTACGATTTCTCTTTTAATTGCGCAGTGTATTAGGGGTGCAACCCCCCACAATTGAAATATCAATATCTAGATAACTATGTTAAAAGATACAAGGATATTGAGATTTCAAAAATCTATGAAAAAGGTAACAACCTCTGCTCCAGTCTAATCTTTCTTGCCAGGCTCTTAGATTCGACAAAAAAGACGTTTCACAGAATTCAAATCCTTCCTCATTCAGTTTTAAGAACTCCTCTGTTTTACTGTTTTCTGAGGCCCTTTTTTTTTCTTTACGTTTGCCTGAAATGTTTGAACATTTTAGTCAAAATAATATTAAGAATATAGGGGATGTTTATTCAGTCGATTGTTCAGTTTGCCCTGAGCAATACTTTGGGCAAACTAGAATATCATTAAATTTTAGTTTGACTCAACACAAATAGAATATTAGAAGAGCTAAAAGCAATAGTGCTTTCTTTGTTCACTTATCTAAAAAGAGGCATCAAAATCAATTGGAATTCAGCTAAATTTATTAACAAATCTGATGACTTTGTTCAAAGAAATATTGTCGAATGCTCATTCATTAATTCCTCGCCTAATTTCAATATATCCTCTGGTCTCCTAAAATTGGCCTCTGTAATTAAAAGGCTTATTTTAAACGAAATTGTCCAGTTTAAATCTTTCCCCTTTGATTTTTCAAATTTTTTATAATTCTTTTATTTATTGAACAATGTATTTATAATTGCATAGGTATGTATTCATAGTTATGTGACTTATATTTTTACATTTCACACACACTCTCTCATAAGTGGATATTTTGGGAAAGATCGTATGACTATGGCTTTACCCTTTTGCCCCTGTATTTCCCACTTTTCTGATATGTACTTTTCTATTTTTCACGCCTACTCTGTTTTGTGTCCTTTCATTGTATGTGGGCGGATCTTCGCTTAGGTTTCTCCTATATATATACCATTCTTGTAAAGTAATTCTTTATGTATTCTTTTAGAATGAACTGAACAAAGTTAGAAAGTACTTGGAATCTGCTTTTTTATTTATCCTGTCGAATTTTCTGATATATATAAATATATATATATATATATATATATATATATATATATATATATATATATATATATATATATAATGAGAAAGAGAGTTAGATCAAAAAGTTTTGAGAGTACTACAGGGTAACCCCCCCAAAACGCGCCCCAAATTTCGATAGGCCTCATTTCTTAAATTTCTGGAAAAATTGAATGAAACTTTAGGGATAACTATTTATTATGTTTAAGAACATCACAACAAAACATGAAAGTCTTTGGACTTTTCTTCTTTATTCTAGAGCACGTGTTCGAAATGACCTCCATTTATCTCTGTGCATTTCTTCAGGCGCAGCACAAAGTTATCCATGACGTCCTTGTAAACCAACCAGCTAAAGGCTCTGATCTCCTCCCTGAGAGCTTCATTGAGTTCTGGGATAGTTATGGGTCTCCTTTCGAACACTTTAACTTTAAGGTAGCCCAAGAAAGAGAAATCTAGGGGGCTAAGTTCTGGGCTATGAGGTGCCCACTCAAAATCACTCTTGAGACTGATCACACGCCCACTAATGTTCTCTTTCAGCCAATCTCGGGACAGCTTCGAGTTGTGAGAGCTTGCTCTGCCTTACTAAGACCAGAACTTCCCCATAAGCCACGAAAACATGGTCTGGATATCCCTCTTGAAGGTTTTGAGAACCTCAACATACCGCTCTTTGGTGAGTGTCACTGTCGCGCCAGATTCCTCGAAGAAGAATGGTCCGATGATGCCTCTGGATGAGATTGCAGTCCACATCGTGCACCTAGTGGAGTGTATGGGCTTGGAAGCTACCTCATTTGGCTTAGAGATCGCCAGAAGACTTTGTCTTCGAGTTAACTTTTGCTTCAAGATGGAAGTGACCTTCAGCTGATGTCCAAAGGAGGTTAAGGAAAGTTGGGGCTCCTGAATCTTCTCTAGTATCTTGACTGCCATAGACTTTCAAATATCCTTGTCTGAGGCTGTACGGACCTGCTTCGTCTGTATTCTGTATGGGTAGGCCTTTACATCCATTACTAGAACTCTCCTGCAAGTCTCACGGGATATACCGAGGGACTAACTTCGCTTGCGCAGAGTGTTTTTGACAATGCTCAACTGACTCTCTAACGCTTTAGACCAGCTTGGCTGTACGCTTTTAGGGCATCCTGATTGGTTGGACATTTGTCATTGGCTGCATTGAAGCTCTCCACTGTACCATAGTTCTCGAAGGGTTCTATCCAGTCCTAAATTCTGCTCTTGGAGAGTGCTTTTCACATTCGATCTTATGCACAAAAGTGGCCTGCACTTTCTTGAACGAGCCTGTCTTGTAGTAATGTTTGACGGAGTATATTCTTTGCTAGAGTTCCCATTGAGATCTAATTGTGTTCACAGGCGTTGCTTTTGTCTTGTCCTGCAAAGTAAAGGTGATTAGTGAATGAATAAATGAAGGATATATCGCATAATGTGTATGCAGGCCCTTTTTTGGGGGGGGGTCACCCTGTATTATTTTTCATTTAAAAAAAATAATAGAACTCAAACGTTTCATTTTGTTTTATTATGTTTTTCTCAGAAATTGAAGGTGAAATATATAAAAAAGGTACAGCCTCAACCAACTTAATTAAAAAATATTTTCAATTAAATTGCACAGTCAATATTAACAATGATGTCTTTTGTTCCTTAGAACAGCTTCAATATATTTTATATGATGAAGACCAAATTTGTGATTATATCCTGACTGATATTTCTCCATCTCTGCTTCATTTTGCTTATCGTCTGGATATCCTTTTGAGATTAGACTTTTTCAAGCAAAAAGGAACTGTTTCATATTTAAACAAATAGGTTATTTACTCAGTTATAACGTAAAAGCAAAAACCAGCTTTTCAATCCTTTTCAGAATGTGCTAAAACGTTTGTAAAAACAAGTCATCCTGACGCTGGAAAGGTTATACTTATTGATTTAAAACGAAAACCACAGACGGTATCTCAAAGAGAGAGATTGCAAGGAGAGTTCTGAAAAAAGTGTTTAAGATAATAGAAATATCAATGAGTACAAGATATATACATATATGCCCGATGATTCTTCTGCTAACATTGAAGGTAAGAGGACATGGATTCCTTTAAATGTTTGCTGCATCATATGTAGATGTCCCCTGCTGATTCTGATACAATTTTAAGGTGGATGAGGCAAGAAATAAGGGAAAAGGTTTAACTATTCAGAATATTGAGTGTTTTTGAGAAAAAAAATTGTACTAGCTAATGTTCTTCCTATTCTCCCCTTTCTAAACCAAATTGATTAAAGTTGAGACTACTGTGCGCGTTCGGGCGAGTGAGTTCTAGAGATTAAGAGAACATAAGAAATCGACACAATTAATCTTTTATTAAATGAAACAGTGAAAGATGACTCAGGTGATAAAGTATTTTTCCTCTCGGAATATAGAATATGTGCAGGGAGAAAAAAACGAACAATAAAGACGGAACTAAAGAATGAAGTAAGGTTAAGTATGACAAGAGCTACCTTAGCAAATAACTTAATTTTTACTGAATAAAAAAACGCGGGAAAGTTCTTTTCCTCTTTAAATCTTCCGTCTGGGTATGCTCATAGAGAATTATTATTATAAATGGAGGGTATGCTATAGGGCAAAAGTGTCGTTCGGTAGCAAGAGGTGTCTAAATGAAATTCATTCTTTCTCAACATTTTACTGTTTGACTTCAAAATATACTCCGGTTCTAGAAAGTTTAGGCCCCTTTCTGTTCATAAATCTATTAATAGGATAATTGTGCTATGCAGCTTTCCTACTTAATTACCTTAACTTTAACACCTTCGGACAATGACAAGAGACACGAGGAAGCTTATCTTTAACCGCTTATATTTAGAATCTCTGTTATTACAAGCTGATCCACTGGCATAAAAAAATGATCTCAAATTATTGTTCAATTGTTCATTCAAATTACAAAGATATTAAACCACCCTTATTTGAATTTCCTCTACCAGCTATACATTCGTTGAAGTTATTTATCCAAGCCTAAAGTGCATATAAAACGTATGCAAGGATAAAAAGCATATGACAGGATACAAAACTTATGCAAAGATACAAATTGTATGAAAGGATACAAAGCATATTCAAGGATACAAATCGTATGAAAGGATGCAAAGCGAATGCAGAGATACAAAACGTATGTAGGGATATAAAACTTAGGCAAGGCTACAAATCTTATGCATAAATACATAGCGTATACAAGTATACAATAGTATGCAAGGATACAAAAAGCACTTTTGTGGAGACAAAGAATGAGACTTGGAATGATTCAATTGATCATAACTAGTAATTTAATTAAATGTGTCATCGTTAGTTGTTTTGTGTCCTTTATTTTAACAGATCTTTGCTATTGGTAACTTACAAAAAGACATTCATCCAAGTGTTTGATGTTTACCACTTCCATTTGGTTCCTGGTTATCTGGAAAAGCTGAATTTTAGGTTGCTGTTATTACAAACATCTCCATGATTCTTTCTGAACTTCGTTTTCCAAAAATCTTAGAGATTTTCCTGTTCGTCCCCGGTCGATTACTTTAATTAGCTAACGAATATTTGGGCTAAATTATTCGGATGCATTTCGTTAGTTATAAATTTAACGAATGAAAAAATGACGACAATATTATACAACTTTTATGTTTTAAATATTTTTCTTGAGAGGTAAATGTTTTAGATGATGTGTAGTTGGCGGATAACCTTGACGAAATCAAGTTGCCCAATCTTTCTCTCTCTCTCTCTCCTAGTCGTATTAAGCTACCTCTTGAGTACTCGCTTGTGGAGAGAACTGGATTGGTGAGAAGTTATCTGAATGAGAACCTGATGTCTTAACTTATTCTTATCCACGTCAATCAACAGATTTTAATCTTATTGAAAACCTGTTGGTAGGAATAGAAAATTAATGGAATGAAAGAAGTAAGGCATAGTAAATATCCTTCAACAAGAAGTCTCTGATCTATGAGAGAGCATTGGGTGGTTACTTGGTTGTTTTCTAGAATTTGAGCAAAATATTAACAAGTGGAATCCCATATGAAGTTAGCGATTGGAGATCTGCAAAGAAAGTATTGAATATAGATAAAGCAAAAAGTGTACTAGACATATAACCCCAAACAATCCCTACAGGTATTGGTGCTTTGGGGCCTAGAGGGCCGCAGTACGACGGCACAATCACACCTGCTATCTTTTTCTAGGTATAAATGGATAATGATAGAAAAAATGTTGGTATCAATAGAAAGGGAAAATGGTAGAACAAACGCAGACATGGTAAAATATTACCACTGTTTGCCAGAAACCAAAAGGAAGGGGATTAAAGCCACTCCCTCTTCTCAGCTTTCTAAAGGATGAATGGAAGAAATCTGGTTTGGCAACTAACCTGCTAAATTAACCACCGCCTAAGAAAAATAGTGAAAAAGTGGCTCGTTTGGAAAATAGCAAAAAAAATGGCTAAAGTAAAGATGTCCATAATAAATGAAATACTAACGACGCAAGAGGCTGCTAAACCTCAGTGTTCAGATCAATGGTCTTAACGGAGGCCAAACATGCAGTGAGGCTGATTGGATAAATCGGGTCTCTCGTTGATTCGATACCAATTTGTATGGTTGACGGTTCTAGAGACAAATGGTGTTCATAATTTAATTATAGTTGGAACCCGCTTCTGCTGCAAACTAAGTGTCTTATATCCAAAGTATTACAGTATATAACACTTAATTTTATTTTAGATGAAAAAGTGAAATCATAAATGAGTTTTAACCAATTCATTTTAACAAAATATGTTCCATTATATGAAATTGTATGGTCTTTTCTTTTTAATTGGCGAATTCATCTGTAGCGCAGGCTTAGTTAAGTGGCTGGATGGAGAAGTCATTGGGAGATCAATGAGCTTAAAGGGGTAAATTTGGTCCTTCTCAGGAAAATCAAATTAGAGTTAATAAAAATTCTTTTTTAGATAATTAGGATAAAATTACCACAAAATAAACTTATTTTATTAAATTGGGAATTGAACTCAAAAATATATAAATAATTAATATAAATAGATTCCTGTTATATAACCAAGAGTAAAATTTAGTAAATACACTTCAACGCGAAATGAAAAGAATGTTATTAATTCTGATATGCACTTTTCACACGCCATTTTTATAAAATGTGCCCAACTTGATTTTATTATATATTGATAAGTTGCAGTTTTGAAAAATTTAACTTTTTAGTACATAGTGTTAATTACTTTAAGATCAGAAGAGTCACCAATATCGCAGGATGCCTTATATTTATATAAATCTTGATTTTCCTGAGTTAACTTTAGTTTTTCACCTAACACTCGTATCAAAATTTTCTTTCAATAATTTTTCCGCTGACACCTGTTTATGTCATGATAATATTTTTTACCTAGTGTCATGGTGCCTCCTCTATAGTATTTAGATTAATTAAGTAGGTTAAGAATTACTTTAAGTACATTTCACATTAATCATACATTGAATTGTAAAATATATAGATAGATAAAAGTGGGAAAAAATTGCAGAATGTTGAGAGATGAGGATAAGCATGTATGTTGAAGTAAAAAACAAAAGTTTACCAGGTGTGGTGGTTATTCATGCTTTTTATACATTATTTAATTCATTAGTTTGTATATTTTAGTATAATTCTAACACATTTTAGCAATTTTTATAGTCTTCTATTATTTATTAATATTTTTTTAAATTTTCGTCTTGATATGTATATAACCTTAATAATTCTTTACACTATATTTCTTAATATGCCTTTTAATACTTCGCTTTAATATAATTTTCCCTTTCTTTTCCCTATTTTAGATCACTCATTTTGTTCTATTAAATTTTTACACATTATCTTTAATTTATTTTTATAATTTTATTATTATTTTAAATATATTTGGGTCTTTTTTGACATTTAGATTCCTTATCACTTTCAAAAACTTAATATTCCTGGAGTAATAATTCTTTTCCATAATTTATGTTTTAATACCTCGCTTTAATCTAATTTTCACTTTCTGATTCCTAAATTAGATCATTTTTTTTCTTATATTTATTCTTTCGTTATTATTTTAATTTATTTGTACACTTTTATTAGTATTTTAAAAAACACTTAAACTTTTGAACGCTCATTAAGTTACTGCTCCTAGAGATTATTTATCCGATCACCTTTACTAATATTCTATTAGTTAGGTCACTTTTAAATTCATTAGCCCCTTTATTTTCTTCTTTTCATTTTCCTTATTTAATTTATTTTAAATTCTTTAACACTTTTATTCACTTATACTTTCTATATTATTTAATTTATTTTTATTTTTGTATTTGCTGCAATTTGATTTCACTTATATTTTTATTTAATTACTTTTTCGTTATTAAATAGTTAATTTCGTCTTATTTTATTGACATGTTCTCTACTCACTTGTTATTTTCCTAATCCAGATGGATTTTGTCTATTTTGAATCTTCTTATAAGTTTTTATGATGTTCACGGTGTGCACTCGTGATGGTACTCCTTCAGTAGTGTTCCCCTCTCCCTCTTTGATTTAATTCTTTAATTCTTTTTCACTTAGTTCTTCTTCTGTGATAAAGCTTTCTTCTGTGAGTAGTTTTTTTCTTTTTCGCTTTTTAATTGTTTTCTCGTTTCTTCTCTTTGTTCAATGAGAGAGTATTCTGATAGGAATTTTTGACATTTTCGTTTCTTTAAGGAGCTTTTCTCGCTTTTTGCTTTAATTTCTTCAGGTAGATTTTCTTCTTTTGCTTCATTGTCAATGCTTTCAAATTTTAGAATGTCTTCCAACGGTAGGTTCGAAGGAAACCATTATTTCTTGTTGAATCCATTCTTTTTCATGAGGTCGTCTAGAACCTCGCTGAAGATGCCTGGAGTATCCATCTTTGCCAAATGGGCGAAGATAACCATAGTCATTATCTCCTTGCCAAATTTAGGAATCAGCAATTTAATTACTCCTACTTTCTGTGCTATGGTAGTTCTCTATGATGCAACATTCCCTTAGCTTTTCTTTTTCGCTTCTTTTTCCTTCTTTTTTCTCATTGCATTCTTGTGTACTGGTCATTTTATGGCGAGTGCCCTGTACTCACCTTTGCAGCTCACTAACCCTTGTTTTTTGGCACTCTTTCCTAGCATGTCCATTTCTTGCGCATTTAGAACACATCGCATCTTTACCTGGGCTGTTCTTAGTTGGGTGTCTCTAGACCGTGTAGCACTTGAAAGCAGCACACAAAAGAAATATATTCCTCTTTCTCTATCTTTTCCATGGTATCAGAGATGGAAGCGTAGCCAGTGTTCGTCTCGATCATCCAAATAAGGGTAATGTTGAAAATACCTTAAATCCTTTGCATGACGTCCATACGGCTGGGTTTTGCCCCCCACCGTATCTTGCGGAGAGGGACCTGTTTATTTTCGTGGGAGATTAATCGCATGGGCCTCTTGAGTCAGCGGACCTCTCTTCTTCTTGTTGTATTACGCTCCTCTTCCTAATTAAATTCTTTATCACTAATTCAAAAAATATCGAGTTTTGGGCAGTTTTCTTCAAGGCTCGGCTAAACCTTTACCTAATTTAACGCGTCCAGTGATTGTGTAAGTATGCTCAATCAAGGGGCTATCATGATCCTTCACTGCATAATGGCTTGCTATTTGCTCAACTATATTTATTCTATTAATCCAAATTTTTTCAGATTCTAATAAGTCACTGTTTAAGGTTTTTACCTTTCACTCAAATCAATTCTAAGAGATAATTGAAAGCTATTCATTAGAAGAACAATATTTTTTCTTCTTTGTTTGATAATTTGTGAGTGTAATGTAACAGCTCGTGCTGTTGGTGTTGGGGTATATAGGAACTTCTGCCCTTCTTTGTTAACTCTTCATTTAACATTTCATTTATTTTTTGGCTTAATTTAGAGAAGTAAAAAAATGGCCTGGTGTAACATTTAACATTAGTTATTGTGTTCATAAATGGCTCAATGAGTTGTATTACAACATAATTAGGTAATCTTTGATTATTTTGACGCGTTCAATCTTTACCTAAATAAGGAAACGCATTCAAAGAGAATGACATTATTCATATATATATATATATATATATATATATATATATATATATATATATATATATATATATATATATATATATATATATTCTATTACCGCGCCCAAAAGGCAGAACTTATAAAAATGAATAATCTTCACATATGGTGTAGTTCTAGTCCCTTAAATTCGTATGCTAACTTAAATAACATAGATATAACATTCAAATACACATATACCATCCAAAAGTATTTGACCAAGCTGCATCCCACCAACCAATACGCAGGTGTATTTTTAATCCCCTATAAAGATTGTGACAAATCTTACATTGGTGAGTCGAGTCTATTTAGTAAGAGGATCAAAGTACATTGTATTACAGTTCCTTAATCATGATAAAAGTGATGAGTTGTATTTATATAGATTTCATGAACAATCAACTGAGGGAAGAACGTTAATTTTTAAAGTAACTAAAATTACTCCACTAGCTCATTCTATTGTAATATAATATATTTCCACTGTTTATCCACATTGTTGTGTCTATTTATTAAATTAACAAAGAATATATGAGCATGAAATGAACTATCCATTTACTTCAGGAAATATTTTGCTATCTTGATTACCAACTATCCTAACCTAATTCCAGCTATCCGTTATGGTTTTGTTAATCTTTGTTCGATGTTATATCTTTGTGCCTTCTCTGTGGGACTGAATCAGCAGATAATCGCCAGTAATGTATGAGAGTGACTCTACTTAATATAGAATTAAATATATATATCAAGAATGAGAGCAATCCAAATGGAAGATTTTAGAGGGTTGTTGGTTTTGAGAAAGGTAGAATGGAACAGGAAAGGAATGGGTAATATATGGTTTATAATATTTAAAGACAAGCTACGAAAGGGATTGTCTCTGAATATCCCAAGGTGTTATGAACATGTAGGTAGAAGATAAAAGAAGCAAATTATTAATATGTTATTTCCTCATAGGTCCTAGAGCACCATTGAGATCCTTGTGTGTATGTAAGCGAAGGGGTTGTAATTCCTTTCGAACTCAAACAGAGAGAAAGGGTGTGTAATTTGGATAGCCCCTTCAACCTGTCCTGGCATTGGAGAGTTGCGATATTAAGAGCATTAGTCGAAGTAAGGAAGGAAGAGTAGTTTGATGATTGTTTATGATGATGTGTGGAAGGAAATTGCTCACTTCTTACGGTCTGGTCAGAGCACTCGCCCATATGAGCCGTTCTTTAGCTACCTAGAAGGATTGTTCCAATGTCCGTCTCACACTTGGCCAGCAACCAATAAAGAATATTGTGTGCAAAACGTACAGATCTTCTGGTAATTGAAGTTAGGCTCACGGTGATCAGGTTGCCCAAGAACTCAAAGTCCTCATCAACCGACCTAAACTACTCGAGTTGGACACAAATCACTAGAATCCTGAAATATGGAACACTGTAGCCCCTTCAAGCACCATGACCCTGTTTTTTTCAGATGGCAAGATGGCAGCAGACTAGACAATGATATTTGAGTGGAAGAGCGGTCACTAGCATGAAGATCATTGACCACCTCCTACCCGAAATCAGGCTGTTCATCTGCATCTGGAAAACACAGAGACAAACCGAGACAAGTAAATTAAGCAGTTTTGGGGCAGTGATGTGTAAACACATCTATAGTCACGACACCTATCTCCAACTCGTCGATCTGGTAGACAGGGACCTGATCCCTGGTATTTATTGTTTAGTCACCCAAAAGGGGACGCCTACTGATCAAACCCTCGAGCATAAGACCATTGAGTCCTCTTCTTTCTTTCCTTTAATTTTATTGGATCCTTTTAGTCCAAAACTCACCAAGTAGTCTCCTCCACCTGGAAAGGGGACAAAAGGAATAAAACTAAGCCGGTAATAGGGATTTACATCCCCACTATTTTGGTAATTATTTTGGGGGGTTTTACGTTAAATTCATTTTTATTCACCTTATACCGCACATGAGTGTGTCAAGTCTACCACAGGGCAACTCCTTTTACTATTTAGTTTTAATAAATTAAGCTCCATGCCTCTTTTCTTCAGCTATCTATTCCTTTTCCTTTTCCACTTAACAATTCCTTATTTTATTTAGAAATCAAAATGAAGAAGTCAAAAATTACTTGTTAACTCTTAAGAGGAAGTATAAAGTGCTTTTTTACATTCTGGCTGGACTGTAACACAGTCTTAATCCAAAGTTAACTATAATATCATGTGAATCAAGTATTTTACTCTGGTTATGTCAAGTAGTTTACAAGATCTTTTGCTTGGTAGTCTAATAAATATCTACTATGTAGAAATTAAAATAACCAACTTAAGAACTTATAGTGTACAAGCTATATACCTTTGTAAACTTTTTTTAGTTAATATCAAACAAAGAATATTGCATTTAGAATTTCGATGCAATGTTTTTTACAACTTCTTTGTTAAAATTAAAGTATATTTGCTACTAGCTAGCCCCAAATTAGTCGAAACACTTCTTTTAATATTTTTTGAAAGTATTTAAGAAATCACAAAATGTTAACAATGATTCTCCCTCGTTTAGTTGTGAAGGAAAAATCGCAATTCGTAAGCTATACATATTTTACCAAATGCTAAAGAATGGCTAAAATCCGTGGGGTGAAAATAATTTGCCTGTGAGCAACCTCCTGTGACTGTATATAAATATATCAAAGAAATTTATTCACCATGTAGACCTCACTTTTATCTTTTCCCTTAAAAGTCTAAAATAGTTAACTACCACAATTTTCAATCCAAATTTGCTGCATTATTTATTTATTTCCACAACTCGGCATTTGAAACTGAACATTTAAAAAAAAATGAAATCTTTTCGACCTCTCTTCGGTCGTTTGACGCCTTTGTTTCTTTATTGTTTAAAGAGTTAATTTTTACATCATTTGCTCCTAAACAAAGCGTGTAGCTGCACTGAATTATTTCTACTGCTTCGTAGATGGAAAACAAAACTAACGTAGAGGTTCGTTCGGTTAACAAAGCGTTTTTTCTTTGCATCATTCCTATCGATAGGTTTCATTTTACTCATTTTTTTCACTTTTTTATTCAAACAAATAACTTCCATTGTTACATACTAGTATATTGTTGTATGAGAGAGCATCAGGAAAAAACACACAGCTTCCTTATCAAGCGCACTCACATCATAGGAAGAGGGAAGCATATAGAGAGGACTCCAATATTTCCTCTAGAATTTAAAATGCAATAGAAATGAAGCCGCATCACGCAGACAGTTTGTAAGGAGAGATCTAAAGAAATTGATGAAGTTAGATGAAGTGAAAATGCGCGGAAGAAATATAGCCGCAGAGTTCCCTTCATACGGACCGAGTAGAACACAATCCTTCAGATGCACCCTGTGGTAATTTTATAGTAGCCCCATTTGCTACTATGGTCCTTGCAACATGCAACAGGGACAGTTCTATTGCAACTGAACCAAACGTGGAATACATCCAAGTCGAATGCCACCAGCCCAGGATTTCATCTAAGTGGTGTAGTAGTTTTATATACACTAGAAATGATTGATCCCTCAGCAACTCTAATTTTCTTGACCTAAAGGGTGGCTAGAGTTTAAAAAACATAGCCTTGGCTGCTGCGCTCCGAATACCTATATTATAATACCAGTATTTTTACCTATGTTTCTAAAAATCGTTATTGAATAATATCAGTATTTGAAAATATTTATAGTCTTTAATGTCTATTTTCTGACATATTCAACCATTTAAACGAAAATGAAAATTTTAGTTGATTACATAATGCTGACTAAAGTAGTGTGACTCACAATTAAAATTTACTTGACTAAACGAAGCAAAAATTTCTGAGATTTCCATTAACATCGTAATAATTCTTTAAGATAATTTTGTTTAAACTTGAGCGATTCGACGCAAGCTGGCCCAAAGTTTATGTGACTAAAACAATATTTTTGAAACGTCTTTACTTGCAAAGTTGAGCAGAAAGAATCTTAGATTTGGAAATATATTAAATTTTTGGCTAAAATTATACGCAATAGAGAAAAATTTCTTCCTTCAAAGTTTTTTAGCGGGTATTGAGCAAACAGGCTTTCATTTTTTAAAATAATTAATTTACAATGCTACTGATATATATTTTAGAGGGAAGTGTTTGTTTTCTAATTTGAAATGACTTTTGTAATTATTTTTCTGAAATAAATTCTTTTCTGGCGCTACTTTATTTTTCTTTTCTGTTCGGCTTTAAAATTTAAAATTGACATTTCATTTTGCATTTTTGTTAGAATTACTTTTAATAGAATAAACAAAAACTTTGTTTTGACAAGTGTCTCAGGCTCAAGTCTAGCTACGGCTTCGCCATTACATCGCATTTCCCTCCTTCTAGAACCTAATTCCACCCTTGCCCAGAATTTTTTTACTCACTTTTCTTTGTTTATTTGTATTTTTTTTATTTTTAACGTTTAGCGCCCTCTTTTACCCATTGCTGAGTCTGAACAGGTGCGAAAAAGAGATTGAAAAGTTAAAAAGGGTAAAAGATTACCCGAGAATGGACACTACATTTTCCTGAGGTACTGGGGTCGGATGGGCAGGGCGCTGCTCCAGGTTTCAATTGTAGAAAGGGGGAATTGATTGCCCCTGCTATGCCATGCTCCCCGTTGAAGGGGAAAAATTTAAATGCTCAATGATTGTTAGTTTTTCATTGTTTCTATGGGTATCACGAGGAATCATATAATATGAAATATTTAAAAGTGCGACTATAAGGAAAAGTTGGTCGAGGAAATTTCAAGTGTCCGCTGATATATAAATTTACAAGTATGGCCTTAAGGAAAAAACGTCAATGAAGTTATTTACTTTACGACAGGAAAATATGGGTACCATCGTTTGGTCTTTTTTTATCGTTTTCTTCACAAAGGATAATGTCCGATTTAAATAATTTCAGCTTAAATAATATAAATATAAGTTTGGGCTTTGCGTAATGTTTATGTGTGATTTGTACTTTTCCACTCTAATCATCAAACTGTCTTTTCCTGATGACGATTTGTATAATGTTTTCGAAGATTGTCCTCAGATCTTCAAACCTTCATACCATCCGTGTTGAAATAGCAAAATATTTATAAGTCAAAATAGACAATGATGTATTTTAGAAAATTATCCTGTTCTTTTAAGTCTTATAACAATTTTCTATGTTATTATTAAAGGTAAAATGCCACGTTGAAAAATATGTCATTTCTTCATAATGAAAACATAATATCACTCTTTTATAGAAGACTAAAGTCGGAATTGTTCGAAAATCTGTGAGTATCTCTGGAAAGACTCGGGGAAAAGAGACACTTACTCAATTTGAAAATGCATAGCTTAATGAAATAAGGAGAGCAATGTGGAAGTTTTAGAGAAGTTTGAAGTGAGTAAACAATTTCCAAATATATGGGTTGAGAGTCGCTGTAAAATACATAAGAAAACTTACCTACTTGCCTAGATAAAAGCAAACAGGATACCGCCCTAGATATCACCTAAATTTTAAAAATTACTTTAACCCCCTCCTCAAAGAACTTTCTTGTAGAAAAGGAAAAACATTATAGCTATAATACATAATTATTGTACTAAAGAAATCTTGCCATACTAAATGTATTTAAGTTATTGGTATATGATGGGAAGTTTGGGACTTCTGATAGCAACGAGAAAATATATCCAACCCCAAAAAACTATATATTGGCTGGAGTGCAAGAGGAAAAGCGAAAGAGATCGATATTTATAAGACGCATTCCTTTATGCATTCGGGAATTCCATAAGGTGAAGATACAATGCAGAAAAATAGTAAGGTCAAGTTAAGTAAAAATACAACGACATATATTAAGAAATATCGACTGTGTTCGCAATGAAAACACACTGGAAAAGAACAAAGAGTGGAGAGGGAGATAAGGAAGAAAAAGAAAGAGTGAGTAGGGCTGTTCACCGTAGTCCATTGGTTGGGGCAATGACTTAAGAACCAAAGAGAGCTAAATGGAGTATGCTCAGTTAAGACTCCTACAACTTGATGAAGTGAATGATTTTCCCTTAAGCCGGTATATTTGATTATCATGAATATATATATATATATATATATATATATATATATATATATATATATATATATATATATATATATATATATCCAAAGAAATATAGTAACGTAAACGTAAATGCAGGAAAACAACCAAACCATCTTGCTCCAATGTATGGCAAAATCAGGTATCGACGGATATATCCCTTATCTTCAGTCACTGGCCAACTACTGAGTACAGAGAGAAGCTTAACCCAAGAACACATCAATTTATAAGTCAAAATATAATCAGGAAGCTAGTGTTAGGGGAGATTTTTTGAGCAAAGGTTAAGTGTTCAAATTAACAAGGATTAGTTTTGAACTTAACAGTGAATGAATTGAAGATTGGAATTTCATTTATTAGAGCTAATTCGATCAGTGGTCTATATAGATAATTGTATTAATAATTATTTTTACATTATTAAATTTAATTACATGGTCCTCAGGAGATATTTATAGACAAACTGGTGGATAGGCTTCCCCGCTTATGTGACGTTTGAGTTTCTTCACTCCAATATATATTTTATAGATTCTTTTACATAAGGTATATATAATCTACGCTCTTATATTTTTTAGTAGAGCTTTTTAAGGACAGATTTCTACTTATGCTATTTTCGTTCTGCAAGTCAACATTAAAGTTCTTGCAACGCTACTATTTGAATATAATTATTAAGTGATTTTTTTTTAGTATTAGATGGTGAATAAAACTACGTTCTGGCTTTATAATTTCATTTTCTATTTACTTTAAGGGATATTCCAGTTCAATAAATGTGCGGCTGACTATGTCATTTTCATCCTGCACGAAATAATGATCTTGGGTAAGGCTGGAGCTGAAAGTTGATAAAGATTCGACGGTACAGACTTTTTAAACATCCAATTTTTAGTGTGTTTCTGCCATTGTTTCCAAGTATTCTCTTAACAGACAATATGTAATACTACCTATTTTTATCGTCTATAAACTTACACGTTTTCTATCGCTTTACTTCACAAATTACCTGTTAAAAATTGTTGGTTCATAAAAAGATAGTGAATATGAACGCTTTCTACGAAGCTAGAAAAAGTCTAAAGAAGGTCGAAGTTTGTCAAATGCCAATCTTTCAGCATAAAATAAGGAATTAGGAGGAATTGGCTGCGATGAAATTGTATGGAATCCCTTTCTCTCATGACAAAATCCCTACATCACTGTAATGTTATCCATTTATTGGAAATCTTGGGATAAAACTACAATGCAATCCATCTCAGATGATCCTGTAGGGAAATCGATATCCAACCCTAAAAACAGAGGCTCCGTTCAGTCACCACAACGTCCTGCCATTTGACAGAGTAACCCGATTACTTAACCCCTCCCGCCTTTCTTTCTCACATCGAGGACCACCCGAAACGTCTCACCACAACCAGGAGATACTCGTATAATCTATGAGTTGCGATTTAATTTCACTTCATAGACGAAAGTAGAGGAGCGTTGACCAAAAGCCAGAAGATGGCTTTAGGGTCAAGCAAAACACGCTCGGAGATTTGCTGGTAGAGGAAGAGGCTTAATTCCTAACAATTCCTCCTCCCCGCCCCTAGTTCCCCTACCCCCAGTGGGGTGGTGAAGTATATAGGTGAATAACTGTAGAAGAACGAGGGAGATCGAATTAGTGATCGGGACGACAAAGTCCTGCTATAGTGCCCGGCAACCAGACGAAAGGAAAACAGAAGAAGTTCATGCTGAGCCAGTTCCTGGTGGTCACACCGAAATTTTGTTTGAAATTTGGTTGAGAAACAAGCTCAACCATCTCTCGTCAGAGAAACCTTCTATCCCAGTTTACAACAAAAACCCAGAGAATGTCCTTGCCATTGAGGAAAACCCCAAAGTGAACTCCCTCAAACACTTCCCATTCGTCAAAAGATTCACTCGTTTGCTCATCGCTCCTCAGTGCGAATAATTCCAAGATTAACCAGAAGATTGAAACAAGCATACTTTCACGATTCCGTTGTTGAAATCATCTGACTTAAGACAACGTGCTTAACGCCATCCGTCGATCGCACCAAAACCAGATGTTGCTTCGAGCCTATCCACGAGCCAGCAAAACAGCTGGAGTCTCTGTAAATACGTCCACGCCCCTGGCCGCAAACGTATTCTTGCGTCTACATAAAAATTGAGGCCAATGTCAGTCCACAGCCAGATTCTCGTGTGGTTGTTTTAAAGGGTAAAGAAATTCCAGGATTTTTGTGGAAGCTCAATTAGCGTCCAATATTCAAGTAAGCTTTGGGTTAACGATTACTTTATATTCATTTGTTTAAATTAGTAAGTCTCACTTGAACTCGTTTAATTCTTAGCCTTATAGTTTTTTTTTGTTAGATTTCACTTTTGTTTTTTTATGTTGTAATTAAAGATCTATTTTTCTAGAAGTATTTAATTCAATCCTCGAAATGATGAACATGGCACTAAAAATCATCAGAGAGGAAAAAACGTAATAATAATAATATAGCACTCTTAGAGAAAACGTAATTTAGAAGATTTGAAGTACGTAACAAACCTATGCGTACGTACACCACCACTCGGTCCTTGCAATACCACGACATAAATATTTCCTGCAGATTTTAAGTGTATTTGAAGAACTCAGTATAGATGTTTGTCTTGCTTTCCCTTCAGGAAGAGTAAATGTGTGCCTAGCGTTCCAGGAAAAGTTAAACATAAAATGTTCTGTCTATAAATTTGTGGTTAATTGTCGGTGATTATCCCAGTAATGTTATTAATTAATTTTTTGGTGGAGTGGTATTCCATTGAGCAGAAAGTGCTTGGGACAAGGGTGACTTAGGCAGCGTGCTACTTGTTCGAGGTTGCAAAGGTAACTTTAGCATATTAGTGAGTTTTTGGACGAACAGACAGAGGTAAAATGGAATTGTTTGACGGATTCCACCAACAAGCCCAAAATTTAGGACTAAGAGGCAAGGAACTAGTTGCCTACGTCCAGGAACGAGAAGAAGAACGAGAGAAAGCAGAAAGGGAAGCAGAAGAAATAAAATTACAGAGGCAGGCGGAAAAAGAAAAAGTGCAAGCCGAAAGGAAAGCAGAAGAAAGAAAATTAAAAGAGAAGTAGAAGAGAGAGAACGAGTAAGCGCTTATCAGGGAAGGATCAGGTGGAGGCCAATTCCATAGGATCATGAGCTTAGTCTACACAGATAGCTGCGATGAAACTCCCAGCTTATAAAGAAAACGAAGACCTGTGTTCGTACCTAGCTAACACACTTCGAGAAGATATTTGAGTTGAATCACTGGGATATAGAGACAGAAGGGCTATCCACATTAGTGCCTCTGCTTAGTACCCGGCTCGGTGACGTATTCATCTCATTAGCTTCCGAGGCTTCCGTTGATTACACCACTTGCAAACACGAGATTCTCACCGCCGTCAATCTAAACCCCAAGGAGTATCGAATGAAGTTTAGACAGGCCAGAATTCAGCCAGGTCACACATACAGGCAATTTGGATTTATCCTCAGAAGGCATCTCCAATTCTGGCTAGAGTCAGAAAAAGGGGGAATGAGTTCGAATCCCTCGCCGATTTCATGCTGAGGGACCAATTGCTATGTACCCTCCACCCAGAGATACGCGCCTTCATCAAGGACAGGCGAGCCGCTTCATTCAAGGAGTGCGAGGAAAAAGCAGATCGACATGCTTCCAACCATAGATTATATCCTCAAGAGGTCAGAAAGAACCAGCATTGTCTCCCAAGGAAGGTGGGTATCCCTAGAAACTCTTTTTGTCCAAAGAAAGGGGGGTATCCCCCAAAAGTCCCACAAATAACCCCCATAAGTTCTTCAAGAATACCGGACAACCCAGAAAACCCATAACCTGCTTTAATTGTGGCACTTTAGGTCACCTTAGTTATAATTGCCCTCAAAATTTAAGGCTTAGGTCGCTATCGATTCATCAGGTGCCAAACCTTCTGCAACGCTTAACCAAGAACAACCTCCTAATCCCGCGCCTCCTTTGACCCCATCGGATTCCCCTGACCAACAGGTGAACTTTGTGTTTAACAAAATTTTTACCGAAGGACTAAAGTTCTAGACTGGGGCCGTAAATAGTCACCAAGTCTCAATTTGTTACGCGATACGGGTTGCACCTGTATCGTGCTATCAAATAAATTGCTTCCTCATGTCAGCCCCCAGCACCAGAAGTTTGTGGTCATCCAAGATTTCCTGGGCAGAATCAACAAGTTCCCCATCATCAGATACCACATTCAGTCCCAGTATTTTACTGGCTGGACCAAGGTAGTGGCAGCATCTATTAGATTCTGCAAAATCTTGATAGGCCAGAGCGCGTAGCTCTCCCCAAATCCGGTGGCTCATCTCGTAGTCACCCGGATTCCCACAAATAAGAGGTCCATGGTCTCGACACATTTATCTCCTCGTGAGAACCACGTAAATGAAGAACTTAGTTCCCAAGCCTTCAATACGGCCCCGAAAGTAGGTCGACCCTCCCATCCCTGGAGGAGAAGGTAGCGAAAAAGGAAAAAGAAAGCGAAGAAAGGAGAAGATTTTTGACATAAAAATAGAAGAAAGAAGAATATAGAGATAGGGAGAAGTGGAAGAAGGAAGAATACAGATAAAAATAGAAGACGAAGAAAGAAGAATACAGAAGATGAAAAGAGAAGTAGAAGTAATACAGATGGAAAGAGAACTAGCCCAAGCGGAAAGAGAAGAGAAATAAATAAAGAATGCTCGCACCTGAAAGGGCATCGAGCAAGGATCAGGTGAAAGTCAAGGCAGTTTCATCTTGGGCTGGACCTGGAAAAGTACTTACGATGAAAACCCAGCCAAAGGATGTGACGATGGAGGAAGAAGGAAGTATAAACACCGTATACCCAAGTAAACCGAATAAGATGGTAGAAGTGAATAACGAGTATCCCCTACCCTCAGTACCCTTCCCTCAGAACGAAACGTCCACGAAGTTAAAATTAAAACCCCAATTTGCCGTGAGAGCCACGTTCATTAACGATCCCGTAAAGAAACTTTTCTCCAACCCCATTAGATCGAATCCAAACCCGATCTCCCAGTCCAGGTTGGTAAAGGATAACAATTGAACTCCTGTTCCCATCACTTATTCAACCATGAAACAGGCCGCCCTAGCCATAATGGGGAGATTAAAGTTAGTCAGTTGCCATAAAAAAGGTAGTAAGAGTACGTTGGAATACCATAACCAGTTTTTAACATACTTGGGTAGACCCAATAACCAGAATGGCAGACTCATGCGCTGTAAAGTGTTAGTCATCGAGCACCACTACAATATTAATTATATCAAAGGTGCCGATAAGGTAAAGCCGCTTTATAACCTGAGTCGAAACCACAATGCGGGTTAACTAAAAACGCCTGTTAATCTTAAAATCATTCTTTTCTTTTTTGTGTGTTTTGTGTATATATTTAAAGTCTTAAGTTTAGAAATGTAAGGAAGTAGCTGGCTAGATACCACTTTAGAGCCAGGCTCCTTTTTTTTCTTTGCGTAATCGATGATTCGGTTTTTGTTTGTTTGTCTGTTAAATTGGGTGTTGTAATACGTAACCAGTAGGCTTGCGAAGCCTAGGTCGATCATTTGTCTTTGTACGCGCGCGCGTGTACCCCAGAGATGGAAGAAACTTAAGTTAAATAAGATGGTTGACTTAGCTAGCGGTAAGAATCAGTATTATGGTCTAAGACATGTAAAGTTTGCTTTTGTCGATGATGTTTGTTTCTTTGGTTGTTTTTTTTTTACTGTAGTTCTACCCCCCCCCCATTAACCTCTTCGAAATCGATATCCCACCCTAAAAACAGAGTCCCCGTTGCGTCACCACAAAGTCCTGGCATTTGGCAGGGTAACCCGATTACGTAACCCCTGCCTACTCTCTCCCCTCGCATCGAGGACCACCCGAAAGGCCTCCCGAAAACCAGGTGATACTCGAATTATCAGATTTTGGGTCCAGCGAGCCTAACATTGGTTAAACCAGGAATATTTCCCCTAAGAGTTGCGATTTAATTTCACTTCATAGACGAAATTAGAGGAACGTCGACCAAAAGCCAGAAGATACCTTTAGGGCTAAATGAAAGACGCTTGGAGAATCGCCGTTAGAGGTTAGAGGCTTAATTCTTAACATCTCATCTCCCCCTCTCCTAGTTTCCCTACCCCCAGTGAGGTGGTGAACTATATAGGCAGATAACTGTAGAAGGACGAGGAAGATCGAGATAGCGATCGAGAAAATAAAGTCCGGTTATAGTGGCTGGTCTCCCAACGACAGGAACACAGAAGAAGCTTGTAATTGAGCTTGTATTGAGAAACAAGTTCAATCATCTCTCGTCAGAGAAACCCCCTATCCCCGTTTACAACAAAAACCCAGAGGTATTCCTCGCTATTCAGGAATACCTCAAAGTGAACTCCCTCAAACACTTCCCATTCGTCAAAAGATTCACTCGTTTGCTCATCGCTCCTCAGTGTGAATCATTCCAAGATTAACCAGAAGATTGGAACAAGCATACTTTCACGATTTCGTTTTGGAAATCATCTGACTAAGACCATGTGCTAACGCCATCCGTCGACCACACCGAAATCAGCTGTTGCCTCAAGCCTATCCCGCGCCAGATTCACGTTTGGTTGTTTTAAAGGTAAAGAAATTCCAGTATTTTTTGGAAGAGCAATTCGCGTCAATATTAAAGTGAACTTTGAGTCAACCTTTACTTTATATTCATTTGTTTAAATTAGTAAATCTCATTTAAACTCGTTTAATTCGTAGCTGTTTAGTTTTTTTTGTTAGATTTCTCTTTTTTTATGTTGTAATTAAAGATATATTTTCTTAGAAGTATTTCATTCAATCCTCGAAACGGTAAGCATTGCTCTAGAAATTCTCAAAGATGAAAATAACGTGATAATAGTAATATAGCACTCTCATAGAAAACGTAATCAAGGAGTTTTTGAAGTACGTAACAAACCTATACGTACACCACCACTCGGTCCTTGCAATACCACAACAGATTCTTTTTGACTAGTTCATTTTTTTTCATCGATCAGAGATTCATTGACTGTGCCGCCCTGTTATATATTTTCTACGTAATTTAATAAAAAAAATAATGTTTCCATTTCCCTTTATTTTTGGTTATATAATCATAAAAATAAAAATAAAAAATAGGGTAAGGAAAGGGTATATTTATAATATAATTTCAACCATAAAATGATTAAAAAGTGAAAATGCAGGTTATATATGAAATCAGCATAAAAGATATTATAATAAAAACAAATAAAAATTTGGTTGAAATCATACTTTTTTCCAGAAATAATGGCTGGTTAAAAGGATAATTACTAAGGAAGTCGCCAAACTCAGGATGAAGTCTAAATCGAAAAACTTTCCAGAGATGATTGGAAAAGACCTTCCCATTTACAAAGAGAAGAAAGGGTGATATATGGTTTCGAATTTGAGACCTTAATATTGGAAGAACTAAACCTAGAGTTTCAAAAAATATAAACATACTAACTGTAACTACTTGTGTGATTAGGTTATGTGATACGGAACTCCCAAGACTAAGGAATCAATTCATAGATGGCATTAACTCTATCCCTCAGAAGGATCCAGCCAGTAACAACAGGATTAACGAAAAATAAATTCATCATACTCCTAAACAATGTCATTTACACCATATTTTAACACCTTTATTGCTTTTTGGAAAAATATTGCGTGCGGAAGTTTGGAATGTGGAAAGTACGAGGTTCAAAATCTAAAAGAAAAGGAATCACATTAGATCTCTTGTGGGGAGATGAAAAACCACGTCATTTACAAAGTAGGGAGAGATGGACGAAAGTAAAACTTATCAGATTCACTTTTTTGGATAAGTTTACAGGTTTCTGTGCAATTTCATAAGTGACATAAAAGCTTATATATCCCTAATTACCTATCAAGTGCCTTAATTTACCATCATCGACGGTGTTCCATTGGGTAGCACTTTATCTCCATGATATTATCTTGTTTAACCCATCACGTATAACCTATGAGAACTCTATTCCCATTATGTCACGTAACATCGAGTTCAGAAATGATGTGAGCCAAATCATTGCTTGTCCATCAAGCTTAAATTACAACAGTAATCAACCAACATATTTACACCCCATCTACCCTGATACCCTTCTTCCATGACCTTCAAATCTTGGTGGAATTGTTCAACTTGTTCATCGCAGCCTTCACCAAGGTTTTTCGGAAAGTTTAAGATGTTGCTCTCCTATAGTTTCTGGACATTTTTTATTAATAGTTACCTCGTGTATTTAAAAAAGTTTTAGAACAAGTTTTTGAGTTTTAACCAAACATTTTTTTCGAGGTCTGACATTGTTTCGATTAAATGTTCATCTTTGAGAGCTTTCGAATTATTGGACTAACAAAAACATCGTCCTTGATTTATTTTCAATTTATAAGGCAGGATATGCAGTTTGATCTATAAAGGTATAAATATAATTTTCTTACTGTCAATATGTGGCTCATGCAGAAATTTTTTATCAGGTTTTAAGTCACATCATAGACGTCAATCTCTCTCCCACTAATGTTTCTCACAAGCTATGGTCTCCTAAGTGCACTGAAAACAGGGATTCTTTATGTACCCGCGTTTCTGCCTAAGAAGGAAGCATACACTTGTAAGACCATCACATGATTAAAATGTGTTTGTGATATTGCAATAATTCATAGACTTTCTTTATTTTACCATTCTCTACACGAACAATAAATGAATGCCAAACTGAAACTCCACAATATTAATTGCCATTGTAGAGGATGAAACACTTTAATTTCCGCTTTCATTTATCAATGGACAATCGCCATTCAGTTGAATTTTAAATCGAAATTCCTAATTCTTATACAAAACACTATATGTTAGAGCAATGCAAAAAGCTACTCTCACTTCTAAAGTACTTAAAAAATGTACTCTCTCTGGATTGAAAGAAAGATAACTACAATCATTTTTTAAGGAATTCTGAAGCCTTTTTAGTAGCCCCAAATTTTGTAACAATTCATTCAGCTCATGCTGAACGATTTCCGTTCGAGTTGAGTCATCTTCAATTTCAAAATCGTCATCATTGGTGTCACCGAGTTCTTCCTCATGACCCACATCTTTGGGAGAGGTTAGTTAAATAAAAACTAGCACTGGGATTTCAATTCAATGAGGCCCTTGACGTAAAGCTAATAGGACTCGATTTTACCTTTGTTTTTCTTGTTATATCTTGAAGTTTTAATATACAAAAGTGACAGTCTTTACAATGTTTTTTTGGCTCTCGCCAAGTAAAAGTTAAATTAATGCCAAGTTATCAAGTGTTCTCTCGTTATGAAACCATAAACTATCGATATACACTTTGTACATTTTTGAGTGGGACCAAGAATTGTTTTGATCACCAATTTTCACTTTGAAATATATAAAATGCACTTGATATCAAATGTGCCTATGTTTGCACTTTAACTCAGAATCGTGAAACTGACACGGATATAGGAAAGTGAGGCCGGACTGTTTAGGCACTTACGAGAGAACTAGCAGAAACAGATATAATTTGAAATAAAAAAGAAATAAGTTTGTGAATAAAAAAAGGTGGATAGTTAGAGGCTTAGAAAAACATATTTTTATGTATTGTTTGCAAAATGCGATAGTAATAACCTATATAGAGCGCACAACTTCTGGCCTCACTGCTTTATATGCAACTAAATACACAAATAACAAGTTGTCGCCCTATGCTAATAGTGCCTTTCTACGAGGGACTTTAATAAAATTAATTAATAATATTACTAATATGGCTCTTTCCTTCCAATATTTATAAAAAGTACTAAATAATTAATTATATAATAGAGTACTCAGCTACCCACTCATATAAATTAAAAGTTAAAGTTCGCTAGTTTCACTACTCATATCCAGCTGCTGTGTTGCTACTTATCATGCGGACGTCAGCCAGGGCAAGCCCCAACTCCACACCATGTGATGCCCAGTCACAGCGATAACCTCCCTCAGTAAATAGTGTCAGTTTAAGAAAATTCTGGAAGGAGATTCGAACCGCCGACAGTAAAATTGTTCTTATTCATGTAGTAATATGTACGGATGAAATAGAGCTAAAAGGAGTGAATTAACTGTAGTTTTGAAATCAGCAAACCTATTTTTGTCTAAATCAAGGGAAATTTAATGTAAACAGAAGGTATGTTCAAAATTGTGGCCCCAAGGTAATCTGCTCAAATTTACTTCCATTGTATCGCGCACTTAATTGAAGACAAAATATTCACTGTGACAGCACTTTTTGAATGACAGTAACACAAATTTCTTGACAGGCCTCCACAATATTTGCTTTAACAAGGAAAGTGTTCTTAATTATGACTCGTACATTATGATTTAATGTAGCCCCATAAATAAAAATCCAGAGGACTATGATTATGAATCCTTGTTGGAAATTCATATTTTCATCGTCGCCGATTCCATTATTCTGGAAACTGCGCGTTAAGGTAATTTATAACTGTTGTATCATAATGCAGAGGGGCGCTATCCTGATCGAACGACTCTGTGTAGTCGCCTACTGGGTTCGACAGGAAAACATTCCTATTACATTATCTTGAGGTACGTATGAATGTTTACCATCTCGTTAAAGAAGAAAGGAGTAAGGGTTCTGTCTTTCCATATATCGGACTAAACTATGAAGCGTTGGGCACCTTATCCTTTGGAAGAATCAAATCGATAAGGATTATTGATGACCAGTATTAAGTATTCTGATTGTGGTGCTCCATAGAAAAAAGTTCTTATTATTAGAGGGCAAAATTATTGATGAGAACGTCTCATCACTCAGGTAATGTTCTTCTCTCCATCTCAAACTGAAATGACATATCAGAATCCTCTTCACTTAAACAATGATGAAGTTATAATTCGTAAGAAGACAGGCATGAAGAATCGAAATGCGGGGAATATTGCCTTCGGAGATAGATCCTAGCTTCATTAGACATGCGTTGAAATGCGTTGAGAATGAGAGCTAACCTAGCGAACATAGTGGCGTTGGTTTTGCCATTTGAAACAGTCCTTGAAAGTACGCTGCGAGGCTTGTTAGATATGTATCTAGGTTCCTCAAATTTGTTTATCAAATTGCTAACACATCTGTTGGCAAGAGCGGTGCGCGGTTTGGATCCATGTGATTGAAACCTATCTTTATCCCAGTACCTGTGTTTCCCACTAGCAAAATAACTTGAATCCTCTCCTATTTAGTCAGTAACATGATTTACCTCCAAAATAAAACATATTAGGTATACCTATTTGTCCTCACTTAGCGGATACCCTGTACATTGTTTTACGCCATTTTATCAGTCTTTCGCTCTTTTACCCTCGTTGTATGCACTTTTTAAAAGGCCTTTTTGAAACCCGAAAGCTAAAAGTGTCATAAGCACCCCCTATTTAAACGGTGCATACAATTTTATTGCGTAATAATGCGAGAGAAAAAATCGTTATTTTTTCAAGATAATGACTCTTTATTAGTTATAATTTGATTTAACTTTCAAATTTTTCCCCCAAATCTTTTTCAATAAATAAAACACAAGTTTAGAAATGCGAAAATATATGGACTATTTAATCATCCTAAAATTATTGATTTTGTAAATAAATATTAATTGTCTTAAAGGTAATTCCTTTTTCTGGGTCTTCATTATATCAGGCTGGAATGCAAGTAATGTAGGATTTTCTAAAATAAATTTATCGATAGTATTTACTAAAGTAGTGTAATTTATTTTAGTTTAGGAATGCTAATATGAGTAATTTATACGTTTTCTCTTTTATAATATAAAAGTATTGCTCATACTCTTGTTCGTCATTCACCCCTGTGACATCCCATCTAAGTTTTACATTAGGTATGTTTTAATCTATGAATTTCATAAAGGCGTCTATGTAGGTACAGCGACAAAATCCATTCGCACCAATTATGGGGATGATCATGTTAATAAAAGAAGTTTTAGGAGGTGGTTTCCTCGTTTCAGAATGTTGATTTCACTCTAAATGACGTACAAAAAGAAGTCGTCAAAAGACCTTGATTCCGAATAGTTGTAAGCTATTGTCATAGCACACCATCCTGCTACAGCTTATACGGAACTTGTAGGACAATTTAACATAAGTCATGCGACTGTCCTATTCTTGAGTTATTGCTTTCTGGACACATTCAAACCTCATTTTTGGGCCGCTTGTAACTAGTGATGAGAAGTGGATTCTTTATCAGGAGCATCCAACATCCAAAATCGATCAGGTTGAGTGTATGGGAGGGGATTGAAAGAATGAACAATAATCAACTGTTAGACAACATTCGAACAAGTAATACTTTCCTCTACTGCAATTACTTTCGTCGTTTGGAAAACGCTTTTGGGCAAAAGGCGACACTCTTAAATTAACAGAAGGGGTATTATCTTCCATCACGATCATTTCCGTCCTCACACAACTCAAAGGGGAAAAGATCTCTTCCACAAACTCTGCTCTGAACCTTTGCTTCATCCTCCCTAGTCTGTTCACCTTACACCCTCTGAATATAACTTGTTTAGGTTGATATCAAGAGAAGAAGTTAAAAAAGTTGGAGGAACTTTTTGCACCAAAACTTTAGTAATTTTAGAAGCTAATCATTTAAAGGCTTGTAGACAGGTGGAGTGTGATTCTCCAATGCAATGACGGATATGGTTGTGATAAAATATTTCCATAATCATAAGTTTTTTCCTCTGTAATAGACACTCTAAAATCTCATATTTCTTAAAATCGAACCTGATAGTTACATTAATCAATACCCTAGCTCATTGTTTACCCAAGTGCCCCAACATCAAATTCAGCTCTCAACAATTAACATGGCGCCATGTATAGATGTTAGAAAGAATATTTTAGGTATTTTCCTTGGTCTCCCTATAGTTTGGATAATAGGCTAAAATGCAAATATTAAAAATTTACTACATTTTATTTAATTGAAATATTTAAAATAACATCTTCAATCTGATTTCCATCATTTGTAATGCAAAGTTCAATGGGGTTTGCAACCAAGTGATTCTGCATACCCCAGAAAAAGAAAAGCGGGTAAGGTCTGGTGAACTAAGGTCTGTGTCCAGACCTTAAGGACAGCCTGTATAATCGCCCTAAATACATAGGTATCAATCAGTGTAGGAGAAAGTGCTAAACAATCCAAACAAGGTATAGTATATTGTCGTAGAATGCCCCCCCCTTTTTGTTCTAAGAGTGCTAAGAGTGCTAATATATTGATATCTAAATATCTTAACGAACAGAGCCGTTCCGAAACACGTAAGGATATAGGAGAAACGCACAATAATCCCCAAATAAACATATATTTTAACTTTAACCATCGAATACACAACATCTAAACATTAACTACAGCAATACTCTAAATATTATCATAAAAAATAATTAATTAAATTAGTTTGACCCTCAAAAATTTGTTAATTTCTCTACATACAACAATAATATAAGATTTAGGCTTACGGACTCTATGGAATTTAAAGGCCTCAGGAATGTTAGTGACTCACGACGCGTGCCGTCTGGCCAAATGTAGATGGGTGAGATCACACGGTCGTTTTGGCGAGGGTAGCAGCTGGGAGTCCACACGGTATTCCGGGGGAGAGGTTCTTCAAGAACGAGAACAATTACGGTGATTTATGCAACACCAAGGTAGTCGTGGTCTCTCTGGCGAGAGGGAGTCGAACTTGGTTCTTAAACCAAGTTAACTTGGAGTGCGGTGTGACCACCGAGTAACGAGTTCGAGAGGGAGCTTTTCTCCTTCGTTACTTAATTCCTCATGGACCAGGACTGAACTCGGGGAGTCTCTTCTTCAAGGGCGAGGATAACGGAGGAAGAATTTCTCTGGCGAGAATAAGTTACTTAAAGTTCGGTTTGGTAACCAGGAACTAGCTCGAAGATGAGCTTCTTCTTAGTTCCAGTCTTCTTTAAGGGCGAGTATAAGGGAGAGGAGTTTCTCTGACGAAAATAATTTGAACTTGGTTCCTTACCAAGTTAACTTAGGAGTTCGGTGTGGCCACCGAGTAACGGGCTCGAGGAGGGAGCTTTTTCCTCCTTCTTCTTTTCCTGATTCCTTAAGGACGAGGAATACTCCTGGTGTTTAAGGTGCACCAGGATATGAGGAGTTTCTCTGGGGAGAGTAGGTTGAACTTAACAAAGTTAACTTATTGTTTGGTTTGATAACCAGGGACTAGCTCAGGGATGAGTTTCTTCTTAGCCCCTTAAAGTAGGTAGCCCTGCCTCTCTTGCAGGGTACTTCTTGGTTTGGCGATCCAGGTACACTACCAATCCTAGTCTAGGTATTTCGTTTTTAATCGAGGACTTCGTCACCTGGAGTCTGACGTATACTACCCCGATTTTCCTCAGTGTTCCTCATTTATAACTTGTCACCCCACTGGGGGAGTGGTAAGTGGGGGAGGGCTTGAGGACGGCTCCAGGAGAGTTCTTATGCCCAACGGTTTTTCCCACCGAGTCTTACATCGGCTCCTCGTTAGCCTTCAAGCTTGGGAGAAACACGTCTCCAATTTCTTATTTGACGTGAAACTGGATCTCACTCTCCTGGGGGAGATCTTGGATTTTGACCTTTAGGGTCTTTCAGGGCGCCGAAAGCTGCGACGCTGCGGTTACGCACTTGACCCGCCGATGCCTAGGGCGGATGTCTTTGCGGTAACCGCCTTGTGACTGCACCACAAGTGAACGGTGGGGGGGGGAGAGTGACAATTGCCCTACATATATATTACATTATTATCGTTCCTTGGGCTGTATTTAAAAATTACATTTATATCAAGTTGTTTTAACATTGGTACTACATACAAGAAATTATCACAACGTATTACTTTTATCTTACCATGATTATTTCTTGTATGTAGTCCCAATGTTAAAACAACTTGATATAAATGTAATTTTTAAATACAATTATACATTAAAAAATATGTTAGTAAAACATAGTCCAAGAAACGATAATAATGTAATATATAATAATCTTGTTTAGGATGTAATTAAAAACATCTACGTAAGAATTAAGCAACCTTAAAATGCAGGATCTAAGGGATATACAAATAATGTTTTTGCAGTCCACAGGCTTAAGATGGGTCATCAGATTAACTGGTCAATAACAGATTCTATAATGCATATAAATGAATTTATTAGCAGAAATATCTTAGAATCTTTTCTAAAATCCTGCACAAAGGAGAGAAATGTAAATATTAGCTCCAGTTTGTCTTCTTTAGACCCAGTCCTATCTTACTTCCTCAAATTAAACTTATCTTATTTTATAGAGAAAACATTGCTTTGTATGAATACAGTGTCTCTCTATTTCATAGACCATTGTGAGTTTAAAAATGTTATTAAGATAACGAAAATACTAGCCAAATATATATATATATATATATATATATATATATATATATATATATATATATATATATATATATACATATATATATATATAAATTACTATTTATTATTGAGCTACTTAATCAATAAAGTAAATCTAGCATAGAAATGGTTGAAATCAATAATATGTGTATGTCTGCATGCTCAATAACCCATAGGAATGGCGATATCCAAGCGATTCGGATGTGGATGGTACCCTAGTGGTATGCGTGGTAGCCTGAAAAGAAAAGAGCGCTCGATGACATAGGTTCCAACTGCAGCTATTATTTTAATTTCATTAATGGGTAAAAGAGTTTCTATTATTTTATTCCATTTGCACTCTCTCTCTCTCTCCCTCTCTCTCTTCCTTTTTTAATGATCCTTTTTGGGTCTTCCCTTACTTCATATGGGCATTTGAGCATAATCCGTGGTTCGTGTTATTGGGATTTTCCAGTTCATATGTCTAAATGTTTGTAGGCGTTTATGTGTTGGAGTCCTTCCACTGAAAATGACGCAATAGAGCCATTTAAGATGGGATAATCTACTATCCCTTTTTGTGTTTAGTAAGAAATGCGTAAATTTCTGTCAACTTCCTTTGTAGAACTTTATTTCGCGTTTCTTTATTTTTACCTATGTCTGTGATCTGATTGATATATTTCTCTAATGGTCACTACTGACTACTTCTGAGATCTATTGTATCTTTTTTCTCCTTCCTCGCGTTTACCTCTTTCTGTGATCTGTTTGTGTTAAGGGTTGAGATGATTGTAATGTTGACCTACCTATTACGCTATTTACATAATATTTTAGGAGCTATGGGATAGGTAATTAAGCAACATCTTGACTTTATCATTTTAGAGGCTAAGGGATGGGTAATTCGGCAACATCTTGACCTTATCATTTTAGACGCTATGGGATAGGTAATTCGGCAACATGTTAACCTTATCAAAAAGTTGAAGCAATAACTTTTGACGTGGTGTTTGTTTGCAGTTATATTCATGCTCACCGACCTTTTACCAATCTGACCGACACAAGATTAGAGACAACGTGTATTTGGCTCCACAAAGCAGTCCTAAAAGCACTCCATGCAATGATATTTATCAATTTGAAGTCCTCCAAATTTAGGCAAATAAATTACACTACTGTTTTGGTAATACGAACTTTCTAATAATTTAATAGCGTTGTATATGAATTCGCAGGAGAAAATTGACTTTTAACAATTCATGTTTATTGTTTATTACTTCATGGACCTACCCTCCTTAGTTTAATCAGCAAGCAGTATCCTAGCAGTGAAATCATTAGGTAATGAAAGTTTATTATTGCGTAAACATGTTATATGGAGTTTTAAGTTAGTGGAATAGATTAGTCAATTAAAAAACCTATACCCATACTATTCTTCCATTATTTAACTGGCGTTTTTCTAATCTGCAGTCTAGCTACTAATTCTGTAAGCAGGCAACTATATTGACCATAATTTAATATTAACTTAATATCATTACGAATAGAAGGTACAATTTTTTGTTACTGCAACAAACCCAGTGAATCCAATTATCTAAATTTTAGAAGGAGTTCAGACTCTATAACATATGTTAACAGGGCTAAATTTTGGAGGAATTTTGAACATTGGTTGGTGTCTGGACAATCATTTGGTCCATACCTCTCCATCAATAAAACCCAATTTAATATGCGCTTCCTACCCATAAAATTTTCCCAAACGTACGAAGCTCGTTTCTCAATGTCCTTTTTCTCGTCTCGATAGATCATTCACGCCTTGCCTTATTATGTGTCTTGCTTAAAATTTTATTTCTAGCGGCAATTTGGAAGAGCTTAAAAGGGTGTTATCACATTATGCATTATTTCCTACATAAAACTAAGAATAATTGCATAGAAAATCGCAATATAGTGCCAATTTTTAATTCGAAAAAATGAAAATGATTAGTAACTAACGGACACAAAACAGATGCGCAAAAATCTATGATAAGTTGAGTACCTCAACTCGGACCATCATTTAATATGGAATCCGAACTACATCTCACGACAACATATTTTATCACCCAAAATGTCGACCAAAATATGTCATCCTTCCCGAAATTACCATATATGATTTAGCTAAACTTAACTTCACTTGGAAAATTGGTGCTACCAATCGACTACTCCGTTGCCCAATGATATGTGTGGTAGACATGATAATTTACCATGAATGATCAGGGATATTTATAGTAATGAATGGGGAGCTGAATCAAGCGAGTCACCTCTCAAACGAACGTAGTTCATTCGTGTATTGGACAGCTTAAGCCATTTGTAAGATTCCTTGGATCGATATTCGTATATTAATTCCCAAATGATGGAAAAAAATAATTGATGGCATGAGAGGAGTAGAGGGGGAGGGAGGATTTCTGCCCTTTTATAACTGCTAGTGATAAAATCTTTTGTGGGCTACTTTGCCAAAACCTAGAATTTAACGCAGAAAATGAGTCCGCCAAGAACGTTTTCACAGTAATTCGGTGTAACTGGCAGATAATCGTCAAGTCGTCGCTGTTATTTAATTATGATTTATATTCGCCTCTGTAAATTATTATTCGACAATTGTTTTTAGTTGCGTGCGAGTCAGGTTGCGAGCGACTCTACATCTCACTATGTCGGTCAGTCAGTCCCTGTTTTACTTTTTTGTTTTGTTTTTGTAATAACATTGTAACTATTTTGCCGATTCTAACGAAATTTAAACCCTTTATTTTGTTTTAGATATAATTGCCAAAGTCTTTCCAAGGTTACCCCGGAAATTATTTTGTTTTGGCAATAACATCATAACTTTTCGTCCGATACTCTGCTAGACTAGACTATGCGAGCTTAGAATAGGCTATGCTCTGCTAGTCTATTATAGGCTAGGCTATACTATGCTAAGCTATGCTGAGATATAATATACAAGTGTAAAATATACGATGCTAATTTAGGCTATAATATGCAATGATAGGATAGCATATAGTACATATGGTAGGATAGACAATAATAAGATATGCTTGGCTAAGATATTATAGTATAGGCTAAACATGTCTAGGATAATTGATGCTAGACTAGGTTATTCTATGCTAGGCTAGGATAAGCTATACTAGGCTAGGTACGGCATGAATGTATATATTAGGCTAGGCTACTCTATGGTATGCTAGGTTGGGCCATGATATACTAAGCTATGCTACACTGACTAGTCTTCGCTATACCATGCTAGGATAAGCGAGGCTTTGTTAAGGTAGGCTAGGCTATGTTATGTATGCTTTGTAACCCTAGGCTAAGATCTAATAGTCTACGCTAGGCAATACTATGTATACTATAATATTCCTTCTAGACTAGTGTAGGGTAGGGTAGGGTAAGGTAGGCTATGATATGTTATACTAGGCTAGGCTTGACGGAACTAGGCTAAGCTAGGCTATAGTAAGATAGGCTATAATAGACTAGAGTAAGCTAAGGTAGACTAGACTAAGTTTCAATATACAATTGTAGGCTGCGCTATCCTAAGCTAGGTTATACTTCGCTAGGCAGGCTAGGCTATACTTTGATAAGCTGGGCTAGGCTAGGCTATACTGTGATAGGCTCAGGTATACTATACTAACAAGCTAGGTTATTCTAATATAAACTATGCTAAGCTATATATGCAAGTCTATACTAGGCTAGGATATAAGAGTAGGGAAGGGTCATACTCTAAAATCTGATGAAACTTGTGATGAGGGGTATTCAAATGATGAATATTGGTGGAAAGAACATACGTGAGAGAAAAGTTAAATTCTGATTGATCTTACCTACATCAATTTTAAGTGAAATATTGTTAGTTCTGGTTGATTTACTATATTATACTATTATTTTTGTTACGCCTAAAAATTAAATTTACCGTTTTCTATCGGCTGTTAAAGCATGAGCTCAAAGGAAAAGCCTTTAAGAATCTACAAATGATTGTTGAGTTCATCAGTGGTGTATATTACCCATGCTGGTTTAACGTTAAGATTAAGCAATCTTGGACCGAGGGACCTAGGCACATTCTTTATCAACTTCACTGCCTTATGTCTCAGAGGAAGGAGGTGTTAGATAGTGTTTTGCCAACTGTTAAGAGATCAGCTTGGTATGCATACAGTTGAGCCATCCTCAAAACCTTCCTCTGCTCTGAATATCAGGCGGAAAGAACTGAAGAAGTGAAAAGAATCCAGACCATTAGGGGAGAGGGGATCCAGATAATCAACTGGGAGACTCTTTTGTAAGGTTTAGAAAGACACCAGACATCAATTGTGATGCTACCAGGATTGGAGATCTGATCAATTGGTCAGAGGATGTCTCTAAACCACCTCTTACTTGCTTTTTAAGTAATAATGAACTGAAAAACTTCATTGACTCTGCTATGAAAGTACCTGACTGGCCTTGTCACACACAGAGCATTGAGGCTTCTTCCAAGTATTTCTCATATGAAAAGAGGGATGGAGGAATCAGGGCACAAGGTACAAGTAGATATCTGCTAGGAATGATTCAGGGCAAGATTTGTATGCTCTGGTGAAGTTTAACTTTTGAATATAACTCAAAGTAACCCATGCAGCTATATGTGGACCTTTACATATACTTTTCTCACTCAATAAACATATAAATTTAAGGTTACTTTGTGTGTACTTCGTTTAAATAAGAAATAGGTTACATATGCTCGTGACAAAAGGGAAAAATTTACTTTTATTTAAATGGAAATTACGGTAGGTAGGAGCAATAGTATAACAAAATAATTTTTTTTCAAAATCTACACGAGAAAATCTATCATTTAACCACACCTCATTAAAGGATTTAATAAAAATATATGGTTGCCCCAAAGTATGACCTGCCCTAGTATACTACGGTTGTGAAGGAATGCCCTCGAAGGACCAACGTGAGATAAAGCCCCTTGGAAATACCCCTCCATTCTTTCAAGACCACGTGAGCTAGCATGAGAATTTTAGAAAGTTGAGGAAGAATCCGTCACTCGCTTAATGACCCATCCCAGCTATACTGGTTTTCAGACGACGTCATCCCCCCCTCCCCTGTGTTAACGCCTTGCACGGCCATATAAAGCCTACCCCCATATCGCGAGGCGAGTTTGATCTTCTGGAGCGACGCGATATCATGAATTGTGTTTGCTTAGACTGGCGCTAAGAATTACTTGGGGACTGCAAGGCCTTCATGCGTCTAGCAGAGCAGCCACTCGGGTATTTAACCCAAAGCTCACCATCTCTCGAAGAGATTCAAACCCGCCATTCACTCCGTCCGGACTACCGTATGTTTCCCGTGAACACAAGTAACTCGTCGTCGTACGTCGTCGAAGATATCGTCAGCAGATCTACCTTCGTTAAGCTTTGGCTCCTGTTCAGGGGAAAGCTATCGAGCCCCTTTCTTCCTGGAGAGTTGTGCGGCCCTCTTATCTTCACCATCCCTTCAGATTCCCGTCTTTCAAGACTGAGACTCCCTACCGATCAGCAGAATCGTCTCTAGTTGAGATTAGTTCTCTCTGGAGTATAGAAAAACACATCCTTCATCAAGAAATATTCCAACCCCAACTTAGAGTCCTCCTAGTCAGGACTCCATGAAGTCCTTACTATATATATATATATATATAAATATATATATATATATATATATATATATATATATATATATATATATATATTATATATATATATTGCCCCTTTTTCATATATATTAAAATTAATCTAAAATTAAGCCATTAATATAAAACCGGTCAACGTAATTCGCACTCTTTATTAATCGCCCAGACATATCTCCAGCGGGCTATGGTCAGCTATCTGACCGTGCTTATTAAAGACTCTTAGCGTCGAACTAGTGTACACAAGTATACCTCGAAAAGGGTATAATATGTTATTTTAGGCAATTCTATGCTATTATGTACTATACTGGGCTAAACAAGTTTATGCTATGCCATGCAAGGCTATGCTGGACTATACTACGCTAGACTATACTACGCTAGACTAGTCTAGTTTATAGTCTACCTTTCTAAGCTAGAATAAGCTAGGGTAGGCTAGGCTAGACTATGCTTGGGTTAGCGTTTTCATATTTAAAAATAACATTTATATTCAAAGGTTTTAGTAAATGAGGGAATTTAATGAAAGTTTGGTTAAAAGGTAAAACTAATACATTTTTGGCATGAAATTTAGGGATGTTACGATTAGGTTGATAAAATGAACGCTTAACAGAATTATAACAATTTTTAAGTACGCAGAAAGGGAAACACAAATTTAAACCTATATTATATATCGTATCAATCTCTCTTTCCAAATATTCGTGTGAAACAATTCTCAAGGCACAGAGAAACATGGAAGAGAAAACACTTTTTTGATACTCAGATGGTGATCGGAATAGAAATGGATGTATGAGTCAATGGATGTAGGTTTTCTATAGATTTCATATTTGAAACCTTGGTCTGTTCGGTGGATCAAAATATCTAAGAAAGGGATGGTGTTATCTTTTTTATTTTCTAAAGTAAATTTAATTGACGTGTTAATTTTTTTAAGAAAAGTATTGATATTAAGATCATTAGGCCACAAACAAAGAATTATCATCAACATTACACATCCATTTCTATCCTGATCACCATATGAGTATAAAAAAAGTGATTTTGCTAACCAATGCATATGCAGAATATTAAGGAACGTTTTCCAAACTGTAAAGGTAAGACGAGGAACTATGTTCTCTCGCCCCCCCCTCCCCCCCGCAATAAAGAAGAGAGGTTTAACAGGAAGGTGCTCCGATATCTCACAGGGTAAAAGGACACAACGAATGCTTCTTTAAATGTATGATATAAATATAGTGCACGAATATGTCACAAATACATTTGATAGGAAAAAACCACTAACGACAACACGTCGTTATAAAATAAGCATTGCTACTCCAGACAATCAGTATAGGAATATGCCCATGTCTTAAGTCCCTCTTAAGTAACTGTAGATTTTGATGACGAAAACCGATGACTGGGAAGCAAGATAAAAAAAAAAATCAAATGCCTGTGACGGAAGTAGTGAGGCAATATACAGATGGTGGTTCTCCTGCAAAAGGGCAAAGTCGTAACAAGCCCAGATGGATCCGACTTCCCGTTAAGAGCGACAAAGATGGGTATGTCAGGAGCTGACAATGGGCACAGCGACAGAGGTAATGGCGACCAGTACTGCTCCGTGGGGAGTGCGTATGTGACTAGCAGCATGACGGCCTTCAATTCACTGTCCCACCACATCCAGCCGCTACGACGTCATTTTCCACTGCGCCGTTAGCTACGCCGTGGTTTACCCTTACACAAACAAATATTTATTTTTTTTCTCTTCCTGGATTTTGGTTCTCTGAACCATAAGGCATCGAGACGTTACTACAAGATTCTTTATAGGTTTTTAACAGAAGTTCACTTTCGGATGATCTTCATAAACAATTTGAAAATAGTTGGATTCTTTCGTACTAAGGGTGTAACCACTGTTCGTTTACACAATGGTATTTATTGTCTAAAAATCTTCTCACCCTGGATGTCCTCAGAGATCATACATAGGGAGTGCTATTCGCTCTTTACATTTGACGGTATGTCCACACGGTGGCGTTATTTGCAGAATGGAAAAATCTCTCTCCATGAAGGAACTCCCGCATATCAGACACCACATCCTAAAATTTAAGGTTATTGCTATCTTCGTTTTTTAGTGGCTTGCGAGGCTAGTCACGAGTGACTCTACATATCATTATGTTGGTCAGCGGTCGGTCCCCGTTTTGCCTTTATTTTGTTTTTGTAATTACATCATACCTATTCGGTGAATTCTAAAGAAATTTGAACCCCTTATGTTGTTTTACATTCACTTTCAAATGATATAATTGCCAAATTCTTTATAAGTATGTTAGGCTAGACAATAACATGCATGACTAGAGTATAATAGGATAGTATAGGGTATAGTTGTCTAGGATAGTTAATGCTAGGTTAGTTTATACTATGCTAGCTAGGCTAGGCTAAGCTATACTAGGCCTGACAGAGCTATACTATGGTATGCTAGGGTAGGCTAATGTCTGGGTATACGACCGAGTATGTATGTACGTTTGTTCTGTACATGAATAACTCGGTTACTTTTTTCTCTAAGAGTGCTTTACTTTTACTTTTGATGTTTCTTTTGATTCTTTAACCAGGTAGGATTCGTAATATTATATATCTATTGCCATATGCAACGTTTTGAGGATTTACTCAAACAACTAGGGCAAAAATATACTTTTAATTACCTAAAAAATTAAATATTCAAACTTTAAATATATTAAGGCTAAAATAAGAGGATCTAAATAAAAATGAATACTACCAATGAGTACTACGCTATGGTTGAAGCAAAAATTCCCTTTAGTATGGAATGGTAACTAACGAACATGAATATGTATTCGATTCCCTTTACCTTTAACTAAGAAGGAGTCTGGCTTGGGATGACCTTGAACGAAAACCTCATTGAGGCGATGATTCGAGGAGTGAGGCTAAGTCGGACACACAGCTGTCTGTCTTGATGAGCTAATCCCGAGGTAAGCGCAGCGCGTGTGGCGATGCTTCTTGACTTGAAGATATAAGCGAGTGGATTGTGGATGGACGATTATTCCAATCCTTGGGTTAAACTTGCGGACTTCTCAATGATGAGACTTGACCAAGAGGTGAATCTTTTCTCGAGTGGAACTTCACATTGTTATCACTCAATGGTGAAGGATATCTTTGGTTTTGTTCGGAAAACTGAGATAAGCGGTTTCTCTGAACGAGATTGGCATTAGAGTGATTCTCTATACCACTGTTCTAGTCTTCGATGTGACCACAGGAACAGCCTCAGGAGGAAAAATCCCGGTCGTTTCCACTTCTTCTTGATTTCCTGTTTTACTTAAGGACTGCTCTTCTTCTTTTGATGGCTACCTCGATTCCCTCTTCATTTCTCCTGGTCGACCTATATATACGTCGTTTATCTCCTGTGGGGAGGGGAGAGGAGATGAGTGCCAACCTTTAAGCATCTCTCCTAGGGCATCACTTTTCAACGTTGTGATCAGTCGCTTTTCTAGTTTTCGTCTGAGAAAGTGAACTTTCGTCTATTTGGCGAAAATAGACATAACAATAGGAGGGGGACAGTAAACCTGTTCATAGATTTTTATTCAGAAGGCTATCGTACCCTCTTTGTTCATATTAACAGACTACGCAGTCTGCTGATGGTACTCCTTCTACGCCAGCGATCTCGAGGATTTTGGGGACAGCAGGGCAAAAGGGAAGGGGGGGTAGGGGGAAGTATCTGACCAAATGGACCGTAACTGTTGACGCTGTGTAACCAAACGAGAGTCTGTTTGTCGTTGCGTTATTAATTTCGCCACAGCTTATGGGATGGCTATGCTCTGCTATGCTAGGTTATGTTAGACTATGCTAGGTAATAATTTGTTAGACTACGATAGGCTAGCTAACCAAGGCTATAATAGGCTAAGCTATGTAAAGTTATTCTAGTCTAGGTTATGGTATGCTACAGTAGTCTAGGATATACTAGGCTAGGCTATACTATGATACGCTTGCCTATATTTTGTTAGCTGTGGTTATGATAGGATAGGCTATTCCAAGCTAGCCTATATTATCCTAGGTTAGGCTAGGCTATAGTAACCTTTTCTAGCTTGGCTATACTAGGCTAGTCTCGGTGACGCTAGGCTAGGCTCTCGCATGCAATGCTAAACCATACCTGGTTAGGTTAGGCTATGCTACACTACGCTAGCCTAAACTAGGATATACTATAATATGCTAGCTTAGACTAGGGTGTACTAAGCTAGGCTCTACTATGATACGATATGCTTGGCTATGCTTAGCTAGGTTTTAATAGGCTAGCTAGATTATACTATTCTAGGCTAGATTAGGCCCGGCAGAGCTACGCTATTCTCTTTTATGCTAGGCTATCATATTTTGGCAAGTCTCGGCTATACTAGACTAAAACAGTGTACGTTATACTTTTCTATGCTTGGCTATGATATGCTATACTCGTCAAGTTTAGGCTAAACTAGTCTAGGCTATACTATGCTAGACAATACTACGCTATACTAGGCTAGGCTATTCTCTAATATGCCATGGTATATTATGATATACTATGGAATACTGTGCTATTAATGTGTGTCAATCTTTTTAATGTTCTAATTACATAAATGAGGGGTGCTAAAATTTTGCACCCCTACTTATGAATTCCAAAATTTGTTTATATTAATATAATTTTAGTTCTACATGATTAGCTGCAGCCAGGGTATTTTTTGTCATCTTGGTGAATTAAAAGGACTATAATTATATTAATAATTATATCTATTTCACTTTTTTTTCTTACTTCACTTTTTGAAACATATTCATCAGTATGTTGAAGATTACGTGGCCATCAGTACTACCATCCTACCAGTGGGATTTGATCTACAATTGCTTTTAAAATTAGAAAAAGACTGGCGACATTCACACATTTAAACACCTAAATTGAAAATAGCAGAGTTGTTGCTATCTCAATTCAAAACTCTGGTTGACGTTCTGAAATGTGGATGTGAGAAACGACCCAGCATCCAATCTTGCAAAGGATATTTACCCTAAAGTGCTTGAAAAGTAGGAACGACAGAACAGTTCTTTTCTAGCCCCAGTTATAAATTCAAGCATCACAATCTTAAACAGATTCAAAAGAACTTGGAGCACGCCAAAAACATATTTCTTGTGAGAGGAAAGCTACAGGCCTAAGACACTTTCATTACAAAACAAGACAACCTCTTGATATCCGCAAGTGTAAAATTGTTTTTTGCCGTGAATTAGGCTGCCGTGAATGCATAAACGAAACTCATATTAATTAAAATCCCCTTGGGAGAAGAAGTTCTCTGTGAAAAAAGTTGCTTTCATTAAAGATCAGAGAGAAATGATTACTTCTTTTGGCCCACATCAGGTTTGCTTTCGAGATTGACTTGAGTAAAATATACAAGTCAATAAGTGAAAGTGAAAGGAAGGTGAAGGAAGATGAGTTGTTTACTATAATTAGGCCAATGTTAGAATGCCATCAAGTGAAATAATTTTCTCTCCTGAAGAAAATGAAGAACAAATAATTGATGCTCAAGATGGAAAGGCCATTATATGAAGTGAAATTAAAATTACCAACCACATCTTCAAATTCCATTAAAGAGCAACCCGCATTTTATTTGGGGGGGGGGGGCAATAATATCATAACTATTCGGTTGGTTCTAACAAAATTTGAAAATTCTATAATGTTTTACATGCTCTTCCAAATAATATAATTGGCAAAGTCCTACCAAGGTTAGCCATGGAATTATTTTGTTTTGGCAATAACATCATAACTATTCGGCCGATCCTAACGAAATTTAAAACCCTTGAGGTGTTTATATTCTCTTTCGAATGATAAAATTGCCAAGGTGCTCCCAAAGTTACTCCTGGAATTATTGAAATCTTTTAAAGTTGTAAGGTCATAAATCAGGATAAGTGAGAGCACGCGACTTTTTGGTCATAAAACCTCGCTTTTATGCAGCATAATAGTGCTATTAAATAGGTAAATAGGAAAGTAGAGTGAAGTGTAGAGTAGTGCGAACTTCTTAATACAGCAGCATTTAAAATCGATGGGATTGTAATTATCTTGTATATAATATCAGATTTTACAAATAAAACATTTTACAACTAAAAATCCATCTTTTTATATCGAGTTTTCCGAGGAATTATAGATAACTTATTCAAATCTTTTTTAAAACATACCCATTCATCATAATATTTTTGTGATGAAGATGTCACAAGAGTCATTCTACCCTCCAATGTTGATATGCTCTTTAATTTATGCATTCTCTTTCTACATAACGAGATCTACGAATTGGTGAGCGAATCCAATATCCCATTCGTTTTTCGCCAAATTCTCCACATTTTTCTATATCATGTCGAGCACTAAATAATGAAGAGGATATTAGAATTTTTGATTAAATAAAGGAGAGTTAAATTTGCCTTTAAGACTCAATGGGAACCGATAACAAATCGAAAATCGGGAATAAGGCAAAGGGATCTAGATTTTCGAGAATTTATGATTAAATTGACTGCTTATTGGATTCGAGATCATGTTCGGCATTCTGGCTTATCGTAGTTTCGTAAAATCAACCGTAGTGTGATTTGGAAATATTTCTAAATAGGCAGATAGAGGAAAAATAATATAAATTTGCATATAAAATGTTTTTTTCTAATGGCGCTTAATGGAGAGTAGGAAAAATCGGAATTTGGTGTGTTCCATTTGATGTGTAAAATGAAGCGAACGAAAAGATCCCATTTAATGATTGTATAGGTATAATAAGCTTTCTCTGGCCTTGCGCCAAATGACGTGTAACGTGTGATTCAACGATTCTAGGGATTGATTTCGGCCATTGTGGATATGCCGTAATCATGAAGGTTAGAGTAAATGATACGTTCAATAAATTTGGTAAGGAGAAAGTGAGATGGAAAGACGAAGATTGATCGAGAGAGAGAAGAGAAGTTACTCAATGAATGATAATATGTATATATTCTAAATGACTTGAGGAAAGTTAATGGGGATAATTATTGATAACATAATAACAAAAATTATTATTTTCAATTAAAAGATACCGTTGTTATTGTTCACTAGAAGAATGAGGCCACATGGTTGGATTAAAAGCCACGCATTCAACGATGGAACAGTGCTGCAATCGTGTCTCTTTTCCTGTACTAATTTTTAAGGGAGAGTTGTTGAATCCAAACTTTAGTCCAAACTACTTGTGATAGAGACATAAGTCTAACTTCTGGCGAGTTTTCGTCTATTAATAGACAAAATATCTACTAAATATGTTACAAGACATTATTAGACATACACAAATTTGTAAATCGACCAGTTATCTTCCCTTATTTCTAAACTATTATGTTCACCAGAGCATTTTCCCAAGAAATTTCAACGCAATAAGCACTATTATTAAACTGCAACTATTTTCGAATTAACACAAAAAATGAGATAATTTATTACGGGATTCAAAACTGCAACTGTTTTTATATCTCTCCCATTCCTCAACCGGTAGCACAACCACAATGTTAACCAAACTCTACTTCCAAATTAATACTGCGCTAACTTTCCATTTCACAACTTTATTAGGCCTTCGGCTCTATTTTTATTTTTAAAAACATTTCTCTGTCGTGGTACACCACTCTATACCATACACTACTCCTCTATTATGTGGGGTGGTGACTTAATCACCTATTGCAACGAGAAATTTTGAAGGACTATTCGCAGGGATTAACGACGGACTAGGAGGTCAAACTTGAGGCGTTAGGTTTCAAATCTTTAATAATCAGACAGAGAGCATAAATGGTTGGCGGGATTTAATTGAATAGGCCAAGAGTATCGTTCAAGGTTAGTTAAAGATGATACAACAAAAATATAATTATATTTACAAAGATGAAAATAAGAATAAAAATAGGCAAAGGGGAATTATTTAAATTGGAAGACTCTTGATAATTATTATGAGGGGGGATTCTCAAATGGAATTAATTGATTAGCGTTACTAGGCTCAGATCAAAAAAGGGAACTTAACAATACTAATAATGGAGGGGGTTTCAGTCTTACGAGTCCGTGACTTCGAGGAAGTCACGGAGTGTGGAACGATCTGATTAGGCAAGTGGGTCACGTTGGGAATGAGTCAGGTGGGGCACGATCCGAACCAACCTTCCGATGAAGATAGCCAATCTTTAAAGATGACGTTCGACGAGAAATGTGGGATTACTCGTAATTCCACTGGAAACGGAAACTTCTTTTCCTCAAAGGTAATCGATTAAGATTTTCTTCGGTCCGATTAAACGAAGGGGAACTGTTACATAAATTCAAAGGCTTGCCGTTTACAGAAGCTACCAATTGACTTGGATAGAATCACGGCGGAGAAAGCCTTGCCGTCTGATGAACTCTCATTGGACTTTGACGAGACGATGAGAACGGCCTTGAGGTGCGTACTAGACTCCTCGAACTATATACAGTCAAAACCGAGTATTTGTTTGCCCGATTCTGAGGAGGGGGGGGGGGATTTGGAGAAAGGAGTCACAAGTTACAGACATCTTATTCCGGAGGCGGAGTCAATTTATCATTTGAGAGCAAGGTGCAAGACAAGCGGCTCTATCTCGCCTCGTCACTGGGGGGGGGAGGAGACTCGGCCCGATTACCCAGAATTGATGAATATTTTCCTAATGCGCTCAGGATTCGAAAATTAGCAAATGTTTCCCAACAGGCTACCATCGCACGTGGTCTTCAAATAACATGAGGAGGTCAGAGGCGATTATTCTGTGTTCGGGTGACTTCTTGAGAGATATTAGAGACGACTCTTTCGACTCCATTATGTAGCAAAATGGCTTGATTTTTATTGGAAAATTACTTTTCTTCCTCCTTTTTTCATTATTGAATCCAAATCCAAAATATAAGGTAATTTCATAATAATGCTGCATTTTTCACTTATTAATCATTATTTTATGGATATAAATAAAAGAACTATTGCAACTTCTTGATATTAAATAGGTATATATTAATTAATTTAATAAGTAATATCATTTCTACCTGTTTATGCCACTAGTCTTCATATTTTAAATAACTTTCCAAGACTGTTTATGTAAAATAATTTGTCTTTGATTTTTGAAGTTCCTTAAGGTTTTTGGGGGCTTTTCTGCTATTTTCATCTTCATTCGCTTTAGGTGAGTCGCTAAACTCCTAAATCATAGTAATCTGATGGAACTATGTTGGGTGAATATCGAGGATAACTCATTATTTCCCAATCGAAATTGTTTATAATGGTAGCTCTTGGAAAATGAGGTTAATCTTTTGGATGTTAGCTATTGGAAAATGAGTTTGCTTGTGGTCTTGATAAAAGAGTTCTCCTTTTCTATTTATTAACGTTGGCTTTTTCAAGTGCTCTATATAAATGGTCCAACTGACCAGAATAAACCATTTTAAATGATGATTTGATTTGAGTTACGAAGTTCAAACTAGATTATGACATTCATATCCCATAAAAGATTATTTTCCGTGGATGAAGCCGCTTTCCTTCGGTGAGATAGTAGTGGTTTTCAAACAGAAGTAATCCTTGGTGTAGAAGGTTTAATATTTCTCTGCTTAACCTATTTTTCGTCGCCTATAACAATAATGCCCAAAATGGTTCAAATTTTATAGGGGGAAAGAGAGAGGAACAAATGTTGATTTTTTGGTTCCAATTATTACGCTGACAGGTGGGGAGGAACCCATTGCCCAAATAGTGACACTTTTCAGATGCAGAGCGATCACATTAAAACTCAATGATAGAAAAAATTTGAAAAGGGTTAGACAAATTACCCATTATTTGAAGCTGAAAGAGAAGATTTAGAACACTTCACCCTAGACTAGTAATATCAAAAAGAAAGACAGAGGTTGAAAGAACTACAAGAGCCATACAAAGAAAACAAAGAAGAATTATTTTTGGAAGAAAATATTGAAAACAAAAAGTTGGTATTACATAAATTTGGGATTAAAGGAGCAAAGTGCATAAAATAAAAAGAGAACCAGAACAACTGAAAACAAAACAAAACAAATAGTAAAAGAGAAGTAGGTGACATTGCATTGTCAATACCTTCGACCTTCATCGAAAAGCATCGCAGTAAACTTTGCATATCTCCATTAAAGGAGGATCCAGATTGGAATCAGTTGAACATAAATTTTTCAACCAATAGTTCAACGCTACTACTAATATTTTCTTCGACTGGTATTTTTAAAAGATACTGCCCACTGAATCCAATGGTCCTTCTGAACGAGTTTCTTCTTTGAAAGTAACGTTTCCCCAGCAAAAATTCTGAAAACATCTCTGACACTGGTTAACCCTCTTTTTTCATTCACCGTATACTTCAAACAAAGTCTCTGCTGTTAACTTAGCATTGTTTGCTTTTATAAAATCCAAAAACATAAGATTGCAAAAATACTCTTTTGAAACTTCTATAATATTTATTATTTAACGCAAAAGCACATTGATTAAATAACAATAATATAAAATGAATAACGAGAAAATGACGAGAAATTAATGTCAAAATGTAACCCTTGGGTTACTGGTTTTTCATTAATTTATAGCATTTATTTTGAGACTGCTACCCCTGTTACAAAGCAGAGATATTTGGATAGCTGGGCTTCTAGTTTAACAGACTAGTCAAGTATAAAAACAATCATGACTCGATTAATTACACAGGCCTGCGTTCGAAAAAGAAATCTGTTCCTCAGGATTTCTTTGTGGTTTCTTAATAAATCAAACCTCCTGAGCTCAAAAATGAATGTATTTTTGTTCAATCAGGTCAGATTTTCTCAGTACACCATACACCATTTTCATTGAGATTACCTAATTTTTTCCCTAAAAAGAAAAATTCAAAAATCTTTCTCTATTTAATAATGCATTATTATTGTTATATCATAGAAACAGAAATAAACGTATGTAAACTATAATCCTTTTAATAAAACAAAAAATTAAAGAATGCAACATAATAAAGAAAATAATTCTAATTTCCAAGAAAAGACGCCCTTGCGATTTTCGTTTGTGCCTCTCATCTGGAGTATCACGCTTCAAACACCAACAGTAGTCAGCAAGCCTGTTTACCTTCTATTTACCCTGGTGACTGGATTCCATTGTTTTTATGTCCTGGTGGAATCTTTTCCCCTGTTCTTCACTGTAATCCCCGCTGTTGTCGGGAAAATAATCCAGATGGGACTGTAAATAGTGTATCTTTATAGACATCCAAGCTCCCAAATGTTTGAGATTTGTTAGGAGCTGATAAACCAGGGCAATCAACATATTCTGGGCTTCTTTTATTGCCTATAAAATTGTTAACTAGAGCTTTGAAAGCTTTCCAGGCATCTTTTTCTATGTTCGTTATTGATGCCTCAAACTGCTAATCTCTCATCAAATTCCTGATCTGAGGTCCATCAAAAATTCCCGCATGGAGCTTAGCGACACTGATTTGTGGAAATTTTTGAAGAAGAAATTTAAAAGCTTGGCCTTCTTTATTAAGGCTTTTGGCATAATTTTTTATTATGCCAAGCTTTATATGCAGTGAAGGAAGCAGTACTTTGAGAGGAGGCACTAAAGGTTCAGCTATCACATTGTTTGATCCAATTCTAAATGCTTCTCGTGGAGGCCAAAGCTTCTTCTCATAGTGCATACTATCTGCACGACTGTCCCATAAACATAGGAAACAGGGATGCTTCGTGTCGTCTGTTTGCATCCCAAGTATACGAGTAAAAGACACTACCTAAAAAGAAATTTAGCAGGGTATGTAAATTCAAATTGTAATATTTCTAAAAACAAATTAAGAGTAATATTTCTTAAAACAATAAGAATATGAATATGTACTGAAAATTCATGTATGCTGATGCATTAAATCATTGCATTGGAACTAATTAGATATATGTAAATCTTATTTTGAGTTCATTGAGTTATCTTGTATATCTTCTTAATTAGGATAAGTTCCCCATTAACCCAAACGGATGCATTACTTATAGGGACACACTTCAACAAAAAAATATAACTAAAATATGACTCATGATTTCCAGATTTGCATTCTTGTAAAATTTAAGTTGACCATAATGTATATACAGGTATTAACAATTAAAAATGAAAATGTCACTACCAAAGAGTTTAGAAATGCCAAGTGTAAATTGATCTTACCTTTAAGTCACTACATATCCTCCAATTGTCGGTAGAGTAATTTTGATTGCATCAAGCATTTTTTTTCATATTTTCATAACTTTCAGTAAGTTAGATTGAATGACCTATAGGAACGGAAGCTATCTTGTTACCAATATTCAGTAACACAGCTTTTAAACTTCTACTGGAAGAATTTATGAAAAGTATCTATTCTAATGGGTTGTAGGGAATTCCAAGGGACTCAACAAGTACTTTAATATTGGCGTTGTATACTAAAGAGCTGGAATAATGCTGTAAAAAATAGCTTCGAAACTCTTGTTCTCTATTTCTGTACCAAAGAAATGTTGTTTCTTTAGTGAAAAGATTACATTCACGAAGTCGAGAGCCAAGAAGTTGTGCATTCCCCATTGAAAGCCCCATATTCATGGCCAGGTCATTTACTGAACTTGAGTGAACGGTCTTGCGACCATATCATGTGTGGAAACCTGATAAGACTCAGATATGTCATAATCTTGATCAACTTCCATATTAATCTCTTCATGGTCCTCTATATGTTCAACGAGAGAAGGTATAGGAATTTCTGGACCATGGGGCAAGGGTTTGATGACAGTAGGAACATCCGGATATGCCACACTATGTTTATTCTTCTTATTTATACTGTGGAAAATATAATTGGACATAACATAAAGGAATTGATTTGGAGTTGTAGATAGTACATAAATGTTTAAAAAAAGATATGTTCATGAGGAATTGAACTGCGTTAGTTTTTATTTTTATGCTAATTCTATGCATAATAATGACATTTTCAGGATTCAGTATAATACAGAAAGCTTAAATAATTGATACAATGCTCACCTTTAAATTTGTCCTGCAAAAATAGCAGTCCATAGTGTGGTCCTTGCCCTCTCTCCACACCATGGGAACACCAAAAGAGAGAGACTTCTGTTCACCCTGCTTCCAGCGTCCTAAACTTATGTAGCATCCCTTGCAGCAGATATGTGTTCCAAAATCATTATCTTGATCTCCTAGCCTTACTTCAAATTATGCATGATACAAAGATTTAATTAGAGGAGAGATTGTACATTGCTGCTCGGAAAAAGTCACTTTGCCGCAAACATAGCAAAATCTGTCGGAGTGATTCTTACATTTCCTGTTCATTTTTAACTGAATCGCTATTATTATTATTATTATTATTCTTATTATTATAATGCTAAGCAATTTCTAACCTGCAAAAATAAAACTTATTAACATAATTACTTAAAATGTACACAAAATTTACTGCCAATACAGTAGTGCAAAAACTATTGAAATTTTAATCTAATATAGGACATGTATAAACTATAAAATTATTATCAACCCCTGTATCGCAAAAACTGGACCTGTTAGAGAAAAACGGATGCCAAATTAGGATTTAGGAGGTCAATTTTATTAATAAACACTAGAGAAAACCTAAGGTACATTTTAGACGCAGACCAGTGTTATATACATTATAATGATGATAAAAAATAGGGCGGCATTAATTAGGAGATGAGCTTATTCTTTAAAATATTTTCCGGTCAAAAATTTAATATCTTTTCGAAAGGCGACAAAACAAATTTCAGTGGTTTATTTTTTATCAGGGTCAATAACTGCTGTCCAACGCGGAGGCAAATTTTCGATTCCTGTTATAATTAAAAATTCAACAATTTTTCTCGAAAATTCTCTTAAAGGACCATTTTCTTTTCAAAAGACATTCATGCATCATGGTCTTTTTCCCAGAACGAGACTAGTGGAAGGTCACAGCTTGCTGTTTAACAATTTTTTAATCATCTAATGGCATTTACGAGACTTCACAGTATGAGCAGATACTCCACAAAGCCTTCTCAATGACTTTTTAGCAATAGGAACCTTCAAAACATAGAATAAGTAAGGATAAATATGTGCTTTATTAAAGTCTTCATCTTCCATGCAATGATAAAGACTTTAAATTTTGAATGACACAGCAAGTAGAATTAAACAACTTCATATTCCGATTCAGATTCTCCAATTGCCAGGAAGCTTTAGGAAAAAGAAATACTTTAGGAACAAGTGGATTTATTAATTCAACCTTTAGGTAAATATAATACCTATCGATTAACAATTAGGTACAATAAATTTTTACTTGAAATATATCTGTTCAAAATTAAATGAATCAAATGAATAAAAGTAAAGAATAATTTACATTAGCTAAATAAATCACTCTCTGCATTAGCTACATTCATACCCTGCCACAAGTAAGCTCCAAAATCACAGGGCCTTTATCAAATCAATACCAATTCACAAGGATAAAACTAAACACGAGTATAAAGATAATTCCCAATGTTTCGCCCTCCAACATTTCTTACCATGGGTATTCTGAGGACTACTCATGTTGGAGGGCAAAACGTTGGGAGTTGTCTTTAGGCTCGTGTTTCATTTTATCTTTATGGATAAGTGCTTGCACCTGTGCCATATACATATTAATATTTTAATCCTAAAATTCTTAAAATGTAGTGTAAGAACATTGTGGGAAAATCAATAAGGCAAGGAAAAACAGACGCTAGTTTGGTTACACAGCGTCAAGAGTTACGTTCGATATGGTCAGATACTTTAGCCCCCCCTGCCCTTTACCTCGCTGTCCCCAAAATATTCAAGATCGTTGGCCAAGAAGGAGTACCATCAGCAGATTTCGAAGTCCCTTAATATAAACACAGGAGGGTGGAATAGCCTTTAGAATAAAAATCTATGAACAGGTTCACTGTCCCCTCCTATTGTTTATGTCTATTTTCGCCAAATAGACAAAAGTCCACTTTCTTCAACGTAAAACAGAAGGGCGAAGGGTCAAAACATTGAAAAGTGATGCCCTAGGAGAGATGCTTAAATGTGGGAACTCATTTCCCCTCCCCTCCCCACAAGGGATAATCAATGCATATATAGTTCGATCTGGAGAAAAGAGAAAAGGAGAATAGAGGTAGTAATCGACAGACGAAGAGCAGTCCCTGAGCAAAACAGGGAATCAAGAAAAAGTTGAACCGAGTGGACTTTTTCTTCCTGAGGCTGTTCCTGTGGTTACATCGAAGAGTAAACCAGCAGTAATGAGAATTATTCTCATACCAATCTCGTTGAGAAAAAACCCTATCCCAGTTTTTCGAATAAAAACAGAGATATCCCTCACTTTTGAGGAATAGCAGGGTGAAGTTCAGCTCGAGAAAGATCCCCCTCTTAGTCAAGTCTCATCATCAAGAATTCCGCAAGTTTAACCCAAGGATTGGAATAATCGTACATCGACAATCCCCACGCTTATATCGCAAAGTCAAAAAGCATCGCCACACACTCTCCACCTACGTAGGGATCAGTTGTTATTCCCGAATAGCATCCCACAATGTATCCTTCGCTCAGAGAGACGGACAGCTGTCTTTTCGAGTCAGCCTCACACCTCGAATCATCGCATCAAAGAGGTTTTCGTTCATGGTTATCCAACGCCAGACTCCCTTAGTTAAAGGTAAAGTTTGCATTCCGTACTAAAGTTAATTTTGGCGTCAACCATCTCGTAGTACTCATTGGTAGTATTAATTTTTAGTTTGATCCTCTTATTATAGTCTTAGTATCTTTAAAGATTTAATATTTTATTTTTTTATGTAATTAAAAGTATATTTTTTCCCTAGTTGTTTAATTAAATCCTAGAAACGCTGCATATGGCAATAGATATATAATATTACGAATCCTCCATGGTTAAAGATTAGAAAAAAAAATAGTAAGGCTCTCTTAGAGAAAAGTGGAACGGAGTTATTTAGGTACGAAACAAACGTAAATACATATTCGGCCGTATACCATGACAAACATCAACATCTACCCACTCCCCCAGTGAGCGACAAAATAGTTGCTCACCTTCTACAGACGATGGTAGTGTACACAGGTACTTTCTAGCAAAATGAGGCAAATTCGGATATTAAGTTTTATTCATCCTCCACCACTGACAGGATCCTCATAATTTTTTATAGTTTTTAAAGAGCATATTTGACCATTTCAACATCTAATAATTTGCCTCTGATGTTACTTTGGCTCTCGTCTCCTTCCTTCGAGGTTGATTTAGCTGCTTTTTCTATATTTTTTTTTCTTTCTTTAATTCGGAAAAGAGATTTAAAAAATTTAAGTTACATCCACCGTTACTATTACTTTTGTTCTCTTCAGACATGTCAGAGGAATCTATGAGTTGTGTTGCTCTAGGTTAAGAACCTGTTTTACCTTCAGTTAAAGTATATTTATCCTGATTAAACCAAACTGCATTGTCCTTTTCAAAAGGCTGGCCCGAGCATTTGGTTTCAAAAAATTGGTCTTTGATCTTGGAACAAGATAGGTTCCTAGTACTAAGTTCTTGTCCTCTAGGTTAGTGCTAAATTTTTCTTTTAAAGAAGCCTTCCATGCTAGCAATGTTGAAAGCGAGGGAAATAAAGGGAAGAGGAAGGATCATTTAAACTTTAAAGGATCGTTCCTCTTCCCTTTATTTCACTCGTCTTTTTAGCAAATATGTCAATCACTTACTCCTTTTAATTTATTCAATATTTTATTACATTTAATTTAAACTAAGCGTAACTATCTTTCAATATTTTGATGATCATATGAAATTTATAAATAAAATCTCTTTTTTCCAATAGGAGAAACACACTGCAAAGTAAAACTCAATGGATTTTATGAAATTCACTGCCCCCGGCTCTATCAATTTCAGTAATTACCATTGTCTTTAACCCTTAATTTGTATCGTTTTTGCGCATAACATAATTGGTATCGTGAGGTCCACGGGACCCCACACTTAAAATATATATAGCTACTTTGCTTTCAATTTTATTGTACTTTAATGACAATTCTCTGTATTTTTCGTCTATTTTTACTAAAAGAAATCCATTAGTTTTATAATTCATACCCAATTAACCACTTAGTAAATAAAAAATTAAAAAATAGACATAATTTAGTATAAATATGAGTTTGATCCAATAGTTTTGTAATTATCACAGAGAATGAGGTGAGACCTGGCATGCTTGTTGCTAATGGAGAGTATTTTTGTTATTTGTTGTGAATGTAACTCACCAAATAATAAAAAAGTGAAAAAATCCTAGAATTAAAGATGTAAAACGTGTACTCACCAAAAGAAATTTTTCCGTCCTTTTCTGTAGTTGGCTATTCTTTTTGTCCATAAAACTAAAAAAATGAGGTAAAATGTTTCTTATTTCTAATAAAGATGCACTTGTTATTGTTTTTAAAGCCTTTTTTATAATCTAATGTTTACAAGGCACTAAAAACCCTAAAAAAAATAAAAGTAAAATGTAAGAGAATAAAAGTAAAATGTTTTCTTTTTATTCCTTACAAACCTGAGGCCATATTTCTTATGGCTTTTTGCACTCATAGCAAACCACTCTCGTCTTTCTATCTTCTTGTCTTGTGCAATGTACACATCATTTTTTGACATCCAACAGGGAAGTGATTGTCTTGGAAGGGAGATTTATATTGAGGACATTAGCAATGGTTTTCTTAAGGTCTCTTGACTGTGATGGTTGTGTCCGTCTATTCTCACTCCAAGGCCGAATAAGTTGCAGAGCTAACTCTTGCATAAATTGCCTACCCATGCCAACCTTTTTATTTCTGCGTTCTCGGTACAATAAGTAGATGATGAATGCATTGATGGTTGCTGCATTGATTTTTCCGTATAACATGCAGGGAATCCATTCTTTGGTTCTACGGCTGCAGCTGTACGTTGCACACATTTGGATCGAAAGTGTCTACACCACCTTGCATCTTATTATAAAAGTTAACAATCTCTGGCTTCACGTTTGTGGCTATAATTGGTTCATTGTGCATGGAGAAAAGCAAGAGCACAATTTTTTTAGCGGTCTTTTTCGCCGGCATATAGGAGCACAAAGTCAGTTTAATAGTCAACCAAAATTTTGCTTTTCTTTCTGGCTGTCCTTTTTTGCCCCTTAGTTCTTCAGGTACTTGGGGTTTGTTCTGAAGCAATGTGCCCACACTCTTAAGGCCCTTTTGGACAAGATTTTCTGCTAGCTGGACAGATGTGAACCAGGTGTCATGCGTTACATTTCTGTTGGTTCCGAAGTAGGGCTTTGTATTTTGTTTTGAGTAATAGTGAGAGAAATTGAAATTTCTGGCTTCTTCGGGCACAAAAAGCATTTTCCCCAAATAAGGAATAACGTTCAAAAAATATATTTTGACTTATTATTGCAGAGCATCATAATTTTAATCCCATATTTCGCCGGCTTGTTTGGTATATACATCCGGAATTGGCAATTGCCACGGAAAGCCAACAATTGCTCATCCAATGTGAGATGTTCTCCGGGATTATAATTATCTGTGCAATTTTGGATAAAGGCCTCCCACATTTCTCTTATCAGTGCCAGTTTGTCAGTTTTCTTCCTGACTTCAGGCGTAATTCGATCATCGAAGCGTAGAGAATTCAACAGGAAATAAAACTGACGTTCGCTCATGGCCTTTCAGTTAAATGGATGGCATGTCTGGGGATTGAACATCTCACTTGTGGTCAGATGATTACATTTGCGGGCACCACTGAAAATCAATTACTTCTTTGCATTTGTGCATTGTTGTTGCTGCTGAGGTTTCTCCATAATTCGCAGATGCCTCTGTTATAAATACATTGGTGTGTGTTACCACTATATCAAGCATTTTATCGTCAATGAACAAATTCAAGCAGTCCTCATGTTGGTTTTCCCTTCTTGCAAGACCCTTTGGACCCACAACTCTAATATTAAGGATGTTTCTCTGCAGTGTTCTAATGGTTCTGGGTTGAAGGGTCTTCGTTATCCATATGTACTTACTGGTACATTCAATTATTGGTTTGGAGAATTTTAGCACAGAGCAACTTTCGCGTACCGATTTTTCTGGACGTCGTTTGCTCGTGTTAGAGAAGATGCTGGTATACTTGATCTTCTTTGTCGCTTTGCTCGTTCCATTTGCATCCTCTCGGCATCTTTTAAATCTTTCTCACCTTTAGAAGATTCTAAAGATAACAATGGAAATGTACGTATCTCTCTCATCGCTATCGTTGACCTCCTCCAATAGTAGGTTGTCTTCCTTTTCAGAATCTCTACTGAGATCCATAAATTGCCTCTGAATATCCTCCTTCGTTCTTATCTTTCTCTGTGAAGTGCTCGCCATGGTCTGAAAATAAGTTTCATTATTATAGTGGTTTAGATTATATTTTTTCATTATAATATATATATTTGTTATATATATTTCTTATATATTTATTTATTTGATAATTTCAGTATTATTATATAATTTCCTATAGAGATAGATATTAAATTACAAAATATGAAATATAGCAAGTTTTAGGTTTGTCTATCAAAAATCATTACAGTTACGTAAATGGTATCGTGGGGTCCAGTAGACCCCAACTTAAGTGTTTTTGTGCTGTGCCCAGACTACGTACGCTTTTTCAGAATTTTGTATGCTTCTATTTTCTTATCGTGTCGTGATAGAAAGGTACCTGGACTTTAAGAATTATTGATTAATCAGAACCTGTGAATATAAGAAAGTCAGTGGTATCGTGGGGTCCACTGGACCCCACCATACCAATTAAGGGTTGAAGACACTAGACCTCTTCATAGTTAATTGGTAGGTGTCCATATTTTTTTTTTTTTTTTTTTTTTTTTAACTCCTACAGATCGGGACGGATTTATATCACTGAATTTACATCCTAAAGCCTTTCTTTTCAATCCCATACAAATTATTACTTCCTGTTTTTTCTACTTGTTAGATTTTTTTTATAATTCATCTCAAGTCTAACTTGATCAAGCATTTATTTTTTTCACCTGTTTTTTTTCGGTGTATACCATAGTATTTAAAAAAATTTATATAGTGATTTATATCAGTTTTAAGTACTTATAGTTTACTTCTGGTCTAATTTCAAATATTGCCAAAAGATTTCGTGAGACTTTTTTGCCCCACTAATTTGACATACTAACCTAAGCCTCTTTAAATAACCTTTTAATCCTAACCTTGTTATATCTTAGCTAATTTTGCATCATCATTTGTAAGATGCATTTCTTGAAACGGTGCATTGAAACATTCTTTCCGAGAGTAATAACGTCATAGCGTCGGCTAATAATAGCTTTATGTTTTGTAAAATACTAGTGTAAGGACACTCGAGAACTAGGACTTTACGCGCCGAAAAAACATCAACAGGCTATTCAGATAGGCCTTTAAAATATATTGAATGCATAGCAAACAAAAAGGCTGAGTTATTAATCTGTATAATGACCGATATTTCATTCATACATTGTTTTATATAATATAATACTTAGACATTTTTTAGGAATTTTGTAATTGTAAAGAATTATTTTATTTTCATTTCCACTCATTTTAGTCTTAATAGGAGTGTCTAATACAGTCAAAGTTTCTGAAGACACCTTGGTCTGTTGTCATAGCTTGGCAGGCTCTCTTGAGTCGAAATAAATGCTAGGTCGAGTAAGTGCTATAAACGGGGTTAATATAACACATTAGTGTCCACTAATGAGCTTTGCCCCCATATCACTTTTTAATAGTGGGGCGTTGCCCCCCTTCGCAATTTTTAATAATCTAGTAATATTCTCTAGTAGTAAGCACTACCAAAATTGTGCGCTACAAATCTTAACACTCACCACAATATTTTCCATAGTTCTCTATGAAAATAAAAGGTTTGTGCAGAAAATTATATAAATAAGAGGCCTTCGAATCCAGTGAAATTATATGACAGTAAAATAAATTACAATTCCTGCAGCATGTAAGACATTAAATAACTCGCAGGATTATACTGTGAGCACAATATAATTCTTAGATCTCAATATCAACAACAAAGACTTCACGTCTTATTTGGTATTGAGACTTAGAACAACCACCGCACGCCGTCCGAAATATATCGAAGCATGCTATTGGCTAATCAGTTAGAATACACATGCGCAGATCGTATGCAGATATAGCATAGCATACTATTGGTTAACTAGTCAGACTAATAGTAGGCGAAAAGGTGAAGGAAATACTCAAATGGCGCGGAAGTATTCAAATTTAGCAAAATAATAACATATTTTGGAAAATTGAATAACTACATTATTATTAAGTTTCCACGGTGAAAATACCATTGGTTATCATCATTTTAAGAATTAAAAACGTTTATATTTTTGGAAATAAAAAAATCGTAAATTTGTTAAAATGAATCTTATCCTCAATGGTTCTTCTCAGACGGGTATTATGCCAGACAGGTGGAACTTTGCTAATATACCAGCAATATTTAAAATTGGGTAGCAGATCTATATCTAGCAACTATCACTCGAATAGCTTAACTATCGTTGTGTGCAAAATTTTTGAGACGCTTATAAAGTACAGAATCTTAAACTATTTGGACGACATCTAGCCTGGTTCTCGTAACAAACTTTCTTGTCTCTCAGACCTTTTAAACTTTTTAAACGATATTTTCAATCTACATAAGCGATTAGAGTAAAACAGTCGATATCAAATACCTGAACATCTCAAACGCCATCTACAAAGTTATAAGTAAAAGCTATTAATAAAATTACAACCGCACGTGATACAGGGCAAATATTAAAGAAAGATTGACAATTAGCCTGTGAGGGCAAACGAGGAACTCTGTCTCTCGGCCCCAAAGTACACACTAGAGAAAGGTTAGCCAAAAGGTTACCAGAACGGTGCTTAAATATCCGCAAGGGTAAAATTAATGCACAGGAAAATTTAACCGTATTATTTACAAAAAGGAAAAATAACCTGTCAATGGAGTACAAGAGGGTACCAAAAATAATAAAAAGTCACAAAATTCGAAACCACCAACGACATCACGTCGTTATTAAATAAAATCCGCGTATAATAAGGGACATTATAAAAATAAGCACTTTACGCCGAAACGACACGCGTCGTTAAAAATAATTAACTACACTACTTAAGTTAGAGGTATAAAAGAATAACCCGCCCATACCTTTGCCCTTCATTAAAAAGCAATGAGTTTTGACACGAGCACTTAAGAAATTAAAGGAAGTAAGACGAAAGACATATTCCAAATACCGATACGAAAGCAGTGGAACGACACCCAGGTGACGGAAATCTAAGGGACGAAGAACACACGGGTGGTGACGATTGAGATGACCAGGGACCAACGGTGAAATCGATGATCGAGATGACGCAGGACCCACGGGCGGCGCGATCTAGAGGATGAATAACACACGGGTGAATTAGGTCTAAATGATGACGGATCCACGGGTGACTGAAGACTCGATGGCCAAGTATCCAAGGGTGGAGTTTGTAGAGTGACGAGGGATACCCGTAACTAGATCATGGTAATAGGCTTCCCAACGGAGTTCGAATGCAGTACGAGTCTAGAGAAAACAAAAATCGTTGCATCAGCAAAAGGAATCAGCGTCAAAGCTGGCAAGGTATAATGGCAGAAGGTCCTCGCTGAACGATGTCCAGAACAGTTCTCTCGCGAGTAGAGAAGGGGGCCCCTATTTATACGAGCTCGCCAGAGGAGCGTACGTGACGTTGGTCGCGCAGTCGGGAACTAGATACACTGCTTTCCGATAGTAGCTTCGTAAGTTATTCAGCGCGTGTGGGCGCGTACTTTTCGCGAGAAGGGACAGATTTGCAAGATAAGTCAGTCGTAAGTTGCTCGCAGATTATGGCCTCGAGGTGGGCGCGCGAGCGGAACAGGTTGAAAAATATGATGAATTATGCGGCTAAGTTGAATGCGCCCTTACATGGCCTAACAAAAGAAGACAGAGAGTATTCTCAATCTAAACGATGAGAGTAAAGCATCGATATCATATACCTGAAATTTCCAAACGCCTTCCACAAAGCTCTTCATAAATGGCCAATGTCGAACTTATAATTGCACGTAATAAAGAGCAAATTTAAATATGGATTGAGAATTGGATCAATAAAACAAGACAAAGGGTACTAATAAATGGTAGAGCTCATCTAAGCCAAATGGATACGGCGTTGGTCTCCCAACATCGCGGTACCGGGTTCGATCCCGAATCCCGGCATGAGTGAACACAAACGTCAGCGCACGTAGAGATCTGGCTATCAACTGGTGGACGCACTGTGCTCACCCCTGTATTTAGGTGGGAATATCTTACAATTCTCCCCCCACACATAGCCACTTACAGCACTGCTTTCTTTCCTCCCCCGTTTTTACAGCATAACACACACACTCTGTGTTTCAAGGAATCCTGCCGATTGGTATCTATGACCACATTCCTCCGGGGCGACAAAGGTAACCTGAATGCTGGTTGGTTTCGTAAAACCTAATACTTCCTGGCACCTTTTCCCCAAAAGGACCGGCTCCCGGTCCCCTTGGGTCGACCAGCGATTGTCATACTGACCTTTATGTATATTTCATTATTCGGTTGGGCATCCTCATGGATCAAGGAAGGATTGGCGTCGACTAACTAACTGACTAACCCCAAAATAGTAAAGCGTCTAAATAGCTAAAGTTAACTAGTGGGGTTCACGGGACTCAGTTATCTAACCTCTCCTCTTTCTAATCTACATTTATGACATTAATGAAGGACTGATATGCACAACTTAAAAGTACGCGGATAATACAAAAATCGCTAATACTGTAAACTCATATAAGAATGTAGAAGATAGGTAATATAAGTTAGAAAAGTTATCACCTTAAGCGCAATCTTGGTAAATGTACTTAGACGCACATAAGTCTAAAGTGATCTACAGAGGAAATGAAAAAGAAAAAGCATTATACTCATTGAATATGTAGTACACGATTGCAAAGCGTAAACAAGCAAACAGATTTCTGAGTAACCATATCGATTAGCCTAAAACCAGTCAACTTACTTACTTGCTTAAGGCGGTCCGTTGATGTCGATGATGAAGTTGCTCTGCATGATGATTAAAGTCAAGATCAGATGTCATTCCCTTTGTGCCACAGAAGGTGACTGTTCAGTTTAATTCTGGATCCACAAATTTTATCGCATCTGTGGCAGAGATATTGTTTCAGAGGTACTACTACTTCGTTTTTCTGGTGTCGCGTGCAGCGGGTTCTTGCTCTTCTTCTTGAATTGCTTTATTCTATTTTTGATATCACCTGTGAGCAGGATGATTTCCAGGCCTGTATGTCGTTGCAATTGTTTCCAGTTGTTGAGGCTAAATGGTACATTATATTTCAGCAGGTGTTGCACTGGTCTTTGTAACGATTTATGGGGCCTCTTGCATTTCTGTTTCGCTAAAGTTGACCGTACAGTATTTGTTTTGGGAGTAGTCGCTAGTGGCCAGATCTGGACTGTAAAGGGGGATGGTTGAGCTCCTCGAATCCGCCCTCACGCAGGGCAGCTTGTGCAACTCTGGCCATGTAGACTTTGGCAACATTAAAGTCGATCATGGAGCGTTAGGTTTCTAGGAACCCAATGAACAGAAACCTTGGTTATGGCCAAATTGTCTTAGATGATGTTGATAACACTTCCATGTGAAATTCCAAGTTCTAGCTCGATTTCTTCGACCTTCACCCGTCGATTTTCGAGGATCATCCTCTCCATACGGGCCACATTGTCCTCGTTGGTCACGTCTGACGGGCGTCCTCGACGAGGATCATCTTTAAGGGACTTACAACCATGGCAAAACTCCCTATTCCAACGAGAAATTGTTGCATAGGAAGGGGCGGTGTTGCTATACACTGTAACCATGGGTCCATGGTTCTTTTTTGCATTCTTGCCTTCCTTGCTCAAAAATTTGATCACTGCGCGGTGCTCAACCTTCTCCATTGTTGAAAAATTTGTGACTGACGATCTGCGATCAGCTACTACTGCTTCTTAAATAGACGAGGCAGGAGCGTGTGGCTGCAGGTCCTGACTTGTCATAACTTCTCCTTATAACATCACAAACAGCCATCCCCCTTCCTCTGTTTTGCCCTACCGATTCATAAAACTTATTGACCGCCCCTCGTACTAAGTAAACAAAGTCTAACACGTAGTTTAAAGGCCCAAAGAAATGAAAACTTGTAACAGAACCCGGAAAAATGCTGAGGAAATTAATTACGTGTACCATTAAAGCTTAAAAAAGTAAATGGGAGATATATAAAAAGAAAATAGGGCAAACTATTTTAACTGTTATGAGAAAATAAATAAAAGAGTTAGATTTGAACCTGTGTCATTAAGCACTCTTCTCTAAAATGACCACGATGCTCACCGCCAGAGCAAAATATTGTTTTTCCGGGTTGTGTTACCAGTTATCATTTCTTTGCCATTTAAACTACATCTATTATATGTCACACGTCATGTAAGTATCAATTATTATAAGCGCCTAATATATAATAAATATAAAGTTAACTTCAATTAAATCTTTTAATTTACGCTTTGGTTAATAAGTATTCAATACACGCTTAGGATACATTATGTTACCTCATATATCTCGAGGCAGATCATATGAGATATTAAACACCAAAACACCCTCCTAATTATTATACTTGTTGATCCTATCTGTCTTTGAGATCCTTACTTTCAGGTTCTTTTCCCTTACTAATTTTCTCCCATATTTGTTTGTACTGAATAGGGAATCGTGGTTTGTGGATATTCACCACACTTAAAAATGAAAAACCTAGATGTACAGTTGGATGTCAGAAAGTATTTTTTTAACAACAGAGTGATAGATTACAGGAATGGTTTGCCAAACGAGACAATAATCAGTCCAAATTGAATTGTTTTCATGTGCAGGTTATATGTGTATATGGAAAAGTTAGCTTATCATGGTTGTTGACTTGTGTTTGTGAAAAGCACATATTGTAATATCAATTTGTGTAGATATTATATTATTGATATGTGTTTTGCATGAGTTATTTTTCTACAAGCCAAGATGGTGATGCCTTTTCAATCAGTTCAGACACAATCTTGTAGATGCAGTTTATGTGGTCTGTTGACTCATATTACCTCTGTTAGGCCCTTATCGTTGATTTAGGTTATATTAAATAAAGTGTAGAGTGATCTCTCTTCTGTTCTGAGCTCATCTCCCTTCATTGGTTCTTTCAGGTCTCCCTTAGTATCCACTTCTCCTCCGAAGCCTTTCTTTCGTTAGGAGTTAAGAGTCTTGTAAAGGGACCTTGAAGAAAATAATAAAAAATTACCATTTTCTTTGTCACATGTAACTCTCTATCTCACTATGTCGGTCGGTCGATCGCTCGGTCGATCGGTCGATCGGTCCCTGTTTTTTTTTTGTTTTATTGTAATAACGTAACTATTCTGAAGATTCTAGCGAAATTTTAAACCCTCATCTTGTTTTACATCCACTTCTGAATAATATAATAGCCAAAGTCATCATAAGGAAGTATTTGGCAATAACATCAGAACTATTCCGCCGAATCTAATGAAATTTTAAGCTTTTTGCTGTTTTCCATTCTCTTTCGAATAATATAATTGCAAAGGTCCTCCCAAGTTTAGTCCTAGAATTTGAAAGTTTTGAAGGTCGTAAAGTCATGAATCAGAATAAGCGAGAGCACGCAACTTTGGTTAGCATAACTTGTTTTATTTTTGTTATTATTATAACATATTTCTACATATGTCATTGAGAGAGGTAACAAGAAGTAAAAAGAAAAAAAAAATTTGGTGCTGTAACATTCTGTGTTGAGTGATGTAAAAATCAGAAAAGATAAGGAAGGATGAGGATTGGTTAGAATGACCAGGTAGAGAATTTAGTCAATATATTTAAAAGTTTATACATTTATAGAATACAAGAGAATTCTAAATATTATTCAAAATTGCTCGAATTATTGAGTAATTTGTTAGTTCTGTGTCACCAATCGATGGAAGAAATACAGAAGAAGATAATCCTGCAGAATTTAGAGATGCCTTTTATACCCTGTAAAGTAAATTCCAAAGTTAGATATTTATCGAAAATTTTCCTCTATGCACCAAGCTTTGCTACTTCGCAAGTGGAAGGTTAATGTCTCAACATGTAACGTTGTTGAATCAGGTTGTCACTATTGATTTTTTACTGTGCTTTCAAGAGAACTCTATTAATAGTAGGATATAATTAACCCAGTAGTACTCCTTCAGTGTAGGTAGAAAAATGATAAATTTTAGTCAAGACCGTTACACTTCCCACTCTCAGGGTGTCAATCCAGTAGCATGGTTTGTGATCTCATAAATTATCATAAGTGAAATTGTTGAAAGTGTTTCACTTGAAAGCAAGTCTGAATATTAATATAGAGCATTTAGAAGATGAAAGTGTTTCCCTGTCAAATGTAGAGAGAGGCTTCTTATGTATGATTGGGGAAAGCTTGGAACAAACCCTTGAGATGAAACTACACTGCATATTTTATCAAGATAATGACATTATATACAACGCCAATCCAAGACTATCAATAAATGGCTTTTAGTAATAAGATCAACATGGTAAAATGGTACATCACTTTTCATAACTGTAAACTGAACAAAATTATGAGTATTTATCTTCCTACCAACTTATTCAATTGAAAATATTGGAAAATTTGCAGGGAAGAGTGAACTAAAATCCCTGCAAAAGTGTGTTTCGATGTAATAGCGTGTAATAAGACACGATTGACCTCAATCATTGCCAACAATGGCTATTCTATAACTAATTAAATACCACTTTTATAAAGTAATGAATACTATTAACCTCGTCGTTTTGAGATTATTTCTAAATATATTTGTTAGTAATTATTTGTATAAAAATGAAACCACTGAATGTGAAATGTGGAACATATAATGAAACTAAAAATATATATTTATTGCAATGAACTGTTCTGCTAACGTCTATTAAATACTGTTGACTACACTGTATATATATCTAAAAAAAATTTATATGCTAATATTTGTCTTGTTTTGTATGCAAATGTGTGCTTCAAGAATTAGAAGCTTTGAATACGTTTAGTAAATTAATGTGTAAAGGGAGATTTGGCAAAATACGAGTAAATCGGCTAAATAAGCTTTGTGTTATTGTTTTAGAAATCATTTTAGAAAGATTAAATTATATTTCGATAAAGTTGCCATAAAGTTGCGAATTTCAATATTACAACATTCAATGTATTTACAAAATTCCAGCTAAAGACTGTAAGTAATATGTACTATATTAAACAATATTTAAATGAAGTTTGATTGAAACTTATTTTATATCGATAGATTACATCTCGAAATCATCAAGACTTGTCCATATGGTATAAACCATTGGAATATGTTTGTTTTCAGGTTTGAGTGATATGGTTAAATATGTTCAGAAAATTGCATTTCCATATTATAAGAGGATATTATGCAAAGATTTAATGCAGTATAATAGAAAAAGTAAATTTATTATTCAAGAGAGAGAGATCCATATACCCTACTGATAATACATTAAAAACTAATTACTAGTAAACGATTAATTTGGCCGGATCTATCTCCTAACCTCAACTTAATAGTTTTTCTAACCATTAAACTTTCAGTTCTAATCGAGTAATGTATTCTTTCATTATAATTTTTTGGTTTAGTAATATAACTTCTTATAAGCCCAATTCTCTCACAGACAAGAAAAAAGGGAATTTGTAGTAATTACAAAGTATTTGTTTTATCGCAAAGAAATAATTATGCTCGGATATATATGGTAGCTCTGGCGATCAGCGTCTTGGTCATATAAGCGATAAGTGCTTAATGACACAAGTTCAAATCCAACTTCTTTATTTATTTTCATATAATGGTTAAAATAATTTGTCCTATCTTTCCGTTCTCTACGTCTACGATTTCCCTTCTTAAGCTTTGATTGGTTCACGTGATATTCTTCTAAGTGTTTTTCCGCGTTGTGTTACCAATTTTCATTTTCCTTGGGCCTTTAAATACATCTATAAATCACGTGTCATGTGATTTTAAATTTATTACAAAATAAGCCCGTGCCCCCTCCTGCTCAAACACTTGTATTGTCTCTCACTGGATAAAAACCTACCCTTCGTTGTTCAAAAGGCTTCTTGAATCAACATTTTGGGGGGTTGAGGATGGTAGCTTTGGCGATCAGCGTCTTGGTCATATAGGCGATGAGCGCTTAATGACACAATGTTCAAATCCAACTTCTTTATTTATTTTCATATAACTGTTAAAATAGTTTGTCCCATCTTTCCGTTCTCTACATCTCCCATTTTCCTTCTTAAGCTTTGATTGGTTCACGTGATATTCTTCTAAGTGTTTTTCCGCGTTGTGTTTCAAAATGTTCATTTTCCTTGGGCCTTTAAATACATATATATATATATATATATATATATATATATATATATATATATTTGTTTGGGGCAATTCATTACATCCCTCAAACACGGCATTCGTGAGTTCCCAAAATGTAGTCGCTCATATAGATTTTCCCTTCTTCCAACTTGAACAACCACGTAATTTACCTTCCTTATAAGGTGTATGGCGACGATGACACAGTAGTCATTCAACATAAAAATGGACTAAAATTAAGTGTTCTCATTTTCTTAATAACCGTAATACTACTAATATTAATATTACCATACGCCCCTTTGTGTGCCGTTCTCAAGGACACGGCTTTACAGAGCGCCCTTCTACCCCTAAGCAAGTGATTGGGGGAAGAGGCGAGCATTTGCGCCATGGGCCTAGAATAATTGGTTGACGCCAACTCACATTCGCAAAGGTAGCTGTGGCCACATAGCTGTAGCCCAAATTTTGGAACCCACCTCACTATATCTATTTGACTACTGCCAGGGGTATAATAAACTTTTTTTGCTTAACCTAACAAAATCTATCCAGGAGAATAAGGGATTTATCTGGTTTCACCTCCATCATATCAGTGGTCAACCTTTTTAGTTAGTTCATAATGTACTGTAATGACCTCTTTAAATGGTAATTTCATGGTATAAGGTGCCGATAATATGGAGGGTGAAAATGATCTTTTCAACCTAACTCACCGCGCATTTTTATGAATGCGAAGCGAGGAAGATCACGTACAACCGTTAGGTTGTACGTAACTACTTTTTTTAAGCAAAATCAATTGATCATAGTCTTACAATTTTGGCCTGAGGATGGATCATCCTGCTCATCTATCACATCACAACAGAAACAATTTTTAGTAGCGTGTGAGTCTAGTCGCGAGCGACACTACATCTAAACTATGTCGGTCGGTCCCCGTTTTGCTTTTTTTTTAATAACGTAACTATTCGGCCGATTCTTTCAAATGCTATAATTGCCAAAGTCCTCCCAAGGTTAGTCCGGGAATTATATTGTTTTGGCAATTACATTAAATTATTCGGCCGATTGTAAGGAAATTCAAAACCATTATGTTGTTTTACATTCTATTTCAAATTATAAAATTGCCAAGGTCCTCTCAAAGTCATCCCAAGGTTAGCCAAGGAAGTATTTTCTTTTGCCAATAACATCATAGCTCTTCGGCGTATTCTAACAAAATTTGAAACCCTTATTTTGTTTTACATTTGCTTTCGAATTTTTAAAGTCCCCTAAGGTTAGCCAGTGAATTAGTTTTTTGGCCATAACATAATAACTATTCGGCCGATTCTAAGAAAATTTGAAATCTTTAAGCTGTTTACATTCTCTTTTAAATGATACAATTGTCAAAGTCCTCCCAAGGTTATTCCGCGAATTATTGAAACTTTTGAAAGTCGTAATGACATAAATCATAATAAGTTAGGGCAGCGACTTCTTGTTCAGCAGACCTTGTTTTCTTCGGTAACAATTCTGGACAGAAAGTGCTCTGGTAAAATCGATCTATTGAAGACGAATCAATATTCACTCGTTGTAAATTTTTTCCTTCATGTAATTCTTGTGTTACCTAACTTCCCTTTATGTGGACTTTTAATACCATTACACAGATTATTTTAAATAGCTGTAGCAAATTTCGGAACAACTTAAATGAATCTAAGATGCCCTTTTTAAATCTTTTAGAAATGATATTAATTTTTTTAGAACCGACTAATATTAATGAAAACTATTACTTATTTGGTTCTTTCATTTACATTATCACCAAAATTTGTTTATTATTTTCCTAACTCCTTCTTTTTCAAAATTTATTTGGTAGCTTTTTCGGTGTAGCGGATCGCATAAGACCTTAACCAACTAGAAGCCTGGGCAAACGATCACTTCAGAATTGTCGTATTTATCTAATTAATTAGGTTTCAAATTCCTAAAATGGGGTTAATTACGAATATAGTAATATTTTGTCTATGAAAACCAAAGAATAGTTGTTTTGCAATAAAACATTTTAAACTCACGCTCAGAAAAAAATATGTGGACTTGTAATAAAATGGCCAGATTGGCTACGGAATGAAAAAATAATCCGTTTATGAATAAACCAGCAAACTCGCCTTGGCAATGATCAGGTCATAACAAATGAAATCTGCACTCAGACAGTGTTTGTTCCATTGAATATTGAATATAAATTTGATTTAGCTTTAATCGCAAAATAAAAATAGGTCGAATAAACGCTTTCACTCAATTTACCACGCTGTTGGATCACCAGTTGAAAAAGGCGATTTCTGTTACAAATTGGCTTCATTCATTATTTAAAGCGATTGATTTCTATATTGAGACTTACATCAAGTTTATAAATAAAATTAGTTTGTGAATTCATATTTATTTCCACCGGCACTGGTTATATTGTTTGTACGAATCTGTTTCTCACCGTGTTAATTCTCCTTCCAGTACCAACTCTTTAGCTAGCATCAAAATGTAACATTACTAAAAATTAATTGGCTTATCATCTTAAACAATATAATAAATAAAAACAAGGGTTCTAAGTTGCTTGGGTTGCTCGTAGGTTTTAATTATTTATGTTCGACTAAATAAATCAACTCATAGGTGAATAAGAAAAATTAAGTCTAACGAAGATGAGCACAAATGTACTCTTCCAGTGGGCACATACCAAGCAAATGGAGAAATTAAAATCACGTTGCCTTACGAAAGGTAGAGGAAAGACGACAGAAGTTTAGTGACGTAAGACTGCTAGTGAGAAGTCGTTTGGTGATCGACCAAATGAAGACAAATGTATTTTTACCTATATATATATATATATATATATATATATATATATATATATATATATATATATATATATATATATATACACATATGTATAAATTTGTCATGAAGGCGAAAGAATGATGAAATGAATCCAGCAAACCGCAAGAAACAGAAAAACAGGATAATTTGCACGATTCGAATCCCACCCCTGTACGGAACTTTGAGAATTAAGAAATTAATTTCCGACGAAAAATTATCCTGCAATTAAATGAGGGGTAGGGAGAATAGTTGGATTTTTGCTAATTTTACCTAGTACAGAGAACATGGGACTGACTCATGACCCCGATGATTGAAGAGATGGAATTAGCGATATCGTTTGCGCCCTCTTTACTCCAATAGAGATGGTGATGTAAGCTCCACCTAGCGCAAGCTTCATATTTGAAGATATTTTAACTTAATCCGCAGCATCACTTTCTCTCTCAATGCTAAAACTTGAATTGGATACAATATATATTTTTCTCGTAATTTAAAAGAATAAAATAGCTGTATAAAAGAAACAACTGATATTTTATTTATTTTAGTAAATGATCGATTGATCCACCATTGTTTGGACAAACTAATTGGAGCGTCTTCTTCCATACAAAGATGCTTCGTTTTATCTCATTAATCATCACTCTCTGTATGCAGTTGGATAGTCACTTTTCTCTCCACTGAAGTTTATTATCAATTAATTAATACGCTTTAATCTTATAATTTCTTTAATGCGGTAGAGCATCAAATACGTCTTAAAAATCTATCTTTAGTATATCTACAGCTATACAGTATATTAGTTGATGGTGTGACCACTTAATAGAAAAATCCAAAACTTGCTCTGACACCAGCGTTGAAGCCAAAATCCAGGTTGGCTATCATTTATTATATTAAAGGAATCTAAGATATTCACGATTCAATCTATAATTCTAGACTTAATGAGTTTTAATAAAAGAGAAATTACTGAAATTCGCTGATAACACTGGTCTGCGTCAAAAATGTACCTGAGGTTTTCTATAGTGTTTCTTAATAAAATTGACCTCCTAAATCCGAATCTGTCATCCGTTTTTCTCTATCACCTCCAGTTTTTGCGATACAGGGGGTGATAATAATTTTATAGTTTATAAATCTCCTATATTACATCAAATTCCAATAGTTTTTGCACTGCTCTATTCGCAGTAAATTTTGTGTACATTTTAAGTAATTATGCAAATAGGCTTATATTTTGAAGGTTAAAAATTGCTTAGCATTATAATAATAAGAATAATAATAATAGTGGTTGAGTTAAAAATGAACAGAAAATGTAAGAATAGCTCTGACAGATTTTGCTATGTTTGCGGCAAAGTGACTTTTTCCGAGCAGCAATGTACAATCCCTCCTGTAATTAAATCTTTGTATCATGCATATTTTGGAGTAAGGCTAAGAGATCAAGATAAAAGTTTTGCACCACATATCTGCTGCAAGGGATGCTACATAAGTTTAAGACGCTGGAGTCAGGGCAAACAGAAGTCCCTCTCTTTTGGTGTTCCCATGGTATGGAGAAATGGCAAGGACCAGACTACGGACTGCTATTTTTGCATGACAAATCTTAAAGGTGAGCATTGTATCAAGTATTTAATCTTTCTGTATTATACTGGCTCCTGAAAATGTCATTATTATGCAAAGACTTAACATAAAATTAAAAACTAACATAGTTCACTTCAGCATGAACATATCCTTTACTAAACATTTATGTACTATCTGCAACTCCAAATCAATTCCTTAATGTAATATGCAATTATATTTTCCACAGGTATAAATAAGAAGAATAAACATAGTGTGGCATATCCGGATGTTCCTTCTGCCATCAAACCCCTGCCCCATGACCCAGGAATTCCTATACCTTCTCCCCCTGAACATATAGAGGTACATGAAGAGATTAATATGGAAGTTGACCAAGATTATGACACATCTGAGTCTTATCAGGTTTCCACACATGATATGGTCGCAAGACCATTCACTCAAGTTCAGTTAAATGACCTGACCAGGGATCTGGGGGTTTCAAAGGCGAATACACAACTTCTTGGCTCTCGACTTCGTGAAAGTATTCTTCTCGCTTAAGAAACAACATTTAGGGGGGTACAGAAATAGAGAACAAGAGTTTCGAAGCTATTTTTTACAGCATTCTTCCAGCTTTTTAGTATACTACGCCAATATTAAAGGACTTGTTGAGGTTCTTGGAATTCCCTACAACCCATTAGAATGAAGACTGTTCATAGATTCCTCCAGTAGAAGTTTAAAAGCTGTGTTACTGAATATTGGTAACAAGATAGCTTCCGTTTCTATAGGCCATTCAATCCAACTTACTGAAAGTTATGAAAATATAAAAAAATTGCTGCAATAAATTAGTCTAGCTATAAGTGGAGGATATGTGGTGACTTAAAGTTAAGATCATTTTACACTTGGCATTTCAAAGCTTTTTGATATTGACATTTTCATTTTTAATTGTTAATACTTGTATACACCTTTTGGTCAACTTACATTTTACAAGAATGCAAATCTGTAAATCATGAGTCATTTTTGAGTTATATTTTTTGTTGAAGTGTGTCCCTATAGGTTAATGCATCCTATTGGGTTAATGGGGAACTTATCCTAATTGAGAAGGTATACAACACAACTCAATAAACTCAAAATAAGATGTACATACATCCAATTAGTTCCAATACGATGATTTAATGCATCGGCATACAGGATTTTTCAGTACATATTTATATTCTTATTGTTTTAAGAAATATTACTTTGAATTTGTTTTTAGAAATATTACACTGAATTTACATACCGTGCTAAATTTTTTTTAGGTAGTGTCTTTTACGCTTGGGACACAAACAGGCTACACGAAGCATCCCTGTTTCCTATGTTTATGGGACAGTCGTGCAGATAGTATGCACTATGAGAAGAAGGTTTGGCCTTCACGAGAAGCATTTAGAATTAGATTAAACAATGTGATAGCTGAACCTTTAGTGCCTCCTCAAAAAATACTGTTCCCTCCACTGCATATAAAGCTTGGCATAATAAAAAATTATGTCAAAACCCTTACTAAATTAGGCCAAGATTTTAAATTCCTTTTTTAAAAATTTCCACAAATCAGTGACGCTAAGCTCCCTGGGGGAATTTTTGATGGACTTCAAATCAGGAACTTGATCAGCAATTTGATGCATCAATGAAGGACATAGAAAAAGATGCCTGGAAAGCTTTCAAAGCTCTAGCTAATAATTTTCTAGTCAATAAAAGAAGCCTAGAAGAATATGTTGCCCTGGTCAATCAGCTCTTAACATGTCTCAAACATTTGGGAGCTCGAATGTCTATAAAGATACACTTTTTATAGTCCCATCTGGATTATTTTCCCGACAACTGCGGGGATTACAGTAAAAAACAGGGGCAAAGATTCCACCAGGACATAAAAACAATGGAATCCAGGTACCAATGTAAATGGAACGGAAACATGCTTGCTGACTACTGTTGGTGTTTCAAGCGTGATGCACCAGATTACAGGCACAAACGAAAATCGTCAAGGGCGTCTGTTCTTCGAAATTATAATTATTTTCTTTATTATGTTGCATTCTTTTATTTTTTGTTTATTAAAAGAATTATAGTTTACTTACGTGTATTCCTGTTTATATGATATAACAGTAATAATGCATTATTAGATAGCGAAAGTTTTTTTTTTTCAAATTCAGAAAAAATGAGGTAATCTCAATGAAAATGGTGTATGCTTTACTGAGAAAATCTGACCTGATTGAACAAATATACATTCATTTTTGAGCTCAGGAGGTTGGATTCATTAAGAAACCACAAAGAAATCGTGGGGAACATTGAAAATTTTTCAAACGCAGGCCTGTGTAATAGTCGGGTTTTTTTAATACTATTTTCGTAAATTATTATCACATTAGCCACTTGAAACATCACTGGATTAAAAATTATGCAAAAGAGGATTATTAATTCGATTTCTAATTCATTAAGGAGAATTGAGTAGATCTTACCAGTCCTAATTACTTATGAAATTTACATATTATTTATATAGTGGCTTATTTCTTTCTTTTTTCACACTAATATTCGAAACACCACCCTGTCATCTCAAAATTAATTACGTGCAGAATAGCAGAATAATTTTTGTCTTGGACGGTTGTCGCTATACCGGTCATCTGAATCTTCAAAGCGTCGATGTTTTCAACGATTAGTTTGCGATTAATTGCCTATCTATAAAGTATCGTGGATTTGCTCAGAGACATTATCGTTTATTCCATTACATATTTATTTTAAATCCTTCATTTTTATTAGGATTAATAAAGCACCGATCAAATTTATAACTTTCCCTGTGCACAGTAGCATCACTATAATTTAGAAGTTTCTAACATTGCGAGAGCGGAAAACAACACGGACTAGTGGCATAGGGTTCTACATAAACTAGAATATAACGCTTTTAATAACAGAAATTATAGGAGTATTCAATTCCTTGATCAAACTCGTAATTTCAAATTTATTGCCAATAAAGTGCAATCAAAGAAGCGATCGTGAGGACTTTAAGCAGGTGGTGCGGGAAATGAGACAACGGGAAATCAAAGAATATAGGCAACCAACTAATCAAAAATAAAACCAATGATCTGTTCTTCAATAGGAAAAATACATATGTACTTTAGGATATCAGTTATTACTCCTTCTATAGAGCTAGCCAACTGAGATCAGTTATTAGCAGATTTCAAAAATTCATTTCACAGAGATACATTTTTAGCTCCTTCATTAAAGGTACCGAAAGGATATCAGTTATTGGCTCTATCGTGGTATACGGTGGATTTAATCATGTACGAATCAGACGTATGTACGTCTGATTCGTACATGATTAAATCCGTTCCATTTTTCTCTAAGAGTGCTTTAATTTTTTTTTATTCTTTAACCAGGGAGGATTCGTATTCTTATATATCTATTGCCATTTGCAGCGTTCGAGGATCTAATTAAACAACTCTGACAAAAATATACTTTTAATTAAATAAAAAATGAAATATTATATCTCTAAATATACTAAGGCTATAAATAAGAGGATCTAATAAAGATTAACACTACCAATGAGTAAATATGCGATGGTTGACGCAAAAATCACTTGCACTCGGAATAGTAACTAGCAAACATGAATAAGTTTTGGATTCTTTTTACCTTTAACTAAAAGGGAGTCTGCAGTTGGGTGACCTTGAACGTGAACCTCCTCGATGAGAGATGATTAGAGGTGCGTTGGACTGGAGCTTTCCTTGCTGCCATGAGGATGACTGGGAAAACAGCTGATGCTTCTCACCCAAAGAAGGAGACAGGTGCTGAATCTATTCGGGAAGAACAATTGATTCTTGTCCCAGGGGGAGGGGGGAGGTGTGTGGCGAGACTTCTCGACTTGAAGATGTAAGTAAGGGAATCTTGGATAAACGGAAGTTATTCGAACTTCTATGTTAATATTTCGGGCTTCTCAATGATGAGACTTGACCAAGAGGTGAATCTTTTCTCAAGTGAGAATTCACGTTGGTATTCTCTGGACGAGAATGGTATGAGAGTAGGTTTCGATATCACTGGTCTACTCTTCTAAGCGACCAGAGGAACAGCTTTGGGAGGGGAAATCCCGCTCAGTTCCAGCTCTCTTCTTGATTCCCTGTTTGACTCAGTGACGCGACTTATTCTCTTGATTATTACGCGGATTCTCCTTTTATTTCTCAAGATCGAACTAGATATTCGAGTACGTCGATTATCCCCTGGGGGGAGGCTAGAGAAGATGAGGTAGTTTAGGAGGGGCTCTTCAAGTTTATGCCGGGGGAAGGTGAGATTACGTCTATTTGGTGAAAATAAACATAAACAATCGGTGGGAACAGTGAACCTTTTCATAGATTTTCTGCCGACGAAGTCTTAGGCAGCAAGATTTCCATTCTAAAGGCTCTCCATCCTCCTATGTTTATATTAACGGACTATGAAATCTGCTGACTGGAATCCTTCTTTGCAAGCGACGCTCAAAATGTCGTTAGGACAGCGGGGAAAAGAAAACGGGTGAAGGGAGTAAGGTCTTGGCCTATGTGGAGCGTAGCAGTTTACATTGTATAAAAGAACTAGCGTCTGTTTGTCTTCATGATATTTATTCCCACACAGGCTCATTCTATACATGTAGCGAAGAAGATCAGTCTTAGCTCATTTGATCAAGTAGCCAACGAAGATTAGTAATTATCTCCTTAAATACAGGTAGCAACGGAGTTCAGTTATTAGTTCTTTTATTACAGTTAGCGAACGGAGATATGTTATTAGCTCGTAAAGTACAAGCAGCTAACAGAGATTAGTTCTTAGCTCCTTCACAACTGATAGTGAACGGAAATAAGTTATAAGCTCATTCCTTACAGGTAGCGAACGGGCATCAGTTTTTACTTCAATCATCACAGGTAGCGAACGGAGATCAGTTATTACTTCTTTCAATACAAGTGGCTAAAAAAGATCAGGTATTAGATCATTCATTAAAGGAAGAGAACTTTAATCTGTTATTAACTACTTCAATAAATGTAGCGAACGGATATCAGTTTTTAGATCATGCATTACAGCTAGCGAATAGAGATCACTCGGCGCAAAATGACAAGCCATATTAAATAAAAGAAAGAAATCTTGACAAAGGAAACTCCCTTCCTGAGACTTGATACCGTAAGTAAAAAAAGTCTTTTCAACTTAAACTACCAAGGGATTTAAACGATATGTGACAGATTTCTCATTACTTAACGGGATCACAAATGTAAGAAATACATTAAAACTACATTAGCTAACCCCAATTCGCTAATGCTATCGAAATACCTTTAGATTAAAGGAGAATAATGAGACAAGATGAAAAAACTAGAAAGGCTTCAATATATTTAACAAAATAATGAAAGTACCAAATCATTAAAATTATAGAACATACTTTAGAAATCTAGTGAACAATGTAATTGCTAATAACTACTCACTAAAATTATAGAACATATGTACTTTATAAATCTAGTGAATAATGCAAATGTTAAAACCTAATCACTAATAGAGTGGAAGTATCACCTAAAATATACAGAGAGACAAATACAACAGTAGAAGATTAGTCGACTAATTTTCAATTAGGCAGGTATGTATAATAAATAGAGACAAGAGTTTTCACGAAATTAAGAGAATGAAAACTCTATATGAATAGCTCAGTTAAGGGTTTATTTTAAGCTTTTTATCTATTTATATCTTGCATTTTTTAAGCAAATTCATAACTTTTGTACAGAATCAACGTTCTAAATCGACCTATATCTCATTTATCCAACATTGAAATTTGAAAGTCTAAATGATTAGTTTTGTTATATTATTGTTGCTAATGAACTTATGCAAGTGCCGATTATGTTTTCATTTAGCTAATGACTTACCAGTCCAATATGGTTTGGACTGGTGCACATCGTGCTTTTGCTGTAGAAACGTTTTTGAAGAATGGTGAATCTGTAATTGCAACACAGAGAGCTTTTCGAGCTCATTACATGTTAGGTCGGAATGATGCTGGTCCGGATAGAAAATCAATACTGATATGGGTTGCAAATTTCAGAGCAACCGGTTTAGCACTTAAAAGAAAGCCACCTGGAAGACCTCGAAGCGCTCGAACTCCAGACAGTGTTCAAGCTGTGAGACTTTCTTTTACTTAGTCTCCTACTCGTTCAGCTCGCAAACCCGCTTCTGCCTTGGGATTGTCTGATAGAACAGTCAGAAGAATTCTACACACTGATCTGAAGTTCCATCCATACAAATTAATGATTGCTCAGAAACTGAACGAACGCGACTGGGAAACTCGCATGTCATGTTTTGACGATGTCCTTCAAAATGTTCCTGCAAATGCGGTTCTTTTCACGAGTGATGAAGCTCACTTTCATCTCTCAGGCTGCGTGAATAAGCAAAATTTTCGTTATTGGGCGGAAAGTAACCCTAGACAGCTTCATGAAAGACCTTTACACAGTGAACGAGTGACTCTATGGTGCGCAGTTTCGAAATTAGGTGTATGGGGTCCTTACTTTTTTGAGGAGAGAAACCATCGTGTTACAGAAACATCTTGCCGATATATAGAGATGATGCAGACATTTCTGGAACCAAAAGTAAACGAGTTAGCAATTAGAATGTGTGGTTTCAGCAGGATAGAGTTACCGCACACACAGCAATAAGATCAATGGAAGTTCTAAAGAGAAATGTTTCCGGGACGTTTGGTTTCCTTACGCGGTGACATTTATTGGCCAGCACGCTCACCCAAGCTCAACCCCTGTGATTTTTTTCTCCTGGGTTACTTGAAAGCTGAGGCCTACAAAGATCAACCGGGTGCCATTGAAAAATTAAAGGATGCTATTTGTCAAAAGATTGCAGAAATACCGTCTGCAATGACCCTTCGAATGATGGAAAACTTCACAAACCGTCTCGAACAGTGTATAGCGAATAGAGGTCACCATTTAGAAGATGTAATTTTTAAAACCGAATGAACAAATCCTGTAACCCTTGATTTAAACAACATTAAAATTAATTTTTCATAAATGTTGTTTTTTCTTCCTTTTGTCAACCTTTCAAATGTGGGAGGTATTTCAGCCGCAACTTGTATATGCATAAACGGACATTATTTTAGCCGTTAATTCATTTATTGGAAGTATTAGAACAAGTGTCCATCTACAAATGATACACCAAACCTTCCTCTATGTCATTCTTGGCCATGACAATATACGAGACCTTATACCAATTAACTTTATTTTCTCTATGAGCCCCATACAAGGAGTCCTAAACTTATACCTTACCTGATTATTTATGCATATCTTGCGTTCGATTACGGACTCTCCAACATATTAATTACAGAATTTATGATGTTCTTATGTCTAAAACATGTTGAGCTCTGCAGATATGAATTTGATGGGATACATCTCATGCGCTTTGGTTCAAGAAATTTGGCAGAAATATTCCAATACCTTCATACCTGGTTTCATTGCAGCGAAGGAAGACGTCTTAAAGACTATCTACCATTCTGCCACGTATTCCGCAATCACGCTTGCATTCAACAACCTAACAATACCCCCATTCATACATTAAAGTTTAGCATCACTTTGTGTATGATATCATAACTCAAAAGTGTTTTTTTATATGAGGGCCCTGTAATTAAATATCTCAACTATTGCCAGTAAACTCAATTCCATGTTATTTTCATGATGTTATGCAACCTTTCCATATCAGATAGAGAAACCGTTTACATTGAGGATTCAACTACTGCCTTGCACAACTTACTATTAAATAGCCCCACCTAAACGAAAGAGAAATAACATTGGACAGCAGTACCTTTATTGTCTAAGTTTATTTAGCTTATTTAGGAGAATTTGGATAAACTGAATCCAAAGATTACGATGTTTTGCTCAATCAGATAGCTATTTTTTTTAGCACACACATGATGTTTTTTAAGTTTTTGGGGATATCTATGGGTATTTTCTATTTTTATGATACAAAACTCTCTCTCATTTCTTTAAATAAACGTATTCTGATGTGGTTACTCGTGGAACCTATTGACTAACTGGTATTTTTTGGCTAGAAGATCTAGCAAAAATATGCCATATGATTTCTGCTACATCTGTAGTCAATATACTTGTGTTACTAACAGGAATCCAGTCACAATTTTCTTAAAGCTTGCATACCATGCGGATTTAGATATGAAACATGGTAAGACCGATAAAGCTTGAGCGTCACACATGGTATGCAAGACATGCACTGAGTATCTGTATCGTTGGACCAAAGGCAAGAAGAGAGGTCTGAAGTTTGGAATTTCCATTGTTTGGAGGGAGCCTACAAACCCCTGACCTGTATGCTACTTCTTCCCTATTTATTTTGCTTGGATGAACAGAAAAAACCGGAGAAGCCTCAATTATTCTAATCTTCATTGAGCCTTTCGTTCTGTAGTTCATTATCATAAAATTCCAGTACCTGTCTTTGGATTCCTCCAGTTTTGGAGAAAATGAAAAAGAAGAAGTTTATGAAGGTGATGTTCTAGTTCCATTTTTCCAAAAGGAAAAAAATTATTTAGTTCGCGATCGCATATTTTTAAAAAGCCGCTGCCGAACTGGCGGCATCTAAATTTAAAGAAAAACCTTTCTCTGGGAAAGGGATCGTATCACCTTCTACTGCAAGAGCCAATCAAGAGTACTTCCATTTTTCTCTAAAGAGAAGGATTTATTTTACTGAAGAGATATTGCACAGCTTCTACACGTGGCTGGAGTGCTTCAGTACGAACCCGAAGATTGGAGACATCTCATTGACGGTAGCAAGTGATTTCATAAATATATTCTGCATTAGAACAGCAACCAGTTTTCCATGTACCACTATCTCACTCAAAAGATTTGAAGAAGAAGTATGAACTGGGAAAGTACATATTGGAGAAAATTCGTTACGATCAACATAAGTGGTTGTATTCACCTGAAGATGGTGAACTTTTTGTTGGGGCAATAGTCCGAGGTTACAAAGTACCTGTCCTTTCTGTGTATGTAGGATTGTAAGGACCGAGCTCGCATTACGCGAAAAAGTAGTACTCAATACGGGAATAATTGGTGCCTCGCAGGGCAAGGAATGTTGTTTAAGATGAGAAATATTAAACCAATTTAACCAAAATGTCACAAAAATGTAATCGATTTAAGTATAAGATCGGAATTATAAAAATCGAAAGAGCAAAACACTTCGCCTGATAGGAGTAAACAGATATCATTTTCGGATTCAGCAGTGCAATTGTGTCCTAAATCAATTAATAAATCATAGACAACTTACATAGATGATTTTTTAACCCCGTGTAATAGTTTATACCTGTAACGATGTTTATAAAGGCAAATATAGTTCTATGCAGCCCACGGGGTGGATAATTTAGTGATGTTGTATCCGTTTTCGGTGGCTCTATGATTTCTAATTAACATTAAATGCAGGCTTCACAGCCAAGCTCCTCACAAGTATATATATATATATATATATATATATATATATATATATATATATATATATATATTAACCGCAGCCCATTTTAACTGGCCGTTATATCAGCCCCCATCCCGTGTCTTGTGACTGCAAAAGTGGTTGAGAAAATTGCCAATTGAGATTCCATTTTAATGCTGCTTGATTAGTCCTGTGGAAAAGAGTTACTTGCTTGGTTTGGGATGAAAATCGCTCCCCAAGAAGGTTTACCACTAATATCTGCTGCGTTCATTGCCTCTGCGGCCAGTCATCAGATGAGAATCCTATAAACTTCTTGTGAGTTCGATTTTTAAAACAAAATCAGGTGCATCCGCATAAATAACTTCACAGCATTGCAGCTATTCTCAACTCTAAATAAATTTCCTATATAACTCTTTTTCTCACTACGATAAAAGGCTTATTTATTTAGAAATGCACTAAATGTGTTAGGTGCGAGAAAAAAAAGTGCTAATTCTGAATTATTGAGTACCTACAAAGTTTCAAATTTTATGTCACTTCGGTGGAAAGAGGCCATTATTAGGAGTTATCTTCTCAATATCCCGTGAAATCATTTTGCCCTATTTTCATAAGTGCTGTCGCTAATGTGAGTTTTAAATCACTTTAGAACCTACAAAATAAGTAAGTGAGCATTTATTATTTTTTTCCGTGCTTAACCTACGGTAACATGGTTAAGTAACAAGCGTATGAAATGAGATTTAATAGTCTGATTAAATACAACAATAAAAGGAAAAACAAAACCCTCTCGAGTTGTGCAGAAGTATAAATAAAGCAAGTCCTAATTTAAGCTTAGTTGGGTTTTAATTTTCTTTATTAGATTTCCGTAATTAATAAGGGCCAGCTCTTTTTATTGTGGAATTAATTATTTAACCTTTAAATACATTGTTTAGACTACTTCCTAAATGGGGACTAAAGCGAAAATTTATAGGTTTCTTCTGTACAAATCTTCCTATTCAACTTGCATAACCTAAAGTATCTCTTTTAATTATTGATCAACGACCACTTGCATTAATATTTGAATTTTCACCTCATCATGCTAAATTTTTATTTTGCTTCATCTAATATTATTCTCTTCCCATTTTTCTTGCAATGACTATAATCCCTTAAATGAGGAACACATTTCTTTATCTACATTAAGAAATAAACACCCTATAATTATCTTTTGGCTATCCTATCTTCGGTTTAAATTTCCCTAAATACTGAAAAATATATTACATTTCACTTTAATAAAGGAGCTATCTAAGTCTTTTCAACCACGCGGCACAAAGTTTTCATCGTTTTTTTTCTTTGGTATTCTATTCGTTACTATATAAACAAAAGGTTTCAAAATAGAATTCCAACTCTTAATTTTCTGGCTGATTTCCCTTGGTTAGATTTCATTCTCATGAATAAGCAGAGTTTGAAAAACAGGCCCTCAAGAGAAATCTACCAGCATCTTTGAAGTTGAAGTCCCTCTTCTTGCATTGTTCCAATCTTCTTTTGAGAAGTTTTCTAATAATTTATACTTTATTAATTTCATAAATTCTTACTATTGTAATATTTAAAAAAATGTGTTTACTGGTTATTTTAAGTTGGTAGAATAAAAACGGAGTTAATATGATTTTTCTTAGCTTTTAACACCAAATGCATATACAGTCCGCGCCCGTGTTTTGAGGTAATTTTAAGAATGTAGAAAAAGACGCATAGCACATCAGAGAAAAGATGCTCAAATAAAAAAATTAGTACAAATAATCTTTAGAATCCTTATAACAGGCTAAATCAATGAATACATCATTAGCTTTGAAGACTGCTTGAATTCTGAATCTGAAGATACCCTAATCAGATGATTTTTATCAACTTCGGACATAGTCTTTGTTATAGGAGACTTGAGAGATTAAATTGTGTTATGTGGGTGTTAATTGAACTCTCTATCAACGATGCCACATGCCTAATAGAGTAGTGGATTCAGGTTAGGTAAATTAGGAGTGCATGTTTAGGAAACAACATAGTCGTGTAAATTAACGTTGCTTACTCTGCCTATCCAGGGCCTCACAACCTTATCTTACACCTCGGTGTAGGTAGCAGCATTAAATCTTAAGCATTTGAAAATTGGAGGTAGCATAACGTCTCCCCACAGTATTAGCGACTACCAGAATCATAATAGTGGCTGGAAACTTGCTATTTATTACAGGTTGAATCTCGCTTGGTACTCTGCAGAACTCTCTGACATTTATTGGGTTGACGTTTTTGCCCTGGTTGAAGGTATTTTTTCCCATCAGAATAAAACAAAAGCATTCTATCTTCTTGCTATTTCAATATGAAGAAAAAAAGATTCCCGCAGATCAAACAATTATATTTCGTATTACCTTTATATTAACTGACCTCTCCGAATCACATAACACTTGTAACGGATATCTTCATGCACAACTCTTCTGATGGTGTAATTTGCAAGCTTGTGGTTCTTTAAAATACCTCTGATTGACTTGAATTTTTCATCTACATACTGCATAAATTCAAAGCGGCAGACCCGCCACTCCCGGAGTCTCTCTCAAAGACCCACTGGGCCTAGGTCTGTGTGTATATGTGGGCATTTGAAGAGATGTGTGGTATCATGTATCTGTGTAGGCATTTGGAGCAGTTTGGTGTTGTATGGGTGGTGGAAAATATTTTGTGCATGTATGATGTCAGGAGTGGTGATCTGTTTGTTCTTATTTGTGCTAGTGTTCTTCTGATCTGCTTTGTGAGTGTTTGTTGTGAGTTATGTATTGTTGGAGGTAGTACACTTAATATTCTGTTGTAGTTTCTGTGTGTGATGTATTGTTGCGTGATCTTTGAGTGGATTGTTTTCATGTTTTACTTGTTGTGTCGTATGTTGTGGTGTTAGGGTATGTGTCTAAGTTGGTAGTGTAGTTGTTGTTATTATAGAAAATGGTCTGTTTTTGTGTGGGTGATTACGAAGTTGTCTGATGACGTGATATTACAACTGCCTGAGTTGTTATACATGTAGTTTTAGGTGATTTTTGATTGGTAGCATGTTCTTCTCGTTGTGTAACTTTGGGTGTTTGTGAAAAGTATGCATCCTGTGGCTGTGTGGAGGGCTGTTTTTTTAGTATTTTCTGTAGTTTTTAGTGTTGGTTTCTGAAATGATTGGGGACCAGATTTTGTTAGCCTATTCTAGAAATCCAGTACTGGTCTTGCGATTGTCTCGTATGTGTTAATGTGCGTTTTCTTGGTTTTTCCTCAGTGTGTAGTTGAGTACCTTGGTGACTTTGAGTGTTTTTTTGGCCTTAACTATTGTGTTTTGTATGTGTTTTGCGTATGTGAGTTTGGGGTTGAAAGTAAGGAAAAAAATCTTCGGTTCTTTTTGTGGTAGGGAGTGTGATGTTTGGTATATTTAGATTTATGGTTGTGTTGTATTCTGCAGGGTCTGGTGCGAAGAGAGTGGTCATTTTTTGGGTGGCGTTTAGCTTTAGTAAGTTTTTTATTGTCCATGTGTGTATTTTGTTGAGGTAATGTTGTATCTCTTGTGCAGCGGTTTCTGGTTTGTTGTGTGAGGAGAGTCTTGTGATGTCGTCTGCGTAGGGAATAATTTTTACTGTTTGTGGGGAGATGGTATATCTGAGTTGTAGATGTTGAAAAGTGTTGGGGAAAGTACTCCTCCTTGGGGAAATCCAGATTTTGTGTGTCTGTTTTTGGATTTTGTGTTTTGTATTTAAGTGGATTGTAGTCGTCCCTTATGTAGTTTGCTATGACTTTGATGAAGGTGGTGGGTATGGTGAGTTTGTAGATCTTTTTAATTAGTTTGTGTAGGTCTACCTTGTCGAAAGCTTTGAACATGTCAAGGGTGGCTCCTATAGTTCTATGTGGTTGAGTTTCTTGTTGAGTCCATTTGTGATTACGTTGTTTATTGTGTTTAATGCTGTAGTGGTTAAGTACATGGGTTTGAACCCATGTTAGTGTGGTGTGTTTGGGATATTACATGTGATGTAGGGTAGGATGATTTTTCCTAGTGTTTTAGCTATGGGGGAAAGCAGCGCTATTATTCTGTAGGACTGTCTTTTCTTTAAGTCTTTGGTTTTGCTACTTTTCATTGTTTAGGTATGTTGTTTGTATTTATGGCGAGGTTGCAAGTGTGCGTGAGGAGGTTTATGGCGTTTTGACCTAGGTGTTTCAGGTGCTTGATGTTTCTGTCATCGGAGCCGGAAGAGTTGTTGTCTCTTGCTTGTTTTATGGCTTTAATGATCTGTTCTGCTGTTCTGCTTTGGTTGGGAATTGTGGTTTGGGGAGGTTTTTGGATGTTTGTGTATTTTCTTGTTTTCATTTTTTGTTTGATGTATGGTTGTGTTTGTGAAGAGTTCAATGTCTGTATCATTATGATGAGTTTTATGTATAAATACACCTAATTCGTCACTTTCATTATTAATATGTAAAGAAAATTAATAAAATATTACTTATAAGAAAGTTCGGGCTTAGTAATTTAGACGTTCATTTGATTTTTTATAGATTGTGAGGGTATGGAACGTACATACTCGCATGCCGCCAGACAATCGAGGGAACGAAAGAAATTTGTCATTTGAGTTGACCTTCGTCTCCTCTTCGCCCCCCCACCCTTTCCCTAACTGGCGACAGGAAGTCTGACGAAAGAAGGCCTATCTCACAGAGAAGCCTAAATTCTATTTGCCTTTTTTATGATATCATGGATATTGTCCAGAAGGCACTGCGATACGCGAATTGTCGTGATTGAAATCTCTCTCTCGATTTCCCACAATCCGCGGTATAAATAACATCGCCGTTCATCCCTCTACAGTAGTGTCCCAAACCTACTTGCGTAACGCGTAACCCTCACGTTGAACGAGAGTCGTTGCCGTACCGTATCGACTGCCAATGCGCCGCCGAGTCAACTTGGTCGCTGTCTCAAAGTGATCCTGAGGTAAATCATGCCCCGCAGAGTCTGTGACTAGAAGAATACGCTCTGTTGCTCAACGTAACTTGAGAAAGAAAAGGAACATCCCAATAGTTACTGAAAGTTACTATTTGTTAGTGTCACATCCAGTTAGGAGTGAACTAACCGGAACTGCAGTCAGCAGCTCCGAACTCCTCGCCTTATCCCCCCTCTCCCTGAGAACTCGTGTTAACGCCACCCGAACCACTCCGTCTAGACCTGAGTAGTCGTCTCTCCAATCCATTACAATCAATGGTAACCTGTAAACCCAGTGTCCCTCTATTCTTAAATTACCTATTTAATTAACAGTAATTGATACTCCCATTGAGTCATTAGAAATCTAGACGCTTAACGTCAGTGTTTAGTATTTAATCCTAAATTTAGCCCGTTTTACTATTGCTGATTATTATATTTGTGTAAAGTTCATTTTTCGTACGTGTGTTTATTTGTGGCTCCTCCTTTTTGACTTACCCTTGGCAAGACTTTAATTAAGAATCCCTTCGGCTAATTTATTCAACCTGTATTATGCACTCTTAGAATTCAACAATCACAAACCTCCCTCCAGTAACAAGTGGGACTTTTATAGTGAGAATCCTGGCTACGGCACAACCCGCCTCTAACCAGCTTTTGCACGTTCAGTAGGAATTAAAGCTTACCTATATATATATATATATATATATATATATATATATATATATGATCGTAGATTAATTCATAGGGTCAATATCATCAACGTAAACAAAGCGGTGTGTCCAGATCAAGGACTAGAACAATTATTGGACCAGACTATGAGCAATTCTACGACATAGATGTTATTACTATCAAGTTGATCTAATTTACCATATTAGGTTAAAGTTAACAGAGACATACAGGTTAATAGACAATTGGTCTAAGATGACTTTTTCTTATTTTTTCTATTATTTTCCCTAGTATTGATTTAAATCTTTTCAAAGTTTAATATAGTGCACTACCACTAAGAAAAACTTCTAGGAATCTTGAAATATATCTTCATTAAGGAAAGGGGTATAATATCATTTGACTTTCTATCCATCGTCATGGGCCGTTTTAATGCTGTTTTCATGCTTTTTGACGAGGTTAAAATATTCTAAATTCAGCCTCGAAACCTAATTAACTACTTACTCTTTTGGTCATTATTGGCAACAGCCAATAGGATGCTTTTATTGCCTTGAACAATATTAATAAGAAGAATAACTGAGCTGAAGAAATGAGAGAAAAACCTTAGGAATTTTCACAAGGTGTAATTTTATCTGGCATATCAAGATTTTTTTAAATTTTTTATGTGTTTGGATATTTGCCACTCAGTTGTTTAGATAAAAATGGTACAAACAATGTTGAAACTTGAGGGATTCTCTGTTATGGTGTGTGGAAAAGTTTGTAGTAATGGAAGGTCAGAGTTATCTAAGTGTTTTGACAAAATTGACTCGGGGGGTGGGGGAGAAATATATTTCTATTGGTAAGAAGAAAATTCTACCAGTTTTTCCAAATATACAGCTTGAAAAAGAGATTTTTTAAGGAAGGTTGGGGCTCCCCTCATACTACGATAAAGATAAAAGAATAGAAGAAAAAGTTGAATCAAACTACTTCCTGAGCCTATTCAGCCCCGGCCATAAACCCAATAGAACAGGTGTGGTGAATAATATATAAGAATTTATATAAAGAAAAAAACAAGGCAAGAACACAGAATTTTTTTAACTAATACGCCATACATCGTAGTAAATACCACACGCTGTAAATTCAGAACTTGTTGAATCTATGTTTAGGCGAGTATCCGTAATAAAGGCCCCTAAAGAATAGCCTATAAGTTAATAATAATATAATTTCATTGTTCAAAATGTATTTCATTCTTTTTGTATTTTCAGAAAAAATTTATTTCAAGTATTAACGAGGTGCCTATTTACTTCTTGGTTGTCTCTGCATACTAACGAAGTCTGAGTCAAATTGAGCTTATTATGTTTGTTTTATTAGGAAAATAATAAGAAACCAAAGTGAAGAATAACAAGCGAGGTTTGGTTAAATAACCACCTAAAGACTAACTTTCAAACTTCCAAATCGTTATCCGAAGGGGTTTCCTAATTTTGCTCTTTTTCTCCTCTTTGTAAGAAGAAATAAAACTGGTTCACCCAAGTGACATTTTTATTGAGAAGAATGAATGAGAGTGGGGCAGAGTGATGCGAGGAAATAAATAAAGAAATAAAAGAAAAGAGGAATAATGAAAATGGTGAGAATAAGAAAGAATACAATAGAAAACAAACCTGGCCAAACCAAAATTGGAAGGACGACTTAAGAACTTGAGGAACTTCAACAAATGCACTTACCCTACAAAGTGGTTCACTTTAGATAACTCAAATTTGATTATTTTGTCTCATGTAGAAACCCAGTCTCTCAGGATGAAATCGACAAGATTGTTTCTTACTCTATAACTCTGAAATTCTATTTCAGCATCACACTCATTCTACAGGAGAAGGGAAACGGGCCGAATTAACTTATGCAATTAAGTTAAATTGACTCGAATTGCAGTCTATATCATACTGTAATTTGTTATTTTTATTTATCCGATAAAACCGAGTGGTGTCTACTCAATTTCCGAAATAAGTCATATAAATGCAAAGTATTTCTTTGGGCAATAAATAAGAGATTACTATTTGAAAAATAATAAATTCTGGGTAATTCAATATAAGGAGAAATTGTTGGGCAACTTATATTGATTTCAGGATTCTCGCGGAATATCATGATAATTAATGCCATAAATGGATATAAATGGTAGTGAGAATTTACATAAAAGTGAAATTAATTTGAGAATAATATGCATAAAAGTTAACATAAAATTAACTAACATGCTGTAACGCAATCTTTGCTCCTGTTACTCTTAATTTCTGATTGTTTATGCGTTAAAGTACCTGTAGAAAATTAAAATCATTCTCCTAGAAATTTGTGATTTTGACGACGTTTTGCTGACAATAAATTAGACAAATTTCTCCGAACAAAGGTCAATTAGACACATTTTTGCTTTGGATAAACAAGAAAAAATAAAATTAAGACCTATTTGTTTTTAACCTCTAGTCAAATCTTCACTCAAAATTTAGGCGTTAATTTTATGACGATTTTTACAATTATACACTAAACGCATATAAGGACCTATTGCTCAAACGTCTAACATCATGTGGTTTACAAGGGGTCTCTTACGTCGTGACAAATTGCGTTGTTCATTAAAAAAATTGGGCTACATATTTTATGATTTGAACTACATTTTATTTTATTGAAATATAAACAAATAACATCTTCAATGTGATTTGCACAATTTATGATGCATGTTCGATGCTCGGCGAGATTCACATAATGAACTAAATGTACTAATCCGAATCCATTTAAAGAAAGGGTTTGTAGCTTCAAGTTTCTTCATATCAAACACAAACAAGAGGAAAAGTCCGTCCAATGACGTTTTGTTATAAGATAATAAGGGTTGTTTCATATCATTTACAAGTGCATTTAAATAGCTAAATGAGAGTTCTGCTACTAGATGGTGCCACCGATGGCACCATCTCCTTTAGATGACGAGGCCTACTGGTTTTGCCTTGTTGTTGCATGCTGTTCAATGTGGTGGTAGTTGTTTTTATACAAATTCTTAAAAAAAAACTATATTTAAAGTTTAGTCACGCGGCGTTTTTCGAATTTACACAGAAAAACAGGCCAGAAAAAGTAAAGCCTTCGGCCGATCATAATCACATATACCTACTCTGGCTGAAATGGGTATAGTCCCTTGATTTTAACTAATCCCTGAAACCCAATAGATATTATTGTGCGAGCGTAACTTAGGCCCGTTCCTTTCAAGATGAAGTTTCATGCTATTTCTTTTTTGAGTTTTCAAGAGTCCTTTCCCAACTACATGACCACTTGAGAAAAAGCATAAACATCATATAACTAAATCAAATCCAAGCAACTTAACATAGATAGGTAACCTAAAAAATTGGTCGAAATCTTCAAATAAAAAGAAGAAAACCATTGCATAGACAATCAGAATTTTATTATGTCAATAACTTTTAATTATTCAAGTCACACTCGATTACAAGATAGACAATCTTTAACCCACAAGGGCATTTTTCCCATTTAAATGGGAGCAATATATGCATTTTTCGTTTTGTTGTAAATTTTAAAGTTAGTTATTATATAATTTTTTCTATGACTACAGGCTCACAGAAAACATTATACTTTCATCTGGCAACATCAACTATCGAATTTATATGTAAACACACTATTTATCGTGAAGTAAATTTACCAGTGTGGCTGAACACCTAGAAAATGTATACCAGAAGGTAAGTTCCATGTTATAACTATTACTATGACGAATAATTGACTACTATTTGAGGTTGATACTGTATCCAAGTGATTAATTAATGATATAGACACCTTAAAACTGCATGTAGTTTTAATAATATAATTTTGTGTCTGATTGAATGTCGCTGTACATTTAAATGGGCACTATGGGGGACAATATTTCAGTTTATACCAGGTAGTCTTATTTTAACAGTACCTTTTTTTCCATTGTTACTTAGGCCTAATACGCAGAATTGTTATGCTAGGGTAAATATATAGTTTTATTTTATATATATACTTTCTTTATTGTTAAATTATCAATACAATATTTTTCGGTAGGCTTATTGTGAATATAGAAGATGCTGTTGCCTGTCTGCACATATTGTCTGATGATCATGATGATAAGTCAACAGGCATTGATGTAGCCTTGGAACCTCCTGATGATGGCATGGACTCCGATGTATATGACTCAGCCGAAGAGATTGTTGATATTGGGCAAGAAAATATAAAGCTTTTGGGGGGAAACGTTTTGTCAAAAACTCCGCATATTGAATTTAACAATCAAAATACTCGTGGAGAGCCATCTTCATCATGGAGCTCTTCAACAATCTTTCGTGAGTAAACTTCAGCCCAGTTAGAAGTTAAAGTTTGTACTGTAGTACATCTGTAACTAATGTACAATTGTATTTTGTTGTTAATAACTGTATGCATAACGATATGTAGGCCCGTATATACTTTATAATTAGAGAGTAAATTTGATGTTCTTGTTTTGTTTTTTAAATAGGGAACACGTTTAAAGGCATGCACGGCAGAGAAAGCTAAAGAAAGATGCAACCTCCGAACAAAAAAATGAAGTCTAAAAGTCTACTTACACATGGAACACCTCCAATTTGGAAAAAAGTATATGCAAGTCCGTTATCGAAACCAGTGCCACATAATCCAGTTAGTGGAAAAAATGGTCTAATGAAGGACTCCTACCTATTGATGTCTTCAAAGTGTTTTATAAAAATGAGCTAATGGATCTTATTAAATCAGAGACAAACCTATATCACCAACAGAAATTTGGAAAAGATTTAGCAATTTCTGTTGAGGAACTATATAAAGTCTTGGGTATTCAACTGTCATCTGGATATAATATGGTGAGAACATTTTCCAATGCGTAATAATTACTTAGATGTTTGAAAATTAATATTTTATATTGAAATTTTGCTTATAGCCATTTATATTTAGCGGTACCAAAACACCTGCTCTTCTCGTCGAGACAGGCAGATACTCGAAACCTTGCTGTCATTCAATTTGAAATAAGTGTGAATAGATTTGAGGAAATTATTCGAAGCCTATATTTTGTGGATAACACTAAACAACTAGTAGGAGATAAACTTACAAATATTAGACCATTATTCAAGCCCTTCAACAAAGTTTATTTAGAGATTTGTTGCCCTCTTCCGGTCTCATGGCCAATTGATGATGCAATGGAGCCTAATTATGGACAACAAGGGCTAAAACAATTTATTCAAGGAAAGTCTGTAAGGTTTGGGTATAAAATATGGTGCCTCTGTTCTCATGAGGGTTTTCTTGTAAAATTTAAGCTATATAAAGGAAAAGATACTGTCGCAAAACAGGTATGAGTGTTGGTGAATATGTACTAAAAACATTAACATTGAAACTAGTCATGGGTACATAGATAACCTTTTTACCACGCTGCCTCTGCTTAAACTATTTTGGGAAGAAGATATAAATCTCACAGGTACGATTCGTAGGGATAAGATTAGAGGTGTCTCTCTTTACGATATGAAAAAAAAAACAGAGAGGGGCGAAGCAGAAGTGATAATTGATCAAAAGAAAACCATCGTAGTTTGCCATTGGCAAGACAATAGTGATGTAACTGTTGCTACAAATAGAAATTATGCCATTTCTCTTAGTATGGGTAAATGGAAGCGATGGTCCAAAAAATAAAGTTAAGTAGTAGTTTTAACACAAACAATGATAATACAATCTACAATCAAAAAAAGGGAGTGGACATGTTTGATCAGTTTTGAACAAAGTATAGAGTGACATTCCGTAAAGGAGTCTGGTACGAACCACTAATTAGATTTGTTCTAAATGTTTCTATTGTAAATGGATGGATTCTTTACCGAGAGATACATAATAACATCATTGAACTAGACTTGTTAAGAGAGGTTATACAGTTTCTTTTAAAACCTGCTGATGTGAAGGGTAAATTTGCTCCACTCAAACCTCCTGATGCAACAAAGCGGAAGTGTGGTGTTTGTAAAAAAAATGTCAACCCAACATGTAAAAAGTGTGATGTGGCATTTTATGTTCAATGCTGGGTCCAATATAATTTCAAGCCAAAATAATAAAATGAGTATGTCAATCTAATAAATGATAATAAAAATCTTGGGAATTTTTTTACTTACAACCCAAGATTTAGGAAATGTTCAGTACCTCCCCTCTATATATCTCTCTCTATCTCTCCCTTTCTCTCTCTCTCTCTCTCTCTCTTTCTTTCTCTTTCTTTCTATATATATATATATATATATATATATATATATATAGAAAGAGAGAGCAAATACAAGTTCTATAGGTAGTAACAACAACCACCACAGGGCTTTCGCCATATTTTAATTTTCTGCCTTTAAAAACAATTCTGAAGACAAAAAGAAAAATGTAAAAACCTTTTATAGCAGAGTATATATACATATAGTACGAGAGAAAGAGAAAAATAGACGCGAATAAGCAATAAGACAAGAAACAGGACTTTTTTAGAGGCTAGAGAAATGGACATTACAAGAACATTAGAATTAAATAGAGCAGAGGACAGCACAATGAAGGCAATCCTTTACCGAGAAGAGAGGAGTATCGCTAGGGGAAAAGGTTTGTTGAAGAATTGATGGCCTTCATTGTGCCACTCTCTGCTTTCTTTGATTCTAGTGTTCTGCTAATGTCCCTTTCTCTAGCCTCTAAAAAACTTATGTTTCTTGTCTCATCGCTCATTCGCGTCCAATTTTCTCTTTCTCTTGCACTATATGTATATATATATATATATATATATATATATATATATATATACTTCATTTGGCAATAGTTAAAGAATAAAATATTTTGTTAGTACAAGTTATATGTAACATTTTGTAAACTGTAGCCTTAATAAAATTAGATACATACTTAAAGCTGCATGGTACGCATTTAAATGGGTGTTCCATAACTCGGTTGAAATTTTAAATATTTAAGTAATTTCACAGCAGTCATCATTTAGATTCATTAGATGTTATATATATATATATATATATATATATATATATATATATATATATATATATATATAACTAAATCCTCATGGTGAATGGCTAAATTGCATATAAATCCAGCGAAACGCCAAAACATTACTTTTTGGATTGTTAGAAAATTTACCCCACAATTCTCAATTCTCAAATGGAACAACATGAGTGGTTGAAATTGCCTGAAAATTCCTACTAAACAAGGAAAAGTATAAATAAACTTTTATGACTTAAAATGTATGTATATACTAATTTTCTAGAGATCCCGATATCACAAAAATTATGATGAGCAGTATATTAATTTTCACATTAATAACATACGAAATCAAATTTTACTTGCATATTTTTATGTTTTAATCATGTTCTTAATTTTCTTTTTATTAATTCGACGTCTAAACCTGGACTCAGTGATGATAAAGAGTTCAGAAATTAGAATATAAGTCATAATAAAACCAAACACTCAACAACGTCAAAAGGAAAGAAGACGTCAAGTGTTCACTTCTTTATTGACAAAGAACTCTTTAAAGAATGAACACAGAAACAACTGATACCAGCTAAGGTGTGAAGATGGTGGCGGAGCTCTCCATGTCCTTAACCTTAAAGGAAGGGACGAAATCCTTCAAAATTCTATTTTGAGACTGGATGTATAATGTAAGGATTAGGTCCAATGATAACAAACTTGGACTCCTATTGAAGTTGTGAAGAGTTTCTATGCATTTACGTTCTAAAATTATTCTTGAATTATAATTGCTAGATTTACTATTGAATTTAACTCTAATCCAAACTTAAAAAATAAGGTAAATGCAAGGTCATGAAGTTTTATTTAAAAAACTATATAAGTAGTAATGAATAGCAATAAGTTATATATGCCCCTCCAATTAACAAATACCAAATTTTCTAAAACAGCAACATATTCTGCCCTGGCCGCATGCTGAATATAATGTTGCCTGGTGTCTAGAACAAATTGCGCGTGGACTCGTCAGACCATAAGACGACTCCACTGACTCTTATTCTAGAGGCGGTGAACACGTATCCAAGGTTAGACGGTGCTTCTCCTCAATGTTGATCAGCGGCCTCTTGCGAGTATTATATGTATTCAGTTCCTGTAAAATCAGTGCGCGATGGACTGTTCTGAGGGATGCACTAAGCTGGCACCCTCTATCTATTGACGTTGTAGCTGGACTACGGTTTTCTTACAATCCTGAAGGCTCATGCGGCACAGACCTGTCGTATCGTTGGGTACTAACCAGAGGTCGTCCAGAACGAGGTTGGGCTTTGTGTTCCCACATTCTCAAGTCCTCTTGAACACTTCTGCAACACTGGAATGTGATCCGTCAACCACCCAGTGCAACATATTTTTTAGACTTCTTTACTCTACGATAGAGTTACGTATTATCGCCATTATCATATCATTATCAGTTCCTGTAGACATAAAATAGCATATTATCAAAAAAAAGGATGCGTTAGTTGAAAACATTTTGACTCTTATATAGCAGATACTGATAACAGGTCTTTGTACATTTCACCCGAATCCCATTTTAGTAATTTACAAAAAAAGTTATTAGGAATCTCGTACTTTTCTTTTGCCTCCTAGATGTATTGGGCACACACATGCAAACCTACACCAACATATTCATAGACATACCAAAGAATTACGAAAAAATCCGGGTGTACATTTATTAAGGTTGTTTAACCCGTAGCTGGACATAATGTAGTTTGAATAGGCTGGGTAAGTCTCTTCGAGAGTGGTGGGATTACCTAGGGTGATTTGTCACTAAGATTTGTTGCCACTCGTTAGGCAGCCAAATGATTTTCTTGATTAGGCCTGGCGTGGCCGTTTGCTTCTACTGTGAATGCTAGGTAATCAAAAGGCACTTACTTCAAAAGAGTAGAAACTTCTCATATTGTTTGATTGTAGGCTAGGTAAAGGTAATCAGAAATTTCCTCAAAGGTAAAGGGAATCTTGGATCTGAATTCAAAATTCTTTATTCAGCAGGAATTGGCAATGTTGTCAGATGGTTTTGCTTAAGAGAATTCAACTTTAAACGACTTCCGCCCTCGTTTTACATATACGGCCCCCATAAATTCATGCAGTATTTTAACTTTGACTTATAATTAATTAATTTACCTAATTAGTGTCCATAATATTAAATTTATTTTTTCTACTGGCATTAACTTATTTTACCAATTCTTACACAATTATCAACTCTACAATTGCTATATAATAATATACAAAGAATTAAAACAACACTTTCCATTTAAAAGTTAGGACGAAAGAATGACTTACTTTTTAGAGCCCTCAAATTAACGAACTCTACTTACATCAGACCGCTCAATACATTCAATATGAATTCAACATAATAATAATTTTCCTCACTTTAATAAATTTAATTCATTTACAATGTTTTAGATATTTATTCAGTCCTATAATTTTAAATCGTTGATCATAAGCAATTCAATATGATTCCGTAAATTCCTTTAACAAATATTTTCATAAGGGTAGGCTAAATATAAAGCGTTTTTATATCATAAAAATAAAAGATATAAAGATAATTTATAGCAAAATTGTTTCTATTTTAATCAAAGAGATCTCATCTTACAGACGCAAAACAAATACATTCTATCAATTGTTTCCTATGAGTCATCCCTTGTATAGTTGCCAAATATCATAATTTCTTCCCATTTCAATGCTGTAAAACAAATATCCTTTTTTTATTGTCAATACAACTCGATTTATATTAAATACTTTGAGGAAATAAGATTTAAATTATTATCTATATCCGTTTAAACTGATTTTATATTTAGTAAATAAAAATTAATATATTCCAGTTTTTGGTTTCTTTTTAAAGTTCGTTTCAATTTTCTTCTAATAACAGAGAGAAAAAATTATTTAGTTACTGCCGGACCCCTCTAGTGACTAACATTCTTCCGATTCCTTTCCGTCAGATGTTTTTGGGGGTTCAAAGTGTGAATCAATAATAAACTTTAATAAAACTCACTTTAAGTATCTTTGATTCATATTCCACTGTAGGTATCTTTGAGTTATATTCCATTCTACAATGTGGTTCTAACACTATAATGCAATCTTTTCCATGAACTTCACCAGAAATTCAATGGGGCACAACCGTTGCGTCTATCAATTTACCATTATCGAATATATTTAGGTATTTTAATTAGAAAGACTTGCAGTTTTACAGAAATTTGCTAAATAATTTCAAAATCGATTCGTTGTAGAAAAATCTAAATTGGTGCTGTGTTTTTTCATGTTTCTAGCATTTTATGAGCAGGTTCCGTTGGCTCACAATGGCCGCGCTGTCTCACCCGGCGAAAATATGGCCATGAATGGTGCCAGCTAGGCTGAGTGGTACTCTATTTCCCAGGTCTGAAAAAGGCTCCGAGAGCGGAGTAGATTAAGGGCATTTTCCAGGGGTAAATTACATCGATGAGTAGGACTCGGCACAGGGGACCTATCGCATGTAGTCAGGCGATTCTTTCCTCTCAGTTCGATTTCGTTGAACGTCAAATCTTTTGTGGCGATGTTAGGTGATTTTATAACTGAAATTCACCTTACTTTTTCACACTCTAGTTCTTATAGTTGGGTGTAAACACTAGTTCTCTATTATTTATATGATTATCCCTGTAAACAGGTACATGTTTAAGAAAGGTTCTTCATATCACCCTCTGTTCTATCAGCTCTTGTTAAAAAATCAACTATTTCTTATTTTCATAAGTTTCTGAACATTTCCAATACTTTACAACTTCACAAAGACCTAAATCACAGCAATTTTGAGTTTTGATATTGGAAAGTGTTCTGGCATCGAGATTTAATTTATCTGTCTTGAAATCGCCCAAAAGAGGTACTTCCGGATTCCCTTGAATCATTTATTGTGATATATTTTTTTATTTAAAGAAGATAGACCAACAAATTTGATAATAAATGAAAAAATATAAAATTATTAGATAATAATTGATCACAATAATTAACCATCACAGTTGATATCTGAGCACCTCCTCATACTGTCAACAAACAATGTCTCAACTGAACCATCAACAAGATCTCTCAGTGAAACTTGCATGGTTGGAAACTATCCTTAAGCTTTTATCAGTGGTCCTCAGCTGCCGACCAATAGACAGGTACTCCAGTAAATTCTTAGTCTTCAGAATTGAACCTAGGAAGGCCCTAGGTTCAAGACCTTGCATATACGTTCTAACAAAATATTAACAACTTCTAGACAAGCCTATTTAGATTGGTCAAAAATAATAAAAAACTAAATTGAAGGTCATCTTCACCTTGAGATACAGTCCATAGCAGCACATACTCTTCATTGAGTGAAGCTGGACTTTCATGCGAGAGCACTGTACTACTTAGACACTAATGAAGCAAATTTTTGAGGATAATTTAAAAAAAGAAATTAAACTTGTAAATACACTAGTTCAAATGGTATATAGTTTTTATGAAGGAACTAAAATGGTAAAAATACGTGGCATTTCCTTAAGATTCCCATTTTCTTGGATAATCCAGGAGATTTATTTTCGAGTTATGTATGTACGCACGTACATGAAAGATATTTAATAGCCAAATGGAAGTAGTAAAATCTAACAAAGATTTGAACGTTGTAAATATTTTGAGGGTTCCTGCGTTTTCTGTAATTATCATTACGTAATTAATAATTAATGCTTCTTAATTACGTACGAATATAATATAGAGTATTATCATTTTCGAATATTAATTTAATATAATTTGATGAAAATAATCTCCCCGTACAATAAATGAGTCACCTGGTATGGGAACGTATCTAATAGCGTGTAATAACTCCACGAGGCTGGATACCAACTGTAAGTTTCTGGATGTAGGAGACATCAATTTTCAGTCACTCATGCATAAAAAATTGTGCTATTTGGACGGACAGATTGCGTGGATGTCGTTCTTGACGTTTGGCACGTTGTTCGAGGTAGTCCCATAGATTTTCGATGGTAGTTTAGATCTTGTAATCTGAGATTGTTTCGGAATGTATATCATGACAGTCAGTCACAATTCTAGACTGGATATCGCGGGTGTTTTCGTTAAGGAAGGCAGGGAATAAAAAGTTACGTTCCACAAAAAGATGAATGAAAAACGGCAAGACATGGTCCTTTAAAACTGAATAAGGCATAGTGGGCCAACGCCCTTTTCACCTCAACCAAAGTACCCATTTTTTCATATCTACATATAACACATATCCTCCTCCAGCTTGAACTGCAGCCGGCAAGCAGTCATCCTTGATGCCTCATGAGGTCTATAATGATTACACAGCTGGGCATCATTTAAATACACTCAGAAACGTGATTTATTTGACAATATAACTGGTAGTTACACCTGTACGTTTTTTCTAGTTAGTACAATTTTTAATATAATTTATATTACTGTTTTAATTTCACCTTTCTAACATACTCATTTTTTTGCATTCTACTTAAATATTTTTTTACGAAGCTAGACTTAAAAACACATACTAGCGAACTAAAAATTTAAGAAAAATTTCTTTATACTGATGTACGTACAAAATCACTCAAAAACGTCCATTCGAACTAAAAAAAAAAGAAAATCTTTATACTGTTGTAGATACAAAATATTGCAAAAACGTACTAGCGAACTAAAAATAATAAGAAAACCTTTTAATTTTGTTGTACGTAAAAAATGTCTCAAAAATGTACTAGCGAACTAAAAATAATAAGAAAACCTTGGAATTTTGTTGTATGTACAAAATATCTAAAAAAACGTACTAGCGAACAAAAAAGAAAAAAGAGGGTTTATTCTGTTATACGGACAAAATATTGCAAAAACGTACTAGCGAACTAAAAATAATAAGAAAATTTTTTAATTTTGTTGTACGTACAAAATGTCTCAAAAACGTACTAGCGGACTAAAAAAAATAAGAAACCCTCTTAATTCTGTTGTACGTACAAAATGTCTCAAAAACCTACTAGCGAACTAAAAAAAAACAAAACAACCATTTAATTCTGTTTTACGTACAAAATCTCCCCAAAACGTACTTGCGAACTAAAAAAGAAGAAAACCCTTTAATTCTGTTGTACGTACAAAATCTCTCAAAATCCTACTAGCGAACTAAGAAAAAAAGAAAACCCTTTAATTCTGTTGTACGTACAAAATCTCTCCAAAACGTATTTGCGAACTAAAAAAATAACAAAACCCTTTATTTCTGTTGTACATACAAAATCTCTCAAAAACCTACTAGCGAACTAAAAAAATAAGAAAACTTTTTATTTCTATTGTTCACACAAACGGTGTAAAATCCTATATTTTTAACGAAAAAACAGTTAAGAAAAGAATATAATTGTTCGAATAAAATTATATTTTCGTACATTTTCGGAAAAAACATCAAACTTTCTCACATTTTCCTGGATATTGCATAATATAGAATTTCATTCAGATCATTTGATTTTTGTTATTTTTTGTTTAATTAAATAAATATTATTTTTCTTACGGCGTGTTTATTATATTATCAGAAAACTAGAATGGTAAAAATATGAACATGAATGAACTATATATTTTCCATGTTGTAAGTCCAAAATAATTTGTTTATGTGTTAAATATATGAGAGGTTTTGTTACAGCAAATATAAATATGAAAGAACAAACTAGTACAAGGTTTACATTTGAATGATGAAATAGAAATAAAAGAGAATTACCCATCAATAAAATGTTTTGATAAGGATATATTTATTTCTTACAAATGAAAACACATATGGAATAAAGGAAAAAAAAAGTATATTGAAATAATCTTTGAAAACATACAAAATAATAAACTATTAAATATATCAATAAGTTATTAACGTATGTAAAAAAGAAATATACAATAATTATTTAATTTAACGAACGGAAAGAAATCATTGTAGTGTTTAAATAGCGGAGATAAGTGTGAATTTACTGATTTAAAAATTTTAGCCAATTGTTATGACAATATTGTTGACGCAAATATTAAATGTAAAACTTGTTCTTGTTTAAGATGCATATGTAAAAATCAGTATATCAATTTTAGATATTATTTGTTTAAAGCTTTATATATCTATTATTTGTTAAATCATTATAATATTAACAAATGTTTTAAATATTTTAAAAATAACACTTTTTGTTCCGGAATGAAAAAATATTTCTCCCTGGATTCTGAAAATTCCACTGTCAGCTTTAATTTTCCTGAAGATTGCATGTCGAAGAAAATTGTTTCAGAATTTTGGAAAAGGATACATTGTTATAAGTGTAAGAAGATGTAGAGCAGTGTAATATATGATGTAAAAAGTGATAATTTGACTTTTAGTATGAACAATGTTTTCCTTAAGAGAATCTCATTTAAGAATTGATTTTTCGACACTATCTCCAGACATTATCTATGCCGAAATATTAAATCCTATTATTTACATTTGGTTTACATACGAATGAATGTTTAATAATTGATAAAGAGCAGGATGATGGCAACACCGTAAAAGATAATGAAAAAATAAATAAAACACAAATATTATCAAATCCTTTTTATTATTATCTTATTACAAAAAATGACAATATACTAAACAATTTAATAAACAATGGAGATCAAATATTCTTAACCGATGATGCGTTATTAAACATACAGAGTAATATATATATAATTTTTTAAAATAAAACCGAGATAAAATATCTAAATACAATATATAAAAGTTATTCAGACAAATTTAACGGTGATATCTAAGAATTATTTTCAGAGATTTACTGTTTTAAAATTTTAGAATTTTTTGAAGAAATAATTTAACACAAGAAACCGGTTTGTGTTGCATCTGCTATTCATATTATGCAAAGATTTTCTATTCTTCTTGCTACCATGTGTTAACTTGTTTCTTTGATATGATTAATACCACAACCTATAAACTATTCAATATATTGCAATATATGTCCAAATAAAGAAAAGGAAGGTTTTAAATATAGCAAAATATATTTCGAAATTTTCAAGTTCAATAAGTTACTGTAAATCAGGTTGTAAAAAAAGTAAAAAAGTACATTTTTCAAAAATCTTTGCCTATTTTTTAAGAATTATTTTTATTTGATTTGAATGAAATGTAGCAATATTACAATTTAGATTTGAAGCTTTTAGCTTCATATCATCAAGGTGTTTGTATTTTTTATTTATATGAAAATTTCTAGTATTTCATTATTTATATATTTTTCGGAAACTCTTTTGTTAAATCATCTTCAGGAAGATAACAACTTTGCAGAAGATATAAATTGCTATCTCTAATAAATATAATATTTGCGCCATAATGAAATAAAATTTTATGTTTTAAACTTAACAATTTATAATTCATAATTTTTTAAAAGTGACGTAAAAAATGCTTCTCTACATGGATTCAATAATATTAATAATTCTTTTACCTTAATTTCTCATTATTTTCATGCGTAAAAAAATGTCTTAAAAATATAAATAATTCATCTTGAAAATATGGGATATATTCTTTTGTCATTATTTGTATTTTGAAAATAAAGATCACCAACTTACTTATAGCTTTTACAAATACAAACTGACAACATACGAGGAGGAGAAGGGGGGGGTTCTTGCATTTTATAGGTACTAAATACCTATCTTCGTATTATTATTGTTTAAGCAAACTTATTATGTCAATATCAAAAGATTTTTTAACACGCAATAGGGTTTTGATTACACTGGTCTGCGTCAAAAATGTACCTTAGGTTTTCTATAGTGTTTCTTAATAAAATTGACCTCCTAAATCCAAATCTGTCATCCGTTTTTCTCTATCACCTCCAGTTTTTGCGATACAGGGGGTGATAATAATTTTATAGTTTATACATCTCCTATATAACATCAAATTTAAATAGTTTTTGCACTGCTCTATTCGCAGTAAATTTTGTGTACATTTTAAGTAATTATGCAAATAGGCTTATATTTTGCAGGTTAAAAATTGCTTAGCATTATAATAATAAGAATAATAATAATAGTGGTTCAGTTAAAAATGAACAGAAAATGTAAGAATAGCTCCGACAGATTTTGCTATGTTTGCGGCAAAGTGACTTTTCCCGAGCAGCAAAGTACAATCCCTCCTGTAATTAAATCTTTGTATCATGCATAATTTGGAGTAAGGCTAAGAGATCAAGATAAAGGTTTTGCACCACATATCTGCTGCAAGGGATGTTACATAAGTTTAAGACGCTGGAGTCAGAGAGAACAGAAGTCCCTTTCTTTTAGGGTTCCCATGGTGTGGAGAGATGGCAAGGACCAGACTACGAACTGCTATTTTTGCATGACAAATCTTAAAGGTGAGCATTGTATCAAGTATTTAAGCTTTCTGTATTATACTGGCTCCTAAATTTTTTCTTATTATGCGAAGACTTAGCATAAAATTAAAAACTAACATAGTTCACTTCAGCATAAACATATCCTTTACTGAACATTTATGTACTATCTGCAACTCCAAATCAATTCCTTTATGTAATATGCAATTATATTTTTCACAGGTATAAATAAGAAGAATAAACATAGTGTTGCATATAGGAATGAATGATCCTTCTGCCACCAAACCCCTGCCCCATGGCCCAGACATTCCTATACCTTCTCCCCCTGAACATATAGAGGTACATGAAGAGATTAATATGGAAGTTGACCAAGATTATGACACATCTGAGTCTTATCAGGTTTTCACACATGATATGGTCGCAAGACCATTCACTCAAGTTCAGTTAAATGACCTGACCAGGGATCTGGGGGTTTCAAAGGCGAATACACAACTTCTTGGCTCTCGACTTCGTGAAAGTAATCTTCTCGCTTAAGAAACAACATTTAGGGGGGTACAGAAATAGAGAACAAGAATTCCGAAGCTATTCTCTACAGCATTCTTCCAGCTCTTTAATATACTGCGCCAATATTAAAGGACTTGTTGAGGCTCTTGGAATTTCCTACAACCCATTAGAATGGAGACTGTTCATAGATTCCTCCAGTAGAAGTTTAAAAGCTGTGTTACTGAATATTGGTAACAAAATAGCTTCCGTTCCTATAGGCCATTCAATCCAACTTACTGAAAGTTATGAAAATATTGCTGCAATAAATTAGTCTAGCTATAAGTGGAGGATATGTGGTGACTTAAAGTTAAGATCATTTTACACTTGGCATTTCAAAGCTTTTTGATATTGACATTTTCATTTTTAATTGTTAATACTTGTATACACCTTTTGGTCAACTTACATTTTACAAGAATGCAAATCTGTAAATCATGAGTCATTTTTGAGTTATATTTTTTGTTGAAGTGTGTCCCTATAGGTTAATGCATCCTTTTGGGTTAATGGGGAACTTATCCTAATTGAGAAGGTATACAACACAACTCAATAAACTCAAAATAAGATGTACATACATCCAATTAGTTCCAATACGATGATTTAATGCATCGGCATACAGGATTTTTCAGTACATATTCATATTCTTATTGTTTTAAGAAATATTACTTTGAATTTGTTTTTAGAAATATTACACTGAATTTACATACCGTGCTAAATTTTTTTTAGGTAGTGTCTTTTACGCTTGGGACACAAACAGGCTACACGAAGCATCCCTGTTTCCTATGTTTATGGGACAGTCGTGCAGATAGTATGCACTATGAGAAGAAGGTTTGGCCTTCACGAGAAGCATTTAGAATTAGATTAAACAATGTGATAGCTGAACCTTTAGTGCCTCCTCAAAAAATACTGTTCCCTCCACTGCATATAAAGCTTGGCATAATAAAAAATTATGTCAAAACCCTTACTAAATTAGGCCAAGATTTTAAATTCCTTTTTCAAAAATTTCCACAAATCAGTGACGCTAAGCTCCCTGGGGGAATTTTTGATGGACTTCAAATCAGGAACTTGATCAGCAATTTGATGCATCAATGAAGGACATAGAAAAAGATGCCTGGAAAGCTTTCAAAGCTCTAGCTAATAATTTTCTAGGCAATAAAAGAAGCCTAGAAGAATATGTTGCCCTGGTCAATCAGCTCTTAACAAGTCTCAAACATTTGGGAGCTCGAATGTCTATAAAAATACACTTTTTACCGTCCCATCTGGATTATTTTCCCGACAACTGCGGGGATTACAGTAAAGTACAGGGGCAAAGATTCGACCAGGACATAAAAACAATGGAATCTAGGTACCAGTGTAAATGGAACGGAAACATGCTTGCTGACTACTGTCTGTGTTTGAAGCGTGATGCACTAGATGACAGGCACAAACGAAAATCGTCAAGAGCGTCTGTTTTTCGAAATTATAATTATTTTCTCTATTATGTTGTATTCTTTTATTTTTTGTTTATTAAAATAATTATAGTTTACATATGTGTATTACTGTTTATATGATATAACAGTAATAATGCATTATTAGATAGAGAAAGTTTTTTTTTTTTAAATTCAGAAAAAAATGAGGTAATCTCAATGAAAATGGTGTATGCTGTACTGAGAAAATTTGACCTGATTGAACAAATATTATTCATTTTTTAGCTCAGCAGGTTGGATTCATTAAGAAACCACAAAGAAATCCTGGGGAACATAAAAAAAAAATTTCAAACGCGGATCTGTGTTATCATTCCTCAAAAAGTTAAATATTTAATTTCCTTCTGACGTAATTAATAGTGGTTGATTTTCTTTATTATTCAAATTAAAAAAAATATTGGACGTTGTTTTCCTTGCCACATTATTCCACTTATTATTCAATGATTCATTTGATGGTTCAAACCATTTTTCGAGAAGTTTTAAAAATAATTCTCTCTTCTCGATTGATAAACAAATCATATCGATACAAGAAACTAGTGTTTGTTGTTCATTTGTTTTCTTTTCGACTATATATATCAACAATAAAATTGGATTGAAAAATATTTCATGAATCTTTAACAAATCCTAGAAGATTAAAATGTTCACAGGCTTGCTTTGATATAAAACACATCCTTAATCGTTCATTTAACTTATACGGATTATTAAGGTTTTCTGTGTTAACTATAATAGGTTTTTCCAAATATAATTTATTCCATATTATTTGAACAATATTTTCCATTGTTACTTTTAAAATTGAATCGAATAAATCATTCAAATAACTTATACTTTGTTTTTTTTCTGTAAGTAATCCTGCGCCTAAATAAATAAGAAGTATTAAGGTTATTTTTAGCGAGAGTTTTATATTCGATTTCTTTAAGACGAAAATTGTTGGTTTAATGAGTTTTTTTCTCTAACAATATCTAATAAGTAAAAGAGAAAAACGAAGTCGTCATATTATAATTTTTAATCGAAAACTCTTGATCATCATTGTGTTTTAAAACTAATTCAACACGGATAAAATATACAATTTGATATTTTGAAAGGTTATTATTATATTGAAATGTTGCGTTTGAATTAAATATTTTTAAATCGTCTATAAAACTTGTTATATAAGAAAAGAGTCTTATGGATTTCAATCTTTTTGAATTATTATGTCTGAATTACAATTATTATATTTTGGAAGATTACAATAGTTCTGTATCCAAAGAAATTCTTCAATTTTTTTAATAATTTTATTATTTTCAAAATCAATGTAAATTCACAAGCGATATTTTAGTTTTTACAAAATTAATCTTTTTAATTCATTAATTGTTGAAAAAAGGTTGGATCGTTTTCATTTACACAACATAATAATCCCATTTTTTCGGATTTAAACGAAGATAAATACATTTAAAAAATAGCGGTGTTTTTATGCAACCATATTAGAGCTTTTGCATGAGTTGGCATTAGAAATACATCAAAATGTAAAACTTTTGTTCCACTTCCGAAAATATTTCCTATGTAAAATCTTATATCAATAAAATCCTTTTTCTGTCATTAAAAAAAATACAACTTGTCATTACTCAAAAATATATTCTTAAAAACATGATTATCAGATTTTATTATGTATCGATAAATTGAATATTATCTTTTTCCTCCATTATTCGGGAAAATTATTTCATTATTTCCGAACACACAAGTTGCTACAAATATTATATTATCTCCCTTAGAGAGAGTACCCCATTCCTTAAATTTTAAATAGGATTTAATTAAAAGTTTTATTTCTATTTTTACGACGCTTTTCTCTTTTTCAACACCACCGCCGCTATCGTTGTCTTTGTGATATTTAAGTGTAAAAGAGTTTTTAAGAATTAAATTTTATTTATTAATTTTATTATTAACTTTATATTCTTTTTCCACCTCTTGTAACCCCTCTATTTCCTTATCGTCCATATTTATAAAATTACTCATGTTTAAATACGTTCCAGTCTGTTTATATAGAGATAACTTTTTAAAGAACTCATTTTTATATTTCAATATTTCATCCATTATAATAGTAGCTTTATCTTTGTCAATTAATTTATTGACATTTGCCGGAAATTCTTTTTATGAGATGGTAGCGATATGTGATAATTAAAAATATAAACATATTTAAAAAATTTATCTCTTTCATCTATTTCATAGTTAGATAAACTTTCCTTTAATTTTTTACAATATTGAAAGAAAGCTGTTATAAGTAAAAAGTATTCAACAGTTTCTGTTCCAATATAACAAATGTCATTACTTATTGTTTTATAAGCGTCTCTACATAAGAAGAAATGCTTCCAAAATGCAGGGGATAATTTTTCATAATAAAAATTGCAAAGTTCTATAGTAGTTTTTTCATTCATTTTTTTATAAATCTAGTCGTTTTTTTGTTTCCTTTGACAAATTATTAAAATTCCTTGATTAACGGTTTCTTAAGGAATTAATTTTGATTAATTTTAACACGAATTTAATTTCTAAGAGCAATAAATAATTTATAATAAACCTATCCCGAAAAATATTATTCTCAAACAATATTCGTGTTAGATATTTATAAATCTTTTCATATTTTATTCTTATTTTATCATCTTCAACCTCAACATCGCTAGAATTTTCGAATTTTTCAGAATCACTGCTGGTATCATCTACATTATTTAGAATTCTTTCTATTTTTTCTGCAAAATGACAAATATTCTGTTATATTTCGTCTTTTCCTTTAATTTTTTTAACTATTAAATGAATAATATCCGATTTAAATTGTAAATATTTTTCATCATTATTAAGCAACATAGTATGTCAATCGTTCTAAAAAGTGTCACATTTTAGAATACAAAATAGGGTACCAAAATTCATTATTCGATTTTTAATTCTTTTTGTTTCTTGATTTCTATTACTATCCTATTCTAAAAAAAAAAATTCCTATTTTTTTACAGGGAGGGTGCAGAGGGAGAGAGATAGAGAGAGGAGTAGTAAAAAAGATTTAATAAATATATTTAGATCATCTTGTTTTTTTTTAATGCTAAAATAAAAAAACAAACCTACGACAAATGTTTATTAAATTAACAAATGCATTAAAAAATATTATATTTATAATAAAAATTATTCCAATTTTACTAAAAAATTTATTTAAAAATAGATTTAACATAGTTAATAATCTTCTAAACATATCGGAAATTCATCACTATTATCTTTGTTATCTTTCTTTAAATTCATATTAAATATTGTTGAAATCTGAGGATTTTGTTCATTCATTTGACGCGTTAAAGGATAGGCAAAGAATAAAAAAAGACCACTAATTGGATAGATATATGAATTATTGGTTTGTTCTTTCGCACAAAATAAACTACCTAATCCATAATGGTGAATCAAATCGATAAACATATTCACGTTTGACACCTTTTTAATCGATTCAAATTCTAAAATTCCATAATCAATTAATTCTTCGGATATTTCTTTCAATCTCATTGTAAAGGCATCATTCAAATTTAGTTCCACTTTCTTTTCTCCTTTTTTTTATTTTCTTCACTTTTCTGCCACGGTCTATAAAGACAAATATAACCACTGAAGTTATGTTGACCTTCTGCGATACTTTGTCCGCATTATAATCAAAAATAAGAATTTATAGTTAAAGTAAAATTTTGTACTAACTTTATTGGAGGATGATTATCTTCTTTATAGTTTAAATAATCTAATGCATTCGTTTTTACGAACCACGAATTGAGCCACTATATCTTTTGCTCCATCTTCTCGTGTATTATTCATATTGCAGCTAAAAGTGTTTGCTATTATTGTTAAAATGGATTCCAAGAAGCTAGTAATTTCCGAATTATGTATTATAAATTTTTGGATATAATAATTTAAATGTATCAATATTTGTGTTGTGAATTTTTTTTGCTTTTCTTAATATAGGACGCCTTCATAAATACAAAGACATATGATCTTTAATAAAACTCTCTCTCTCTCCTCTAAAATATTATTTTATAATAGGTGATTGTGAAATATTACTCGGAAATTAAATATGTTTTCAATCTCTTCGGTAGAAAATAAGTTATTAGCGAGTAAATGAAAGTACGCGTTAAAAAGCTTTATTAAAGTTATTGGAATTTTCTTTTGTAAAAATAAATATTGTAAATTTTTTACTTCGACCGAGAAGACTTTGTTCAATAATTCACTGAGCATTCACCTTTTTTTCTGATTTGGAACACAAACCGATTGTTGCGTACATCCGCATGTTTTTAATGTTGTATATAACGAAGTTGGATTCCTAGAATTTTTTTATTTGAAAATGTATATATTTATGTGAATTACTTTTAACGGCGCTGGGGGCAAAAGGAAAAGACGAAAGATCATTTTGTATCCATATAGGCAAATATTGATTCAGACTATCTCCAATCCATCTATCCCCGTTACTTAAATATTTATAATGTCCTGTCGTTATAGGAAAGTAATTTTTTGCATGTTGGTTAAATTGAAAAAAGGAAGATTTTATAAGAGCTGACCATAAATTAAAGTTAGTTTGTGTTTCGCATTGAAGAAAAGACTCCAATTGGTGTGCGATGAGTTTTATAATTTCTGTTCCGAATTTAAATTCCCGTTCAAAAAATTCTTTATTTCCATTTTTAATTTTATTATCCTCATTGGAAAATTTAGGAGATGAATCATTGAGATCATTTCTAGCATCCGAAATATCATTTTCAATTCTATCTTTAGGAAGGAAATTTTCGATATCAGGCGAATAATCTTTACTAAAATATTGATTCATAAAATGATTCATTTCTTTACTTGAACTTATTCGATTTCTTTCACTAAACTGGAACTAATTCAGGAAATGTAAAAGGTATACTTTGTGGTAAATTTATTAAACTATTTCTCTTCAAAAACTTTCAGTATTAAAAAGTTGATATTGTATGAAATCAATCGGTTTATTTTGCATGAGTTGAAATTATATTTGATGTTTATTAATGTGTTATTATATTGTATCAATCCGAATCCTTTCGTGTGAGAAATAAATTTTTTTATTATATTATTATAGATGGCTAATCTCGGAAATGAAAGATTATTAGAATTTTTATACTAATTAAACCCCCAAATAAATAATCGTCCTTGTAATAATCATTAATTTTGAATTATTCGCAGATAATTCATGGGGCAACCCAGTTACGTTTTTATGCACTTTTTTCTAAGGTATTTATCAAGAAAGGGTCCATTAAATGAGCCCCTACCATATCCAAACTTTTCATGACTTCCCTGTCGTTAAATAGTTCATTTAAATTATCAAATGTTTCATAAATTTCAAGAAAGTAATTTTTTAACAATGGCAGTATTTGGCCTCTGCACAAAAGACGTCTAAATATTTTTAAAACTGGATAATATTCCCCAGAACTTAAAACAGAATTAGACGTTGAAAAGCCTTCGAAAAATAGGGGGATATGTTTCCTCTTCTTCTTTTTCTTTAGTCCCATATTTGGTATTGAACCGATCATGTTCCGATGGAATAAAATATACTCCAGATATAATAACGGGATCATTAATAGATTGTAAAACTAAATCATGCGGTTCATTCCATCGAACAAAGTTTTTCTCTTAATTAGGTAAAGTTTTTCGTAAAATTCCTCCATCACGTTTGTAAACTCTTCCCAGATAAACTCTCCCCATTTAAGAAATTAACGCAACCGATTGTTCCATAGCAGTTTGTCCAAGATCAGCAATATTAATTTGGATGGCGCAACACCCTTTATAAGGAGATTAGGCGAACTTCCTCCACCTTCGAATAGTACAGTTGAATCTCTATATGAAATCTTTTCATGAGGAAAAGAGGATATAATTCCAGAACTTCTAATGGAAACAATTCCGCCGCCTATCGGTCTATTTTTTTATATATATTAAATTTATCTAAGGCATTTTTTCTCAGGCAGGTAGAATTCACTAAATTTCCTCTGAAGGTGGATTCATTAAAGTTATTCGGATATATCTCAGTTAGAGCTGAATAAGCGAAAGCCGCATTTTTAGATTCCACACCGGGAAGGAGAATACAATTTTCATTATTTTCAAGAAGATTATTATATAGTGTTATCTGAAGAAAGCGTTCTTGTTCTGAGAATGGTGACTATTTGTTTTAAGTTTAATTTCATATAATATCCCTTAAATTCATAAATAAAACCACATTACAAATACATCTATAATCACCGTTTTTTAATTGTTCTTTGATTGTAAATTGAGAGAGGTTTGATTTCGGTACGCAGGTAGGCTAAGCATTAGGTAACATTTTATTTTCATATCCACTATTACAAAAAAACCTAAGGATTTTTTAAATTTTTATTTTAAAATCAATATCTTTGATATTTAATATTGGTTTATTTTTTTCTAGATAAGGTAATAAACCGTTTGGAGAACAAGCTACAATCTGATAACAAGGAGTTTTATATAGATTTAGTAAGGTTATTTCTCACTTTTTCAACTATTATACTGTAAATGCGTTGGGTGGAAGTTGTTAAAAGTATATCGTTTTCATTACGAATAGTTCCCGGAATAATTTGGGTCGTAAAAGGATTATAATATTCAACATCTGAATCATCACTTGAATCAATAGATGTTACATCATCATCATCATATATATCAGTATCATAATCATCCTCGTCCTCCCTCCCTTCATCATAGAAGAAATAATGTTTTAGTTCTTTATTTATCGATTGAATTAACTTAGAAGTAGAAGATGAAACATATAACTGCAATAGGTGGGACAGTTTTTTGAATTCACTTATCTATATTATTATGATGTCGTTCAGCTAATATATTTACAATTTTTTTCCTGATACATCCACACATTTTGGGGGTAAATTCTATACACGATAAACAAAGTGTTGTCAAAGAGATGTTTGGATTACAATAAATTAAGTCATTTTGAAAATATTGATTCGCAATTTATTGTTCTTGTTTTATAATTGGACAAATCATTAATATCTGATAGTTCTGAGATAAAATTTTTATCTTCAGCCATTATTGAGAAAGAATATAAATATATATATATATATATATATATATATATATATTTCGTACAATTGTGTTTATCCTCCTTAAAATGGAAAATAACGATATTAATTTTAGGATATGGATTATGCCCAAAAAATTTATAATTTTCAACAATGGATAGAAAATGTGAATTGCAATTGTAATAAACAATATATTTATGAATTGTTACCGAAAAGAGATAATTTAAATGAAAATTATATTTTCAGGAAAGAAATTAAATATTTTATACTTTTATTATTATTACGACAATATTATTCAAATCTTTTAAATTTTATACATTTCTTAACGGATAAAGGCGTTTGTGCATGTATAACGAACAAACCACATTGGAATCTTGATGATAAATATTTATTTAAATATAGAATTTGCGAATATTGCGAGAATTCAAAATTTTGATGCACTGAATGTCGAAGGATTTATAAAGAGAATAATACGCCCAGCTTGCTTCCACAATATAGACGAATTTATATCTAAAAAATATTACGAAAATAAAACATTTTTGCTACTATTTAAAATGTTATTTAACAATGCTGCAAATGTGTCTTTGTTTAAACTATCAACCTTTCAATCGCGTGTATATTATTATATCCAATATCAAACGCACATTGTTATCAGAGGTGGAAATTCAAGTTTTATTTCTTGTGGATTTCAGAAAGGAAATAATGGAGTTTATGAAAAATTGATGGAATAAAATGTCTAAGTAAATTACGCAATTTTTAGTTTGCGGTTCGTATTTATTTCCTATTATTGTATATACTACTCTATTAGCTAATAATTTTAATGAGATAAGTTATCATGTAAACGCTAGGCAGGAAAAAATGCATAAAAAACGAAAAGCCGATTAATCGTTTACTAAAAATGAGGTTAGGAAAAGAATTAAAAGAAAAGAAGAGGAAGATAATCTGAATATCGAGAGCCAGTTAAGTCTCTTACAAAAAAATGTCATCAAATGAAAAGATAAACAAATCCAATAGAAACAACGAAACAGATAATGCTTTAAAAAATTAGTTGAAGAAAAATCAAATTGCTTTCTGCGATCGTTTACCACAAAGTTTTCACGAAAAATTAAGAAAAAATAGCTTATATAAATTCAGGTTTACGCATTGTGAATTATAATTATCAGGATTTAAACAAAGAAAAATCTTTGAATGAATGCCTAGACGAATTTCCTTTATTAAGTGATAACTTTTTTCACTTCTCTGAGCGAAGAAGATACATTATTTCAATTCCTCCGATATGTCTAAATCATAAACATAACGATTTACGTTTGCTAAATAATTCGAGCAACAAATTTAATAGGTTTTTCTCAACATCGGACAATGAGTTACATCCAAAAGAGATTAATGAATATGTTGCCCATTTATTAACTAATATAAAATTTAATAATAAAAAAGATTTCGAAAAACTTTCTAGAGATAATATAATATGCATTTTGGAATTAATTCATCGTCAATCAATTTCTAAAATGAATAATAATACTAATACTAATAATAATAATGATAAAGTAAGAATATTGTGAAAGAAAGTGAAGACGTTGAAAATATTGGAGAAAACGAGGCAATATTCTCCACATTATTTTAATATCTTATTGTAAAAAAAAAATCGAACCCTTTATTTCTTATTAAAAAATAGCTGTTTATTTGGATAAAATTTACGGTTTTGTTTATTATAATTTCTGACATAATTATTCATTTGATTTTCCAGATTTATATTTTTCTCATTATCGAAAATTTTTCTCATCTTCAGTTTTTCATTATAATTGCTTTTAGGTTGGGAAAATACTTTAAATTTATCATCACAAAACTCGCATTGTTTTTGAACCAAAAATTGTTGCACGTATTTTAAAGCTCCAACAATGTAATTGAATTGTGTCAAATAATCAGCTAATAAAATATTATAGGTCCCGCTATTTATTGTTAAGACGTTTTGTTCTATGAGTTTATTTGTTTTAATCATGATGAATCTAAAAATATTATGAAAAATATTTTGCTTATAGAGAATATTCAAAAGACACTTATAGTTTTTGTATATTTTATTATTAAAATCCGCAAAAAAAGTATTACTTTGCAGAATATAAATATTTTTACTTAATTTCTCATGAAAAAAACATTCTTATCACATTTAATGTTAAATTTTTAAATAGATTGGTCTTCATATGTATTATCATCATTCTGATTACAGTTTTCATTATCCTTAAACTTTAAAATAAAATTATGAACTTTCAAATGATTTTAGTAACTTTTTTTAGATGATCTAATCTTAAATGCATTTCCGGTATTTTATCATATCGATTATTGTCGAGGTTTAGTGAGTGGGTAATCCCAGTCTCACTTCCTGGACATATATTTTATTACTGCACCAAGGTGAAGCGGAGGAGAAGTGCATCCAATACACCTACCGTAACCACTTCAGGTGAATAATAATAAACCCGGTGCTTCCCTTTGATCAAAATTAAGATAATGATCCCTTGAATGCCAGTCATGGGTGGACCTGTATAATATTGAGATTTAAGCCTATTGGATTGCTTTATAGTTGCCAAAGGATCGTCCAAAAGAGCTAAACACACAAATACCAAAATAATATTTAATATACATGAAATAGAAATATGAAAAAGCATATATAGATATAAATAGGATTAATCTTTGCACTGAATAAGTAAGTCAATATAATTTCACGGAGGATTACACTTGAACATTACTCACTAGGATGCTTGCGTCTTAATGACAGCCGACAGAATGAATGGAATAGTATTATTGAATTAAACACTGAATTAATCACTTCTAATACTCGAGGTTATGGGCTCGGAATGGGAATTCTAGTTAACGAATAAACTGGTGAAGTTAGGGGAGCGGATAATTCACTTTAACGATACCTTTGAGTTCGTAAGTATTTTGAGAATAATGGTGAAGATATTCTGTTAACGATGTTCGCATTTAGTCCGGCCGTCCGAGGTTATCGAATGAGAAGGTAATCCTAGACCGGTGATATAATGATCCTATACCTTATCACGAAGGCGAGCCAAACTGTGGCTCAAATCGGACTTCTTCCTCAAAGTGTCTGTCTGATTATTGACTCCTGGAGTAGTTCCCTAAAACTTATTACCTAGCTACGTCTAAGGTAATCCTCAGAGGGAGGTCCTGTATAACCTCTGACTCTGAAGGCAGGGGGTTGTCTGCGAGAGGTTTGGCACTTACAAGTACCGTGACGGCAACACACCTTCGAGCTATCCTTGCTCCACATCGCGGTTTACGACGGCGCAAAACTCGGCCGTTCGTGGGCTCAGGTATCTTTAACGGCAGACATTTTCCTGATCGTCCTGCAGCAAATTTGGTCGTCTCTTTGGTGCGAAAAGGGAAGGACTGAATTCGAGGCGAAAGGCGAATTTGGAATAGGAAAGGGACACGCAGCTTATTTTGGATATTTCTGCGTACACTAATGTACGTAGTATTTATACTTCTACACCCCTAGCTGTTTCGAAAGACATTATTCTGACGTGTACCTAGGAATAATGTATACTTTTAACACTGACTACAAGAACAACACTAAAAAGCCAACAAAAAAACAAAACGGGAATTTAACGAATAAATGAACAACATAAAATAATCTTGAAAGAAGAAGGAACACACGGGTTACCGGTTATATACAGGAAACTTCTTAATAATTAAGAGCTGATGCCAAGTACAAAATAAATAAATGATTATATTCGATGCATTAAACCGGGTAGTATGATATAAGACCCACAGGCCAAAAAAAAAGGAAAACAATCTCAAATTAATTACGGCAGTTCTAGAGCGTGCCATATTATCAACATTACAAATATAACATATGAATAATTAGTGAGTGGACACTAAATCTTTATCGAAATCTTACATAGCTATAATACCGATTATTTACAAAGACTCACTGGGCTCGTCTGCCGGGTTCCTAGACAAAGTATCCGCGAGTACAATAAGAGATCTCTTTAGGTATCAAATATCCTATTGATATTCGGGTAATAACAGGGCCCACCGCATGAGTCTTCCATTCTGACCCTTGCAACTTTTTACATACGCTAGGGGTTTGTGATCAGTTTCTATGGACAACGGTCTACCTATTAAACATACGCGGATCCTTTGTAAACTAAACACGATAGCTAAAGCTTCTAGATCCACAGTGGCATACTTCTTTTCCCGATCGGAAACTTTCCGACCTGCAAAAGCCACCGGTAACAGAACTTCTGCCTCGTATTGCAACAAGGGGCATCCAATTACAAGATGAGATGCATCTGTCTGAATGCCAAATTTCTTCTCAGGAGTAGATAAGTGCAGGATAGGGACCGTCACTGGTTTCTGTTTGAGTCTGCCAAAAATAGCCCTAGGGTTCCACTTAATAGGGTCTGGAGATTTCTTTTCATGCAGATCATTTTAGGGAAAGGGGACAGAGGCGGAATGGGGGACAATACGCCGATAGAAGAAAGCTGCTCCTAAAAAGGGTCGACCCGGGAGAGCTTACTTGTTAAGCCGTGAGACCTCAGTCGGTCTTAGAGTGGGCGAAGACACGCGAGGTGTTCCTGCCATGTACGCATGGCTACGTACACGTTGTCAAAGTAAAATTTGACGTTTTCTAGCCCTTCCTCAACTTTTCACATAAGGGTGTAGTATTCTCTTAAGAGCGAGACCATTTGGGTGATCTTAGCGGGACCGAGTTGGGGGTTCACGTCTAACTCGGAGGAAAATTCTTCCTGCGGGAGCGGGGTAGAAGGGAGAGCGAGAATATGGGAGTCACCGTCTATCTCTCTTTTCTTTTCTTCTTCTCCTCTATTTATCTTTATTCTTCTTTCTTCTTCTCTTTTTATCTTTATTTTTCTTTCTTTGGCTTTTATTTCCATCTGATTTCTTTCCTCGTCTTTTTTTTAATCTTTATCCTACTTTATTCGTCTTTTATTTCTATCTTTATTCTTCTTTCTTTGGCTTCTATTTCCATCTGTATTCTTGTTTCGTCTACTATTCTTTTATTCTTTATTCCTCTTTCTTCTGTTTCTCTTTTTATCTGTAGGTCACCTCTCCTGACTTTTTCCCGCAGAGGTTAGAGGGAAGGGCAGTCCTTTGGGGCCCTGGTGAAATCCGTGTTACTCGGCTTCTTGAACTCAGGGCTGCACGGGAATTTAAGCGGCGCGAGAGGACGGTTTTCTCGGCCCGCCTGTGCTTTGCGGGTGACGGTTTGGGTAATCTCGTTCGTGGAGAGTTGTGCGCGGCATAGAATTCATCGGGGCTGCGACCACGTCAGCCCAACCAGTGAAATAGCGGCACTCTACATGGCACCGGACGAGAGGAAACCTGTTAGCGCATCCCCAAAAGTCGTGCACTACCGCAAATTTCTGATCCTGGGATTTTACGGGTGGTAGTAGCTTGTCTGACACTACCATACAGGTAAAAATGGTGCCTCTAACTAAAGTGGACACTTTGCACCTATTAATCGAGCCACTTTCAAACTTGAGTTCACCAGGAGAACTCTTATTGAATACGAAGTTGACCTGGTAGTCCTAATCTGACGGGGCTGTAGGTTGCGGGGTATCTACGGCGGCTTGCTTTTAGGAAAGGGGGGCAGTCACTTGGTGTATCTGTTGAATTGCAGAGAGATAGAACCTTGAATTTTGCGGACACTGGGCTTTTATGCGTGCAGGGGCTCCGCAAGAGTAACACGAGATCGGATTCTCCTAAAGGTGTTGTTTGAGTGAGTGTTAAAACCAGGGGGTTTTCAGTGTCCTGGGGTCTCCTGGAATTTGTTCTTGGGCTTAAATGTTGGAACAGCTTTTACAAACTGAGAGGGTTTCTTATGTGGGTGTCTTCCGTACCCAAACTTTTTCTTGGGGAAAGGGGGAATTACCTTATCTGCTTTTCTTCGAGTATAAATGATGGTTTGAAGCGTGAAGATCCGCTTAATCTAGGCAATCCTTGAATGTAGAAGCCCTTCAGTCTTGAACGAAACCTCTAATCTCTTGGGGGAGTGTACCTAGTAGTTGATCCTTTAAAATAGAGTCGATCAATGCCTCGTAATCTCTTTCAACTTTAGCTGATTCCTGCCAGAATTGCAGATTTCTTCTCATGATGAATCCGAAGTGTTTGTATGTCTATATTCCTTGTAGTTTAGCTGATTTGAACTTTGATCTATAGAACTGGAGGTTAAGGTTAATAGCAGATAGAAGTTCTGTTTTTTAGGTGGAATAATCGATTGTCGCCTTATGCGGCAATGTGAGAGAAATCTCTCTCAGGCAAGGGGATAGCAAGGAGAGAAGGCGGCTTACTCCATCGGCTTCAATATCACATCAATTTACTTTGAATATTTTTTCGAAATGTGTTAGGTACGCAAAGAAATCCTCATTTTCACGATGGGAGAGGGTAGTTTGAGAGTAGGGGCTTGAGGTTGTTGACCCCGGGAACCAATTGAACTTACTTTCACTTAGACTCTCCTTAATTCGCGTTCATCATGGCGAATTTTTTTCCGTTCTTCGTGTCGTAGTTTGTGTTCTTCCCTCTTTTCTTCGAGTTGTATTTTTTACCATTCCAAATCTTCCTTCCGTTTTTAGCCTTGCCTCTCTTCCTTCCATTTTGCTCTTCTTTCTCTTCCTTCCGTTTTTTCTCTTCTCTCTTTTCCTTCCGATTTTGTTCTTCCCTTTTTAATTCTCTTTCATTACTTTGTTTATTCTGGACGTTCTCAATGAGTTCCCAACCTTTCAGCTCGAATTCTTGTCCTCGCTTGTGGAATGTTTCGAACAATGTGGAAGCCATTTTATCGGTCCAAAGATAAGAGTATGCACTGTGAGAGTAGCTATGCGATAACGTGCTTAAAGGAAGGGGTTTATTATAGTTCCATACCAAATCGTCGTAGACAATAAAAAAAACAATTAATAATAAAAAACAAAACCAGATTAGATAATCACCCTAACCTAACTAATTTTTCGAGCCCAAAACAAGAATTGCTGTTAATGTCTGAGTATTTAAAGGTTGGCAATTATTTTATTAAAGTTTTGAGATAAACACAACTTTATAGATGTTGCTTTTAGTGATAACCTCACACCCTGATACTACTTATATAGAACGAGAGGTTTTAGTGATAGCCCCACACACCTGACACCACTTATATATGACGAGGTTTAGTGAGTGGGTAATCTCAGTACAACTTCCTGGACATATATTTTATTACTGAACAAAGGTGAAGCGGAGGTGAACGTGTATCCAATACACCTACCGTAGCCACTTCCGGCGAATAAGAATAACCCCGGTGCTTCCCTCTAGATAAAAATTAGGATAATGATCCCCTGAGTGTATCCTCACTCAGTAAAAGCCAGTCATGGGTGTAACTGGGTAATATTGAGATTTAAGCCGATCGGATTGCTTATTAATTGCCAGAGCATCGTCCAAAATAGCTAAACACACAGATACAAAAATAATCTTTAATATACATTAATTAGAAATATGAAAAAGCGTATATAAATATAAATAGGATTAATCTTTGCACTGAATAAGTAAGTCTATCTAATTTCGTGCAGATTACACTTGAACATTAATCACTAGGATGCTTGCGTCTTAATGGCAGCCGACAGAAAAAATGGAATAATACTATTGAATTAAGCAATAAATTAATCACTTCTAATACTCGTGTTTATGGGCCAAGGGTGGGAATTCTAGTTAACGAATAAACTGGTGAAGTTAGTGGAGGGGATAATTCACTTTAACGATACCTTTGAGTTCGTAAGTATTTTAAGAATTACGGTGAAGATCTTCTTCTGGTGACGTTGATCGCACTTAGTCCGTTTGTTAATATCTTACTGAATGAGAAGGTATATTAATCCTAGGCCGGATCACGAAGGCTAAACAAACTGTGGCTCAAATCGGACTTCTTCCTCGAAGTGCCTGTCTGATTTTTGGCTCCTGGAGTGGATAGCCAAAACTTTTCACCTAGCTACGTCTAGAGTACTCTGCAGAGGGAAGTCCTGTGTAACCTCTGACTCTGAAGGAGGTATCTGCGAGAAGTTTGGCACCTACAAGTACCGTGACAGCAACACAGACATTCCCCGAAAATTCTTTCTTACAACGGGAGAACTGATTCCTTTGTGGGACTAGCCTTCCACACTCAACGTAGGCCCAAGATCTTCCTCCCGACTCGAGGGAGAATTTTCCCTTTTATTTCCCTCACGAGCAAAAATCGAGAAAGAGCACCAAATTCTCATAGAATCCGTATCGCTGAGTGAAAGACGTTTTCATTTGCTGCAAGACAGAGTAAATCCCTCACACTTTCGAACTATTCTTGCTTCAAGTCGCGGTTTACGAGGGCGCAAAAACTCGGCCCTTCTTCGGCTCAGGTTTCTTTAACGGCAGACATTTTCCTGAGCGGCCGGCCGCAAATTTGGTCGTCTCTTTGTTGCGAAAAGGGACGGAGGGAATTCGAGGCGAAAGGCGAATTTGGAATAGGGGAGGGACGCGCAGCTTGTTTCGGGGTATTTCTGCGTACACTAGTGTACGTGGTATTTAGACTTCTACAATTATTCATCATATTTTTTAAACCAAGGACAAAAATTAATAATCCATAGATTTTTCTGTGAAGAAGAAGAGAATCAGTTTCAATTTCTTTTCGCAGCAAAGTAATGTTGCGTTTATTTTCAAACATAGATTTTACTAGTCCTTCTTCATATAATTGTTTAAATTCATTTTGCGAAAATCATTTTCAAATATTTTTATCATTTCTTCTGCTGAAATTTGATCATTTTGTTTTGAATATTGATTAACTTTTCTTAAGTATTTTAAATTCTGATGATTTTCTATGATGTATATAATAAATTTCAGGTGATTTTTCATAGATTTGCTTGGCGATTTTGATAGAGTATAATTAAAATGGTATTATGAAATTGCAAAAGATTTGTTATTTCTTTCTCTTTTGGTCTATTTTGAAAAAATGATGACGCGGTGGCGGTAGGTTTATTAGTTAGATCATATTCTTTATCTAGAGGCTCTACTTTGTAATCTTTCATCATTTCCTTTGAACATTCTTCAATTATACTACTTAACTGCTCCTCTGTAATGGATGTTAAATATATATCATTATTATTTCCTGATTGTAGTTCGTAATTTTTAATTTCCTTTCTAAGATGTACGTAATCTTTATTTTTCACTAATCTCTCTCCTTTCAAAATTTGCTTCGCATTACCATAAACAACGACGCCCCAATTAAATTGATCACTTTATTGAGGAGAGTTTTTGATATTATAAAATTTAAAATCTTTTGAGGAATAAGGTCTCTTATAAAATATTGAAAATACAATCATAAAATTGCATATTGCTCTATACGTTCGAAATTTAGGCTGAACTGTACCTAAAGAAGTAAAAAAACTTACTTCAAGATTCTTTAACTCAAATCGCGTTAATATCTAAGGATTTCCTCCGCGTGTTAATTCACAATTATTATTAATAAATATAATATAACGTTTGTATACATATCCTAATTATACAAATACTCAACTATTATAGATGAGCAGGTATTATTATCCTGTAAAAGTCCAAATTTTCGAAATATATAACATAACATTATCAATTTCGTCATCTTATAAACATAAATTAGTTCTATTTTGCTTCTTTTCTTCAACTTTTCGTGATATGGATTTTTGAAAATTTGAAAGGGATAATTCATCATCGCTCCCGTCATTATTAATATACTTATACATTTTTAATATCTAAAAGTTTAAAACCCTAATTTTGGAGGGAGGGGTTTTATTTCAAATTATGCAACCATTTTGGCAAAGGGTTATAACAAAATAAGTTTGATATTTTTTAAAATAATTATAGAAGAAACGCCGTCGTTATTTGTTGTTTTATTCTTGTGTTGTGTATTTACCATAGTTATTGTTGTAGCGCTTTCTTTTATTAAGTTTTTTATATATTTCTCTCAATACAAAGATCGAAATATATTAGCCGTTAAGATTTTACTTTTGTTAATATTTTGTTCCGCATTTGCAAACATTTCCGGATTGTAATTGTGTGAAATATTCAAAGAAAAGTTCAATAGTGTTACGATTTTTTCAAAATTTAATTCTTTCCATACCTTTGGAATCATCATGAAGTAATACGTCTTATCGTATTCTATGATATATTTTAAACTTAATTATCTATATCCACCGATAACCTTTTTACCTTTAATGGCTTTTTCATAACATACTTCTAAATCCTTTAAGGTTTTAAAATTAATATCATAATCGATATTGTCTTCTTCTATTAACAAATGACTATTCAAATTTTCTTGAAGATGAGAGACTGAATGATCATTGTCATAGTATTTAATTTCTGAATTTTAAAGTTATGTTTAATTTTTAATATATCATAACGGGATTTATCTTTTAAAGGAAAAAAACAATCGAGACAGGAATGAAATTAATACTGGTTAAATCTGATAATAATTGATTATTTCATTATCTTCTTCTCCTAAATTTCATAAATTTTTCACAGTTATATTACTTATAAGCTTCGGTAAATATTTGTTAGGAAGTTAAACACAGGTGTAAAGTTTCTCTTTGTTACTGAGAAATTAGTTTTCAATATATTATCATTAGTTTTTAACTATAACCAGCAATCCATTGGTGGTGATTTTTCTTCACTCCTTTGATTATAGCAACTTTGTTTTGCCAAAATCTATTGTTCTTTCATCACCGTTGAAATAAAAATAAATCATAAAACTTTTTCATACACATACTTCATTATGAGTATTTAATTGTTTTGGGGGAATAAAACCGCTAAAAATTCAAAAGGTAAGAAATTAATTGCTTTTGGTTAATAGAATCACCAAACACAAAGTTTTGATTGATTATTTGTTTTAATATATTACCTATCTCGGTGTTCCCAAAGAAAATACTTAGATTTTCAGTTATTGCTTTGAAATCCTTAATTAAAAAGTTTTCTTGAGAAATTTTTACTCTTTCGCTACTTTGTTCATTACCCCCAACATCGCCGCCGCCGCAACCGCCACCAACAGCAACTTTATATATTAATTTTAAATAAAAAAATTCACATTTTTCTTTGAGAATATGTTTACATACTTCATCAACGAGGATAAAACGACGAATGCTCTCATTAAAAATTAATCGCTTATTACATAAAAAAGGAACTGAATTCAACTTTTTTTTAATCCTAAAGTCCTCATCATTATTTAATAGGAAGAAATCTATATTAAAATAATCTAAGTTTCGAAGGCAAATTATAACTTTTTGTTCATGTTCTTTGTTTTCATATTCATTTTTAAACCTATGCTCTAATGGATTTTTCATTTGAAAAAAATTTCCATTTTCATTGAAGATAGAGTTCAGTTCTCTGTTAACATTAAATTCAAATGGATATAAATCGAAGTCGATATAAAACCATAATTTTGGCGATTTAAAAACTTTAAAAATCCCGTTATTTTCATACGCAGACATTAAGACGTTTACTAAAAGTTATAATATTCACGTAAATTTATTTCTATTTCTTCATTAATAGTTGAATCTGATAATATCTTTAATATCTTTCGAACCAAACTAATAATTTTTATCCGCTTGTCATAATTTTCAGTGTAAAATATATACAAATGTGGTTCAATAATATCAAAACATTTGTTTGTATAAGCTAAACCAAACAGGAAATTCATTTTATCGGAAAAATGAACGTCAACGAATAACGTTTTATATTCTTCATTATCTGATCGCATTAATTTAACAATATGGGTGAACAATTGACGCTCTCTCAATTTGATATTTTTAGAGAGGTAGTCTTTCCACTAATAATCGTCCTTTTTATAGAAAAATGAAAAAAAAATGTTAGTAAAAAATACAATTTCCTCCGAGTTCATGAGTTTATTATTTAAAAAGGTAAAAGGTAATGTTTTATTATTAATTTGTAGAATAAGTTCTTGGTTGACATTTTTATTGATATTAATATATTACAATGATCATAGGGATAAAAAAGTTTTAAATATCTCGCAGTAGTTTTCGAATCTTTTTGAATTTTTGCGCAAGCCCAGTATGATAGTTTATTTCCATTATTTGATGACCTTTTAATATTATAAGAAAAGTTATTATTGAAATCGTCGTCTTTGTTATCTCATAATTTTGTATATATACCTTCATCCATTCTGAAGTTAATTTCTGGTTGAGAGGAGCTTCTCATTTTATATATAGGTGTTAAAGAACCTCGATAAAATTGACTTTCAATTGTTAATATCATATCCGTAAAGTCAAAAAAATATTTTTTTAATGAATCCTATATTATTATCGTTGGAAAATAAGATTAATGGTACGTACCAAATAAAATTTCATTATATTTATGTAATTTATCCATAATGTTAAAATTAGTATTCAGGCAATGTAAAAAAGGATAAATACTTGTTAACTCTTCCGCCGATGATTGTACTGATAATGTTTTAATATTTTTTTATTTTCTTCTCATCATTAAACATTTTGATATAGATAGCTGATAAGGATTGCTCAATTTCACATTCGTTCACACATTTTTTATATTCGGAGTTAGACTCTATAATATCTATACTCGATTGAACACAGGAAATTGTAATTGGTCTGAAATGCATCATTCTGAACAAAACATACCCCAAAGATTATTTTTCATTCATATTTTTAAGAAAGGTAGAATTTTTTTGTTTATATTCTATTTATTTAATTGTTACAAATATGTTAAAATTGTTCAGTTCTCTCTCAAACATCAACGCAGATGGATTATAATAATCGCACCTGCTTTGATGCTAAGTGGAAAGATTTTTTACTCAGGAACGATTTTAATAATAAAGAAGGAAAACCCTATTCCAAGGTTAAAGGAATGCTTGCAGAATATGGTGGAGGTGGTAGAGATAATAAAAAATCATCAAAAGATCGCGTTTTTTGTTCTGATTGCAATATTGAAAACGAATATGTAACTAAGAGTGATAATACTGATTCTAAACAAGATAAAAAAGCTTTACAGACAAATGTTATATTGCATGGACAGCCAAGAGAAAATAATAATAATTTGTCTTATCAGGATGAATATATTAAAAATAGTCCTCCAAAGCAAACAAAAATGAAATGGAAAGGAAAATTAAGAAAGGTGGTGATGCTAGCGGTAGTAAAGATCATACATAACTTGGGTTCCGATACCTGGAATGAGATATTGCGAAGTCTTTTTAGTGACTAGTGATGAAGAGTTATATACGAAAAAAGATATAAAAAAACGAGTATATAACTAAGAATACTAATGCCTGAGGAAATGTTTGAAATACCTTCTTTACAAAATGAAGAAGATAATCATAATAATAATCAGGATGGTGTTTATAATACACCCCCCAAAACTAATGACTTTTATCTTAGATAATTGGGAAGAGGAATTATTTCAACTTTTAAATAGTGACGATGTAGAAAATAACATCCCAAATAAAATTATTGAATCAAATTATCGGGAAGAAATGTTCAGAACCACTTCTCCTTAATTTCCAAAAATAAGAAGGGATGAGAAGGAAATTACTGGAAAAAATAATCATACTACCACCATAAAATCGAATAATAATAACAATGATAATAAGAAAAACAAAGGCAAAAAAGATAAAGATAAAGATTTAATTATTGACAAAGACAAAATTATAATCACCATAAATAATGTGATGGATTATCTGATATGATAGACATTTCAAATGATCAAAATATACGTAACTTTTCCAATTTAGCCTCTTACATAACGAGCGGGGAAATTAAAAAAAAAAACACCGGTAAAGATCTATCGAAAGATTTAGTGCTTTAATAAAAAACAATTTATAATCGAAGAACCACCGGCTGAAAAAGAGGAAAGTCGAAAAGAAAAAAGGCGAAAATGCCTGTTTGCAAGAGGAAAAGGAAAATAATATCAATGATAAATTTGAAAAATGTATAAATGCTAAAGTATTTTTTAAAGAACTCAAAAGTTTAACTGAAAAAATACAAGAAAGTTCTTGCGTTTCCCATGAAAGATTAATATAGTTTGTAAGTAAAGTAGTTAAAAAGAAGAACAATAGTTTTTCGAAAAAAGTTTTTTGGAAGACGTTTTATTACTCAATTCAAATAATAAAGAGGGTGCAGCTGATCCAAAAAAAGGTAAAGCGAAGAAAGGAGAAGAAGAGGAAGAAGAAGAATAAGAAGAAGATTATGATGATGTACGAACAACATTTCCATCAATGAGTAGTGTAGCACCGTCTTCAACACATAAATTATTTCAATGTGTTAACTTGATATTTTCAAATCAATAAAAAAGATATTATATGTCTAATTGGTTTCTTGCTTTCATTAGAACCAAGCATTTGTCAACATCTTCCATTTTTAGGAAGAATTTTAAATTTCAATGACCAAAATATGGAAATTTTAAAATCTGGTGAATTGTCCATACATGATATTTTAAAAGTAACCTCTATTATAATGAGGATTATGTTAAAGAATTATTATACTCGTAATGAGAGAACGACTGTCGTTGATTTATCTGATAAAAATAAAATTAATTTAAATAAATACACACTTTAAAAAGAATAAAAACAAGAAAATAAATATTTCGAACAAAAATTTATTTTTAAATCAGTCACAAAGCTAATAAATAACATATTCAATTGAATAACAAACACCCTTTTTTTAACAAAACCCTACCCGCCTACCCCCAAAATAAATAAATAATTATGGCTACCGCTTGTGAAGATAACACTATCGTTTCTGATTGGAAAGAATATTATATAAATATCTTTGGTTTAAATTTCAGAGAAATATTCGCAATATCGGAAGCTTAATGTAAAAACCAAAATATTTTATATTATTTTCATGTCTTTTATTCTTTTGTTTCTAATTTTCGGTGGTGTCATTTTTTTATTAGTTATAAAAGAACAATCCACCACAAACAAAAAACTAACTTCTCTAATTAAAACGCTATATAAAAATGTAAAAACTAAACAATTTTTTTTAGAAAATTTTGATAATTGATATAAGATTCTACATAAGAAAAGTTCCAAAATATTTGTTTACAAATTACAAAAACAACATTGTACAAATTTAACATTATTTTGCTCTTTTAAATTATTTTTAAGATTATTTTTTAAAATCTTTGATAAACTCTCTTGATATTTAAATGCTTTTAATTCGGTCTTATCTTGATATCGACGCTTATATGTTGAATTATATTTTTAGGGATCACCCGCTAATTTAGAACAAATTTCGAGATTATTAAAATTTATTGCAATTATTTTTTCTCTATCTCGATTATTTATTATTCTTAATAATGATGAATTAATTACTTTATTAGTATTTCCGATTCTCTTAGATAATTTATTTTTTAGATAGGGTTATTGATATAACTTTTTTTCTAAAGGGTAAAATAAGTTTTTAATATTATGTTCGTTCGTTTTATCTTGGAATTAATTATAGTCGTCGTCTAGAATATAATGATTCGTTTCTGTTACTCTTTTACCATATTGGAGTTGTCTTCGTTGCTTTGTTTGGTGATAAAAATCAAAAAAGTTGATATTGGAATACCAATTTAAATCTGTATATTTAGAGATATTTTTGATTGTCGCAACATTTTTATCTGTAGGCTTTTGTGTACCATTATTAAAATATGTAGATTAAAAACCCGCGTAACATTTTTGAAGCAATTATCCAATCCTAAGAATTTGGATTTCCTAAAAGTACACATAGGTAGCGTTAAAACTCTATAATATTTACAATTTACTGGAAATTTCGTTCGTAAAAATTTTTGTAATCATGATTAATTTTAATGTTTAGTATAAAACTCATGACAAAAAAAAACAGAAAAAGTATTATTATTTTTTCTATATCGAATTTTGTTCTTTTCAAAAAAGTGTCTAATTAAACCAAAATTTAGTTGAAATGATAAAGAAAATTTCGTTACTCTATTAACAATTTGTCTATTTATTATTAGAATCTTCTTTTGTAATATATTTTAAATTTTATATAGGTTCGTTTAATAATTTCTTCAACATTATTTTCAATTCCAATGATAATAATATTTCCGTTCACAAATATTAATGAAGTATTCTTAAGGTAGTTAGTGTGTTGTTGTATGACGGTAAATTTCGATTGAACGAAATTAATTCACAATTCGTGATACGTTGTTTTATTGACATAAGGAAACCAGACGTAATAAGTTTCATCCTCATTAAAATTACCAACACCACCATCACCATTTTCCTCAATAATTTTGAAAATTTTTCAATGGATCTGTTACATTAAGACAACACAAGAGCCAGTTGACTAAACATCTGAAGGACTTTATGAGCTTTACTTTGGATGTATAGTAGGTGACCAGGACAAACGCTGGGCACCTCATATATGTTTTGTAGGGTGTAAAAGTTCCCTTTCTGACTGAATGAAAGGCCTGGCCGGGCTTCATATTTGGCCTACCAAAGGCCTGGAGGGAGCCTAAAGAGAATATAACGGACTGCTACTTCTGCTTAACAGATATTAAAGGTGGATATTTAATGTGTTTTCTTTTCTTGTCTTTAATATATTTTAATGAGATGTATCAATTATAAAGATCAAAGTACATACTATGTTGTATTTCCACTATGTCTGAGGGTAATCAAAGCCAGAAATATCTATTTTTGGTCTAATTTTATTATATTAAACTGCAGGTCGCAACCAAAAAGGCAAGAAATCTATCATGAATCCAGATCTTCAGTCTGCTATTTGCCCAATCGACATTTAGGTGCTATTTCTGTACCACAGCCGCCCTATGAACTACAAAATGATGACACGCGAAACTGAGACGATTCAAAATGTCAAGATACACCATATGTGGCACAGTTTGAATCTGACAAGAAAACACATTTCCTACCCAACCGGAACTCAATGATCTAGTTCGCGATCTAACAATTATTAAGGAGTAGATTGAGCTCCTGGCCGCACGCCTGCAACAATTGAACTTATCAGATGAATATATTTGAATTACAGGATTTAGGAAGCTTTCTGTAAATATATAGCAATTCTTCACTTTTTCGAAAACAACTTGATTGATTATAATGAAATTAGAGGCCTATTCAATGCCCATAAGCTGACTTATGAACCAAATTGTTAAAGGTTATTTATTGTTGAATCTCATTATAGCATAAAACGGTTCTGTTGCACATTGGGACTACCATGACTTAGTTTCAGTTGCTTACATAGTCATTTAAAGAGTGACATGGAGATACTTGTTTTTATTCTTGACCGCATATGTTTCGCCTAATGAAGCAATGAAACAAAGCACTGCAACATAACTAGCCATGTTTAAATTACTTCAAACCATGAGGCTCAGCGAGAACGTATAATGGAGAGCCTAATTAATAGCAACCAAGATCACGGATGCAAAAATGTCACTGAAGATATAGTTTGTTCATTCTCATATGTCCTTTTTCCCAGAGAATGCAGGAGATGTGAGTGATAAACATGGAAAGAGGCTCCATCAAAATATATTCTAAATGGAAAACAGGTATAAGGGAAAATGGAGCCGTGCTATGCTGGCTGACTTCTGCTGGAACCTAAAGCGTGACAAATCTGAGAGGTCTTACAAACAAAGAAGTATTCACGAAAATGTATGTTAATACATTATATTTTTTACGAAGAAACCTGCTGAGTCCTCATATATTCATGAATTAATTACAATGGACAGATTTAATCTGACTTTGGGAGCAAAATTCATTTATGGTATCGTGTAAATAGGTATCAATTGCATTATTATTAAATCGGCTATTTACAAGAAAGTGTTACGCAATGGGAAATTTATTATAACAAATTCAGATTCAACACACTCAACTTCATAATAAAATGCAGATAAGATCTATGGTTTTTATTCACACTGGGAGATACTGGGTTTGATGCGGTAACGATTTAGTCAAAGTGGTTCGAGTCCAGCTAGGAATCTCAAACTTTTTTTCCTGGCGTTATTTCTTTCTGCTCGGTAAGGATTGCCTCCATTGTGTCTCCCTCAGCTCTCTTTGATTCTAGTGTTCTTCTAATGTCCCTTTCTTTTGCCTCTAAAACCTTCGGTTTCTTGTCTCATTGCTCATTAGCGTCAAATTTCTCTTTCTCTTTTACTATATTGTTATATAGTCTGCAATACAAGGATTCTGAATCTTTTTTCTGTCTTCAAAATTGTTTTGAAAGAGAAAATATATATGGCGAAAGCCCTATGGTGGCTGTTATCACTCGTAGAACTTGTATTTCCTCTTTCTCTCTCTCTCTCTCCCTCTCTCTCTCTCTCTCTCTCTCTCTCTTTCTCTCTCTCTCTCTATATATATATATTTTTATATATATATATATATATATATATATATATATATATATATATATATATATGGTCAGGTCTATCTGCAAGCATATTCAACTCCGTGCAAATATCGAGAGAGCATGTGTCAATATCTCTCTACGATGTCTTGAGGCAACTTGTGAGATCAGTGCCATGCCTAGTTGCTGGTTTTTGCCAGGTTAGAAGGGGTCATTCACGAAATTAGCTACATACATATCTCATGAACTATGGCCAATCAGATTTATAGAATGTTAGTTTCTTCTTGTTTGCTTATCTTGGTCTGTATATATGTTTAGCGGTTTTCCTTTCTATTTAGAACCGTTTCAGTGTACGCGCCTATTAGGAAAATAATGTTTATTATTTTTATTTCTTTGCCCTCTTTGTCCTCCGTTTCATTAGTTTGCCACAGGTAAATGTGTATGAATTATTAAAGTTGTACTATTGTTTTCATTTTTCTGGGTGATCAAACACATGATCTATTTAGTTTGAGTTCGTAGACTTAAGTCAATACATATGACTTCAGCCCATACACGAAAGAAATGCAGAAATCGAGTTGAGATCCACCTTACCAATTAATAGTCCTATCGATTTGTTACCTTTTGAGATGAAATCTTGGGTCTTACGATCCCTGTTGTTGCGTGGTACTAATAGTGCTTTAACTTGTGATGATTTAGTCGAATGTATTGAGTGTGAGGAAAATGGAAGGAATACCAACCAGTATGTCATCCATAGAGCAATGTGTTAAATTGATATTGGCATCATTAGAGAAGAAAATTGTAACGCGCCTTCTCACTCCTTTATTTTTCGTGGTATGAATCCTTAACATGACAAGTTCATACTGCTTGTTAGCTTCCAATTTCTGTAATGGTGAAAACAGGATCTATTGAAGGGAAAAGACAAGTGTAAAGGCGTTTTCCAGTTATATCTAGCTTTGTTATTTTCTCCCATCCTCCCCTAGTAATTCAAAACGTACAAAAAAACTGGTTACTGAAATAATAAAGATTTAGTGCTATTTCTCTACTCGATTATATTTGTTTTCATGCCGCACCTTATTAAAAATAAAGCAATAATAAGACACCAAATTATGTCTTTGTAGCCAGCATGTACATAAAACCTACAACTGGAATAAAAGCTTGTAGCTCATTTTACTTTGTGTCCCCCGATAAACTGACATTTATACAGTTCAAGTAGACTCTTATTTCGATTAGATTATTTGGTAATATTCTCAGATTGATCCATTAATTGAATTCATCAGTTACTTGTGATTTGTAGTACATTTCATAAAGACTAATTTTCCTTTTTTTTATTATTTTTTCCCTCTTTAGTCTTATAATTTTACCTTCTTTTTCCATATGATAATCTTTGGAAGCAGCAAAGTTTCGTTTATTATTCAGAAATTAGAAAATTCAGATTTGTTCTTTGTTTATGCAAGCCAACTCACTCTATTCATTAACCTGGAACTTAGCCTTCATTGAATATCGTGGTGACAAACGAGTTCTTGCCAACCTTTGCCTGACAACAACTCAATCATTCGCTTTCTTTATTTAGCTCTTTAGATGTTAATACACTTGAGATTTATATCAAAAGAAAATTAAGTGCTACGTAGGACACGCACCCAAACTCCGATTCTTTGAAAAACATGGATTGTTGTGAGCAGGTGAAGAGGTTTGGATTAGGTATCGAGATTATTGAAATTTTCAATGTTAGCTCTAGGATTTTCATAGTTTTAAGAAAGTTCAGTAACATAGAATGAAATTTAGTCTATCATATAAATTCCTTCTTTAGTTTGTTATCAGTCAAAACCTAATGCTTGATCATGCAATTTGCTTTTGTCTGAAGATGTTTTAGGTGATTTTGCTAGCTCTTTAATAATAAAGACTTTAGTCATCCTAATCTTTTTTCCTGTTATTTTTTTGTGTTCAATTTGTCAACTGGTTTTTATATGTCGGTAGTATGATGTGTGAAATTGTATTTATTCAATAATCTTTGTACAAAATAGAATATTACATAATGTTTATAGTAAATCTAAATAAATAATGTACAAGATGATGCAAGTAAAGTTCAATTGGATCACCTTTTTAAGTCGATGACACGATGAAGTCTAAATATAACCTCAGTGCATGTGGCAGGAAGTGTTTCAGCTTAAAATTGTCCAAGGCATTTTTCCGTTTACACTTCATAACACCTACACTTTGTTAAGATTTGGTACAAGCCTTCTGATCATGTAACGACCACACTCAAAGTCCATGGGGTTTAGATCTGGCACACTGTGACGTAAAGTTTCCTTGGACCACAACCCCTTAACTTTGCCTTGCACGAACCATGATAATCTTTGGCTGTGTATGATTGCTTCAACTCGTTAAAGAGTTACATCGGCATTTCATATTGTGGTAGCCAACGAGAGATTAACTTTCTTTATCAACATGTCGAAATAATAATCATTATTCTTATTTTATTAAAAGAATACATTTTGATGAAGTTTTAAGGTGATTTTTGTCCTGTTGATAATAGGCACGCGGACACAATCAGCGAGGGTGTTTTTTATATCTTGAAAGATATCCTTTGTTCAATCGAAATCTTTTTTGTTATTTTTAACCCAAACATGATCATTCTGTGTTGTTGGAGCCCTGGAAATTAAAGACCTTCTCATCCTTTCACAGAACTGTAAGCTGCGAGTCATTAAGGAGACGTTAAGATCATCTTTCAACAATTAATGCATTTTCGCATTATGCACTTTGTCCTACAAATCAAGTTTACAGGCTTACCTCTTTGGATTTCGCCATATCTTGTTCATCGTGTATTTAATGAGAGGTAGACTTCTCACTGATAAAGCAAGGCACCACTCATTCTTGGAAGACAATTGTTTGTCTCTTTAGAGCCCTTTTATAGCATTAAAACTCAATATTTTCTCACAATAGCTTTCAAAACTTTGGAAATATAGCCCGATGTTTCCCGCTCCTACACAGATGAACGAGTACTTCACATTTTTAATTAATATTTGTAAACGGGTTTTGTATATCATGAATTTATATTATGATTTACAAAATTCAATATATCCTCAAAGAACGTGCAAGAAAAAAATTAATTAATGGTATGTAAACGTTTATTTGTAAAAAGTAGTCTACATTTTATGTTTCCCTCCTGTATTATTTCGACTTTTACCAGGATAATGTAAGTTTTGACCCAATTTAAAACCTTCATCCCATTAGATCTTGGTTTCACAACTAGTTTTCTGGGTTCAGGTTTAATTTTTTGTCTGCCAACAAGTTATACTAGCAGTTTCCGATCTCTAAAATCATGGGATATTATCATTCTTTGAAACAGATTTCATACTTTTCAGTATATTTTTTGTGAGAATTAAGAAAGCTTGATGTTTTCTCTATGTACTCCAATATTTAGCTCGCACTCCTACTTCTTGAGTAATCGTAATTTGGACGCCATATGCATACATAAATTGTAAATGAACAGGCAAAGCAGCACATCATAATGAACACGCCATTTGGTGTGGCATGTGAGTTATGCGAGTTATTACTTTTACATTTATCAGTATTAATTTTATTCCAATAATCTATGTAGATATTTCTTTTCACCCGAAATAAAAACTATAAATGGAAATCTTCAATGTGACTAAATTTCCTTTTTACTACTCAGATTTTCTGATATCTTAAGCAAGAGAACGAATAAAGAAATGAGCCATGTATTTTTTCCGATAGCACAACCTGGTACTTAAATATGGAAGAATTAGAGTGATGTTTCCATCATACATGTGAAATTAAGAGCAAATGAATTAATTAAACCTGTTAGGCGCTTCTATTTCTTCATTTAAGATAATTTAATTATATTTGTCTAGTAAATTTGATGTGTTAGAATGTTATGAAAATACTCCGAAGGTTTTTCAAAGACACGAAAATATTTGTTAATGTTATTATTTGCGGTCCAAAATAACTGCGATAAAAGTTTTAAAATGTAGAGAACGTGTTTGTAAATTGAATAAAGTTGTTTTGTGATAAAAAATCACTCATCTGTTTGCATATTATATTTTATTCGCTTTTAAAATGATAAAATCTCCTTTCAACAGGATTATCCAGATGTAGGCGGTTGCCAGATAGGTGCTATAGAAAAATTTCTTTAGAATTATAGAAGAAATGTAGTAGAGCAAAGGGAGAGCAAAATTTGGGGGAGTCTTCGAATTTTAGGATTAAGTTATATGGGAAATATCTTCTTGCAGGAAGAACAAGTCCATCAGTGTGGTGGTGCCGTGGATCTACGATTGTAGCGGATGTGATGGAAACTGTATCAGACGAATCGGTTAGAAATACATTCAACATGGCTGACCCCTCTTGTGAGTACCTCATTTTAGTTTTCAGTTGCAAGGCAACTACCCAAAACCTCACCAAAGATGTACCAGCGTTTTTAAATTCGGACCTTATTTGTGAGTTACTTTTTCTTTCTGTTTAATTGCATATGATTTAGATAATAATTCCAATAAAAAAAGAAAATGCCAATATTTTATTCGTGTTAAAAAAGTTAAGATAAAAGAAGTAGCACCATAACTTTTGAATGATAGTTTTTATTATTTTTCTAGGGGGCGATCAGCTCAAAAGCAGAAATAAGAGGATCGATTTTTGTTCTTGAATAACTTTTTATATATAATGGTTTGTAAATTATTTTTTCAATATTATTTTTTAGCACCTTACTCTCATTTAAAAACTTTAAAATCAGTTCTGCTCGAAATATGTGCAATGATACTTAAAAGCCCCATTCACCTCTTTACCAGGGGGTTCTTTTTTTCCCCAGTTAAAAATCGAGAGTCCAAATTTCAAAGGAAGACCTGCCTAAAATAAAGGTCCAAAAATTTCAACTTGGTTCAAATATTAGGTAAAGCAATCTATGAACTTAATAAAGATGTTTGTAGTTTTAAGAAAAAAAGAGCAAATACTCGTACTTAGGGAATATAATATATTAAGAAAAATGTTTTCCAGTTATAATGTCTCATTAGTAAATAACACTTTCTCGTAAGTCATCTAACCTCGCTCAATCTCCGAGCCTCTCTCTCTCTCTTTTATCTCTCTTCACTCTCTCTCTATGTATATATGTATATATATATATATATATATATATATATATATATATATATGTATATATATATATATATATATATATATATAAATATATATATATATATATAAATATATATATATATATATATAAACGCAGGTTCCATTCGCATGTCACACATTTTGGTTTCTTAAACCACCACATCGTTCTTAAATATAATAGCGATTCCTTAGTTCCATTGCCAGTTCCTCAAATCCAAGTGGATTTTTAGATATCCACTGGGTTTCAGGGGGTTTCCTAAGCCTCAGGAAAGAAATGAATATGGGAAGGAAGAGGAAGAGGGTGAAAGATAGTTGAAAATAAGGATGGGGAGAAGGGTGAAGATGCGGGATATGTGAAGAGGAAGGAGGGTGACGTCAAGTGGCTCTGAAGCAGGAGAGAAGTTGCTTATTCCTTTTGCTTCAATTGATCTCCCATTTGATTTTTGACGACGGCAGTTTCCAGTATGGCGATGCGTTGCAATGACTATCAAAAAATCGCAATGTCAAGCTCTGAGGGTGGTTGGCTCCGGTTGAAAGAAAAATTCTTTTTAGATGGACCACTATACGTGGCATACGCCAGGGTTGGTAGTGCAAGAAACCTACACTTTAACAAACCAGAGGGAAAAACTAACAATGGCGTTGACACGGAAGTTCTTAAATGACTTTAGAGTATTTTTTAAAACTTGCCTCTAAGTAATTAAATTATCATTTGCTAGAAATACAACCCATTTTAATCGAACAATTCTTTAGTTTCTTTTTATTACCCCAAAAATAAAAAGAGAAAGAAAAGAAACAGAGGGTAAGAAGGCATATAGGGAGGAAGAGGATATTGAAGAGAGGAGGTGGGGTAGGAGATTAGGAAGAAGGACGACGTAGCGTAGAAGATGGTGGAGAGGCAAGGGTGGCAGTTGGGGGAGAAGAAGAATGTGAGAGATGAGGAAAGGTGAGGTTAGAGAAAGGGGAGATGAAGGACAGAGAAAGGGAGGTAGAGAAGCGGAATAAGGGGAGAGGCTCGAGTGAGGGAAGAGGGGAAGGGGAGATGGGGAAGATGGGAGAGAGCTATTTTGGCAGTTAGTGGTAGAGTTTTGAAAAGGTTTTGGCCCCCCATTATCGAGCACATAACTTCCGCTAGTATTTTATAAATAGAACTAACAAACGAGCAGCTGATATAAAGCGAATTAAAAAAAATAGGAAAGGGAAAACCAACGATCCAATCTTCTGCAGAATGTTTGCAAGGAGAGATCGGTAACGAAAGTGGCGAAGAAAGAGGAATCGAAAATATGCGGCAGATATATTGGCGCAGTTCTACCTATCCGTATTGGGGCCGGTACGCTGCAGAATCGTTTGGTTGCAGCAGCAGTCTGGTTGCTCGCGCTGCATTTATCTATCCCTCGTACGGGCGATATATGATAAAATAAAAACATAATGAAAGGAGACTGCAAAAGGCAAATCAATAGCATATTGGAGCAGCTCCTGTTTCAATTACACAGTTTATTCCCACTCTCTAGCCATGGTGTAGGATATAGGGCGGTTCAGTACTTTATTACATCTCTCGATACAACCACTACACCACCTAGTATTCTGATCCATAAAACTATTCAAACTATTCTTTAAACTCCCCAGTGGTAATGCTTCTATCACACTACCATTGACCCTATTCCATTCATCTACCGCTCCATTTGTAGACCAATTACTGCTAATCTCTTCCTTAACTTAAACTTTTCCAGTTTAATAAACCCATTGCTACATCTCCAAAGGCTGTTCATTAAAAATAAGACTCTTATTTATTTCTGCCCTATCATAAAATTTGGTGCGATTTTTTAATAAAAACTTCCTCTATTATTTCAGAAATTATATAGACTTCAATTGAAATGTTGCTTTACCTTAATTTAAGCCTCAAGCCACTTATTTTAATTCTGTATAATACAACATCTGCTCTATTTGAAGATAAAATGCCTATCTTTAATAGTACTCTCATTCTTAATATATCATAGGTTGAAATGAATTGGTGTTTAAAAGTAATGAAAGAAACAACGATGGCAGCTAGCTAACCTAGAAATGGCGTTCCTAAACACCATTGTAAATTTCAGCAAAGTAACAATTTGTGGAAGGTAATAAACCAATTACGCTAATCATAGAGAGTAGGAGGTCATGTAACTCTCCTCAATCTTTAAAATTTGTCTATGCAGTACAATCCCCCTTTAGCGTATTTACAAAAGTAATACATTGACAAATGTCTTCAAAGGACATCGATGTAAGCTAAACCCCTAGAACACATCTGAAGCCAGAAAATAAGTAACAGGAATTTCATTGTCACGTGACGGTTTTTATACCCTTTGAGAGCAATAAAAGACTGGTTTATTCCAACTGTTCCAGATTTACTGAGAGAAACAAGGGAGTATAGACTGAGAAATGACGTTGAAAGCTAGATTGAAAATTTTCAGAGGGAGCAAAGAGACAATTCGCTGCAAAATAACTGTTTGGGAAATAGAAAAGACTAAGAAGATTTGTAAACTTAAAAGGCAGGAGGTTTGAATGATAGTTCTCTATCAAAAGTGATGTCTACATTTTGTTCAAAACAACCAATATTAATAAAAATAACTAATATTTTTATAATGGGTGACAAGCAAAGGAGTACATACCTGCAAAAACCTAGTTTGTCACGACTGAATTTTATGAAAGTCGTCCTTTATCCAATGACTAATGGAGACCTATGCAGACAAAAGTCACAGGAAATTAGGGTGGGGAGAAAAAAAGGTAAATTTGAATATTATCGACAAAAAAATGAGAAGAGAGACACAAAAAAGAACCAAGGGGAATAACATGGATACAAAAACACAATTTACTAAGCACCAAAAATATACAGAACACCAAAACGTACCTCTGCGAGACAAGCTGTATTACACCCGATATAAACCAATTAATACCAGGGTTGAAGAAACCGCAAGAAATTCATGAAGCCGGTGAATAAACACAGTGTGAACTAGAGTATCAAAGACTGTGGAGAGATTACGATCTAAGTATTACAATGCAAGGCAGAGCAGCATTAGCCGCTCGACGAATGTGGTCGGATAGAATAGAGAATATGAAGGTCCTATCGACGAATGTGGTCGGTTAGACTACAGAATATGAAGGACTTATCAACTATATGGTCAACCTTCTTTGCCATAAGTGGAGTGGGATTCTGAAAAGGATAAATCAACTATAGAATATTTAGAGATTATATTTTGTTCATTTTTTTATAGTGCTCCAACTATGAAGGAGAAATTAGAAGCATTTATCTGCTCGAAAACTAAATGTACAAAGCATGTATAAATTTTAGCCGTTGACGGTTTTTAAGCAATAAAATAACAGTAAATTAATGTTCTTAATGTTATAAAATAAGTTCGCGAACTATCAAGAACACGTTTATTATCGAGTTTTTCAAAATATTTTATTCGCGGTTTCATTTATATTTTTGCAAAATAAAACTCAAACTTTGCCTTATATGTTCATCAATGAGGCCCTAGAGGAAATATTATTCAAAAAAATATTTTCAAAGAAAACTTGGGGAAGCTAAAGGAGCTTTGGATCTGATTACTCATGGAAGCACGTATGGTCGTTCATGTAAAATACAGGAGAGTGTTTTTTTTCGAAGTTGAACCTTTTAACTACATCTTTATTCTTTTGTAATTGGTCAAGTCATTTGAATATATTAACCAGACTACTATATTTTTTCATCGAGGAAATGGTGCTTTTCCTTCGATCTTATAAGTTAGGCTATCCATCATCCAATCATGGTCTCCAACTCTTCCTCCTGGACAAAAATAATAATTAACAACATATTTTATATTATTTTCTTTGCCTCTTTCAAATTTTTACTTTCATTGCCATCCATTTTTTCCGCCCCCAAGCATTTAAACTCATTAATTGCGTTTCTTATAGACATACTCTATTTTAATATAAATTTAATGCTTCATAATTGATGTGAATTTATTAAATTGAACGGGAAGATGCAAAAGAGTGAGGGACAGTTGTTCTTATTTCAGTTGAGGCAATTCTTTTTAATGAGGATATTTTGAGTTAAAATTCAAAGCTGAAGCAACAAAGGCATTTCTAGCAAACGTGTGTAAGAAAAGATGTATATGTAAATAAAGTAGACAAAATTGAGGAAATTAAAATATGTGGAAGAATTGTATAATGCCGCTGATCCTCCTTCAGTCATTGTGGCCAAGAGAGAGCGCATCTCAAAGGGGTTGGGGCCTAGAGGGCACTCAGTCAACCAGCTTTAAGCTTAATCATCGGTTCCATGCTACATATGACACCTCCTTATAAGGGGTATTAGGGGTAAGCAGAGATATGGGGTTAAGTGTTTATTTAGTGCAAGCATCTGAACTTTGTTCAGGATGACGAAAAAATAAAAACAAATAATCAACAATATATTTCATATAACAAATCAACAATAATCAAGACGCAAGTAACGAAATAAAAAGGCACGTTGAGGTACCCCATGGTTTGCACATATCCTTTAGAGCCTATGCGTCAACTAAAATTTATTTAAAATTTTAAATACTACGAAGGTGGAACCGCTAAAACTGTCTAGCAGTCTGAATTAAATTGTAGGGTAAAGGGTGAAAAACTAAGCTGTATTTTTACAGAATTGTTTAGCAGATCACTAAAAAAATGGTGCTGCTTCCCGCTTGTTTGTCCAATTCGAAGGCGAGAGAATATGACTTGAGAATGTCTAGGCATTGGGGAAAAGGCCCACTGGACGTGTCAGAGGGCAAATTTAATTTGACGTAAGCCGTCTCTAATTTTCTGCTATGCAACACTAAGAGCTAATTTGATCAAAAGCACGTAGTAAGTGTAGGGATAGGCAAGTCGGTATGTAGGTTGCCCAGTCTGTTCAGAGAGTTTTGATCCATTATCCTGGTACTCGTTTCCAGCAATGCTTATTGCCTTGGGACCACAGCGAAGGATAATCTCGAGAGCCTTCTGACTTAGACACACCATGCATTTATGATTTATTGGGCCAAATGATGAAGATAGTGCAATAGTTCAAGGGTATATAGCACCTTCAGAGATTCGATATGAAGAAAGAAAGTCTGCTCACGTACCGGGCAAGTCCGGGAATTCCTTAACCAGACGATATATTGAAACATGTTGTTCAGTGCATTCAGACACAGAAACCGAAAGAATCCGCTTCAAACAGATAATGAATAACATGGAAGCCAATGTCCTCTCCGGGTTTGAAGTCGTCTGCCTATAAAGGCATAACTCTCTTGTGACAAGACGCATATTCCAAAAAATATGAACGTAATACTCACAGTGCTGTCAAAGTTTAGGAGCAGAAAGAACTCAATAAATATTCAAATATGTTTCCCTCCTAAGTCGTCTCCCGAGCAAAATTATCAGCACAACCTTGCAAAAATTACAGCGAAATCTCAAGGTCTTTCCTTATCTGGATTCTCCAGGCATTTTAGGCTCCCTTGATATCGCTCTCAGATGTAATGATAGCTGTTGGCGACAGAAAGACCATAAACTAGTGTATAAACGCATTGTGCGCTGTGTACGGAGTAAAGAGAGTGGCCTTCATTTTACGTCTGCATAGAAGCACTATGTAGGCGACGTGCAAAACTGCAATAACAGGAGGAGGGCATTACTAATAGCAATTCATGCATTCAACACAAAAGAGAACCAACCACTTAGATTGTCTATGGAGCAAATGGGAAATGCCCTAATGCTGCTAAAATGCAACTCCCTTGTAAGACGTTGGTATACTACAATAGAATAAAAGATATGCGGCTCTGCTAACTCTAAACTCGCAGATCTGGATTAGGGTAATGCTATTAGAGGTGGAAAAAGTGCACCAACTTGGTTTTGGATGAAGAAAATTAAACCAGTGTTTCTGTATAACAAGTGACCCAGATGAGGAGCTTTTGGGGACTCGTTCCCAAAAGGAAATGTTATTCAACCCTAGAAGAAATTTATAAAGCTTCTAAGTAGATTGCCGGTAGCAACAATATGAAACCATAAATTTTCTGCGAAACTGCGTTAAATAGCACAGCAAGGGCTCCCACCACCCGTAGGTGGAATCACATATCGTGCCAGATCTCAAAAAAAAAAATGGAGAGGCGTTCCATCATTTTCATAGATCGGAGATTTTGGATACCTTTTCCTCACACGGCATGATGATAGGCTTTGTCCAAATCGATTACGCATGGCATATTATCTGATCAACATGGGGTATCCCTTTTAGAAGCGAGAGCTGATTGCAAGTGGTTTAAAGAATAAGGTTTATCAAAGGCTAAGTCCAGTTCGAACTGGAGTCAGTCGGCGAAAGTCAATGATCAAGTGACGTCGTGGGATGCAGGCGAGGCAACATTTAGATTGAAGTATGTGTAGAAAGCAATCGCAAAAGGTTCCACTTCTACAATAAATATATTTAAGAATAAAATTGATTAATATGCATTACTTTAATTTATTGTCATTGATTGATTGGGGTATTGAAAACGTGGTTCAAAACGAAACGAAATTTACCCCTCTCCAAAGAAATTCTTAGAGGATGACTAACTCTAAGATCTCTATCACACTTTCGTTGCTCGGGCAGCAGCGTCCCAGCAAATGATAATGGGATGTCACTTGGGGACTAAGACAAAGCCTGGGCACCTCATTTTGCTTGTGAACACTGAAGGAACACTTTGAAAAGTAGGAAAATTGTTTGTTGTAAAAAGTAACTAATTAATGTTACAATTATTTAAGCTATTACGTTTGTGTGTAAGCCTAAGGTGTAATAAAGTATATTTTTTAATTTTTACATGAGGGTACAGAGGAGAAGAAGAGGCAGGAAGTTTGCCACTATCGCGATTTAAAGCGTTAATACTGGTCACTCAAGTACCTACTATTTCTGCATGGTTTAGCCTTACAAATGTCGAAGTGACAAAAATGGACCAGCTATTTCCTATGCTAATCTTCCATCGCCTATTGCGCTAGTACTACACAATGCTGATCTTCCTTAAACTAGCCCTTTATAACGGAATGAGACACCAGCAGAAGAAATCAACAATTTAGAAGCAAAAAATATTAGTGAAGATGGAGAGTACAGGGTTTGAATTATGGCTGATGAGAGAAATCAATACTATCCATATCAAAGGACCGCAATGACCTTGTCAAAGATCTTTGCTGGGGGAAAATGTACTAGTGACAAGCCAAAGGGGACATCATAAAGATCTTTGAAGATTCTTTAAATATAGTGTCTAACAAAATTTAACCTTTTGTCGACTACAAACATTAGAATAACCTTTTTTAATGCAGTTTTATGTATAGATTTAAAAATATGGAAGTCATTTTTATCGAAATGACTCCAGTTTATTGTAAGTTGCCAATTACTATTTTTGTCGAATTTTGAAGCTTTGAACGAATTTGATTCTTTTATTTGTCTTTTCAGGTTATTTAACTAAATAAAATTTTAAATAAAAGCAACAATTAAAATTAAAAGGCCAAAAAGACAGTGTAAAAATAGCCCAGATAAATTCTGCTAGATATGTGGTTCAGTAACATTTTAAAAAATCCAAGAATAATTTCTTCTTTAGTGAAAAAACTATATAATTTTTATTTTGTATGTAAAATTGGCGAGCAAGATAAACTATGGGCACCACATATTGTTGCACGACATGCTTTAATTCTTTATCAAAATTGTCTAAAGGAAAAATAAAAAGCCTTCAATTTAGTGTTCCAATGGTATGGCGAGTGCCCCAAGATCATGCCACTGCCTGCTATTTCTGTTTGGTAGACATACAAAGTAAGTAATTGTTTATTATCCACTGTATCTACATATATTGTGAAGTAGTATACTGTAATATTATTTTTTTTAAATATAAAATTAATTAAGTTTACAACCACTTTATTGTAATCACACACATGTACATAACTATAAATTATATTTTATGCATAGAATTTTCATACTTTTAGGTAAAACAACGAAGTGCCTTTCAGCTGTGGTATGTCCCAACCTTAGATCTGCTATTTGGCCTATACCTCACTCAAAAGACATTCCAGTGCCTAAACCACCTGCAGAAATTGTTTTGTATAACTCTGATGAATCAGTTATGGAATCATATGAACCAGAGACTGAAATTTATGTTCCGGAAACTGTTGATATTACTCTAAAACCTTTCTCACAACTTGATATAAATGATCGTGTAAGAGATCTAAACTAAACAAAGCAACAGAGTGAATTTCTAGCCTCGAGACTGAAAAAAGGAAATTTGGTAGCAGAAGATGTTCGAATTACTAAGTTTCGCATTCGATCAAACAATTTACAAGAAAAATTTTCATTTGACAACAATTTATGCTACTGTAATAATATTCTACGTCTCTTTGAAGAATTAGATATACATTATGAACCCAGTCAATGGAGCCTTTTCGTTAACACTTTTTTATATAGTAGTAAAGCCATGTTGCTGCATAATGGAAATAAACTACCATCGATACCAGTAGCTCACTCAGTGGTTTTTAAACAAACTTATGAAAATTTAGATTTCATTTTAAACAGCATTAAATACAGTGAACATAAATAGTTGATTTGTGATGACCTTAAAGTAGTAGCCATTTTAAATGGTTTGCTGCTAAGCTACAGAAAATTCATGTGTTTTTGTGTGCCAGTGGGAGGGTAGAGTTTGACGAAAACATTAGGTATGCTCGAAATGGCCTTTAAGAGAAGGGTCAAAAGTAGGTTGTCAAAATGTCATACGTGAACGATTGGTTCCTAAAGAAAACATAATTTTGCCACCACTTGACATAAAATAAGGTTCAAGGAAACAATTTGTGAAAGCCTTAAAGCATGACCAACCATCCTTCTTTTATTTAAAAAAAATTTCTTGAGATTACTGATGCTAAAATTAAAGAAGGAATCTCTGTTGGGCCTCAGATTCGACCACATATGGTAGATACTAGATAGTGAGTTTGAGGCAAAATTGAGCAAGCCAGAATTTGAGGTCTGGCATAGTTTCAAAGGTGTATGTAATGGTCTCTTACGAAAGCACAAATCAGCATATTACTACATTCTTGTTTAGAATTTGATTAGGTCTTATAATGAGTTAGGATGTAGTATGTCACTAAAGGTGCATTTTTGCCTTCCCATCTGTCTTTCTTTCCGGGGAATCAAGCAGACGTCAGTTATGAGCATGGTAAAAGATTCCACCAAGATATTGCTTCGAAAGAAAATCGTTATAAAGGAAAATGGAGTCCTGCAATGCTTGCTGACTTCTACTGGACTATTCACAGAGACAAACAAGATGTTGTACATAAAAGGGAGGCTAAATATTCTAAAATTATATAAATATTGTATAGATTTCATCAATTTTAAAAAATCTTAAATCTTCATTATTTTTTTAAATATATTTTTTATAATACTACACTCTGAAATGTATTAAAAGGACTTAGTAATTTCTTTTGATAAATGAGCTTTTTGTTTCCACTTAACTTTGTACATTTTTTCAAATAAAATAAATATACTAACAAATATTTCAAACCTCTATATACTGAATAATCTACCATTAATAAAATTTAAATGTGCAGATTACAAAAAACTTAAGTCATTTCATTTAAAATAAAGGTCATTTTCGTAATAAACGCAAAAAGCTACAATAGAAAACTACTTTCTCATTTCTGTAGCAAAATCATTGTTGGACAGTGTATCTGTTCTGTGTAATGCAATTGAAATTATATGTAATAATATGAGTGGAGGCCTTTCAACGACAGCTTCTCAAGAAGAATTAAAACAGTATTTCTCCAAAATTCGGAATACGCATCCATCCTCTCCCTAGGCTCAGTCAGTTTATCTTTAATAGGAATACAACAATATGGCTGGGAAGTGCTTGGATACTTCCAAATTCTAGCATTTTTGTTGGATCTCATGGAAGTTTTTAACAAATTTCCATATGATCTCTGTCTTTGGATCAGTAAGAATAACACAACACATTACACCAACACCACAGGACACAAAGGACTGAATTCTCTGTCAGACAGCATAATATCAAGCATAAACAATTGATATACCCTCAAAAGGTGTAGCTTCCTCCATTTCATTTAAAACTCGGTCTCATGAAAAGGCTTGTTAGAGCTATTAACCAAGATTCTGCAGCCATCAAATAACTTTAAACTTTCTTTTTCCAATTCACTGAGGCAACGTTGAGAGCTATCCGGTTTGTTTAACCACAATTCATAAAACGTACAGTGATCAGAATTGCCTGAAAAGCTTAGTAAAAAGAAAAAGAAGCGTGAAAAAAATTGGTTACGTAAATTAGGGCATTTTAGGCATCTACAAAGATGACAACTATGTGTAACAGGTTGAGAACATAGTGAAAAGCTATTGCCAAATCGGCTAGAGGATGTGCCTGAAGGTTCACATCCCTGATGCCCAGCTTGACAAGTTCAAAGAGAATATAGTAGCATACCCAGCAGATAAAGGTGAGTGTTTCCATCAAGATATATCGAAATTTGAAAATAGATAACAAGGATTATACAATGAAATCATGATAGGAGACTACATTTGGGGGCTTGTACGGGAAACTTATTTACATTATAAACGGCAATAATAAAAACCGCTCAATTCTGAATTTTGGTTACTTTTTATATGATATTTGTAGAGTTTTAAAAATTGTATAAATTTAACTTTCGGTTTTTTATCCCGACAAAAACTTAAAAACGAAATTCGCCAAATTCTAGTTAATATTTCATCATACAAGTCTCAAAAGCAAAGTTTTAAACAAAAATAGCTATGTTACAGAGAAAAGATTACCCTAACACCCCCCCCCTTTCCTGGAACCCAACGTCTACCCGTGGCGCATGAGAAAAGATGCATGCATGCCCAGAGAGCCCCAAAGGAGCAGCAAGAATTTCGCGCAGCCGTGTGATCCGTGTTGGGCTCCCCTTCTCCCCTGTCGCAACGCCTGATCGTGCGAGCTTGTGATGCTTGCCGAGAATATTCCCTCCTTAATGGAATGCCAAGTCTAATGAGACCCCCATCCCCCTTTGGGGGCCTCTGGCAACCCGCTTCTGCCGAGGCGTATAAATACCTTTGGGGAAAGCTTTGAGAAATTAGTACCATACAGCCGCGTCTTAGTTAGCAGCCATGTACAAGCTCGTACGCTCTGCTTGGCCCCCCAATGTCTTTCAGCTACGAACGCAACGCGTCACCTCTCTACCCAGCCTCACTCGTATCTAAGGCCAGAGTTCCCGCCCGACCAACGATAAACACGGACCGGAATCTATCACTCCGGTATCCACTTCGTTCTCGTCTGGAGTACTCCCTCGTTCGTTTCTCAGTGAAGTTAAAGAAGAAGGAATTTTGAAAGTGGAACTTTGCAGCACCCACCTTCCTCGTCGTCTCCAAAGCCTCCGGTCAATTAGGCTTTACGTGAGTTTCCCCGTTATTTGCACTCTCCTCCTTTCTCTAGAAGCAATTACCGTAGATCCTCTCTCGGACTCTCGTCCCCTCCTCGTCATTTGTATCTCCCACCCCCCCGTTTGGTACCCCAAGTCTCATCTTATCGTCATTTACTTACTTTTACTAATAATATTTTGTTTGTATATAGTAAAGTTATTTTTCTACAATCAGTTTCTCTAAACCCACAACCTCTGAGAATTGATTATTTAAGCCAAGTGCACTCGATTTTGATTAATTAACCCGCGTCCTGGGATCTATAACCCCCATCCCCCTATTTCTGGCGTGCTCCCTTCCCGCGTCACCGCAGAGGCAGCCGTCGGCAAGCATCGACGTTTGACTCTACGACAGGCTGAATTCTATTATTTTCCTATAAAAAGAGTTGGAAAATAACACTTACTGGCTAAGAAAACAAATTGTGTTACATAGTCAGTCACTCATAAATTACTCCCCGTATCACATATTTTTATAGTCAAATAGATGCAAAGGAAATGGTATTACATATTTTCTAACTTTAACTAATTAATTAATATATGCAATTTTGCTCTATTGATGTTATATAAATAAAGGGTTAGATGAAGGAGTAAAGTTCTAACAATTTTTAATGCTTAATAGACAAGTTGGTTTGTACATAATTGCTGGAATGTTTATTTAGAAATATTTTTTTGATATGTTAAAAGTATAATTCATTCTGTAGGAGTGGCACCATATAGGCTAGAACCGTCACTGATATATAGAAACAAATGAACGCATTCTATCATGGTGGAGCTCTACTGATAAATCTAGAAAGGGTTTTTGGTGTGCTAGATGAAGAACTGAAACATCAGAACTAAATTGTTCAACACCTTGCCTCGCCTCCATCATTAGATGACAGGGAGGGGGGGGGGGTCTTCTCTCCTGAAGTTATCACCATGAAGGACAGGTGCTAGAGATCATGGTATGCTTGGATCATAGAGAACTTGCCTTCCTTTGACGTTTCTGTACTTTGTAACATCTATCATGCATAAATAGTAATAATTATGATAGTTCTTCGCCTCTCTCCATAATGTATGAAAATCAAAAGGCATGGTTCCCCTTATGTCCCTCCTAATCATGCTTCTACATAACATATGAGGGGGCCAAGGCTTTAGTTTTTCCCATGAACATACCAAATTAGGTTATCAAGAACTTAGTACTTCTAGTAGCAATACTCAAGAAAATTAAAATTACATCCTACCGAACAATCTATGAAAAACATAAAAAATACATTGAATTTCCAGAATATATAAATCATCATAAAGTGATGGTTTTACTAATATTAAAATCAATATATGTATTTCTGTAACGGTAGAATTCTTTTCCCTCTCGCAAATTGATTCTTTTTCTATCACTTTTCGCATGTTCTTTCAAATCGTTGTTCCGTTCGATTGCCTTTCCATTTTCTCCTCCAGAAGGGTTCACTATCTATGTATGACCTTACTGTATATTATGTAATCCTTTGGTCTTTTATCAAAAGGAGTTTTCTCCTAATTATCAATAATAATCTAAATATGTTCTCTTAGCAACTAATACAAATTGTATTATTTGGTCAAACGAAAGTTGTAACATCAATAAAATTGTGGCCAAAAGCAAAATTTTGAATTGCTGTGTTTCTCGTTTGACTCGAAAAGTGAGATCGAGGTCCAACTTTCCAATGACACGTCAAGGTTTTCGTCTACTGTTCGTTAAAGAGGGCCAAACGTATCCTTTGGTGCCCTTGTGCTCTCTTTTAAATATTTTCATAGGATGCGTGACTTCAATATCTCAAATTAAAGATAAAATGCTTAATTTTGCCGTTTTTTCATCTCTAAATATT